>CM068300.1:3365777-3965777 GCA_034768395.1 Linum lewisii | reverse complement strand
CAATCTAGTTTTTCACTCTCGTATGAAGCACCTAGCCTTGGACTACCACTTTGTTCGACAACTTGTTCAAGATGGTCAACTTGTTGTTACTCACATCTCCACTACTCACCAGCTTGCTGACTCTCTCACCAAACCACTTCCGGCTCCTCGCTTCACTCTGCTACGATCCAAGATAGGAGTCGTTGACACGACGTCCATCTTGCGGGGGCATATTAGAGATAAATGACACAATAAATAAGGAATCTTGAAGATACGTAACAGTTATATTGTAATATTTCTTACTGTAATTAGTTCCCCTAATTCAGCTCACTCTCTTGTATATATTCTACACAATTCTATGAATATAATTAATCTGCCTATTTTCTATTACTCCGATCGTCCTCCCTTTTCCCCTCCATCTTCGACCGTCCTCCCTCCTCCCCTCCCTTCCTTCTCCTTCTCCCCTCCACCTCCTCCCCCCACCTACGGCCGTCCTCGCTCCTCCCCTCCACCTCCTCCCCCCCCTCCCTGGAGGGAACACCTCAATGCTGGGAACACCTCAACAGTGACAGCGCCTGATACCATAACGCCCTGGAACCCCCTGGTGGTACGGCTTAACGCTCCCTCAAACTTAGTGACGTGCTAAAATCAACTAAGAAAGTATGATTATTAACAATCAAGGTCGTATTCCACGGGTCCTCTCAATGGCTAATACTCACACTTCTCATAGATGGTCTAGACATTTGAAATTGGTTTGGTTTGATTAAGAAATTCAGAAACAAAGGCAAAGACTAGCAATACTAACAAAGATTAAACAAGAGAGAAAGGTCGTTCAAATCAAAGACAAAGGAGGTTCACTTGGAAGGATAGTTTCATCATGCTCAAGAGGACTAATTGAACAAACAATCCTATCAAGGTTGAGTTTGCAATCGGATGACCATACAATTCACTTCTATAGAATCAATGCACTCTCGTAGCACCAAATCCCTATCCTAGCACCACTCAACTTAGGCTCTCGCTCTCAAGCTAAGTGACTAAGGATGCACTCTAAGTGTTTGATGAAATGTCAAGTCACAAAACCCTCTCCTAGAACTCTATGACCACAAGGGTAGGCACAACACTCTCATATCAATGTCTTAACACTAAGAGAATCACCAAAAGACCTATTAAAGCTCAATTGAATGAAACACCAAGTGTTCAATAAAATGTCTAAGAGAGAAATCATGCAACTATGGTTGAAATAAGATGATCTAATCTCTTAGAACACACTCACTTCAATCCCTAGACCTACAATCCATGCAATCCCGGCACTCTAATGCATCAAATCACATTGAATAGACCAAATCAAGCAAACATGGCATAAAAATGGCATTAAGAACAAGTCTAGAAATCATCCTCATACAACCAAGATCAATCATGGAAAGTCTATATATACAATCATGCCTCTATCATGGCACAACTAATCTACCCATCCAAGATGAACCTAGGAACTTAGCCACACATCGCCAAGGGAGTAAAGAAAAGAGAAGGAAGATGAATCACCAAGAAGACCATGAAATGAATCCTTGAGATGATCTTCAATTCTCCACTTGTAAGCACCTCTCCCAAGGTTTGTTGACTTCAATCCCAGCTTCAATTAGCTCCACTTGGCTCCAGAAATGTGTCCTAGGGTTTATGGGGTCGTGGCTATTTGAATTGGGACCAAAGGATGTGTCAAGAATGAATTTTAATCCCAAAAATCGTCTTTAAATGGGATTATGTTGGGCGTACACGTCGTGTACTACACTAAAATCTGCACAAACCGCAATTTTGCTTCGCTCGTTTCTCCCTCATCCAAGCTCCGATTTAGCCCCCGTTTGGTCCTATGGACTCCTTGTCATCTCTACTACAACTTCCTGACCTGAAATGTACACAAAATAGAATACAAAGCACGTAAAATGGGGCCACAAGTGACCCCGGACAACAATAACTCAACTTGTGCAAAAGGACTCGAAGGGCATGCAAAACAGGATAGAGGGGGACCAAATCACGGGGAAAACAAGGGCAGAACTTAAGATAAACATGTATGAAATAAGGTCGCATCACCTAGAGTTCACGCTATCTCGAATATCGACGCCCTGTCACCCGTTCCGCAGTGACGGCGTTCGATACTTCTACGCCCTGATACCCTATAGTGGTACGGCTAGACACATCCTAAGGAAATCAAGTTTCTAAGCACGCTCTCGAATATCGCTGCCCTGTCGCTCATACCACGGTGACGATTTCAGTAACCAGCGTATCAGCCATCAGGAAGACGAAATATGAAAAAGCACAGAAAAACAATCAGTTGGGAAATAAGCAACCAATATATCATCAGAAGGCGGAACGCCTAATTGTCTTTACAAACCAGTGGCGGCACACCCAATACAATACAAAAAAAAGCAACAGAAACAAATCATGACTGGTGGTCGGAGGTGGCAGAATGTTTCTTGCTGAAAGAGGTTGATGACTTCTTCTCTTTCATGCGACTTTTGGCCAGTTGGCGCCCTTTACTCCTGGCCGCTTGCAAGAGTTCCACTTTCTCACTGGGAGGGAACACCACAGAGTCCGCTGAGGCTTCTTGGTAAGCCTCGGTGGTCACTCGTCGATTCACGGCCTTGAACATATGGGCTTGGTCCCATGAGAGGTCTGGGTGGCTCGAACTCATGGTGAATGGCAGTGAGGGCGGAATCTATAATGCCAAACATTCGTGGGCCAAGGCGGGACTCCACCTCGGCATCAACATTCTTACGAGCGGCGGTGAGCGCGTCCTCAGCTTTTTGTTTTCCCGCACGCGCCTCTACCAAGGCAAGCCATCCTCCCGGAGCCTCTCCTGAGCCTTTTCCAAATCATCCGCCAGCTGCTTGTTGTCGCCCTCAAGGGTAGTCATTCGGGCCTCCAAAGAGTCCTTTGCGGCCGTAACCTCGGACAGGGAATTCTCCTTTTTCGCCAGCTCTGCCTTGTGGGCGGAGTCCTTGTCCGCCAACGCCTTCCGATGTTTCTCCTCAGTCACCTGCATGGCACAACGATGTTCAGTGCAAACCTTATCATAAGCAAGTCGAGCCACATCGAGCTCCATGGTCTTCTTGGCCTTTGAGTGCAGGCCCTTGCATTTGGCGGCCTCCGCTTTGTGCTCCTTGACCTCTTCCTCAAGGTTCTCGATCCTTGACGCTTAGTCGATCGTGCCGCCCGGCCCGTCGGCGGAGTGACTCATCCGCCATCAGAAAGCCACCAGCATAGGCCAACATCTGCAATGGCGAACCAACGAAATCCGTCAGGTAAATTAAAACACAAACAAAAAAATATACCTACCCTTCGACGCTTACCTTGGCACCCATAGCCGCCTGGTCCATGGCGAAAGAGCGGATGGTAGCCTCATCCTCCTGAAAATTCATCCTCCACCGATTAGCCAGCTTAGTGGCGGTCTCAAGGATTTCAGCGTTACCACCTTCAGGGGGGGCAGACGGATGGCCGATGCATATTCGCATCATCGCATCTGAAGGGCGGCTCATTGACGTCAGGCTTTTGGACCCGCGGGTCCTTGACCCGTTTCTTCATCTTCTTCTTAGAGAAATCACTAGGCTCAGAATCCTGCGGGCGCTTCTGGGAGACAGGCGCTTTGGTTCGGGGGCCTAGGCACTCACCAGACGGGAGCGCATTCTTAGTGACATCCTCGCCGCCAGCATCCGACTCTTGGACAGGCGGACAGTTTTGCATAGGAAGGGGGACCTGAGTATTCAAGGGCGTCTTATCGCCGCTGATCTCAGGTTGAGGATGTGTTGGGGCTCGGTCTCCTAGCGACAGCAGAGATCAGGCTGTCCAGGATCGAATCGGCTGCATAGGAGAACCAAAAGCCACAGTTAGCAAGGGCGGATCAGACACCGCCTATTCAAAAAAAAGGGGAGGGGATAAACAAGCATCGCACATATTTGCCCTGAGACACTTACGTCCTTAGGGAGGGAGAAGTCGTTCTAAGTCCTCCTTCCCACGACCAATCAGGTTGTAATTCTAGGAATTCACCCGATCAGCCAGGGCGGCTGTGTGTGCGGAGAGGCGAGAGGTTAAGGTAAATAGCTCAGTGCTCCCATACGACCAGGTCGGTCGAAGCCTTGAATACCAGACGGAGTCTTCGAAGTCATCCGCCTTAAAAAAGAAAAAAGGAATGCCACCAGACGGAGTCGACCTTCCCGCACTTGCCATACTTTCGCCTTTTCTGAAAGGTGATCACATTCTGAGAAATCTGGGTGAAATACAACACCGGGACGTTGGCGGAAAGTATCACCCCCTCTTCAAACAGGCCACTTTGAACGCCGTCAAGGTACCCCAGGCGTGAGGCTGGAGAGCGGCCAAGGAAGCGCCCAGCAGATCGAGTATGTCCAGCTGCCAGGACTCCAGAGGAAAACGAAGTCCATAGGAGAAAGACCTTATCCAGTAGCCCTGCCAGCCCGGAGGGCAATTACCAACGGAACACAGAAAAGCCGGAGCCGCGTACTTCAACCGCTTTGGCAAGCCGCAATCCCTCAAAACTTTTATCAAGGCGGACGTTCAGAAATAGGGGAAATACCTAGGACCGAACACCTCTCGGCAATCAGGGGTATCAGCTTCCTCCCACATACTCTCCCACGCCGCCACATACTATCCATTTTGGTAAGGACAGACACATCCATCTTGAACCCTCGGAAGGCCAGACAGAATCCCTGTTGATGTGAGGTGAAACGGGGACAGTTGTTGGGGATCACGTCCGGTTTGTTAGACACTTGACTGAAACGCCTATCCTCATGAGAAAGAAGTTGTTACGCCGTGGGGCCCATGATTTCATCGTCCGACGCTGCTTTGGTGCCCTCAACAGTGGCGTATGGGTCAAAGTGCAAGTCATCATCCTCGGGGTAACGAGGATCCTTCTTGGACTTCTTTCCCCCTTTCTTTTTCTTCCCGACGACAGTGGATGTGGAAACCTCGTCCCCAGTAGAATCCTCGTCGTCTCCCTTTATGTCGATGAAGGGGAGGTAGACAACTCCGGGTCGGCGTGAGAGGTGCGCCGCCAAAGGAGGGTAGAGGTCGAGGTAAACGATGACGAACTGCTGGAGGAAGACGATCGCGATGAATCGTCGTGGGAGCCGTTGGATTCGGAGAAGCCTTCCCCCTCCACGTTCCTTCAACGCTCGACATCTGAAGGATAAGGAGAAGCGAGAGTCAGAAGAGGAACAGTCATGGAGGTGGGGCCGAAATAAAAGATAGAGGCTGGTAAGGATCATAAGGCGACGTGCTCAAACGAGGCTCCGCCGAAAAGAGCCGTCATTCCAGCTCCCATCACTAGATAACTCAATGGGCGAATCGCCCCTATCACTAGACAACTCAATGGGGGAACCGCCTTCATCGCTACGGCGCCCCGCTCGGAAGCGCCGCAGGAACTCAGCGGCATCGGGTATGTCTAGGGAGGAAGAGGTTGATGACATGACGTGTGCAAAGAGGAGAAATGGAAAAGTAGGAGTAGGCGTATCAACTAAGCGCCAGAAAAAGTAAGGGAGAAGAGTTTACAAGGACATAATCATTGCGGGTAGGGAAGTCGAGGAAGCATCAGACGAAGGCATGGCGAATAAACTATCACAAGAAGAAGGCGTAAGTTAGATGACAGGGCAGATGCTATGTAAAAGCTTGAAGGCGGTAGCTCTCGGGAAATTGCTAAAGAAGGTGCGAGTCACCTATGAGCTCCCACTCCCTTTTATAGGGGGAGATGGGAAGACGAAACGTTTTCGCCCACTACCACAAATGACACTTGTCATCCCGCGGCTGGACACAAGCTACCCCCAACCAGCTACCTTACCATTTTGATCATCACTACCGCTTAGCGGCGGGAACACGCGTGGGGGAGATTCACATTCCCCAAGGAGAGATTCATTTCTGGCGGGAAAGCTCATGGAAGTCCAAGGGACTCCCAAAATCCTAAAGGGCGAATGTACCCGCGAAAAGATATACGCCCTGGAAGGCCTTCACATCAGGCGTGCTCTAGCCAAGGCAGACGATCCTAATGCCCGAAGGACAAATGAGCGACCCTCTAACAGCGATGGCGGAGTAACCAGGACATAGCATGAAAATAGCTTCTTAGGGGGCAGCCCTTCTCATGCTAAGGGGGCAACTGATAGGCCCCTCAATTTAAGGATCCTCAGGCCTAAGGCAGAAGTATCCATAGCAAGGATAAACTCGTAGATTCCCTTATCTACCCATGTTGAGGGGCAATTGATGGGCCCCCGGCCCAAGAAGGCCTCTCCAGGCCCGCAGACCACCACCAGTAGGCGCATAGGCGACGTCAAGGACACCACGCTCTGACACTATGCAACCGCCCCGGTCAGAGTCAGGTCAGCCAGTCCCATCTCTGACACGACCCACGCCGTCGACAGGATGGGCCCCATCCAAGGGCCCCTGTTCCGCCTCCCTCGCGGTCCGCAGGGATGACGACACGTGGCACCAGGCCCTTGCCAGCTTGGTCCTATAAATAGGAGGTTCCCCACACAATGGATGACACGACACCCCAGACCATACGCCCGATACAGCACGCTCACACGCTGCACGCTATAGGTTGTGGTCATCCACCCTATCACAGGGCGCACGCCCGTACTTCTCTGTTACCCTCACCTACCATTCCATATCTAACCTCACTCTCGCTCTCCCTAACGCATGTCCCCGCCTTGCAAGGTACCTCCAAACAGCGCTCAAGGCGATTTCATGCTCTCTAGGTTCGACCACTCACAAGGGTTGAACCTCCTCTGTATTGAACGGCCCTTTAGGGCGGATCAGTTATATACCGTGACATAAGATTATCTAGTTGTAGCCGTAGATGATAACATATCTTATTTTATTGTGATAATCAGGTAAAGTGGACCAAACATTCTCTTGGGAAGGTTTGACTTTGAAAATATTTACATTAATATGTGACAATAGTAATCATATAACATTTTTATTTCTTGGAAGCTATAAGATTTAGGTGTGAGTAATGGTACGAATATGTTTCATTTCAAACATATATCTATACTTATTTAAATTTAATCGGAAGAAAATCTATAACTAAAATTCATATTTGTGTCGCGGATCCAAAAACCAGTATCGAATGATAATCATATATCCATATTCAAAATATATCCTTGTCTTAAACCACATTAGCTTTCTGGTCGCCATGCCATGAAAATCTCCAACATTGTTCTAGTCACATTCTTTTTCCTCAGTTAGACACCATTGGTCGTTTTAGCTAATCAATACACATGTCATCAAAATCATCAGATGGGGCATCAAGTACGACCAAATTGATAGTATGCTTGTTTTCCCAAGTATTACGGGTTACCTACAGCTTTCAACCCAATTAAGTGTCTCGGCCCTTATAAACTATAATTTCTACAACTTTTAATATTATTTTCTTCAATATTTCTATAAACATGTCAATAGTTTTTACTCAAATCTTACTCGATGTGATTAAAAATTATTGCCAAACGACCCTTCTAAGGTTGCAATAGGATGAATTCACAATTTCAATCACACGTGACTTGACTAACATATCCCCTATTAAACTCAACTCAACCCCGAATTAATTATCTTGTTGTGTAACTCCTCGATATCCAACCAAAACCACGACAAAAGTAAACAATATTTTTAATAAGTACATGATAATCACTGTCCAACATATTGATAATTCAATTGAACCTACAATATGTATAACTCATATAACTTATTAACTTGTTATCTAGTGGATCCTACTTTTCATAAATCAAAATACTCCAATGCTATAAATATACTTCTTCCATAAATTTTAAAAATAATTCATACTTATATGCAACATGATCAAACTTAATTCATGACCAAAATCCCTAAACCCAGACTTAAATACACCAGATACCACTCAACTTTTTAAAATCAGTCACGTTGACCACTAAACTTTTTTTCCTTCATCGGGTACCACTAAACTCGAATTAGTTTTCACGATCTGCCACTCCATCCAAATAATGGACGGAAAGCTTACGTGGACTCAAATAATATTATCCTAGTCATCCTCGCTGACGTGGACGTCTGATGGACACATATTAAATATTAAAATTCCCTATAGTAATGCCACCGTTCTCTAGGGAGGGAATTTGGTAATTTTTTAGTATGGGAAATTTTATTTCCTCATAAAACCACAACTCTTCATCTTCCTAAATGGTAGACTTACACCTGCAGACTCTGTTTTGGAATACAACCTCGTCCGATCTTCTCCTAATTCAGCATTAAATGTAGTAAGCAGCTAGAGTCAGTTTGATTCAATCAAGTGGCGGCTAGGGATTGAGGGTCATATCACTGAAGCTACTGAAGCCAATCCAAATTGTAGAAGCCACAAGAGCAGAGCTCGAAATAGATAGAATTTTAGGGACTTGAATTTCAGGTTTAGTCATTGGAAATAGTCAATCCAAGTAGCATTTCGTTACTTGTGGTTTCATTTGTATGCTAAGTTTGACCTTTTGCATGTGAATATGAAACATATGAGATGTTCACTGCTGCTACTGTTTTATATAATTATAACTGCTAGTACAGGCGGCTGAACCATTGAATTTATTAGGAATCTAATGGCTTATGTTGATGCATATTTGAGTTGCGATTGTTTTACTCCTTGATAAGAACAACTCAGTTACTGTTGCTGCACATTTATTTTGTTAATTTCATTGTTGTGATGCTTAACATAGATATATATTGTTGCTGCTACTCAATTGCTTGTTAATGCTTATTAGGAGGTTGTTGTTGCTTATTTACTATTGCTGCTTATTTGTGTGTTACTGATACCGTTGATTATTTAATATGTTGTTGTTGTTGTTTCAGTTTATGCTAGTAGATTAGATGTCTGTTTCAGTTCTAAAACATTAATCAATCATTTTAAAACCATATTCAAGTTTGCAACAGAGCAGCAATATGTTAGCATCATTTGATTCCCAAAAAACAATTGAAACTCGGCTATTGATCCAGGGTGAGGCTCTGGCTTTTTGTTTTTGAGAGGGGTAGCTGCTGCATTTTTTGGGGAGGCTGTGTGGAGAGTTGTGTTGTGCTAGGGATTAATTGGTTGGGGGAGGTTTAGGACCCTGTTTCTTCTTGGGTTTTGTTTGCTTGAATGGAACGAATATAGAGGGGTTTCAGTTTATGTTATGGTTGTTTTTAAAATATTTTATTCAGATCAATAATCAAATGGTTGTTCATAAGTAGATAATATGTTAAATGAGTTCCAATTCTTATCATGTGTTAATCGTATGAAAGTTATTGACTGATGAGTTCCGATATTTAATATGCGTCCAGCTGGCGGCCACGTCATCGAGAAGGATGACTAGGATAACGCTATTTGAGTCCACATAAGCTTTCCGTCCATTATTTGGATGGAGTGGCAGATCGTGAATACTAAATATAGTTTAGTGGTACCCAATGAACGAAAAAAGTTTAGTGGTCAATGTGACTGATTTTAAAAAGTTGAGTGGTATCCGATGTATTTAAGTCCCTAAACCCACAATATAAACAAATAAATTTTTTAATGATATATCGATTGAATAATTAGAGATCTGTAAATTAATTTAAACAATTTAAAATTGGGTAAGTATGAACCACTAATACCTCCAAAAATGTCTACAATAATTAATTATCAATTATTTAATCCTTATTTATTCATATTGTCATCATTTAACCATAGTTAATTTATATTTAATGAATAATTATTCCTATTTAAATTTTTAATATTTATAAAATATCATGCTTATTATTATTCGTGTCTAAAATTTATAAATATAACTATACTTAAATGAATTATAAGTGAATTTAAAAAATTTCAAATTATAAAGAGGTGCAGTTGCACCCCTTTTCTTCCACTTGGCTCCGCCAGTGCAAGAATGTGTAGGGTAAACCCATTACCCATCGAGTGAACTCCAAATCTTTCTACATCTAGATTGATGAGTTGAAGTGAAGACCTGATTGTATGAAGGAGAAACTGGGTTTGGTCCATTAAACATAGATGGGCAAAATCTACCATTAGGACACCACAAAGTGTCCTCATATGAGGACACCTCATAGGGCCGTAGGATTTAATCTGACAGATCTGAAGGCCAATATTAATTGGACATAAGGGTAATTTCAATATTTTATTTATTGCAGATTTTTAATTATTATTTATTAATTTTCGGATTTGCAGTTACATTGCTGATTTTTTTCTGCACCTTTTTTTGCTCCATTTAATTTATGATTAAATTAATTATCTTTTTTTAATTACTTCTTCTCTATGCTCGGCGGTTTTTGTTGTGTATCTCCGGTGGTTTTTATTTGAGATTAGTTTCTAACACTTTTTTGTGGAAATTGTTTCGAATCAGTTCCTCTTTTATCGTTTCGGAACAGTTCCTCTTTTATTATTTCGAAACAGGGATCCATTTTAAAAGTAATGGAACGTGTTGAAAATCGAATTTGTTCCTTATTACCAATTCGAGACACAGGAAATCATAAAACATTGAATCAAATTGAAAATGAAACAATAATATCAAATATCTGTTCCATAATTAACTATATGGAACAATACAAAAATGTTCCTAAATTGTCAAAATGGAACAACGTGGTAAGAGGGGGAAGTTGCACAGAAACAAGGGAGGACAAATGAAGAAGTGGCGGCGTGGGGGAAGATCTGATGATGGCGGCGGCGAATCTGATGATTGCAGCGGCAGATTTGATGATGGCAGCAGGGTTGGAGCGTGGTGGCAGATCTGATGATGGCGGCGGCGGATCTGATCCTTAAGGGGCTGGAGCGCGGCGGCGGATCTGATGCAGCGGCGCGGCTTCCCTTCTTTTCTCCCTGATCTAGATAGCCGGATCTCCGAACGAAGGCTACCGGTTTGAGGCAGCAGAGATGTAGATGGCGAGGCTTGCGATGACGGCTAGTGGTTGATGATGGCGGCGGCGAGGGTAGCGGTTGATGATGGCGGCGGCGAGGATGGTGGTTGATGATGGCGGTGGCGAGGCTGGCGGCGGCGAGGCTGGCGTTGATGATGGTGGCGGCGAGGCTGGTGGCGGCGGCGAGGTTTGAGCACGGCGGCTGGAGCTTTGAAGGGAGATGTAAAATATAATTAGGGTTTCTGAAACCCTAATATGATTTAGTATATATAGGAGTTTCAAATTACTATTTTGTCCAGATTAATTTAGGCCATTAGATCTACCTTCTAATCATGTGGTTGTAAGGGGTGTCCTAATATGAGGACACTAAGAGGTGTCCTAATGGTAGTAGATCCCACATAGATGATATATTGTGGCTCATACGACGTTGTTTCATACAGTGTACTCGTAAGGTTGGGTATGGGGCGGATAGCTTCAAACCTATTACCCACTCGAACCAGTATTGAGTTTACCCATACCCGGTCAACAGATAACCCTGACCCATATCAGTTGGATTTTGGGTGGGTACACGGCTTTTTATATCAATTGCCAAGTGTAAGTTTTATTTTGTTTCGTTGACACGTGTGATTCATGGTATCAATGAAGATACACTTGGAAAAAACACAATCTAAATTAATTAATGCATACCAAAATATGAAATCTTATTTAATAACTTTCCATATCACACACTTTTTTTGTTGGGTCGTTTGTTTAGAGGGAAGTTTTGTTGTGTTTCTTAAAAGCACAGCTTTTCATAAATACGTTGTTTGGTGGACCGGAGTTTTCACCTGGATTTGTATTTCGAATTACCCCGTGTCCCTTTTTTACTTTGCAGAGTGTATTTGCACAATTTCACCTCTCCCCCAAAAATTCTTGAAAACTCTGTGTAATGGCTGGTCCCACTTACTGTGCATACTTTTTCTTCCCATTGTAACCTCCTCATTATTTCTTCATTCGACTCCGTCGTCAACACTGTAATACCCTGCATATGCACCAGAACGGCGCTCAGAAGATCAAACCATGCTCCTCCTGAACATCCACCTGCACCACCTCCGGTATCCTCCCAATCCAATGACCCAAATCCTCCGCCGCCTCGTGATCTAATTAACCCCACAATATCCATACCCTTCATCTTCCACTCCTGATTCTCACCCTCCCGCTGCCCAACCGACGTCATTGTCCATACCCTTCATCTTCGAAGTTCGGATTTCAATTCGAGCTCGCATAGAGCTTCGATTCGCTTATCCTCTTCAGAAGAGTAGTGGGCTGCGAGCCCAATGATTATTAAGATGGAAAAGGAGTGTTGAAGCCTGGGTTGATGGAGAAAGAAGGAGAGAAGAAGGGGCTCGGTGGCTGCTGGCATGAGTGAACAGAGGAGGAGATGCGGGACTCTCGACGCGATTCTGGTGGAGGCTTCTAACGGGTTTGGGTCAGGTCGGAAAGAGGGGTTTGCTACTGCCACTATTCAATAATGTACGGCGGAGGCGGCATTAGCGTGAACCCTAGATCTTGTGTCTAATAAATGGAAGTAAAGGGCAATTTGGACTTTTCAAGCACACATGTGCTGTCCACCCTTTATTTTCAGAAACAACAAATATGCAGCAATGCCTAAACCAAACGGTGCATTCCAAAAGTTCTTTTTTGAGCAAATAATCAATTCCCCACTTTCCCCATCCCCCAAATCCCCAAATCCTTTTCCTCCCAACCAAACAACCCCGTTGTCTTTTGTAATCGACCACTCATTAAATAACTAGAATACCACTCTCTCACTATAGTTTTGCATCATTAAATTTTAGTCATTGAAACTATGTACTAGTTCCAATGAGGTCACATTTTGTTCAGTTAATAAATTATTGACACGAGTATCATATTTAGAATGAATTAGAGTATTAACGCATATGCTTAGCATTTATAGCTCGCTCTTAAGACAAATATCATCACAACCGGTTAGATTATCAGTGAGCACGTGTAACTTTCAAGCATACCTTAGATAAATGCATACGAATTGGATAACTCATTGTTAATTGAATGGATGTCTTGTGAATCAATCATCACTAACTATATGCATCAAGATATAATGAACATGTAACACGTGTACTTCATTCACATTTGGTTTTAAAAGCACTGTCGTAGTTATACTTAACTCATCTTCTCATCAACATTATTAACACAATCTTAGACTGTCATTAACTACATATAGTTCTTACACGTGTAAGTTTGAAAAGTTAATTCGTATCAAACCCTAATCAATGTAAACTCACTAATTAAACCTATAACTTTGTCAAATTAGAAGATAATGAACAAGAAGAATTGATAACTCAAGAGATGATAACTCGTAGACGTTAAGAAATTAATAATCTAATTACTTAACAACATCATAACGCTAAATGACTAACAAAAATAGTAACTAAGATACTGAAATATCCCAATTTGAAAACGCATACACAAATGACGTTTTGGGTTAACATGACTCCCCATTATCTAACAATCATCAGTTGTGAAGTGCCGCTACAGACATATGGGCCTTTTTGAAGAATACTTGGGCTCGTTCCGAAGGTTCTGGGCTTAGTCCTCCCGTTTATGGAAAACTACAATATATATGTTAATCTTTACCTATATATTCTTTGCTAATTGGGCTTCAGTGTCAATATTCAAAATAAGAAAAAACACGTAAGAAACAATTGAAAAGATTGGGGAGTAATGAATGTAATATACAAAGTGTCCCCTCATCCAAACATGGAAAATTACATATAGAACTATCCAATTTTCTCTCCTCCCATTTCAGTCCCTCTAGCTTCCTAGACTCTATCCTATAAATAGGCTGCAATATCTAGTTCACATCATCTCTCAGCATCTAAAGTGTGATTAGGAGAGAGCCATAGCCCATTGAAAGGAGATTAGGTACTATAAAGTATTTTTTAATACTTATAATCAATTATCATATTAATTTATTTATTTTTAGTTTAGTCTATATACACTTTTCTCTCCGACTTGAGCTCTAGCTATTTATGATTCATCCTTGTTGGGCATGAGTAGGCAGAGTCAAATAACTCGGAGAGAAGGTGTTGATAGTCACAGTCTGATTATTTTGCACACTCATGTATATGGTTTTGTTTTGTTTTGTTTGGATCTTGGTGTTTTATTTTGCACACCTCCTATTGTTGCTGGTATTCAAAGCGTTGACGTTCCACAAGTTGATGTTATTGCAGCTGGTGACCAAAACAACATCGCCTCGCAAGTGACCAAAACGACACCGTCCAACAAGTAGGCGCTGACGTGGAATCGGCCAAATCGAGCGACAGCGACAAGATGTATGAAGTAGAGGATGAGCGGTGTGGTAAGAAGAGGAAGTACCAACGCCACACTCAGCTTCAATACAACGAGCTTGAAAAGTACGTAACCATTCAAAAATCAATTTTAGTTTGTTGTTCTGTTTTCGATTTTGAGTTTTGTTTTCGATTTCGAGTTTTGATTTCTGGTTTGTTTTTTTGGTTTTGGGTTAGTTTCTCCTAAAGCATCCTCACCCCACTAAGAAGCAAAGAATCGAGCTTAGCATGAAGATTCAGATGGATATGAAGAAGATCAACTTCTGGTTTCAGAACCGCCGCACCAACATGAAGGTACGACCTAAAAAAATCGTGATTCATTAGTTAGTTTACGGGTTTTTCTACATTTGAATCGACATGATTTAACCGGTTACAATTTTTATTGCAGATTCAACTTAAGCATCACAAGAACGTACTCTTGAGGAATCAAATTGACCAGTTGATAGCAGAGAACGCTATCTTAAGGAATCAAATTAATGCACAATAAGTTTTACTGAATGTATTGCTCCAAAGATATCGTTATTTCTATTGGATCTTTCTGCTTCTATTACTCAACAGTTATGGGTTAAGTTATTCGAGGTTTTGTTGTTTGGTTCTGAGTTTGGTTTATGAACTAACTTTTGCTAAGAATGAAAAATTAAACAAATAAGCAAGTAAACAAGTCGTAGTTTGGAAGAATGACTAAGGCGTTTGTCTAGACTCGAATCCACTCTAGCTCGGTTAAGATGTAGATGCAATGCAATTTCGACTACTCAGACCTCGATGAATCGACACTCCCTTAGGTAATATCTACTCCTTGGTCAGGTCGTAAAGACGCTATCCTAACAAATCCAAAGGTTCCTATGGTCAAGACAACCTATGAATTCTCAAGAATGCGTACAAGGTGTTCGGTGATATGCCACAGAGATAATGCAAAAAGATTAGGTCTACTATTCCTATGGTCAAGATAATGGCATATCCTAACGACTTCCTAGACTCTAGAATGATTCACGTTCTTGGTTAGAACTGCAAAATCAAAGATGAAGTAAACCTTACGATACGGTCAATCAACGGATTCACAAAACTTCAAATTAGGGTTTAGGAAAATCACATCAAATGTCTGAATAAACCTTAATTAACATAAACGAGTTAAAACCTCAACATCATCCATACAAAATCTAACTAGGGTTATCTGAACAAACTAAAGAGTTTAGCTTCTCATGGCTTTGGAAGAAATAAAAATACAACAAATAAAAAAAATGAAGAGAAAGACATCGTATTCCGAAATAAACTAATCATGATGACTCAATTAAACTCCTAAAAAAATCCTAGCTTCCTCCAGCTCAATCGTGTCTTCAAAGCTCCTAAAAGATCTCCTCCCAATAGTGTCTGGTTAGTCGGAAATCGAATGAAAAATGAAGAGTGTGTTTCCCCTCTCTATTTTGGCGTTTAAATACCCAAAAATCCGGAAAAATCTGGATTTTGGGCAAAGTTCGGGATGCACAAAAAGTGTGTCAGTGCACTAGTCCTGTGCTCCTAGACACATTTTTTGCAGATCCTGTGCAGGGGATTTTTTCATTATTTCGATGATTCCCGCTCCGTCTGAACTCTGAATTGATCCATGTTTGAAGTGTCGACGTCGTAGTAAGGGCCTCCACAACGTGGTATCCTTAAATATCATAAAAAATAACATGAAACAACATCAAATGACCCAAAATAGAGTCAGAGGACAATAACACAGTTTGCACGAAAGCTCATAAAAACAGCACAAATAGGTGCATAAAAATGGGAATATCGCTAAAATGTGGCGAGATAAATGCGATAATTCTAGCGTCATCAAATCACTCCACACTTAAACTTTTGTTTGTCCTCAAACAAATTAAATAAGTGACAAGATCAACCAAATTGAAGTTTCAATCTCTAACAATTCAACCTACATTGTTTCATCTAGAAAGCATAACCTGCACATGAAAGAATGTCAACCAAACAAATACAGGCCTCACTGCTTTCTGCACACATCAAATAATAATCACCCATCAAATAGTATTTTGTTTAATTAAATGGCGGTGGTGCATGGGATTCAAGGGAGGAACCAGGATCCAAACTTGCACTGAGTCGAAATCGAAACAAAAAATTTATCTCTATATATTGCGCTAGATATATTTTTTGGTTTCAGTGTGCGATGTTATTAGTCACTAATTCATCGCGACCAACATCTTTTCTATTGATTTTCAGTGTGCAATTTTTAATTGATTTGAATAATTTATCATCAATATTACATTCTTACTCAGTCATTCATAAGTAGCAATAAAATGATTAGCTTACTAAACCATCTACACATGTCGATGAGATATTACTATAAGATAAGAGTATATTTGTATAGTTAATATGATTGAGTCTATTAACTATATTAGGTTTTCTTAACAACACAAAGTTTTTTAAAATAGATTTGGTTTTCAATTCGTCGAATTAATATAACACTGAGCCTAATTTAAAATATGCACTGAGCCGGATTCGAAAAAATTACAAATTTACACTCGATTTCAACGCTCGGGACTGAAAGTGGGGTGAGCCGAGACTCGACCCGGCTCCCCCTAGTTCCGCCACTGATGGGTTTCAAGTTTCAACAAGTTAATTGAATAGCAGTATGGAGTTTGGGTACGTGAGGAAGTAATGAGTGGGAAGATTGAAGTGGTGCGTTTGAATAAGAGATGTATAGCGTGTACATACAAAGTGCATACATATTGTATAAAAATTATGTAAATGTTATACAATTGTTCATTTATATAGTTTGTATTTAGTTTATACAGACTGTATGGTTTATACGGTTGTACAACCGTCATACAAAGTGTATATAGTCTGTACGAATTGTGTACATTTTTTATGATGAATACAAATTATACAACATAATACAGAGTGTACAACCTCACACAAAGTGTATGCAATTTGTATACATTCTGTACAACCTCGTATAGAGTGTATAAAATTTGTATACTCTATGTACAACTCTCATGCTAATTGTATATCATGAATACAAAATGCATGACTGGCATAGACTATATATAACATAATAGAAAGTGTATAACCCCGTATAGAGTGTATACTTTTTGTATATTTCTCATACAAATTGTACATCATGAATACATATAGTACGACTGATACAAACTATATAACATAATACAAGGTGTACAACTCTGTACAGTGTGTATACTGTTTGTATACATTTTGTATAACCCTTATACAAATTGGGCATCATAAATACATATAGTATGACTGATACAACATACTAAGTGTATACACTTTGTACAGACTGCACTCCGTATAATTTGTACGAAAAAAATATTTTTTTACCTAGAAAAATAATTTTTTCCACAATCATAGATCGGGCGACAGTGATTGTGTTGGTGAAAAAAATTTCGTCAACGAAAGTTTTTCCATTGGATAGCACCAGTGGAACGGGAATGCGACCGAGAAGATCCCTAGTACACGAACCCTCGACATCGAGGGAAAATTTGGATCGCACTAGTGGAACAGGAATGCGTCCGAGAAGATCCCTAGTACATGAACCCTCGACATTCAGGGGCAATTTGGATAGCACTAGTGGAACGGGAATGCGACCGAGAAGATCCCTAGTACACGAACCCTCGGCATCCAAGGGCAATTGGATAGCACTAGTGGAACGGAATGCGACCGAGAAGATCCCTAGTACACGAATCCCTGACATCCAGGGGCAATTAGATAGCACCAGTGGAACGGGAATGCGACCGAGAAGATCCCTAGTACACGTACTTATCAAAAAAAAATATTGTTGTAACATCCCAACCTTTTCTGACAAGATATTGTCCGCTTTGGGCTCAGCCCTCACGGATTTGTTTTTTGGTGTTGGTGGGATTTGAACCCATGACCTCCTCCTCTCAAGATCAAACCCCACCACTACGCCCCAAAACGCATCATGTCAGATAAGGTTGAACTATTCCACATAGCCCGTAGATCTCCCCCGTGCTTTGTCGATGTGGATCTGTTTAGGATGCGGATCGCAAACCCTTAGCATCCTAGGGCAAACGGATCGCACAAACCCTTAGCTTACTGGGGCATACGGACAACACAAACCCTTAGCATCCTAGGGTAAACGGATCGCACCAACACTTAGCTTCATGGGGCAAATGGACAGCTCAAACCCTTAGCATCCTGGGAAAACGGATCGCACAAACCTTAGCTTCCTATGGCAAATGGACAGTACAAACCCTTAGCATCCTGGGGGCAAACGGATCGCAACAATCCTTAACTTTCTGGGCAAACAGACAGCACAAACCCTTAACATTCTGGGGCAAGCGGATTTCACTAATCCTTAGCATCCTAGGACAAGCGAATCGCAACAACCCATAGCATCCTCGGACAAGCATACTGCACATTATCATATATCTCCTTTATCCCATTTTGATATCATAATCACCATCCAACCCCCTTCAATTCGATTCTGGGTTGCTGCCCTCCAATCATCATATTCAATCATCAACCAACCTGAAATCAACAATAATGAATCAAAGTCAGATTAATTATCATCAAGACCCAAAATAAATAAATAATGGAGAGCAAAAAGAACACAACGCACACTCTACCTTCTCTTATAGTACAAGTATGCGACGACGGTCACGACGAGCTAGCGGCGGAGGCGGCTCCAGCGGTGACAGATTTGACTACGAACGGGAATGACGACAACAGTGAAGAACCATCGGCGGCGAGATGGATGGACTGGTGGTGGCGGCGATAATCTCGGGAAGAAGGTGAAACGATGAGAGGTGTCGCAGCGTCGCGGAGGCGAACCGACTTCGACAATGGCGGCTTTGTTCTGATCTTGGAGTTGATGGAAACGGACGACCCACCAGTGACTAGGTCGGAAGATCTGAGGCTTCGAAATCGGAGGCGACGACTTGTTAATGATGGAAGCAGCTAGAGAGGGGCGACGGCTCGGCAGCGGTGGCAACGACGAGAAACATCGATGGCAGCGGCTTCAATGGGTAAGGTGAGTGGATTTGTTTTGCTAGGGTTTTGGTTGTTAGAGTTCGGCTTGGCATCAAGGAAGGAATTTCCTTGACCCCATCAAGGAATAATAACAACTGTTGATTAAATTTCATTAATCTAACGGTCCAAAATAGAAGAGTATTTTGGGCATTTTAAAAATTCTTCCACCATCAGTCAACCCTCGCCAGCCGCCGGCCACCGCCTCCCTCCGCCGTCGGTCACCGGCCACCGCCTCCCTCCGCCTTCCGCCGCTTGCCACCACCCTCCTCGTTCTGCCGCCGGTGGCCTCCCTCCGTCGTCGGTCGCCGGCAGCTACTTCCTTCCGCCGCTCGCCACCACCCTCCTCGTTCTGTCACCGGTGGCCTCCCTCCGTCGTCGATCACCGGCCACCGCCTCCCTCCGCCGTCGGTCACCAGCAGCCGCTTCCTTCCGCCTCTTGCCACCACCCTCCTCGTTCTGCCGCCGGTGGCCTCCCTCCGTCTCGGTCGCCGGCAGCTGCTTCCTTCCGCCGCTCACCACCACCCTCCTCCTTCCGTCGCCGCCTGCCACCCTCCTCCTTCCGCCGCCGCCTGCCGCCCTCCTTCCTCCATCTGCAGCCAGACGTCGGCCGCCACCCCTCCGCCGCCGCACTCCACAGTAATTATTTAAAAAATTGTTGGTGAGGGGATTTGAAACCTTGATCTCTTCATTGTAAAACTAAACTCCTACCACTATGCCACAGAGTATTATTGAGATTACATAAGATTAAAGTTGATTTATTAAAAAGTAGCATATACATGGTTTGTACATAATATGTGTCACATGAGTACGAAGTATGTATACACTAATATAAAAAAAAGGTGTGCACGAATACGAATAGGTGTACACGTATTATTTTATAAGTAGTGTGCACATGATTTATTATAAAATATGTGCACACGAGTACAAAATATGTTTACACATGTGTAGAGAGTGTGTGTGCATGTACAAAGAGTGCATACGCATTGTGTACAGTGTACAGTGTACATGTGTTATAAAAAATGTAAGTACATAAACGTGTGAGTATATAACGTGTACGTAGGGGTGTTGACGAACCGAGCCGAGCCGAACTTCACTGTGCTCAAGCTTGGTTCGTTGCTTTTTAGACGAGCTCGAGCTCGAACTCGAGCTAGAAATTTTAAGCTCGTGACGAACTCGAGCCTACTTGAGCTTGGCTCGTTAACTACACTTAATGAGCCAAACTCGAGCTCAAGTCCGACTTAGCTCATTAAAACCACTTGATGCATCCAATTTTAGCCCAATTTGAAGTTTGTGCTACGAAAAACATCTACGAGTCAAGCTTAAAGACAAGTTATCCTAAAATTTACAAGTTTTTATTGAATATGACAAACCACATGTTTTGTTATTGAGTTTATAATAAGTCATATAGTGGACCAAGTATTCGAGTTGGCTCTCGAGCTCAGCCAGCTCGCGAGCCTATCGAGTCGAACATACCCTGGCTCAAGTTTGGATCGTTTAAAATTAGCCGAGTCACGAGCGAGCTTTTCTCAAGCCGAACACCGAGCCGATCACGAGCCGATCACGAGCTGATCACGAGCGGCTTGGTTCGTCAACGGCCCTACGTGTACGTGTATAGAACGTGTACACATGTATAAAATGTGTATAGAAACGTGTATACATGATTTATATAAAATATGTGCACATGAGTATGAAGTATGTGTACACCAGTGTAAAAAAATAAGTGTGCACGTGTACAAATAGGTGTACATATGTATAAAAAAAGAAATTAATTAAATTATTAAATGACATTTATACCCCTTTAATTTAAATCATTAAATTTAAATAGAATCAATTGTTGAGATTGGTCCTTAATACCATCAAAGAAGTCTAATTTATTTGACAGCAAGCCGTGTCTTGGTTGTTATTGTTGTTTCTGGAAATAAGAGGGGAAGAAGAGGAAGATGAATAGAATAGGGAGAAAGGAGAACAGAGAGAAGTAGCCGCCGGTTTAGAAGAGAGAGAAATAGGTGATGTTTTGCTTTAATTTTCGGCTTATATACTTGTTAGATTAGGGTTAGGGTATGTTTATGTGACTTTATAATTTTACCCTTTCCTGAAAGTCTATCATTTAAAATTTCTATCGATCTTTTAGTATTTTTGTATCAACCTTGCATGACCGAGTTTAGAGCGGAGAAATCGAACCAACTATGACCTACCCGAGTCGGGCCAGCCGGGTCGTGCCCTACTATGTTGTGGGCTTCTAGCTTGTTTACTCTATTATCGAATTCTATCATTTTTATTCATTTCTATTATTTATATATCCTATTATTTATATATCAATATGTTTGTTTAAAAGAAAGAACACACGCAAACTTTCTAACCACGAAAATCATTTAACTGAGGAGTTAGTAATATTGACCTTCAATCTAATATGGGTGCACAAACGTTCCTCGTAAAATTGTTATTTGCCAATTCTATACTAAATTGTTATTTGTCAATTTTATACTAAATTATCCAAGTCAAGTTCATCAAAAAGATAGTATCGTTAGCCTCGACTCTTATAGTGGCGCGTGAAAATCCCCTACTATAAAAATCATATAATGCAAGAAAATTAACTTTACAAGTTTTCAAATCAATCAAATTCATCCACGTTTTTTGCCTGCCCGAACTATGAGGCTTTGATCCCGATAAGAATCAGATACATAGGCAGTCATCGACGCAAGCCCAACAAATAAAAATTCCTTGATCTCTTAGGTCATGAAAGTATTTCATAAAACAAAACAAAATTATATTTTCAACTAATCGAGTTTAGTAACAGTTCAGACTTTATGATTCGCGTGAAATCCTCACACCTAAAAACCAAAAACTTTCAAAATAACTAAAAACAAACCGAGACCACTCGGTTGCAAACCAACTCAAATCAACTTTTTCAAATCGAACTACGTGGACTTTGATTCCGATTTTCGGATATGTAGACAGTCACGAGACTCGAGTCCAACTTTAAAATAATTTTATCTTTAAAACCTTTTTTTAATCCAAATCATCGACATCAATAGCGCTTGTCTTAACATCAGTCCAGACACTTGAATCTCAATTTATAAAAATAAGCACAATTTAATTAAAATCACATCAATTGACTTATCGAATAACGTCCCCCTTATCCAGATCTCTGAACGCAGATCTAACCTGGTTTAGGTTCAAATACATAAATCGGACTTCAGGTGTCCAATCCACTCTTAAGTGATTGGTGGCGACTCCAAACATTCATCAAACCCAACGAAGAGGCCGACGCGACATCGAGTGATCGCGCGCGCGGACGAAAATGTTCACGACAGGGCCGCATCAGCAAAGAAGCGCACCTTCCAGACAATTTCAGCCGCGCCATCTGATTTGTTTTAATTGTCAGGGAATCGGTCAAACTTCCGGAATTGTTCGTTGCCACGTCAGTCGGGTTCCACATTACCACCTGCTGCCAATTATTCTACGTCCCCACAACAGTCGGCTCAGGATTTGTGGACACTTGACTCGGGTGCCAATCATCACCTAACGAACGATTTGGCGAATCTGTCCCTGCATTCGGAATACCAAGGGACCGAGCAAGTCCAACTCAGTGATGATAATCATGTTCCTATCTCTCGCTCTGGTCGCTCAACAATGTTATTATCTGCCTCACCTGTTGTCTTAGATCGAATGTTATATGTTGCCCGGTCATGTCAAAATTTTCTTTCTATCAGTGCTCTCACAGGTGATAATAATGTGGTTGTTCTCTTATATCAGAATTTGGTGATTATTCAGGACTTGGTAACTCGCAGACAGTTGTTCAGAGGCCAGAGTAGAGATGGTTTATATCTGATTCCGCTGGCGATGTTTCGAGAGGTCTCACACCCACAGGTTCATGTGGCCTCGTTACTGGTGTGGCATCAACGACTTGGCCATGCGCATTTGGAGAGTGTCAAGAAAGTTCTACGTCTTAATAATCTACCTTTTTCTAATAAAAGACTTCCCGTTATTTGCCCTGATTGCTGCTTAGGGAAGATGCATAAACTTTTGTATCCAGTTTCGAATTTTCAGGCCTCTGGCCCATTGGATTTAATTTGTAGTGATGTTTGGGGTCCATCTTCGGTTTCTTCTGTTTCAAATTAGATGTATTATATTCTTTTTTATGATCACTACAACAAATACTCGTGGATTTATTTTGCGCAATTCAGGTCGGATCTTCTGAATATATTCAAAAAGTTTCAGACTCTGGTGGAAAAATATTTCGGTCGCCCGATCCGCTCTTTTTGAGCTGACTGGGGTGGGGAATATCAGAAACTGTCCTATTATTTAAAGGCGCAAGGAATCATGGAGCAGATGTCTTACCCGTATACACCGAACAAAATGACTGTGCAGAACGAAAGTATCGGCATATCATAGAGACTGGTCGCACTCTAATTCATCAAGCTAAGCTTCTTCTTTCCTACTGGCCCGATGCTTTTCAAACTGCGGTGCATATTATTAATCGATTGCCCTCTCCGGTTATCAATCATGAGACGCCATATACTCGATTATTTGGAGCAGCTCCGGATTATACATCTTTGCGCATTTTCGGCTGTCTATGTTTTCCTTGGCTAAAACCTTATGCAGCTCACAAGTTAGCCCCTAAGTCGACACCGAGTGTCTTCCTCGGATATAGCAACCGACATAAAGGATATTATTGCTTGGATATTGAGACCAAGAGAATATACATATCCCGACATGTGTTATTTAACGAGTCGGTTTTCCCGTTTCAGGTTTCAGTTTCACAATCTGCTCAACCACAGATTTTTACCAGGCCTGCTCTACTGCCGCCGCTCCTGCCACTCCTCGGGCCCACCAGCCGGCCTAGAGTACACTCCCACCGACGCCTGTGATGACACCCAGCTCTCCAGATAGTGGGCCGACTACCTCTCCAAGGCCCATACCACTCTAGTCCTCACCTTCGGATGATGTTGGGCCCAGCCCAACGGCTCCAGCGACCTCGTTAACGCCCCATGTCCCGCCACAGATTACTGGGCCGCCTCCACAAGTTCCCATGGGCCTGCCTGCCTCTTTATCCACTCACTCGATGATTACTATGCAACGCACAAGCTCACTTAAGCCTCGGGTCTAGGCAACTTCTTCCTCCAATTCGGATGACATTGAGCCCACTTGTTTTACTATTGCCAACAAGAATGCACACTGGAGGGCGGCGATGACAGAAGAATTTCTGGCACTTTTGGACAATGGCACTTGGCAACTAGTTCCTTGCCCTCATTCCAATCGTGTTCTAGGCAACAAATGGGTTTTTCGCATCAAGAAAATTCGGATGGCACGATTGCTCGGTACACGGCTCGCTTGGTTGCAAAAGGCTATCATCAGACGGAAGGTGTGGACTATCTTGAAACCTTCAGTCTTACTATTAAACCAGCCTATGTCAGATTAATTCTATCTATTGTAGTCTCTGAATGTTGGCCCATTAAGCAGCTTGATGTCTCCAATGCCTTCCTCCATGGCACTCTTGAGGAGACGGTATATATGGATCAACCATCAGGTTGTCAAGACTGATGTCAACCCGACCCCAGCACTAATGTCGGGCCGAGACTACACTAGGCCTAGGCCTACGCCAGCACCACCTCCGGAGCCTTGGAGAGCCAAAGCCCCAAGTCCCGACCCCGGACCAAGACCAGCCCTGAGCCGAGGGCCTCCACTAGGTCCTGGCCTGTTTGCCACAAGCCCTGGAGGTAAAGAGGAGCATTGGGAGTCTCTAAAAGCATTCCTAGAGCATCGGCGGAGGAAGAGAGGAAAGGGCCCGACTGGAAATCACAGGAGCCCGAAGTCAGGCCCCGGAGCCGATCGAGAACTAGGCCTAGTTTAGGTGCCACGAGACCCGGACCAGCACCAGCCATTGGAGACCCCCTGAGAGCATTCCTGAAGACCTGGTCGAAGCAGAAAGCAGAAGGCTTGGCCAGAATTGAAAAAGGCCCAGCACGGAGCCAGCCCCGGGCGCCGGACCGTGCACCGGGCACCACAGAAGCGTGCTTTTGGCCCAACAAACAATTGGCCAGTGCCTTTTGGGAAATTCCAGCAGCCCTGGATAGCTTGGAGTAGGAGCACCCTCCAACAAACGGAGCTGAATTTGGAGGAGTATTGAGGGAGATAAGGCTAAATCAAGCCCTAGTGATGCATGGCCTAAGCATCAAAGAATGGGACGCGGATGCTGATCCGAGGGAGCCAACACTAGGAGCCACGATCAGACCACCTCCTGAGCCTGATCCAATGAAGGATGTTTGATCATCAAGAACGCGGGAGAAGGAGAGAAGATGTCAAATACATCCGAACAAGGAATCCTAATCAAGCTAGGATTTCCGATTTTGGACAGATTCTAGTATGACGAAGATTGACGAATTTGGGCTACATGGAGATAGATTTTGAGCTGAAGCCCAACATGAAAGTTGTATCCCATGAAGTCTACTAGTGATCTGCCAAAGGGCTTAATTTTCCAATTTTATTTGGTATTTATTTGGCTGAATCTTCCAGAACCCGTTTAGCTGTTTTTTAGGAATTTTCAGCTTTTCCTTTTTAGTGTTTTTGTTTAGGAAGGACTCTTTTCCTTGTAGGAATAGAGTTCCGAATTTCAGTCCTTTTTAGGACTCTTTTTGTATTTCTTTATTATTTTATTAGTTAGTTTCGTAGGAGGAAAAAGAGAGTCTGTTCTCTCTTCCTCACCTATAAATAGAGGCCTATACGCCTCATTGTAAGACATAACTTGAATCAATAAACTTCTTTAAACTTCGGTTTTATATCTAGCATGGAATTGCTAATCTCTTCTCGACTTTCATGGAATTGATAGTCGTCGAGGGTATCCTCCCCTTGAAGTGGTGCCATCGACCGGACACTTAGGGTTCCCGGCTATATACAGCCAACGGGTCCAAGTACTAATCGCTAGGTTACATAGGTGATTCTAAGCCGGTATTCAATACTCACGGTGGTTAGGGTCGTGTGGCAGCCGCGCCGAGGTTCCTCATCCAAGAGGTGAGTGGGTTGAGGACAAGCCGACTACACGGTTCACATAAACTCTCTTATTCTATTATCATTCCGATGGGGTCACTATGTTTGTGTTGGTATATGTGGATGACATAATTGTCACAGGGTCGGATTCATCGCTTATAGCAAAGCTGCTTGCCTTCCTTGCTGCCAAATTCAAAATAAAGGATCTGGGGCACCTTCATTTCTTTCTTGGCATCGAGGTCATGCCTTCCTCAAATGGACTCCTACTTCGGCAGACAAAGTACATCTCTGATCTCCTCCATCGGGCTGGAATGTCCACATCCAAGCCACTCACAACACCCTCCTCCACGACGCCTCAACCGCTTGAAGACGACCCCTTCCATAATCCTACGTAGTATAGGAAACTTGTTGGCGATCTCCAATACTTGTACATGACAAGGCCAGATATGGCGTATACAACGGCACAACTGTCCCAATTCATGCATACTCGCACTAGTTCTCACTAGACATTCCTAAAGAGGGCTCTGCATTATCTGCGAGGCACGGCGGAGCTTGGCTTACTAATTCAGCTGTCCTCGTCGTCATCTCTTCAAGGGTTCTCGGATGCTGATTGGGGTGGTGACTCGACCGACAGACGCTCCACGGGTGGATATGCGACTTACTATGGTCCAAACATAATCTCGTGGTCAAGTAAGAAGCAACGCACTGTCTCTCGCTCCTCCACGGAGGCTGAATATAGTGTTCTTGCCACTGTTGCTTCCGAGATCACATGGTTAGCCTCGGTACTTAAAGAGATTGGTCGACCCCTTCACAGGGCACCAACTCTTTGGTGCGATAACATCAGCGCTACATATTTATCGGCAAACCTAGTGTTTCACTCCCGTTGAAAACACTTGAAAATTGATTTTCATTTCGTTCGTGAGCGTGTCGCCGACAAGTCTCTCCATGTCGTCTATATCTCCTCCAAAGATCAGATTAATGATGCTCTCACAAAGTCGCTTGCCACGTTACGCTTTGCTACATTACGACTCAAACTCAAAGTCCACCCACCCTTTGGGAGGGTAATGAGAATATTTGATACATTGATTGTATATATTTAGATAATATCTGTAGAGATATGATCCCTGATTTTGTTCCCCTCTTTACTCACCAACATTGTAACAAATCCTACTATAAATAGACATCCACTTAACCAAGATAGGTAAGTGAGATTTCCCCAATTCTTAATACAATCATCATTGTTTTGATCTTCATAAACTTGACTGTAACCAAAATCTAGAGATATGTCGAGAACGATTTCCGGTGACATATTGAGATCAAACGAATTCGATACAACAAATAAATCATGATTGACCATGGATAATGAATACAATAGTGTAAAGGCAAAAGTCAGAAATCAACACCCTAAAACACCTTAGTCTAAACACCTAAATCGAACCTTGACCGGAGAAAAAGGAAAAGAAATTACGGCAACAGGAGATGGAAGAAAGAAAAGAGTTGAAGAGAATTGAGAAGAAGTCGCAGGGAACAGAAAAAAAATATAAAAATATATTAATTATTGTAACCTTAAAAGACCTTCCTAATCATTATCTACTGATTAATTAGATAATTAATTGATCATCTAAGATTAGAATAAATTTATTATTTTAATATTAAATCAGTGACTGAAATTAATTTAATTTAGTAGTTCACTGAAAAAAATGCCAACTTTATTAATACACCACATGTCCAAAATGTCATAATGATACTTTGATTTTTCAAGCATGTTAAGCTTATCACTCACACCGTAGAATTCCCAAAAGAGTTCCAACTTTTTATAACTTTCCTTTCTAGCTTACAAGTTACTTAGCATTTATAGAGTAATAGTTGGTTGAGTATATAAACAAGGACACACCTCATAACGTGGTTCCCAAGCTATGATACTTGGTATATCCATGGGAACGAAGAGATCGATCTTATTAATGAAGAGTCGGAGAAAAGAAGAGAATGAACAGTGTGTGGTGGTCGAACTCACAACTCAGCTATATATACTATTCGGCCGCCTCATAACCCTAACAGCTATATTAAAATAATAATGATAATAGTTAACTACCCGGTACATAAGTCAACAGCATAGTTATAGTAATATGCCAACCCAATGAGAATCAACTAGCCTAGACCAATGTTTTCAATGCCGTATCATGCTCCCCGGTTGGACCGGTCCGATCGTGAACCAGTCAGCTCTTCGGCACGATAAATTCTGGTTCAATCCTGGTTGGATCCCGGTTCAACCCTGGTTTTCTCATTAAACCTTTGAACCCTTGACCTTGCCGGCTCGACCCCCGGTCCGGTTCTGAAAACCTTGGCCTAGACCATCCTAAAACACACACAAAAGCCAACTCGTAGGGATGTAGCATATTAGCCAAAGGTGTAATTGTTTACAGGAGAAGGTTGGTCTTAATGTTACCACTTCTATACTGAGTTAGATTATTACATCAACCACAACTACAACTATCCCTTGTAGTACATACAAGAAGAATGTTAGAAAAAACGAAACAAATCGAAACAGAAAAATGCGTAAGAAAAGGAAACAACAAACTAGACTGTGATCGTGGAAGAATTCTACTGCCTTTGAAGCTCATTTCTGTTGGAATTAGAAAGATTGATATTGAACTTTATTTTTATTTAGTGATCAAACTACAACTTGGCGAAATTAGAAAGCTGTATTTTGTCTATCATATTTCATGATTAGAATTGGGCTGTTAAGTTGATTATTGTGCCTTTAGTTCATCTTGGGCATTACGACTTCTTGAGCCCAAGTCTTTTTTCCATATTGACTGCGCCTTTTTTTTTAATTTTCTCTCTAATCAGCTTCCCAAGGTAATCACGGTGATGGAGCGAAGAAACCTTATAATTGATGCGAGCAAGATCGGCATTTCAATAGATACTCTTAGGAAGAAAGAAACCTTTACTTATAGTAGGCTAATCGCAACTTGTAATGGATTTCCCTTTTTCTAAGAAGATATTCAGTTGCACGATCTTCTATCATCACGTTCGTTTCTCTAAGAGATATTGGGGAGCTGCTGATCTGCTCTTATACTCAAGTCAACTTCCAATCGAGAGGAAGCCGTTGAGGTTTAACGGGCTTTCGACTAGTTAAACGAGTATGGGCCAGACTAACAAGGCCCAAAATGAAGTTTGGGCTTTGTATTCGCAACAATTCTCGTCTCTAACGAACTTAACCACCTTTCCAATATAAGCTTTGAAAGACATCTGCATATTAACCCAAGTACCTGGCAGGTTTGAAGTCTAACTAAGGTGCACATAGGCTAAGTGAACTTAGTCTTGAACTTAGACAAAGTGTAATATTACCTTAATCAAACATGCATCTCTTGTTCCTTGATAGTCTCAACTCCTTGGATATGCAGTTTCACCTACTGCACAATCAACATGATACAGTCCTTCCTCACGGACTCTAATGAAACCTGAATTTTTCAAGCATAGCATATCGATTGAAATGGTGTGGACACCGGAGAGGATACCTTAATATCAATCTTGGTAGAAATTATGATGCCATTTGTGTATCTCACCATTATGTGTGGTGGCGGCGAGTCATCGTCAGTATGGTGGCGAAGAGGTGGGGAGGGAAAGCGGGTGGTCCGGTGTGGGCGGGGTGATTGTTGAGTCAGACACTACAAAAAATTTGATCTTTACCCACTACAAAATTACAGCGGCATGAAAATGCGAGTCATCGTCACTATTTGCAACGGGGATGTAGAGTGTAGCAAATAGTATTAGATACTGCAAATTACTACATGAAATAGTGATTGTCATAGCAAATACCAACTATTTGCTACTGCATTTTCATGCCGTAGTAATTCTGCAGTAGTTAAAGGTAAATTTTTTTGTAGTGAGGGGAAGGATTATGATTTATGAGTGTTTTTTTTTAATTATTTTTAAAATGTGGTGTGGCAAAAGTGTGACATGTCAGCTGACACCTAATTTTGGTAGTTTGAATTTTTGTTAACTTGGACGAAAAAATTAACGAAATAATTAAAATGATAAATTTGGGTTTTCCGCTAAAAGTGGATAGAATAATGGTCATATTCGTGTATCCGGCCAAAAATAAATAAATAAAACCTGGACAACAATATTTATCTGGAAAAGCCGGCGTATTGATGAACCTAGCCGCCGTCGTATTCGTTAGTAATGATTTTTGGCGGTTCTAGAACAATCTTTGTCAAGCAATGCCGTGGCAACGAGGCAATATATACTCTGGTGGGAAACAAACAAATGATCAGGCTGATGGGTTGGCGACACGTGTCAGGTTTAGATCTGCCTGTTTTAGTAGATGACGTGTCAGCAAGGTCGGCCACATGCACCGGCACCGGCCACGGAGGGCGATGAGAGGATGAGAGTTTTGGGCGGCGATATTATTTGGTTCATTTGCAATTGATGAAGAAGTGATATAGATAGAACTTATTATGATCCTTTAATTTTGATGCAAGTAGGTTGACTGATCTATCAAAGTTATCACATTCAGTACAGGGGATCATAGTTATGGCTTGTATGTATCATTGTCATATTATGGGTAATGATCTCACGTGAAATAAGTTGGTTCAATCAAAGGATTTTTCCTCTTTATTTATAAAGTAGTTGATAAGGATCAGTTAAGATTATGATAAAATTATTGTACATTATTACAATAGTATAGTAATCGTTAGTTGAAGTTAGATGATCCAAATTTTCTATTATGAACGGCTCAATGAATGATCATTTGTTTTGACTCGGGATATGGGGTGAAACTTTCGTGATATGGACCAGTCTTGTTATTTATATGTATCTCTTGTATACCTTGTAGTGGGTTAAGATCTTGTAAGAAATCTTATATGTGTATACTCTCTGGTTATAGTGGAGCTTTCATCGTCGTCGTGCATCCGTAAACTTTTTTCACAAGAATTTTTCACGTTAAATCGTTGTGTCATTTCATTCGATCATGTTTCTATTTTCGAACCTATTGATTTCTAGCATTGTTAATCGTCGTTAACAACTTTTTCTCAAACTTATATGGTGTATTTAGCCTCTTTCAGGATGACCCCAACAATAGTTATAATGTTGGATGGGTCTAGTTTTCTCATAATGGTTGGGTTATTTTGAATTGTTGGAGTTTTGCTATGATCATAGGATTTGTGTTCTAATATTTGGTTTACTGGGAATAGCTATTAGACAAAAGGTCACAGGTTTGATTTGATCTCTATGAACTCACTCTTCTTCTTGTTGTTTTGCTCTTGTTATCTATCGTGTTGGTGAGAATCTATTGTGAGAGATTAGTGATCCTAGAACCTTGTTCTTGAGTTGATTTGTAATTCCTTGGCTAAACTAAAAAGAAACTATAAACCCATCGAAGTATATTAGCATTGTTGCTTGGACTATAATTCTTGTTTCTCTGATTTGATTTTTCACATTAAAATTATTGTGTTTTTGTTTATCATTCTTGCATGATTATTTATGCTCCGTTTTCACTAACATATTAATTACTTAAGTTGTTTATTAAATGACAAGAAACAGATTGTAATTCATTATAACAAATAGCTCCAAAACTTAATTATATAAAACTCAAAACTGAAGATTTCAAAACTGAATACTTTAAAATCATCAATTTTTATACGAGTCCACTAATAATTTAAATCACTTACATTTCTCATAAAAATACAATAGTTTTCCTATTCTAAAAATCAATCAATTTCGTCAAATACTTAAACCCACCAATTCCTCCCAAATTTCTCTTAAATTTAAATTAAAAAAAAACATACATTTTTGCACCCTAAAATGTTAATCTAACAATTGTGCTCAATTCTAAAAATCAAGGCGGCCATTCCTACTAAAAAAAATGTCCTAATTGTTTAAAATTTTAGTCAAATTTTAAGGCAAAATCAGCGGTAGAACATCCCAAAAAAAGAAACATTATAGGATACTTTGATTTTTTTACTTAGTGATCAAGAAGGGATCCATTAGTTTAGCAGAAACATATCAAATTAAGGAATATTCATGAACCCACTACAGTGTAGTGAAACCCCAACAAGAAGAAGGAGGAGATGATCGAACACATGAAATCTCGTGAAATAAACTCAAATCATATCACTGGAAACCAAACAAGAAGAATCAGTGACAAATTCAAAGAAGAATTGACGAAAATGGATGAAAAAGTTAACAGAAGGGTACGTTTGTTAAAAGTGTTAAAGTAGGGGTCTTAATTTGGTTGAAAATTAGTACAGGGGTATGTTTGTTAACTTTGCATAATAAGAGGGCAAAACTGTGTATTAACCCATTTTTAAATGGTCATTGTTATATAGTCCTTCATTTTTTATGTTTATCCATATTTGTTACTCAGGTTCCTTTTTGTAGCTATGTTTTTGGACTCTTTCCTGAATTATCTTATCGATATGGTTATTATATACTCTTTGATGATCATTTGAGTCATTTTTCTTAAATCATTGGCCACTGCTCCCATTGTAGAGGATAAAAGTGTAGTAATCACTTCATTTATAAGAAAGGCAGACGGTAGGGTTGCCAAAATTTAACGTCATCTGTTTCTATCAGTTTGTGTATTGTATTGTATTTGTATATATCCAAAAGTAATATTAAGAAAATATAATAAACAAAATTAACTTCCAGAAGCATTGATGAAAGCGTGACTATACCATGGTAGTCTGTAAGCATTTAGTTCCAGAAGAAAGTGACGGCCCAATCCACAAGCATTCTAGATTCTTTGATCGACTGACAATTCCATTTTGTTATCGATTCTTCCTACTCTGTTTTCTACTGTGATACAGAGGAGAAGAAAACGATAGGAGACATTGATTAATTCATTATAAAATAATGAGGGTTCGTCTACTTGGGTAATTTAGGGGTCAAATTTATGTCCTGGAGATTTAGCCGAAATCACTCGTTTACTTTGTAATTGTAGCTGCAGATTTGAGAATTGAGGTGGCCCCTAGAGATTTGAGAAGATTTTTAAATCTCTCATAAGACTCAGAGATTGGAGGGTTTGTGTTATAGTTTGACCAAATCTTATATTGTTTACTATAAGATATCCAACGACGAGAAATTCTTATCACGAATCAAACCGTATTTTTGCTATGATAACTAGTTGGCTAAAAACCAAACACGTGAAACCATATATATAATAGTCTTGCCGTCACCTACATAACATAAGCACATCTAGTAGAAACCAAGTGATGACTAGATAACGCAAACCCTATATCCATCTCATAATTTTTATTTTTATATTTTTAGCGTGTAGCGGAAGGCAAGTAACTTTTTAATTTTTCTTCTCTCTACACTACCAATGAAATTTCTGGTTTCATATCCTACCCACAAATAACAAAACAAACTATTGAAAGAAGACTATAGCTATCAAACGGGTGGGTGAAGTGGATCACGGGTCGGGTTAGTCAGGTTGCAGGTTAGTTGATCAGTTGTGGGTTCATCGGGTCGCGAATTTAGCAGGTTACGAGTTCTTCGGATCTCAAATTCATTGGATTGCAGGTTCATCAAGTTACGGGTTTGACGAGTCACGGATTTGAGCGAGTTAAGAATTGTTAACTTTTTTATCAATCGAATTACGAATCCGGTCAAGTCGAGTAAGCTGAGCGAGTCGAGCTAGCATTCTCTAAAGAAGACCAAAGAAAATTATGCGCACACTTTTGGGCCGTGTAGCTACTAGCTCACCAAGCAACCGAGTTCAATTAATCTATTAAGTTGGAACGAAATTTCTATGGAAGAAATAAAACATGTACACGTCTTGAACCAAATTAAAACGGGTGTAGGTTTAGTTGACCAAGACTTTCATGTGTTATTGCAGAGACTTAAGACTCCTGTAACCCACATAAGTTAAAATTCAACTTTTTGTTATGATTTTGTAACGTTTCAAGAGCCGTCCGGTGCAAATCGACCAGACGGTACATTATAGGAACTGGCCCTTGTTCAGCTAGCGGCTTATTTCATTTAATGGTCTGGGTGTTCATTCAATGTTTCAACCGCCCGCCCAGATTCCGCTTACATATGGTTACATGTATTGATTGATCAACTGAGTTGTTAGCAGAGGATTTTGAATGGATTTTATATTGTTTACTAACATACTTTTCAAACGAAAGCTCATGAAAGGGGATTGAAATTTGCGAAGGCCACCAAGCCTTATGAAAGATAAATTGTTATATTGGGGACTACCGAGATTCGATGCCAAAACTTTTCGGTCATCAGAGCCAAACCCATCATACGTTGACTAGAAGAAAAATGGTAGATTTGTCCTCCTCTAGTTGAAGTCGACAATGACAGAAAAGGCTATAGCAATCGTTGATAGGGCTGCCACGCACTTCTCATGCGGCATGAGTGGCTCTCGATCGCACTTTTCAATCCCAAACCACAATATGTTGAATGGATTTTATATTGTTTACTAACCTCTAAACAATTAAATGGCTAATAAGCCCATTCAGTACCTTACGTTTGGGGTATTAACAAATCAGTACCCATCGTTAAAAAAATAACTTATGAGTGTCGTTCGTATCAAAATTTAACACATCAATCCGAAATGACAATTCCATCCAATTTTTTCATTAAATTGCCACACCACACGTCCTATTTGGATTAAAACATTGACGTATGTATACACGTTAGTTGAACCTGGTCCATCAATTGAAAATTAAAACCCCTCCCATTTGTTTTCCTTCTCTTAGTTAGATATTAGTTAGGTTCTCCGGCTTGCTCAATTGACCAAGCGAGTCAGGAATCAGACCTTCGAGGTTACAGTCTTCCATCCAGAAGTAATAGAGATTCGTCAAATTACTAAGCTCGCTCAGCAACGAACCAACAAGGTAAGGAGCTACTTCAGCGATGTGATGTTCCGCTACCTCAACCGTGTCTTTGTCACCATCTGAGGATTCTCACCTACAACCAAACATAATCCAGGCCAATTTTAAATTCTGAATTTAACGGCAGACTGAGAAAGAGAGAGAAAGAGACGGAAATTACTGAGGGGATTATTTAGGTGATATATCCACGTCGGCGTTTTAATCCAAGTAGGACGCGTGGTATGACAATTTAACGGCAAAATTGGATGGAATCACCATTTTGGATGGACATGTTAGATTTTCATACGAAAGACACTCGCAAGTTATTTTTTAAACGATGGGTACTGATTTGGTAATACCCCAAACGTAAAGTACTGAATCAGCTTATTAGCCACAATTAAATGCATACCCACGATAAACCAATACTAGAAGAGGAAGAGGAACATACACAAATTATACCCAAAACTCTATATTTGTCTCGAGTCATTCTTCACTATTGTGCGAATCCCTTTCTTCTTTCTCGGATCGGCGTTATTTGTTACTCTTGACTATCAATCCACTTATTTTATCATCGAAGTTGACGGTCAAAGCACTACATCGCTATACTGCTATTGTGAGTAACCCATGATCCTAAACCTAATCTCACGTCCTGACTTATTTAAATAGAACAAATACTCAAACGCGACGTATAATAAAATAAATATAAAATTAATTATATATCCAATAACAAATTAGGATTATTAGAATCCTGAGCAAATGTCCATATCCAAAAGTTAAACATTTGAAGATTTAAAAAAATTACACAAAATTTCATCAATTTAATAAAAAATGTCTCTATACATTAGTATAAATTAACTCACCCTAGTTTATCAACTATCTAATACGCACCACTAATTTATAACAAGAGAATGAATATGAAAGTTCTATTCCGAAAAATTAAAGGTGTCGTTTATTTGTTTGTGAGGGTAGATCGGGCCAAATTTGGGGTATTCCGAATTTCATGTTTTTCGTACTAAAATGGTGAACCAAATTCGACGAAATTAAATTCTCATCGAGGCCCCATGTTCGAAACAAAATTAAAATCTCACTGAAACTGATGAGATTTTGGATGAATTGATAATTATTTTCACTTCAGTACATTCTTACCTTTCACCCTTTATTTTTATACATTTTAGCACGTGACATTATTTTCAAATGCTTTATATAATTATCCTGCTAAAAATTAATTTGATTGTGATTATAACAATTTACCAATTCCATAATGTCATTTAAACAAAGAAACAAGGTTCGGAGAAATAGTTAATTCTCACTGTAATTCAATTTTACAGGAAATTATCAAATCTCTCATTTTCCTTATTCCTTGCTAAAAATGACTACTTACTCGATCAATTTACATAAAATTTCATCAATTTAAGATAGAGAAAATGAAATTTTCCCCCCTCTACTCGGCCAAGTTAACAAATAGACTCTATACTATGAAATGATCGATTTACCCCTCTTACTATAGCCAACATAACAAACAACCTCTTCCATCCAAAATTCCGTTAAATGATGAATCACCAATATGACTTATCCATAATTAATGAGAATATATTGGATGGAGGGGATTGATTGTTAGGTTAACTATAGTAGAAGGGAGTAAATCGATCCTTTCGTAATATAGGGAGCTGAGCTGTTTGCTAACTTGACAAAATAGAGGGGAAGTATCATTTTCCCTCTAAGATAAGATGACTATGAGCGCGGCAGAGTAAATTATGTAATTAACTCACTCTAATTTCGTCATTGTACGTATAAACCATCCAAAAAAACAACTGATTTGCAGCTAAACGCGTAGGAGTGGCCTCTCTCTATTATTTCCACATTTGTTTTTTATTTTATTTAAATTTATCCCTAATTTTCCACTTTCTGACTTTCACATCTTTACCTCGCCGCCCACTTGGCCACTTCTTCTCCCCACATCCTCCATTATATACACACAACAAACACACATCCTTCCATTCCTCCCAACTAACCAACAAACTCCTTTCTTCTCCACCTCAAAAAATCTCATCCACCCGCCGTCGCCGTCGCCGGAGATATTTACCTCCTCCATATCTCCAACCTCACTTACATCAATTCACTTTCACCACAAGCTTCTTCAATTCTGAATTCCACAACTCATCAGATGCCGCAGCTCCAGCAGCATCCCACCTCTCTTCTCGCCGCCTCACCTGTTTCTCCAAGCTTCAATTCATACTACACCTCCTACTCCTCCTCCGATGAAACCCTCGCTGACGTCGCCGCTCGAGTCGTCCGTGAGCTCTCCGGTGACTCCGAATTTTACTCCTGGGAAGACGACGAATCAGCCGACCTAGAACAAGAAGACGAAAAAGAAAAAGAAAAAGAAAATGATAACATCAAAACGACAGCGTATTGCAGAGATGAATCTTCCATCGAAGAAGAAGGAGAGTTCGAGTTCGCAATCGTGGACAGAGAGGCGGTGACGTCCCCAATTTCAGCCGACGAGATCTTCTGTAACGGACAGATCAGGCCTCTATACCCCTTGTTCAACACCGATTTGCTGTTGAACGGCCCTGAATTTCAATCCCTGAAGTCCAATTCCGATAACAAATCGCCGCATCCACCACCTGCGGAGAAGTCTAGAGTCGGTCGGAGGCAGCCGCTTATGAAGCTGTTCCGTGAAGAGCGTGAAGGAGGAGACGGAAATAGCTCACCGTTGTCGTCGGAGGACGAACTGGATAGCGTTCCGGAAGGGACGTACTGCGTGTGGAACCCTAAAAAGGAGGAGTCATCGCCGGAGATCTCGAAGAAGAAGAGCAGTTCCGACGGATCGGATTCGAAGAGGTGGAAGCTGTTCAGAGACCTGATATACCGGAGCAACAGTGAGGGTAATCACAAGAGAAGGAACGGCGGTGGGGGAAACGATGATCGGAGGCGAGACGGTGGCGGTGGAGAGAAGGAGGTGAAAGCAGAGGACGGTGAGGAAGTACGGAATGTGAAGGAAAGTGTGAAACGACAGTCGTTTCTGCCGATACGACAGGATTTGGTTGGCGTTTTGTCTAACGTCAGTGGTGTTAGCCGGAATCTTCACCCGTTTTGAGCAGTAATATTGGAATTCTTATTTTAATTTTTGACTTTTTTTTTTGGAAATATATATTATTAGGTTGTTTATGAAATAGTAAAAAAAAATTATATATTTACTTGGCCGTTGTTTGTGTTGAGAGTAAATATATATTTTTACCACAAGAAAAGTAAATATTTATATGTGGATTGTTAAGAAATTTGTATGATTGGAATTCCTATTGTACTTATTGTATCACCTTTTCACAATAATTGTGATAGTAAGGTTAATAAATTTTACATCAAGTACATTAGGATAAAACTTGTCTATTAAATTGTTAACTTCAACAAATTTATAACAAGCGATCTCACTTTTTTCATTATATTCGGGTAGAGATCAGAGATCTTAAGCAACTGGTCCCGATCACGTTATACTTATTTCGACGGCTAGTATTCATTTGTTCAATTTTTTCTTTTTCTTTCTTTGCCTTTGAAGGCTTTCTACTTGTGCTCACTAGGTAGAACTTTACACATAGCTGTAACATATTGTGGAAAATTTTCAAATCAAGTTAATATTCTTTCTAGCGAGTAATAGCCAGTACTGCCTTTTATTTTCTTTAACTTTTTACACAAATTTCATCACCTCGTTATTTATTGGTAACTTAAAGTACAATCATGAAAATATTGGTGAATAACTTCTTTTTTTATGAATGAAAATGAAATTAAACAGGGTCGAAGCTAAGAACAGTCATTATACATGATAGTAGACCGACGAATGTCACAGCCCACAAAACAGGTTGGGCCGTAGCAAAATCGAGGTCGAGCTTTATAAAAAGACAGAAGCTCTCAAAAGACCGCAAAAAACGAATGCAATCAGTCGTAGTCGGGGATGGAATGCCACATGCCAATCAGCGGAAAAAGTCTCATTTGGTAACTTTGTCCGCCACTCACGGATAAGCTCTTGCACATCCAAAGAGATAGGACTAAACATGGCAAGCTTGGAACTAAGGGATGACCAAACAAAATGAGCATAATCACGAGACAAAAATAAGTACAACACCGACTCAAGCCCGAGCTCTTCACAACACACACATATTATGACCAATAAACCTCTCCTAGCAATATTGGAGAATAACTTAAAAAAAATCGCAACAATGACATGTATTCATTCACACTCAAACGACACCGAGACATAGTATAATTTTAGTAATTTTGAGTTAAGTGCATATTCAGTTGACAGTTAATTTTGTTAAAATATTTGAAGAAAAAATCAAACTCTAAAACAAACTAGATTAACAATTAAATAAACAACCAATCATATTAAACAAATCCTATGAATCTTAGTTCGACGCACCTAACTTTTAGAGTACAGATAAAGGGTGATTAATTAGGAATTTTAATTAATGGTTGATTAATTATTTTTATTTCAGATTTCTTAGCGCAAAAGATGTAATTGGAGTGTGGACAAACAATTCATTCGTCATGTTTTCACTAGTGTCATTATTGATTTCTAAAGGAAAAATATCACTTTAGCTCCTCTATTTTGTAAACTTAACAGATAGCCTCCTACATTATAAATTACTTTTTTTCTACTCTTCCTACTTCGTCCACTTTGCAGTTTGAGTCCTTTTGTTCCAGTTTACGTCTTCGTGACGTTCAATGAAGTGCATTCAGCACACCATGATAGCTCTAATATCCATGTACTAACTTAGTAAGTGTTTTTTTTTTAATTGGGAATATAAATATATATAATTAAATAGCATAAAATCAGCAAATAAAATGTGTGATTTTAAAAATCCTTCGTATTTCACCATACTCTTCATGATACCTTCCCAATTTACCTCCCTGCCAACACTTCGTCTCATACACCTGACATCTTTCTTCGTTGGTATGCGGATGTGTCCATATTTAATGTTAAGAAGACAAAAGTTGAAATGGAAGGACCCAAACGGCAAAGTAGTCGAAGTACGAGGTGGTAAAAAAAAGTGATTTATAGTACAAGGAGCTATTTGTTAAGTTGACAAATTAGATGGGACGAAAGTGATATTTTCCCATTTCAAAATAATGATTAAAATGTGAACACACTTGGTTATTGGTAAAGAAGAAGTTGAGGAACCTTTTTTTTCAAGTGGTTCCATAATGCAGATTTGGAAGAAGTTTGTGTATTGTTTTGCAGCTGTCACTCATTGTAGGGATGATATACCTAATTGGAAAAAAAAAAGGCATCATCATCATTCATCAATGTTTGATGGCTCACCTAATAATTGGGCTTTCCCTTTGATTTTTTTAGACATTAAGTATCATTCATACCAATTTGCTTTAGGTTTAAGAACACTAACTCACATTTGTTTATACTTCTTAATGTTTGGAATGTGTGACTTTGGAGTAGGTATGGATCGATGTGCATTATGTTGCTGATATTTTTGTTTGGAACTGTTGTGGCGCAGGCCATAGATCATTTGTTACGAGTTTTAAGTCTTATGCTAATTCCTTGTCTTTGTCAGCTGCAGTCATCGTGGAACCAAAAATTAGTCGGGATAAAGCGGAGGCTGTGGTGAACAAGTTGGGTTTTGACTCTAATTTCAGGGTTGACGCTGTGGGCTTTAAAGGCGGTGTCTGGCTTGTTTGGGATTCAAAGGCGGTGGATTTCAATATCGTGCAGTTTGGAAGCCAATTTATCCATGCCCAGGGCCGCTCTAACAATGGATCGCTTTTCCACATTACGGCGGTGTACGCCAGCCCTAAAGCGACCGAACGTGTCCTGCTCTGGGACTCTCTCAAATCTTTAGCTGCTTCTATGGATGGTCCTTGGGCGGTTGTGGGTGACTTTAATTCGGTGCTTAGTGCGGATGACAAAAGAGGAGGAGCTGTTTTCAATAGGGCCCGTAATAAGTCCTTCATTGACACTGTGCATATTTGTGGTCTGACTGATCTTCCTTTTCAGGGACCAAAATTTACTTGGGCAAGAAACAATGTACTGGTGCGACTGGATAGGGCGCTGGTTAATACTGTCTGGCTCAGCCAGTTTCCCGAATCATCAGTTCTGCATCTGCACAAGCTGAAATCGGATCATAGACCGATCCTCCTTCGTTCTAACAACCAGGTGTTCTCGCCCCATGCTAAACCCTTTCGTTTTTTATCTGCTTGGCTCACTCATGCTAGTTTTAAACATGTGTTAAAACATAAATGTCAAGGTGGGACTGATCTTCCTGATGCTCTTAGTAGCCTTACTCACGATCTCTACCATTGGAACAAATTTGTCTTTGGTAATATTTTTCGCAGGAAAAGAAGACTGACGGAGGACCTGAAGAAAGCTGAAGCTCTCTCGGCTATTTTCCCTTCCACTTCGAACCTGGCAGATGAGAAAAGGATTCGGTCTAAGCTGGAAGCGGTGCTTTGGCAGGAGGATGCTCTTTGGGTTCAAAAGTCCAGATCTAAATGGCTTACGGAGGGTGACTGAAATACGAGCTATTTTCATCTGGCTATTTTGCGTAGACGAGCTTTTAATAGAATCTCTCGCCTCAAGGGCCCGGATGGGAGCTGGATTACAAATCAACCTGAGATTCTGGATCATGTGATGAGTTATTTTAAGGAGTTTTATGGGTCTAATGGCGACCAGCTGCCTTCTCTGAGGGATTTCTTGGCGCAGATGTCGACTAAGGATAGTGAGGTGTTGGGCAGGGCTATTACTAATGATGAGATTATGAAGGCGGTTAAGAGCATGGGAGCGCTCAAAGCTCCGGGCAAGGATGGTTTTTGTCCTATCTTCTTTCAAAGCTGCTGGGAGACCGTTGGCCGTGATTTCTCCACATTTGTGTCTAGATGCTTTCAGGACCCGTCCAGAGTGGTGGAGGTTAATGAAACTCTTATTACTCTCATACCCAAGGTCTCCGCTCCGGTTCTGATTACTGACTTTCATCCTATTAGCCTGTGCAATGTGGCCTATAAGACACTCACCAAGTGCATCGCTAATCGTCTGAAAGGGTTGATGGCGAGCCTTACCCATCCTTCCCAAACCAGCTTCGTGTCGGGTCGTCACATTACTGATAATATTCTGATCGTCCAAGAGGTGGTTCACACTCTCGCTTCTGGTAAAGGGGGGAAACCTTTTATGATTATTAAAGTTGACCTCTCCAAAGCGTATGATAAGATTGAATGGAGCTTTGTGCGGGATACTCTTGAGCATGCGTGTTTCCCTCCTAATCTTATCGAGATTATAATGAGCTGCATCTCTACTCCTTCTTTCCAAGTGTTGTGGAATGGTTGCTGCTCGGGTACCTTCACCCCTTCTAGAGGTTTAAGACAGGGTTGCCCGCTTTCTCCTTATCTGTTTACTCTTTGTATGGAAAGATTGAGTCAAATGATCAACTCTGCTGTCTCCTTGGGCTATTGGAAGCCGATTCGTCTGGTCAGAAATGGGGAACCTCTCTCTCATGTGTTCTTCGCAGATGATTTGGTGTTTATGGGTCATGCTTGTAAGGAGCAAGCTCGGGTTATCATTGACATTCTGGACAGGTTTTGTGCAGTTTCGGGACAGACTATCAATAAGGATAAATCCAGGGTCTTCTTCTCCTCTAAAATCGACAGAAGGGTTTCTAGGGAAGTGACTGAGCTTCTTGGTATTGGAGCTACGCAAAATCTGGGTCGCTACCTCGGAGTTCCTCTCTTGCACGGTAGAGTGACTCGTTCGACCTATGAGTTTATTCTGGCTAGGATGGATAAAAAGCTCGCCGGGTGGAAAGCCAATAGTCTTTCTCTTGCAGGCAGAGTTACTCTGGCGTCGTCAGTTCTCAATGCCATCCCTTCTTATGTGATGCAGTCAGCGTTTCTCCCGGTGCATATTTGTGAGGCGATTGATAGGAAAATCCGGGATTTTATCTGGGGCTCGGTTGATGGTGCTAGGAAGATCCACAACATTAATTGGGAGACGGTGTGCAAACCCAAACACTTGGGGGGATTGGGCCTCCGTAATGCCCGTGACCTTAACAAAGCTTTCCTCATGAAAATTGTTTGGGGCCTTGTCACTCGGCCTACTGAGCTATGGGCTAAAGTTCTTAGGTCCAAGTATTTAAAAAATACGAAGAATGGTGTTGCTCTGGCAAGGAAGAAGGGTTTTTCGGCGGTTTGGCGTGGTGTGCTGAAGGTTTGGCCAATGGTGGTCAATGGGGCGCAGTGGAGCATTAGGGACGGTCGGAACACTCACTTCTGGATTGACAAATGGGTTGATAGTGGTATCGTCCTTGTTGATCATGCGCTTAACATTCAAGGAGTCGACAGTTCTCTCCGCGTCTCTCAGGCTTGTTCTGAGCCAGGTCAGTGGAACTGGGATTTCCTTTGTTCAATTCTGCCGCGTGACATTGTGTTGCAGCTGGTGGGTATGACTCCTCCTGTTGAAAGGTTGGGTACGGATGCCTTGGTGTGGGGCCTGGAAGTTGATGGTAGGTTTTCAATCCGGTCGGCCTACTTGATACTTTCAGACGACGATACTTCCCTTTCAGAGCCCGTCTGGCGTCATATCTGGAACTGGAAAGGCCCAAGTAAAGTCAAACATTTTCTCTGGCTGGCGTCGCACAATCGTCTGCTCACTAACGAGGAGAGGGGTCGTCGTCATATCACTAATCAGGTTCTATGTCACCGGTGCTCTGTTCATACTGAGTCAATTTCGCATGTCATCTACGAGTGTCACTACAAGAAAAATACATTCTAACATCAGATTGCTAACAGCGGATATTTAAACAACCGTGTTAGCTAACAGCGGACATATTTCCGCCGTTAAATTTTCGCTGTTAACGTTGAATTCACGGACGCGCCAAAATATCCCGCCTTAGCGGGAAGTCCAAATTTTGAGGGAAAATTTAACAGCGGATTAAAACCGCTGTAAGTATTGCTGATGTGGCAATCCGTGTGCCCACCACCAACCAATCCCCAACCAATGCTTCTTTTCCTTCTACTTCCCCACTTCTCCTCTTCTAAAATCCCCTCTTCTTCCTTCTTCTAAACCCTAAATCCCCCTCTTTTTCACCACACCTCCAGCGTTGGACTCCGGCGACCTCACCTCCAACCGAAGAAGAAGAAGATGAAGAAAGTATAAGAAGAAGAAGATGAAAGAAAAAGAGAAGAAGAATAAGCAGAAGAAGGCGAAGAAAGACCTAAGAAGAAGTAGAAGAAGAACAAAGAGAAGAAGAATCAAGCAGAAGAAGAAGAAAGAAGAAGAAAAACAAAGAGAAGAAGAAGAAAGTAGAAGAAGAAGAAAAAAGAAGAAAAAGAAGAAAGTAGAAGAAGGAAGAAAAAAGAAGAAGAAGAAGAAAGTAGAAGAAGGAAGAAGAAAGAAGAAAGAAGAAGAAGATGAATAAAGAAGAAGAAGAAGTAGACCTGATGCAGAACCTGCTCCGACGAGATGCAGAACCTGCTCCGGCGAGCAGGTTTCTGCAATTTTTTAAATTCTGATCGGAATTCTAACAGCGGATATAATCCGCTGTTATAATTTTTTAAGCGCTGTTACATTTAACAGCGGATATAGAGATATCCGCTGTTAGGTTTAACGGCGGACGCGTATCCGCTGTTAGATAGCCTTACGTTAGTCAACCGAACAGCGGATATCTATCCGCCGTTAGGATAGCTAACAGCGGCCTATCCGCTGTTAGACTAAATAAAAATCCGCTGTTAAACTTCCTTTTTCTTGTAGTGTGTGATTTTGCTATGCAGGTTTGGAGGAATGTCCTCCCGTCGGTGATTGAGGCGAGAGCAGCGTATAGGGATTTTGGGTCCTGGTGGAAAGCTATGTTAATGAATGCGATTTGAACACCAAGTTTGGCATAATCGCGTGGAATTTGTGGAAAGCTCGCAACAAGATGATTTTTAGGGCGCAAATCAGTCCAGTATCGAGATATCGGAACAATGTAAGTACTGGATCAATCTTGTACTCACGAGCTGGAAGACCTGCCAACTGGGCCGAGAAGCGCCGGGTTCAGCTCGGCAGACCCAGTTGGTTGCGTGGCGGCCGGGAGATGAGGGTTGGTCCATACTTAACACTGACGGTTCTCGGTACACGCATTCGGGCTCGGCGGCTATTGGTGGTTTGATTCAGACTGATCAAGGGAAGTTCGTCCACGCCTTCACATCCAATATGGGCAATTGTTCCATCACTCGGGCGGAGATTTCTGCAATCGTTCAAGGGATGAAGCTGGCGTGGGAGCTGGGAATTAGAAAGCTCTTGATCCAATCTGATTCAAAGGCGGCGATTGCCATCTTGTTAAGGGAGGATACTAATCATCAACATGCTATTCTTGTCTCGGAGTTCCAGGAGCTTAAGTCAAGGAGCTGGGATATTTCCATTACGCATGTTTTCAGGGAAGCCAACTGTGGCGCTGATTACCTGGCCAATCTTGGCCACTCGTATTGTTTTGGTTTGCATTTGTTTTCTCAACCGAACTCTACTCTGGCTTATTGGTTGAGGTTCGATCTCATTGGAGTCGCCTCACCAAGAGCGATTTCTTAGCTTTTATCTAGGGGCTTGACCCCGTCTTTTAACCAAAAAAAAATGGATCGATGTGCACAAACCTCTCTTTGGGTCTGAATCCAGAGAATTAGAGCTACCACAAATTGGGGTTATACTCATTCGACGCTGAGGCCCACAAGGAGTTAGGGTTCAACGACACAGAAGTCCAAGCAACCACTAAGAGGTAAATTGATGTGTTCTCACAGAGCGGTTTTTTCAAGAGTCAATTCCAGTATATAGGGATCATATTTAAGTTAATTCCCAAAATAGGGCTATATTTGCCAATTGGTGGAGTTCTTTATTTTAAGTTGAATTCTTTTGATATTTAGTGAGATAAAACTTTGTATTTTACGAAATAAATGTTAAATAATTTCTAAATTTAGATTGGTGAAAATATTTTTAGGAATCTTTTGAGCGATGTTTTTAAAATTGTACCGACACATTGAATTGGTAATTACAGTGTTATGTGGTTCAACGGCTACAAATTATTATAAATTGTGGTGGAATGACTCGTTGACTCGATCCAAAACCATTTGAAAACCCGTAGTGACCCGCTCAATCAGGCTGGTCAAGTTAATTTGGGCAGGTTCTAAAGGAAATATAGTTTTAGTTTTAGATTAAAAAAATACTATTGGCATACAAAAATTGGTGAACAATATATTTTTTGAATTTTAGAGTCGCTTTATAATCGGAACTAAGTCGCATTGAACCAACACTTAGTCAAAGAAAACTTTTTGTTTATTTATTTTTTGTTCAATGCCAACGAATGGTAGAATAGAAAATTTTAAATTTTCTGTGACTTAGCATCGATAAACAACTAATATTATGTTTGATCGAACTGGCGTTAGTGGTAAGAATCTTAGTCAAATGAACACAACAAGTCTATCAAACTAATTTTAAAAACCATACACTTTTTTGCATCGTATTGACCAACCAACACTGATTAAGTATATTATTGCCAAATCAACACTAACTAAATACTTCGAGTCTTATCAATTCTAATCACATACATCAACCTAATCATGGAAAAAGAACACACATCAACCAAATGATTGAAACTTAATTGAAGCATGCAACTTTAGTTAAATCCAAAAACAAGCAAACCCAAATGATTGAAACTTAATTGAATTGAAAGCATTCAACTTTAGTTGGATCCTAAAACAAGCTTCATCTTCACTCATGCATGTGTGAATAAGTGGAGGAAGCTACTTAGCTTGCCGGCAGATGCCATGCTGGTTGAGAGAGCATCTCATCTTCTTATCTTTCTAGGCTTAATATCCATTTTGGTCATTAAATTATAGGGTTGTTGTAACAAAGTGATCATTAACCTTTAATTTGTAACATAATTATCACAAATCTATTTGCAATTGTAACATTGTGGTCATTGATGTGTTAGGATCTCCCTGCCACCAAGAAACTCACACTAGTTTTTGGGTTTCTTCCGAAATGGTCTCATACTAGTGTAGTCGGTGGACTCATTTAAGTTGGGCAAATCTACCCCAGTTTGTCAATGTGAAACTTAGGATCTTATCCCAACAAAGTGTTTGACATTATCAAGTCAACTCGTCAATTTTGTCAACCTCATCCATTGTCATGTAACCTAAATTCACCCTAGACTCAATTCAACTAACTAATTCAACTCACTCTAACCGACAAGGAGAAGATGTAAACATGGCATTGGATGAGTCTAGGGTTGAATTGGTTAGTTGGGTTGAGTTTAGAATGAACTAGGTGACATGACATGGGGGTGACGAGGAAAAAATCGATGAATTGGCTTAATGATGTCAACACTTACTGGAGATTTTAGAAAGTGAGTTGAGAAAAATGATCACAATGTTACAATTAAAAATAGGTTAGTTACAAATTAAACGTTAATGACAATATTTGTTACAACCCTATAAGTTAATGACCAAATGGATATCAAGCCTATATTTCTGGGATGGTACCTACATTATTAGTTATTTATTTTACAACCACCAATAATGTTCCTTTCAGCTTTTGCTTTCTTCAATCTTCTGTTTTGGTGTCCCTCCCCCATGTTCTTTTGGAGCCAAATGCCTTTACTTTTGTCTTGGCACTAACTTATTAAATAATTACCAAATCCCACTTCATTTCTCAACCCAAAACCAGATTGTGTTTTGATTTGATTTGATTTCACTCTCCCTATCCACTTTTGACTGTAAAAATGGTTATGGTATAGAATAAACTATCAAGCAAAATCCATAAGGCAGACGGACAAATTCGAGTTAATCGAATTTATGATTTGTCGTTAAGGATTTTAGTTTTTCTCTACGACACCGAATGTTAATGAAATTAATCCTCTTCTAGGATAAAACGGATTACCTCACTAGTATAGTGGTGTTTCAAACACTGGTGACCGACGAGCTTAACGAATAGAGCAAATCATACTATACGAAATAGTTATTGGAGAAACTGCATGGACTCATATGTATTTATAGCAAATGAAGGGGTGCAATTAGAACAGACACAACTGTTCGGTTGACAATTGAGCAGAATGGTGATTGGGTAGTTAGACTGAACCGAATAGACATATGTTGGTTCGGACTTGAACTAGTTTACAAAAAAGCACAAGTTTGGCTCGAATTTTAACCGCCAATTCTGGTTAACTTTAAGATCAAACCAAATCGGTTAGTTGCAAAAGAATTTAATCAAACCAAATTTGAGGTCGAGGCAAGCACAACAATAGCACGAGGGTCTATCTCCACCTCAGCCCTTTTACCAACCTTAATAAACTTGAACGTAACATTTATATCTAACTCCATTAACTCATTTATTAGCTATGTGATATATATTTAACACTTTAGCTCATTCTTTCATTCATACCACATCACCAACAAAAATGTGGTCTACAATAAGGGTAATTGACTTAAACAGTAACGTATGTTTCAGCTAATAACGCGGCGGTCACCCACGTATAAAAGCCTTCAAAACGGTCCCGCCCGATAATTCCGTCCCTGTCCGTCCAAAATTTCCGTCATTTTTTGACACCGCGGCCGCCTTGCTGTATTGCCACGTCAGAAGAACGCCTAGTCAGCGACCCAGTGGGTCGGCTCGTCTCGGTTCGCGTCGCCGGTTCGAACCGGTCCGTATCCCCTTATGTCGTTGGGTGCATGGCGGGAATGGGTATAGTGTGTGGACACTTGTCACACTGCCCCCACATAATGATTGATTGGAAAGGTCTATCTCTCTCTCTCTTACTGCTTTATCTCTCTCACCCTTCCCTTCCCCTCTTCCTTGCTTATTGTGCTTCAAATCTCCTTCTTAGGGTTTTCAATCGGCGACAGAGACCATCTGGTAAGGGGTTAGCCGGCGACACAAATCCGGAGGTCGCGATAGCTGAAGGTGGTAATCTCCGCGTTATACAGGTTAGTCTGTACGGCCTTATATGGAAAACACATTGGATTTCGGGTTTATGAATTGTTCTGGTTGGGGTTTTGTCGAATATGTTCAGGGTTTAGGGGTATCATGTCTCGAAGCAAGCCAGTGCGTGCCAAGGCCGAGTTCCAGTACGCAAACGGTGATGTGGAGGTTCTGTGCCACTGCCGTGTGAGAGCTTCAAGGAGAGTTTCCCATACTGATGCGAACCCAGGGAGGACATTCTTCGGGTGCCCAAATTATGTTTCCAAGGTTGGTTTACTCGTCCTTGGGTTGAAGGTTTGTACATACCCTATACTGATTTGTATGATGGTCGGACTGTAGGGTAATCCGGGATGCAGATTCTTCGAGTGGGTTGACGTGAAGGTAGCAGCTTCGTCGGAGAAGCAAAACCTTGTACGCCTAGTTGATTTCCTGCGAAACCGAGTATGTGAACTGGAATACGAAAACAAACAACTCCGGAAACGTTTAGGTGAGGCAGGAGACGCTGGGAGCAGTGAGACGAATGTTGCTACTGAACTGGACATACTAACGAGGAGAGTCGCTCACCTCGAAATGTCTACCGGTGTAGGGTGTAGTCTTCCCTGAAAGAGATGTTGTAATATTTTAGGGTACCTTTAACGAACTTCTTGTTGATTACATATAATTGCAGAAATTGTCTTAGTTAAGTACATGGTTCCTGGGCATACATAGCAGTTACATTCGTTCCTAACCCCGTTACACAACCGTCTGCCAATCTACAAAGCAGTTCACAAAATAACCCATACTGTGTGGGCACAAAAGAAGCACTTGGATCCCTACGGTGCCACATACTAGCAACGTACCTCCATCAGGTCGACAAACCCATTTCGTCATTTGCTCCGTTCGCTGAACCCTGACCGGAAAATTATCGCCGGCGTCAGAAAACGAGAACGTCAGATAGGAAATTGTAAAAACAGGGGATACCCGCATGAGCAACAGAGGTCTAATGACGGTGGATAATGCTTACCGTCGTAGAACCCTAAACTCTTAGACGCCGGAGGATACGCCGTCGGCCGGCTAACAGTAGAGACCGGTTGATTTTGAAATCGGCGATATGAAGAGAGAGAATGCAGAGGTTGATGGTAGTCTGATCAGTGGGCATGTCAAAGGTCTTCAAAATAAGATTTATATTCATAAGGGGATACAGACCGGTTCGAACCGGCGACGCGAACCAAGACGAGCCGACCCACTGGGTCGCTGACTAGGCGTTCTTCTGACGTGGCAATACAGCAAGGCGGCCGCGGTGTCAAAAAATGACGGAAATTTTGGACGGACAGGGACAGAATTATCGGGCGAGACCGTTTTGAAGGCTTTTATACGTGGGTGACCGCCGCGTTATTAGCTGAAACATACGTTTAAGTCAATTACCCTCTACAATAATGCATAGACATAATATAGTTGAGTGGCAGGCAAACTGAAATAATGAACCAACGAACAAGATGAGGTTTTAGGTGTTAGTCGATGGAGATTAGCAATTGGAATATATAAGGTATGCCACAATGCATGTTCCCCAAAATCCCTACACAAAGGATGTTGCTTTTCTACTCCCAATCTCAAACCATCACCAACTTCATATTCTATGTGTTACTCTAGTGTAACCATTCAAATATAGGGGGTCGTTCGTCAAGTGAAATTGGGAGAGGGAGAATTAAATTAGCTAGAGAATTGAATTAAATAGAGAATTGAAGAGAATTGTTTGTTTCGAAAGTAAACCATTCAGAGGAGAGACTGTGAGAGATTGTGGGGTGGAAAATTGATATTAATAGAATAAAATAAAATCAAAACTGAATTGTAAAATATAAAAAAATAACTAATTCTCCCCCCCCCCCTCCTCCACTGGAGAATTGGAAGCACCCTAATTCTTTGGGAAATTGGAATTTTGTAGCCTAATTTAAAATTTTATGTACCGTCAGTAGCCAATTGCGTAACTATGTCCAAAACTAGCATAATCTGACTGGCAGCTAGCGCGTAGCCAGCCAGTGAGCACGTAGCTGACCAGCCAGCGCATAGCTGGCCAGCTCGCGTACATAATAACTTTGAATTCATTTTGTCAGTTGATGAAAAATCAAATATTGTAATATTGCAATTTGGTTACTTTTTTTTTGTTTTTTTGGATGAATGGTTACTTTTTTTTGTCTATTTTACAAATGGATTATTATTATTATTATTATTATTATTATATTTGATAATACAAGTCGGTCTTGATAAAATAATAATATATAAGCTATAATCAATTAAAGAAAATTATATTAGCCGTCACAATCTCTTGAGTTACGGATCCCGAGGTCACGTTTGTTGGAGGCACAACGATGAAGAGACAACGACTTCCAATAATAGTATTAACTTTGAATCAATCAACGCATAACCAGCTTGGCATAGCCAGACCAGCGGAACGTGACCTCGGGTCATGTTTGTTTTAACTTTGAATTACGAATCCCAACGTCAACGTCACGAATCCCAGCAAATATAGGAAAAGTAGAAAGAGAATCTTGACAAGGATTTGAACCTTTTGACTTAGGATTACATAGATGGTTCATTTCATAGATGTTTCATAATCAATTGTGTGAGAGTCGGTAGGATTAGTTGGATGTTTCATAAAACTTTTTTGCTTATAGCATCCGGTTGTGGGGTCAGCTTGTTAAATTATGGATTAAAGACTCTTTAAATCAGTATCTATTCATCCCAAAAAATTATTTTGGTAGACGTATTTGTGGCGATTTCTGCTATCAATAATGGTGGTTATGCAACCGCTAATGAGGTCACCACTATGATAGTTATAACCGCCATTACTAGCAAAAAAAAGTTACAACAAATAGTGCGGTTTTTTGTAGTGACCCTCAATGGAAAGCACATTGATGATCTATACATTGAGGCATGACTAATTTTGTCCTAGTCACCAAAACCTTGGAAAGAATCTTGTAAAATAAACTCACTAGGCTAACCGGCCTAAGGTGACGAATGTCATCGATGATGTCTTTTTTAGGTAAAAGACAAGAAATGTGCTATTAATGAAATGAGACCGCACAAAGAGTTGCACAAGTTCATACCTTTGCTTGGTGCTTTCTTTTGTGAAAGACTCTCTTTTTTAGCTCTACGCTCTCGACAGACAATCAGGGTACTCTAATGCATTCCCCCCTTGAGTCAGAATAAGTATGTTTTTGAAACCTGCCTTTAAATTTTAAAGTATATTTTCTCGCGTGGATTTTGGTAGTCACTTGCTCGGATTTTACATATTGATCACATATTCGATTAGAGTATTGTAGTATAAATCTCGATTTTGATCTTTAAATCTTACATTTTATGATTTCATAGGTTTCTAGCGATCCTGATTCCACACAAAGTTCTATGGGTCGTGAAATCTAGTAAAATCTCGATCAAAATATTAGAGTCTTATCAAATCAACAATTTTTCTTGTATTTTACGATTCCACTTCCTAGGGAAAATTATCAGTTTATACAATTACATGTAAGTTAGAACAAGGATAATTAATTTTTTTGTTATGAATAAGGATAATTAAATTAAATTGGTTTTGTTATGAGATTTTGATTAATTAAGTTATAATTTATTACTAAAAATATCTAAATTCTAATTATTTACTTCCTCAATCTAGACCAATCAAATCATTTCTCTTTCTTATAATTTTATTTATTTAATGCTATTAGTTTTTAATTCCAACCAATCAAATTAGAGCTTTTATTATAAAGCTTTAAAAGAAATATGATCATTGGATGCTAGGAAATGCAACAAAAATAATTAGTAACTGTTTAGATCGTGATTAAGTAACCATAACCAAAATTCACAGTCATGGATCAAAAATGACTTAAAGAAACATTTTATAGGGTTCTACTGTTGTGAGGGCCCTATTAAGAGTCCTTATATAAGGACACTCCTTACAGTCGTTAGATGATGATCTTAATCTAACGATGGAGAACCAGGTATGGGAAAAATGTGAAAATAGGGTAACTAATTAAAAGTGAAACCAAATCGAGAATTATAAAAGCCATTACGAATTAAACAGTGTACCCTAATACTCACTTCATATTAACCATTAGATCTCTATCAAGTAAATTAATGGTATAAATTAGTGTCCTTATATAAGGACACTTAGGGGTACTCACTACAAAAAAAAATTGATTTTTAGCTACTGCAAAATTACAACGGCATGAAAATGCAGTAGCAAATAGTTAGTATTTGCTACGGCAATCACTATTTCATGTAGTAATTTGCAGTAGCAAATACTATTTGCCACACCACTATTTGCGACGGGGATGCTGAGTGTAGGAGAATTGGAATTTTGTAGCACAATTTTAAAAAAATATGTACCGTCAGTAGCCAAATGCGTAAAAAAGTCCAGAAATAGCACAATCTGACTGGCAGCCAGCTACGCGCCAGCCAGGTAGCGCTGCGCCACCCAGCCAGCCATGCGCCACCCAGCTAGCGCATCGTTGGCTGCCTTCAGAAAATGTTACCGTCAAATGCTCCGTTAGGGTTTCCTCAATCCCAGCCAGCTATGCGCTGGCTAGGAGGCGCATCGCTGCCTGGACTGAAGAAACCCTAAGCCCTCAATTTTTAGTATAAATACCCCCTATATGATGCAGTTTTGCACCACACACCTCCCTTGAAGCCCTAAACTTAGAATTTGAAGTAGGCAGCCGTCACCAAGCTTAGAATATGTCGTTCTTCAACTATGGCTCTAGGTCTCGCAAGAGTAAGCGTAAGTGAAATTCTTTTGGGTGCTTTGTACTTATCGTATTTATGCATTTAACGAATTAATTTTGTGTACTAATTACTGTTGTTCTGTAGTGACAGATACTGAGAGGGTAATGCACAAGTTGAAGAAGCCGGTGGAGGAGGACTTGTTCGTTTATGAGGCAAGTGTGGTTAACTGCTGGTGTGACTTAAGGGCGACTAGATCCGTTCGACCAAGTGATCTGGAACGCTATTTTGGCTGCCCTCGTGAGAGAGAGGTAAAAAAAGGGTCTGAATTTAATTTTTTGCATTTTCCTAGTTCTCAAAACCCTCTACGTTTGTTTTCTGATCTGTAGGAGAAGGGGTGTGGTTATTATGAAAAACTGGAGGTGCGGGAGGCCGTGGATGCTGCGATTAAGGAGAATGACCAAATCATTCGGGCGAAGGACGAACAACTTGTTCGAGCGAATAGGGAGAAGGATGACATCGTTGAGGAGAAGGACAACATTATTCGAGACCTCAGGGAAGAAATTTCATGGTTGCACGTTTCAATCAATAGGTTGCTCAGGGAAGGGCCTCCCTCTCCACCACCCGGACTTCGTCCTTACAATTGACATCCATGTTGGGCCTAGTGTGTTTGTTTTTTCTGTTGTTGTTGTTGTTGTTTTTGTTGTTGTTGTCGTTGTTGTCGTCATTGTCGAAGTTAATAAAATGACTGGTCTGTAGTTGCAGCCTTTCTTCATTGTGTTGTCAAATTTCATTTGTTTTTATGACATAGTTGCAGTCTTTTTCAGTGTGCTGCCAATAAATGTACAACATTTATGAAGTGTGGAATTTTGAAGGATGGACTAATAAAAGTAACTTCCTAGTACAACTAGAAACCAAACATTACATTGAAAATAAAACATGAAATTGACAACCAAACATTTCAAATACAAATTACCAAACACATAATACTAAACATTTCATAGTGCAATTAACCGTTTCTTGTAGGGTTTGGATTTCTGCTGCTTCGCCTCGCACGTCGGCACGTTCTCCTATTGTGCCCTTCTTGCTAGCAGTAACTGCAGTGAGACTCAATATCTTCAACCCAGTCCATCTCGTTGCGTATGCGAGAATGTCGTGGTCGCCCCATCTCCCTGACTCTTCCTGGGTCAGGCATCAACTTAGGCCCTCCATGAGGCTCCCAGTCCTCTTTCGAGCCGATAGGGAGGAAACTCCGTCCGTATATCTGTCTTACTGTTTCCAGCCTGTGATGGGCGTTGGCGTAGTATAAGGGATCTTGATTGGCGGCATTACATGCGGCCACGGCATGTGAACAATGCATCTTCCACTGTTGGAACTTGTCGCAGGAGCAATGACCGTCCCCCTCCTCGTAGTCCAAGCGAACTTCTTGCCTATTGTTTCCCTTCCCGTTGTTGCGTTTATCGCCGTCTGTATTTCGAATATGCCAGCATCATAATCGAATTGCCTCACTGAGTGGGAAGTGACCTTATTCACTCTTTTCTGCAGGCGCTTAAGACACTTCTTCGTCCAGATTGCACCGGCCGCCTGTTCTTCTCGAACCCTCTTCCGTCGATCTTCGAAATACGTTTGCAGCCTGTAGAAAGTGGATTCCACCAAAGCTGCAACAGGGAGAGCCCGGATTGACTTGAATGCCCCATTCACGCTCTCCGCCATGTTTGATGTCAATTGGTTCCATCGTGCCCCGTCGTGTTGAGCGTCTACGACTCTTGACCAATATAATTGATCTTCAAGCGTCCATTTTTTATTCACGGGGTCGTCCCTTGCGAATCTTGTTGACCCCTTTATGAACTTTCTCAAGGACCGGCGTGTAGCTTCAGGTAAGGGAGAATGGATTACAATGATGTACGCTGAAATTGTTAAGTAATTGGTGGAGTGTCATGATACTTACCTAAATTCATAAGTCGACTTTTGAGTTTTGGGTTCTTGGCGTTTTTGTTGTAATTGCTTACATAGTGTCGGGCGCACCACCGCCAATGCCATCCAAATCTGATTTTCTCCATTGCACTCACGATGCCCGCATGTCGGTCGGATATGACACATACTCCGCGTCTCTGTGTCACTAGCCATTGTATGCAATCAAAGAACCATTCCCAAGTTTCCTGGCTCTCAACGTCCACAATTGCGAAAGCCACAGTGAAGATGTTCTTATTACCATCGAACGAACTAGCCATGAGTAGTGTGTGCTTGTATTTTCCTGTCATGAAGGTACCGTCAACGATGAGCACATGAGGACAATGTTTGAAGCCTTCGATGGACGGGGCGAAACTCCAAAACACACGGTCGAATTGGGTGAATGTATCTCCAGCATCTGTTGTGATTTCTTTCGTGACGAATTCAACTTGCGTCTCATAGTTCCGATCTTGTATTGCCTTCATTAGGGTATGTAACTCGTTGTATGATTCCTCCCAATTACCATATATCCGCTCCATGGCGCGCTGTTTGCCATTCCATGCCTTCTTGTATGAAATTTGTCGTCCGTACATAGTATGTATCTCTGTCTGAAGAAGTTTGATCCGAACATGGGGGCGGGCTTGGACAAAGGGCGTGACTGCATCAGCTATGACATTGACGTCCAGCTGGCTCGGACTGATGTTGTTCTGGCTGCTCAAACACAGATGGGTGGGATTGAATTATTTTACCGTCCACATATCGCTCTCATCTGTAGTGAGCCTTATCCTCCATGGGCAGCCATTACTTTGGTATCCATGGCATCGTTGTTCAAGCAACCATTTGCTAGACCGTGTCGTGCATAACATGCGGTTATTCCTGAGTCCATATTGCTTCAGACTAGTTTGAGCCACAAGTTTGCTTTCAAATTGTTGCCCAACCGCAAACCCTGGCCCGTCAATGTGCCACCGTGGAACAAACATTTATATATAACTAACATTTTAAATATAAGTAACATTTCAATAATTACTATATACTAATATCATTTAGGTACTTACATTATTTGTAATTATATCAATTAGTATTATAATATAAGTAACATTTAAATATAATTAGTAATCAATATGTAATCTTTTAGGTTACTAATATTTACTACTTATAATCCCCATTAGTAGTCAATTAGTTTTAGTGATTAAAATCTAAGTTTATAATTTACTAATATTCGGTACTACTAATTATCATTAGTAGTCAATTAGTATTAGTATTTACCATGTAATTTTTTAGGTAACTAATATTCGTTACTAATTACTATTATTAGTAAATTTTTAAGGTACCTAATGTTCGCTACTAATTAATATTAGTAGTCAACTAGTAGTTAATTTATGGTCCGAATATTGGCTACTACTATTAATATTCAAATTTGATCCTAATATTACAATATAAGTAATTAAAATATGAATATTATTAAAATAAATGCAACATTCAAACATAAATACCTTGTAAAAATAAATAACATGTAAAATATAAATAACATTAAATTATAAATAACATTTCAAATGTACTAACCTGAGCTTCGAAAATTCCCGACGCTCGATGTCGGTCAGCATCACCCCATAAAATCGAAGGGTCCTCGGGACTACCACTTCGTACCCCAACCGGCACCTCTCCAAACATGTAATCCATCTACAATTTAATATCCACAAGCAATGTTAAGTACATATAAAATCGTAAAACACAATTCATTTGGATATAATTTATAGCATGATACCTTTTGAGGGAGGGTTTAGCACTACAAAAAAAACTGTCATTAGCAACGGCATTTGGCCGTAGCTAAAAGTTGATTTGCTGTCGCAAATACTATTTGCGACACCATTTGCCACTTATCACCCCGTAGCTAAAAGTGGTGTCGCTAATAGTTTAGCTACAGTAGATTACACCGTCGCATAGCTTTTGCTATGGTTATAACCGTAGCAATTGCTGTGGCAAAGTTGGCGACACCATGAGTTGGTGCCGTAGCAAAGTCCATAAAAACCTACTATAATCAAATTATACATTTAAAATCATATTATATTCTAAAATGATGTCGCTATGTGATGTAGCAATTTTAACAGGTTGGACGCAATTGAACATAAATACTGATGGGTGACAAAGTTCAAACAACAATGACTGTACTGTTAAATTTTGAAGTTGAGTGACCATGTTGTTACTACCCCAAACTTTAGTGACCATGAATGTATTTGGCCATCTTTCTCTCCCAACTAATTAGGAAAAAGTAAAACTAATTTTTTGGTGTTGGTCAGGTATATATTTTGGTGGCAACGTTTGGGTGCTTTTTTTTTTGGTGAAATTGGTTATTTAATTGGATGGAAAATTGTTTGTTTACGTGATTTAAATCCGTTTGGTATCCGAGATCAATGTACCATTGATTTGTTAAAATGAATTAGTGTAATTGAAAAAGTTTATTGTGTGTAACGATTCCCTCACTCACCCAATGATTCTAACAATCTTATCTAACAAAATGTTGAATACATGCATTTCTCCGAACAAAATATTCCACTAAAATCGGCTGATTTAATAATCACTGAATTTTTTCAATCATAGGGAAGATCACAAGAATCACTTCATACCAAAAGTTCTGTTAGAGTATTTGTTATTTTCTATTATACTGGGAATTGTTAGACTCGTGCAATGAACAAATTTAGACAGTGAAACTGCGAATGGCCCATTACATCAGTTAAAGTTTGTTAGATGGTACTTGCTACTAGGATAACCGTAGTAATTCTAGAACTAATACTCATAATCACACTGCAATAGTAGTTTGATCTTAGAGAGAACAAAAACATGTAGGAAAAAAGAACCCTAAACCCTAAACCCTAAACCCTAACAAATTGGTCATATGATAGACGTTTGATCTTAAACTATACAGTATAATTCACTACATCATACTAATACTAAAACTATAAAGTATAAATGTTTTGTGTTCTTAATTCTTACTTCTTAGTTCTTACTTCTTCTTACTTCACAATTAGGATGTTACCGAACAATAAAAATAATTGTATATTCTAAAATTTGATCATACAAATAATCAATTATGTAAATCTTGGAAACTCTTTGTCAAGTTAACATATATTATTTTTACTTTATGCAATTTCATGGGAATTGGAATTTTGTAGCACAATTTTAAAAAATATGTACCGTCAGTAGCCAAATGCGTAAAAATGTCCAGAAATAGCACAATCTGACTGGCAGCCAGCGCTGCGCCAGCCAGATAGCGCTGCGCCACCCAGCCAGCGCAGCGCTACCCAGAAGGCGCAGCGCTGGCTGCCTAATCAGATTAGTTACCGTCAAATCTCCGTTAGGGTTTCCTCAAACCCAGCCAGCAATGCGCTGGCTAGGTGGCGCAGCGCTGCCTGGGTCTGAAGAAACCCTAAGGCCTCAATTTTCAGTATAAATACCCCCTCTATGATGCAGTTTTGGACCACTCACCTCCCTTGCCCTAAACTTAGAATTTGAAGTAGGCAGCCGTCACCAAGCTTAGAATATGTCGTTCTTGAACTCTGGCTCTAGGTCTCGGAAGAGTAAGCGTAAGTGAAATTCGTTTGGGTGCTTTGTACTTATCTCATTTTTGCGTTTAACGCATTAATCTTGTGTACTGTTGTTCTGTAGTGACAGATACTGAGAGGGTAATGCACAAGTTGAAGAAGCCGTGGAGGAGGACTTGTTCGTTTATGAGGCCAGTGTGGTTAACTGCTGGTGTGACTTAAGGGCGACTAGATCCGTTCGACCGAGTGATCTGGAACGCTATTTTGGCTGCCCTCGTGAGAGAGAGGTAAAAAAAGGGTTCGAATTTAATTTTATTCATTTTCCTAGTTATCAAAACCCTCTACGTTTGATTTCTGATCTGTAGGAGAAGGGGTGTGGTTATTATGAAAAACTGGAGGTGCGGGAGGCCGTGGATGCTGCTATTAAGGAGAAGGACCAAATCATTCGGGCGAAGGACGAACTACTTGTTCGAGCGAATAGGGAGAAGGATGACATCGTTGAGGAGAAGGACAACATTATTCGAGAACTGAGGGAAGAAATTTCATGGTTGCACGTTTCAATGAATAGGTTGCTCAGGGAAGGGCCTCCCCCACCACCACCCGGACCTTGTCCTTACAATTGACATCCATGTTGGGCCTAGTGTGTTTGTTATTTCTGTTGTTGTTGTTGCTTTTTGTTGTTGTTGTTGTTGTTGTTGTTGTTGTTTTGTTGTTGTGTTGTTGTTGTCGTCGTCGTTGTTGTTGTTGTCGTTGTTCGCGTCATTATAAAAGTTAATAAAATGACTGGGCTGTAGTTGCAGCCTTTCTTCATTGTGTTGTCAAATTTCATTTGTTGTTATGACATAGTTGCAGTCTTTCTCAGTTGAAGGATTGACTAATAAAAGTAACTTCATAGTACAACTACAAAACATTAGGTTACATTGAAACTGAAACATGAAATTGACAACCACACATTTGAAATACAGTTTACCAAACACAAACTACCAAACCCATAATACTAAAACATTTCATAGTGCAATTAACCGTTCCTTGTAGGGTTTGGATTTCTGCTGCTTCGCCTCGCACGTCGGCACGTCCTCCTATTGTGCTCTTCTTATGGCAGTAACTGCAGTGAGGCTCAATATCTTCAACCCAATCCATCTCGTTGCGTATGCGAGAATGTCGTGGTCGCCCCATCTCCCTGACCCTTCCTGGGTCAGGCATCAACTTAGGCCCTCCATGAGGCACCCAGTCGTCTTTCGAGCCGATAGGGAGGAAACTCCGTCCGTATATTTGTTTTACTGTTTCCAGCCTGTAATGGTCGTTGGCGTAGTATAAGGGATCTTGATTGGCGGCGTTACATGCGGCCACAGCATGTGAACAAGGCATCTTCCACTGTTGGAACTTGCCGCAGGAGCAATGACCGTCCCCCTCCTCGTAGTCCAAGCGAACTTCTTGCCTATTGTTTCCCTTCCCGTTGCTGCGATTTATCGCCGTCTGTATTTCGAATATGCCAGCTTCGTAATCGAATTGCCTCACTGTGTGGGAAGTGGCCTTATTCACTCTTTTCTGCAGGCGCTTAAGACACTTCTTCGTCCAGATTTCACCGGCCGCCTGTTCTTCTCGAACCCTCTTTCGTCGATCTTCAAAATACGTTTGCAGCCTGTAGAAAGTGGATTCCACCAAAGCTGCAACAGGGAGAGCCCGGATTGACTTGAATGCCCCATTCACGCTCTCCGCCATGTTTGATGTCAATTGGTTCCATCGTGCCCCGTCGTGTTGAGCGTCTACGGCTCTTGACCAATATAATTGATCTTCAAGCGCCCATTTTTTATTTACGGGGTCGTCCCTTGCGAATCTTGTTGCCCCCTTTGTGAACTTTCTGAAGGACCGGCGTTTAGCTGCAGGTAAAAAAGAATGGATTACAAATGATATACGCTGAAATTGTTAAGTACTTGGTGGAGTGTCATGATACTGACCTAAATTCATAAGGCGGTTTTTCATTTTTGGGTTCTTGGCGGCTTTGTTGTAATTGCTTACATAGTGTCTGGCGCACCATCGCCAATGCCATCCAAATTGGATTTTCTCCATTGCACTCACGATGCCCACATGTCGGTCGGATATGACACATACTCCGCGTCTCTGTGTCACTCGTCGTTGTATGCAATCAAAGAACCATTCCCAAGTCTCCTTGCTCTCAACATCCACGATTGCGAAAGCCACAGTGAAGATGTGCTTATTACCATCAAACGAACTAGCCATGAGTAGTGTGTGCTTGTATTTTCCGGTCATGAAGGTACCGTCGACGATGAGCACAGGAGGACAATGTTTGAAACCTTCAATGGACGGGGCAAAACTCCAAAACACACGGTCGAATTGGATGATTGTATCTCCATCAACCGTTGTCCATTCTTTCGTGACGAATTCAACTTCCGTCCCATAGTTCCGATCTTGTATTGCCTTCATTAGGGTAGGTAACTCGTTGTATGATTCCTCCCAATTACCATATATCCGCTCCACGGCGCGCTGTTTGCCGTTCCATGCCTTCTTGTACGAAATTTGTCGTCCGTACATAGTATGTATCTCTGTCTGAAGAAGGTTGATACGAATATAGGGGCGTGCCTGGACAAAGGGCGTGACTGCATCGGCTATGACATCAACGTCCAGCTGGGTCGGACTGATGTTGTTCTGACTGCCCAGACACGTATGGGCCGGATTGAATTGTTTTACCGTCCACACATCGCTCTCATCTGTAGTTAGCCTTATCCTCCACGGGCATCCATTGCGTTGATATCCATGACATCGTTGCTCAAGCAACCATTTGCTAGACCGTGTCGTGCATAACATGCGGTTATTCCTGAGTGCATATTGCTTCAGACTAGTTTGAGCCACAAGCTTGCTTTCGAATTGTTGCCCAACCCCAAACCCTGGCCCATCAATGTGCCACCGTGGAACATTATGAACGTCGTACTCATTGTTGTTTGTAGTCATTAGGTCACCGATATCGTCTGGTAAATGTGTGAAATGGCTTGGGGGGGTATATTCTCTCGGTGGTTGCGCATTCACAAAGGGTTGAGTTTGAATGTCTGGCTCAGAGACATGTGTTGCGTCCTGCTCCGAGTTGACGTCGCTTTCTGATGAGTCTCCTTCTATCTCATTTCCTAAGTGCGTTACCGTACTTTGTTGCCTGCTATCGCCACGATATTGTGTGTGATTGCTCTGACTGCTCTGACCACTATAACCGGCACTCGCTCCATCGCCCATGGATATAGAGTCTCCCTGGCCTGGCGTCCCACGGTGGTCGAACTCAAAGTATAGCTCTGCCACTCGGTAGTCCGATTGGGTTGCCATGATGTTGTAGATAACCTCTAACCCAGTAACGTCATTAAGAATGAGTGGGTAGTGTGCCACAATTTGGTCATTCCCAAAAACTGGACATCGATACATGACAGTCCGCAACACCGCCGAAGATCCTACCCCCATCTTTCGCAAGAACACTGGACATGCCTGTTGTAGTGAAGGTTGCCTCGTCATTTTGAGGCGACATAATTTTCCCCCGCTGTAGCACACCCCACCGTGTTGGCCGTGTACTATTTCGCCATCCCATCAGAGCCAAAACGCGAAATTCATTTTCTATGGTTACAAGGTATTGAGAGTTGTAGTAGGTTTCGAGTAGTTTGGAAGAGTTAGTAAGAAATTGTTTATGGACTCACGCCTCTATATAATGTAAGGAAGACAGAATTCAGTTAGTGGATGCCAGAATTGCAGAACAATTCCAACTTTTTTTCACGCGTGATGTCAATTATACGTTACAAATTATTGTGTCGTCCATAAGTGGTTGACTTAATGAGGAGCTGCAGCTTTTTTCACGTGGGTTGGCAATTATTTCTTGCAGAAATTATATCTATCTATGTGAACAGATGACCCATTTTTAGGGTGTTGTCAACTCATAAGATGAAATGTGTGATCAATTATATGTTGCATTTCTAGGGTGTTGTGATCTCATAAGATGAAATGTTGTGATCAATTATAAAGTCGAATACCATGAAACAAACGTCTACTATGAAGTACTCTGAAATACGAAATACAATGAAATATACTCATAAGATACTATAACTACTCACGACCCCTCCCATCACGACCCCTCCCCTCCCGACCCCCACCCTCTCGACCCCTACCCTCTCGACCCCTACGCCGACCCTGTCCCCTCCAATGTGCCCCCAGCTCATGGCCTCCAGTAGCGCACATCCTCTGCGTAGGCTCTCGCCTCAGTCCATATCGATGCTGCCCGTCGGCGGGTGGAGTATCATCATCATCGAAAGATGCCTCATATGTCACTACGGGTGGTGTGACATACTGAGACCCGGATGGACCGGCGTACGATGAGGCAGGACCCCACTGAGACCCGGATGGAGGGACTGTAGGAGTGGGGTATGGCTGGGTCGGGTCCGGATGCTGTGTGTATCCTGATGCTGTGTGTAGTCCTCCGGCTGGGTGTAGTCCTGACTCCCATATAATCGAAAGTCGCGTCGCCTGTAGTGTCGAATGGATAGTGCTCAGAGTATCGGGTCTGCTGGTGATGTGGATCCCACTGAGGCAATGTCGGCTCCCACAATCGCGGGACAGGGGGGACATCTACATGCTGTCGGACTCTACGTGTAGAAGGAATCCTGGCGGCTGGCGGGTCAGGCACTGGGTAGTCAGCATGTCGTGGATGGGTGGCCTGCCGGGGTGCCCTCCTAGACTCAGACGTCTTATGGATCCCGCCTGAAGCATGCATCATTGACCTCAGTGTAGCATGCATCTCCTGCTGCTCCTGAGGCGTGATATGTGACTGGCCAGTAGTCACGTATAGCCTCTACATGCCATCAAGCTACAACACATAATTAGAATGGTTAAACATGTAACTAGAAGTAGTTGTAATAATTATGACAGAACCTACGTACCAAAGACTGGTCCACGGCTCCTCGGCGAGAAACTGTACGTCTAGTGATGCCATGATACCACTGGTTGATCTCGTCGTGGAAGTGATAGGACTCCCTCTCCTCGCTCCGCAGCCACGGGCCTGAGGCGGTGTGGTCAACACGAGTGGACCACAGGTCTCGATATCCAGCAAATCTAGCTACCACATCAGTACGATGCCATCCACGCTGTGTCAGCTCCAGGTTACTGATGACCTCACCTACTGGCTGATCCCATGTAGGGACAGGCTGGTCCATCCCAAACTGACGCAGCACTCTATCAGGCCTATGCCACATAGCGCTGAAGAAGCAGATAAGAGGTGCGACGACGCGATGGATGGGGAAAGTCCCTGGACTGTAATGCTCACGGTCCGCCGAGTAGGGACACCACTATATGAAACAAAGTGGAAAGTTAGACAACTACGAAACCTAAACTGTAAGGGAAAAAAAACACGATCTTCTTGTTAGAATACAATACCACGAATGGAGTCCCATCGTCAAACAGCTGGCGGTACCCCCCAACTAGGATGTATCTGGTCTTCGCGTGATACCATTCTTTCCAGCTACAAAATTGCGGAATGAACCACGTCATTCATACAACTTGATAAGATGGAATAAACCATTAAAATGGAAGAATAAGTCGTAGCCCGAACCTAGGCATACGTGGAATGGGGGAGTGCGTCGGTGCAATCTGTCGACTCTTGTGGACTCGACGCGCCATGGACGTAAATCTCTCCAGGGCCCACGCCTGAACCAGTGCCAGCCAACCTCCAATGTCACCTACGTGGTCGCGGGACGGGTTGCTCTCTATGCGGAAAGCACACCGGCCAAGCTCCCTATATAGCCATGAAAGTGCGGCAGCCCCCCAAGCGTACTCGCCTATCTGGCTCATGTCCTCGAGCAGTGGAAGGAAGAAGAGTGAGGCGTGTGATCCTGACCGATCAGCAAAGATGCAGCTGCCGAAGAAGTCCAGAATGTATGCGCGACAGTGCTGCTCGATAGTCTCCTGGTCGGCGTCATCCCTGATGGTGCCAAAGTGGTTACGCAACCACGTCATCTTCACTCTGCCAGCAGACAGATCAGCGGTAGATGGTTTCTTCCCCAGAAGCTGCTCAACGTAAATCTGCAGATCAGAATCCACAGTCGGAATGCGCCTCTGCGACTCCACAAGCACACCATCGATGCTCAGACCAGTGAGAAAGTGCACGTCCTCGAGTGTTATGGTTGCCTCACCGTGGTACAAGTGAAAAGTGCTCGTCTCGGGACGCCATCTCTCGACCAATGCGGTGATCAGCTCAGAATCAGGGGTAAAATCCAGGCAGGCACGCAACTGATCTAGACCTATGGGGGCAAGATATGTCTCGAACCTAGGATCGTACTTCACGATCTTCTTAGAGAAGTGACACTTAAGCGTCATATGTGGGTCCTAATAGTTGGGGGAAGAAGATGTAACATAATTAATAACTAGTACTCAATTTCTGAGTGCACCCTAGACACTTAAATGTAACTAACATTCAAATATAATTAACATTCAAATATAACTAACATTTACATATAACAAACATTTATACATAACTAACATTTCAAATTGAAGTAACATTTCAATTATTACTATATAGTAATATGAATTAGGACTTACATTATTTGTAATTATATCAATTAGTATTATAATATAAGTAACATTTAAAAATAATTAGTAATCACTATTAGTAGTCAATATGTAATCTTTTAGGTTACTCTACTTTTAATCCCCATTAGTAGTCAATTAGTTTTAGTGATTTAAATCTAAGTTTAAAATTTATCAATATTATGTACTACTATTAATATTCAAATTTGATCATAATATTGTAATATAAGTAATTAAATTATGAATATTATTAAAATAAATGCAACATTCAAACATAAATACCTTGTAAAAATAAATAACATTTCAAATGTACCAACCTGAGCTTCGAAAATTCCCGACGCTCGATGTCGGTCAGCATCACCCCATAAAATCGAAGGGTCCTCGGGACTACCACTTCGTACCCCAACCGGCACCTCTCCAAACATGTAATCCATCTACAATTTAATATCCACAAGCAATGTTAAATACATATAAAATCGTAAAACACAATTTAATTACCATATAATTTATAGCATGATACCTTTTGAGGGAGGGTTCAGGCCTTCTTCAAACGAAATTTCCTCGCCGGACAATTGCTACGAACCTACAAATAAAATACGTCATTAGCGTACAATAATAATAACAAAAAAGTTATGACAAACACAAACAAACTATCAAAAATACCTTAGAGAGAATTGAGTTTCAGAAAGTATGAGAGGAGGTGTGAAGATGGTATGTGGGGGGTAGGGGGTATTTATACCAAAAAAAAAACGGTAGTATTGATCCCAGGTAGCGCTGCGCCACCCAGCCAGCGCAGCGCTGCCTGGGATCAATACAACCGTTACTTAACGACTACATTGTAACGGCTAGTGTGCCACATGGCGCAGCGCTGCAACGGCACAAATTTGACTTGGCAGCCAGCGCTGCGCTGGCTGGGTGGCGCAGCGCTATCTGGCTGGCGCAGCGCTGGCTGCCAGTCAGATTGTGCTATTTCTGGACATTTTTACGCATTTGGCTACTGACGGTACATATTTTTTTATATTGTGCTACAAAATTCCAATTCCCCAATTTCATCTCTTATAAAGTATAATTCACGAAAGCATACTATGACAAACAATGTTATATTACGAACATATAGTATGATTCACTAAAGCATACTATAATAAAAATAATGTTATATTACGAACTTACTCATTTTTATGACTTATTAATTATCATTACTTTGTAGGCATACTGAAAAATCAAAATGAATATTATTGTTTACAATATCTAGAAGTTTTAAAAAAAACCGAGCCAAAACCGAACCATTTCATGAGCCAAAATTGAGCCATTTCACGAGCTAATCGAGTCAGCTCACGAACTCTGAAATCGAGCTAGCTCGCGAGCTCGAAAAATGAGCTAGCTCGCGAGCTACTTCATCGAGCCAGCTAACGAGCCATTCTCGAGCCAGCTCACGAGCCGTGTAACGAGCTCTAACGAGCCAGCTCGCGAGCTTCATTGTTCGAGCCAACGAACCGAGCTGGCTCGCAAGCCAGCCGAGCCCAGCAGCCATGAGCTCGAGCTCGGCTCGTTAATAAACGAGCCGGCTCGCGAGCTGGCTCGGTTCGTTTCGAGCCGAGTCACGGGCGAGCTTTTTCCGAGCCGAACGCCGAGCCGAACACGAGCAGCTTGGTTCGTCAGCAGCCCTAGCTGTGATTGCTTCCGATGGTCCAGGGGAATATCCTGTGATTACCGAATCCAGAGCTGGAAATGATGCAATTGGAGTAACCCTTATTCCGGGAACTGTTGCATATGTTACCACCGGAGGTATTGCTCTTTTTTTTTTTTTTGTAGGCTTGTAGAATATGTTGCTATGATTGATTCTTGTGTTCTGATCGCCAATCAGCTAAGATTAGGTCTGGGTTGTTCACAGTGGAGTTTTTTACTCCGTGCTACTTGGAGGCTTTACCCTGGTTGGCTCCTTTGGTTTGTGATGAAGATCACCGCGTCTTACATTCTCCAATTATATTATTTATCTTGTTAACATTATGATTTTGATAATTACGGCAGCTAGTTAGATATAGTCGAATCCCAGAAAATCTTGAACTTTCAGACCCCTTGAACTCTGATCTCCCTCTATTTGTTTCTGGATGTCTTGTCTTCATACAAGTAAGCCCTTGTGGTCATCCATCTCAAAATCCTTGGCCCCACCGCCCCTTCTCATGTTGTCAAGCCAGCAGGATGTACTAACAATTTTATGCTGTTGGCTGACAACATCATCATTAACATTTAGCTCGGTGTCGACAAGGCTTTGTGATAACGGGCCATTTTTGGTTAACTGAGTTGGGTCTATTTTGAGTGGGCATTCAATTCAGTGGTTTGGTTGGAATTAGAATAGCAAACTAAAATTTTGATGACATGGTACAATGACGTAACATTTTTTACCGAGTTTGAACTTGAGTGATCATGAATTCACGATAAAATAAGATCCAAACTTAGGTCATTGGATTGACCATAATTTGATGTCAAGACACCTTGATCTGACTTTTTTTACCAAGTTTGAATTTAAGTGGTCGTGTTGACATATAGTCCAGACTCATGTCATTGAGTTGATCGAGTCTAAATTTATGTAACCATGATGACACAAGACTGAAACTTAGGTGACCACTAAAATATTTGACCTTTGTCAAATGTATATTTCTGGGCTATTATACTCATAAAAGGGCTACAAGTGTTATTTCCCTACTATAAAACGGGTTTATAATACCATGGCGTCACCCTTTTTGAAAACCAACCCTACTTCTACAAACCTTCTATTTAGGGGGACTATAAGTGAATCACAACTTTGGGAGATCATTGGACTGAGTATGACTCACCTCTGTCTATGCCTACTCCTAATCAAACAACCCTCAAACAGTTGCAACACGAGCATCTCAAAAGGAATTGCAACTCACAAGGACTTAGGTGAATTCAGCAGCCTTATTGAGTCATGTATTATTTATTCGACATATTATTGCTACTAACAAGAACAAAGGGGAATTCAACAAGAGCAAGAACAAAGGGGAATTCAACAAGAACAAAGGGGATCAGCAGATGCGAAAGGCCTATCAACGACCAATTCCACTACCAGAATCCCTCATCATTCTTCTTCTCATTTCCATCCAGATCACACAGTTCCATCACAAATCGACGCCGTTTCTTTCTCCAAGGTTTCATTCTCCTCGACTTCATCGTCTCCCGATCCCTCGCGTCTCTGGTGATGAGTTCGATTGTCCACTCGACGACCTCCCAGAAAATTCCTGAATGGGGTTGATGGGCCAGTGCGTGGACCGAGGACTAGTCGTTGAGTTGTAGGGAGAAGGATTAGTAGTGTGGGGTTGATAAATCAATTGTCAATGGGGAGTGATTGAGAAGAGGAGCAACTGAATATTGTGGAGATGATTACGAAAGGTCGATGGAGGATTGGTCGGAGAGCGAAGAGGGTGTAAGAACCGGCGGTGGTGGTGATAAATTGATGGGGAAATGCGGGACTGCTCCGTACGATGATGGTGGTGGTGGTGTCCGATCTGATTTTATTTTGTTAGATCTGATTTTGTGGGTGGTTCCATCACTACAAGAAAAAGGGGCAATAGTCACGGGAAATTAGTCACGAGATTGATTTCCCATAACTAATAGTATGTTGCAAGCAATCAAACAAGTTTGTCGCGACAATTAGTATGTCACAAGTAATTGGGATGACTTTCCCATGACTAAAATGATATATGAAACTTTTGGTGGGAAAATTGTTTCCAACTTCTTACTTTTGCACCAAATAATTTCTCCTCTAATTGCACCAAATAAAGTAAGAATATATATTTTTAACTTATCCACCTATTTCTCCTGTAATTTGTAATTGGGAACCCTAACTGTGCTGTCCAGACACTAACTTTTTCTCCTCTAGATTCAGTCCGATCGTGAAGCTTCGGACGAAAGCGTTTCATCGATTGAGACGAAGAAGCTTCCATCCGAACATGAAGAAGCCAGCCTTTGCCGACATAGAAGAATTTTCAGCCGGAGAAGCCTTTGACGACAGCGCCCTCTCGCCGACTTCGACAAAGCTCCAGGTAACCAAACGATGAACCTAATTTCAAGAATCGATGTCTTTTTCTATCCTTCCTTCCTCCTAACCAAGAAGCAAGAATACAACTGACTCAGCCCTTTAATCTCCTTCCTCTGTTTTCGTTACCCCTTCTAATTATTTTCTTTTACGCTATTTCAGCATCTTCTTCCCTTCGGCTGGGTGCCTGACTTATAACTGGAACGCCTGCAGTTTAGTTTAGGTGATCCTTTCTATCTTTGTGTTGTTGGACAATAATTGCAAACCACCCTAAGTGAAAAGATATGTTTCTCGATTCTATTTGATATTAATAATTGCAAACCAATCTAAGTAGATACTGATACTGTTGTTGAGAAACGGGTTCGGTGTGACTATTATGTTGAACCTTAAATGCATTTCAATTCAGTGGGGACTCCATCCCTATCACAAGGAAAAGTAATCCACTAAATGCATTGGTCTATGGAGACGATGACAAACATTTGCAAGTCATTTTTTGTTGGAAGCTTGAGTGGGTTAAGGCACTATCATTCATCAATGGAAGTAATACTAATAATATTCTTCTTTCTTAGCTTTTGTATATGCATGTGACCTGCTACCTGCATATGCATGGAGGAGAGAGGAGGATGAAGGAGAAGGACCGATTTGGGTGGGGAGTTGGGTTAGGTACCAGTTTACGTACTCCGGTCAGATGATTGGGCATCTTAGGAATGATGTGGCACTACAAAAAATCGACCGTTTAGGGTCGGTTAAAAAAAACGATACAAAATGTTGCGATGCTAAATTTTAGCGTAGGTTTTTTGCGACCGACGCTAAAATAAACCCGACCGACGCTAAAAACGGGTTGACCAAATGGGTGGCTGACCAACCCAATTTTTCGTTTTTTATTTTCATTTTTATATTCATTTTTAATTTTTGTTTTTAATTTTAATTTTATATTTTTTCCATATCTGGGTTTTTCAAGATCTGGGTTTTGCAAGGTGGTGGGGAAAGTCGACGGGGAAAATCGGTGGTGATGGGGAAAGTCAGCGGCGGTGGTGGGGAAAGTCGGCGGCGATGAGGAAAGTCGGCGGCGGACGAGGAAATTCGACGGCGGTGGTGGGGAAAGTCGGTGGCGGTGGGGAAAGTCGGCAGCGGACGAGGAAGGTCGGCGGCGGTGGTGGGGAAAGTTGGTGGCGCCGGCGATGGTGGGGTGATGTAAGTTGAGAGGATGAGAGTTTGAGTTGAGAGGATGAGTGTTGGGAGAGTTTCAGAAGAGAGAGGAGATGATAAAGAGAGGTGTGAGATTAGGGTTAGGGTGGCGGCTGAGAGAGGAACTGAGAGTTTAAATAGGTACGTGGCTTAGCGTCGGTCGATAACCGACGCTAAATCATGTCGGTAAGTGACGCTAAAGCGGTTTTGGGCAAGGGCTCCGTTTCTGACCCAAAACTGGATTTAGCGTCGGTTTTTTGTTGAATTTAGCGTCGGTCGGCTACCGACCGACGCTAAATGCCGGTCAAACGCGAGTCAATGTTTTAGCGTCGGTCGCTGTAAGCGACGCTAAACCACCATTTTTTTGTAGTGTGGCAGTGGAGTTGGCAAGTCCACATAGGTGGATGGACAGAATAATGGATGTCCATAGCTAACAGTGAGCTTCTGGATAATGAGTCAAAGTCGGGAAATGTCTGCAACAATTTTTTAAATTTAGTGACTTCCAGATTATTTGGCCAAAGTTCAGTGACCATTTAAGTAACCAACCTCGCATATAGTCTTCAAACTTTGGTCAAATAATAAAAGTTTAAAAAAATCCGACATAACAAGACTTCAGCCAATTATCCAAGAAGTCACTACCATTTAAGAACATTCACATTTTTCGTCCATCGGTCTACGTGGAGCTTCCAACTAGACTGCCACGTCAAATTCATCTACCCAATATCAACCCAAGCATCCGACCCATTTACCCACCCAATCTGACCAAAAATCAAATATGGCCGAAAAAACTCTCTCCTTCTCCTCCCCCTCATCCTCTTGTTGTTCGGAGTTCGAGTCACCCAAGGGATGAAATAGTTCGAAAAAGTGTGAGTATGTACAACTTGTCGCAGTACGATCAGGTGAACCAGGACCCGAACAATGTCGTCACACCCGGCTACGAGTCCAACGACATTGTCCATGCCTCTACCAGAAGCAGCGAGCACAAACGAGATAAGCAAATTACTAAAAATGAAATTATTTCTGAAATTTTATTTGTCTGATCCAAATCTGATTTTTTTATTACAGGGGTGGCATGGACATGGACAGAGGTAGAACACACATTGATCTTGGTGGGACTACAGAGATTTCATAGAGGGGATTGGAGGGGAATTTCGTGAAGATGAGGACGCTGACATAGGTGAAGAGTCACGCTTAGAAGTACTTCCTCCGACAGAATCCCGAATAGGAAACAAACTAGCTCGAGAAGTCGCTGGTACCGATGATGATTTGTTCGAGAAGCTAACTTTAGGTCCATTGAAGGGTAAGTCTTCACGTCCATTCCCGATTCCATTGTCGTCCAATATGGTTGGTCTGAGTTTGAGCCGAAGTGACAGTTTCGTCGGTCAGGAACAGTTTTCTCAAAGGAGGAAGGAGGAAAGAGAAGAGAAGGAAAAGGATGAGGGAGGAGGAGGGAGGAAGAGAGAACTTTCTAGCTAGATCTCGTTTCAGTCCGATTGGGTAATTGGGTCAGGTGTTTGGGTTGATTTTGGGTAGACAGAATTTGACGTGGCAGTCTAGTTGGAAGCTCCACGTAGGCGGATGGATGGAAATATGGATGTTCCGCCCAAGAGTTATGAGCTGAATGCATTTAGGCTTAAGACCTTTTGTTTCCATAAAAGCCTAATTCTACCTACCGTTAACCTATTTTGCAATACTAGTATCCCCTAAAAAAATACTAGTATTTAAAACCCGTTTGTTTTTCATGGATCTTCCTGACTAAAGCAATCAAGCTAGCAATCCCTCATCTCCATTTTTTTATCTTAATGTTATTCAAGATGACCAAATTGATACAGGTCAATCGACACTAATACTAGTATTTTCAGAAGGACACCAATTCATTTATGTTTTAATACTAGAATGGACGTTATGTCACCTAAGAATATACTAGTCGATGTTAAGGTTGATTTTGTTATTAAGATACTAATATTATTTCAATAGTAGTATTTTGGTACACTAACACAATTCTATATATGTAGATGTGCATTGTTAAGACGGTTTTTGTTATTAAGATACTAGTACTTTTTCTATCTATGTGCATCGTTTTATTCATAGTATTTCTTTATATGATCGTGAAACACTAGTAATCGTTTTAGCACTTAATTGATAAAGTTTACAAACATTGTTTAATGGAGAAGTCACGAGGCATAAGAAATAAGTCCTCTTAATTCATTCACCAATACAAATATACTTGTATTTAAATCAATACTTTAAAATATATAAGTTTGTGAGAAGTGATTTTTCAGCGCGTGTCTAGCGCGTGTATTTCTCTGATTTTTTCTAGGTTGGAGAGTTTTAGCGATGGCGCCGTCGGCGCAAACGGAGGGACCCGGGGGTGGAAAAGGCTTGGCGGAGGCCTCTGGAAGCAGCAAGATCCCCTCTAGACCTAAGTCTTGGGCTTCGATCGTCTCCCCGCCTGAGGATGAGCTCCGTTTTGTGGAGGAATCCTTAGGCGCGGTTGTAGATGGTATTCTGAAGATTCCGATGGTTGTGGTCGAAAAGGGCGTGGAGAAGCTTCGGAGGGCTGTAGTAGGTCAATTCGCCGGGGAGGGTCCACCGATCAAGATAATAAGGTCGGTTGTTAACTGGTTATGGGGATACGATGGTCCAGTGGAAGTATCTAAGATTGCTGTGGGGTGCTATTTGTTTGAGTTTGCTACGGAGGCGTTGTGTGAATGGATTTTGCAGCGCTCATGGCATATTCACAAGTCGCCGATGGTGATTCGGAGATGGTTTCCTGGGATTAAGCCATTGGACTTCACCATGGAATAGAAGCCTGCATGGATTGAGTTGCAAGATGTCCCAGCAGAGCTTATTACACCTGAGGGAGTAAGCTGGATTGCCACTCAGTTTGGTAAGCCAGTTAATAAGTTTGTCAGACTGGGGTTTATGATCAAGGTCTGTGTTCTCCGGCGACCTGAAGCAGTGGAGGTCACAGAGTTAAAAATAGATATGGGGGATGAGGAGCCAACGGTGGTAAAAGTATCGTTCCCTTCTGGTCGAAACTATAAACAAGCTAAAAAGTGGGAAGCCCGGCAGAAGGTTGATGCGGCTGGTGCTAGTGCTGCAAGCAATGACTCTGAGCCCTCGGCTGAGGGGAAGGAGTCACCTGAGGCTAGTACTAGTTTGCCTGTCGGAGGGGGTCTGGCAATGCTTCTGAGTCTCCGAATGGAGAGAAGGAAGCACCAGATCAACAGAAGGACACTGAATCATTTGAGGAGGTGACAATTCTGAGCCCTGAGAGTGAAAAGAGGAAGAAGCGCAAGAAGCGGAAAGGCAAAGGTAAAACCCAGCAGGCTGTTGCAGCTCCTACTGATGATGTTTCAGGCAATGCACCTAAAAACCTTAAGGGGAAGGAGGGGGCACCTGAAGTCGTTGGTGGTGATGCTACTGTTGGAGGAGCTGTAGACAATACTTCTGAGTCCTCGTATGAGGAGGAGGAAGTATCTGCAAACCAGGGTACTACTGAAACTTTGGTGGAGGATAGTACTCTGGGACCTAATTTGCCGTATCAGAAGAGTTTCCCTGTTGAAAAGGTTGTTACTTTTGGTGATTTTGCAGAGCCAAGCAAGTTAGCCTCTCCTCCGGCTAAGGTGTTTATGCTGACTCATCAGCAACACAACAGACGAAAGAAATGAGGTTTTGGGTGTGGAACATCAGGGGGTTTAATGCTCCTGATAAGTACTCTTCTTTACTTTTTATGTTAATAAATATAGAGTAGATGTCATTGTTTTGCTTGAGCCTAGAGTTAAGGAAGATAAAGCCGATGATATGATTAAGCAGCGGTTTGGGGGTTGGAAGGTTGATACATGTTACGAGGATAGGCTTGGTAAGATCTGGTTAGCTTGGAAGCCGGATGTACCTCTTCGGGTCCTTCACAAGGGGAGCCAGTTTATTCATGTTCGGATTGACCTCCCTAATGTTTTGGTTTGCACCTTTGTTTATGCCTCGACTGACTTATATAGGAGAAGGGAGCTTTATAGTGACATTCAGTTGCTTAGTCAGACTGGTTGTTCGTGGTTAGTTGGGGGAGACTTCAATGCTATCTTAGACTCGAATGAGGCGTCTAATAGGCTGAGCTCCTTTGTAAGTATGGAAGACTTTAAGGATATGGTGAGAGATTGCTCATTGGAGGAACACTCTTCATCAGGTCCTTTCTATACATGGACTAACAATAGAGCCCTGGAGCCGATCTCAGACGGTTGGATAGAGTCCTGGTAAGCAATAACTGGCAAGCTAAGTTCCCTTCTAGTTCGGTAGTGAACATTCCTTGTGATGTTTCAGATCACTGTGCAATGTTCATTACCACTGGGATCGAGCAAGCCTCTCGGCCTAAAGCTTTTAAGTACTTCAATTGCTGGGCTGAGCATCCGAGGTTTGGTGGTATCCTGGATGCAATTTGGAGTAAGTAGACTGCTGTTAGTCCGTACTACAAGTTATATGGAAAACTACGTGATCTAAAAATAGAGCTGAAGAAGCTAAATTCTGAATGCTACTCTGATATCAGTAGTAGAGTTAAAGACAAGAAAAAGGAGTTAGAAGAAAAGCATAGATGTGTCTTTAATTCTCCAAGTGCTGTCCATGTTAATGAGGCTTTGTAGGATTGAGCTTGAGCAACTTGAGAAGGATGAAGAGAGTATACTGAGGCAAAAATCAAGGGCTCTTTGGATAGTTGAAGGGGACAAAAATACAAAGTATTTCTTCAGCCAGGTTAAAGCTCGAACTCTCAAGAACACCATTCGGCAACTTCGTAATGAGGATGGCGATCTGGTGGAAGAATTTGAGATCCTTAAGGTTATAGTGGTTGATTTCTATAAGAATCTTTTGGGAGTTGAAAAGGAAGTAGAGGATCTTGAGCTGGATACCTTGATTGATAAAAGAGTTTCTGAAGAACATCAAGAGGTCCTTGAGAAGCAGGTAACTGAAAAAGAAGTGATTGATGCCCTAAATGGGATGGCTGGGGGCAAGGCACCTGGTCCTGATGGATTTCCGGTCTCGTTCTATAAGAAGCACTGGAAGACAGTTGGAAAGGATGTGATGAGTGCAGTTCTGTACTTCTTTAGTACATGTAAGCTCCATGGTTTCGTAAACTCAGTGATTCTTGCTTTGATTCCTAAGAAGACAAATGCTTGTGAAATTAGAGATTACCGACCGATATCGTGCTGCAATGTTGTTTATAAGATAATTTCTAAGGTGATCTCTAATAGAATGAAGACTGTGCTGCCTTCCTTAATTAGCTCTTCTCAGTCAGCTTTTATAAAGGATAGGCTTATTAGTGACAACATATTATTGGCTCATGAGTTGTTCAGAACCTATAAAATGAAGAATATCTCTCCTAGAATTGCCCTTAAAGTTGACTTGATGAAGGCTTTTGATAGTGTAAGCTGGAGTTAATTGATTAAGGTCCTATTAGCTATGGGGTTTCCATCAGTTTATGTGAGCTGGATTGAGACTTGTCTCAGATCAACTATGATTTTAGTGAACATAAACGGGGCTCTCTGTGGTAACTTTAAAGCTCGTAAGGGTCTTCGTCAAGGGGACCCAATATCCTCGTACATGTTTGTAATTGCAATGGAGGTGCTGAGTAGAATGTTGGATAAGGGTGCTATTGCAGGGGTGTTTGATTTTCATCCGCAGTGTAAGAAGCTGATGACACACCTGGATTTGCTGATGATCTCATTATCTTTACAAAAGGGAATGAGAAGTCAGTGCAGGGTGTGATCTCTATTTTGGACAATTCCATAAGATCTCAGGTCTGCAATGTAATCCGGAGAAGAGTGAATTTTTCACAGCAGGTATTAAAGATGATATTATTTTGAAAATCTGTGTTGTAAGTCATTTTAAGAGAGGAGAACTACCATTCAAATATCTCGGTATCCCCTTGACTGTTGGAAAATTAAAGAAAGCAGAATGTAAGTGCCTTTTGGACAGAATCACTGGAAGAATTCAGATTGGAAAACACGATTCCTCTCTTATGCTGGAAGGTTACAGCTGGTCACTTCGGTTATCGGAGGTATACTTCAGTACTGGTTATCTGTGTTCTTATTGCCTAGAAGTTTGATGCAGGACATTGAGAAGGTTTGCAATAGATTCTTGTGGGGTAAGCTTGAGGGAGGTAAGGCCAAGATTGCCTGGAAACATATAGCAAAACCTGTGAATGAGGGAGGTGCTGGGATTAGAGATATCCAAAGCTGGAATATTGCAAACACTGCTAAGCATCTTTGGAATCTGTTTACAAGGGGAGGCCGTGCATCTTGAACTCATTGTTTGATCCAATTTTGATCAAAGACCTAAGAATTAGGGCATTGATACCACTGACTGGATAAAGTTTACAATCATTCCACATAAAAGAAGCAACTTCTCTAGTCTCTCCAATGAAAAAGCAAGCAATATCTAGAAATATTTGCTGCTCTGAGTCTGTCAATGCATTGTAGCTTATTTTCAACTTTCCCAAGACCTCTGTAGGAGGGATTTCTTTTAACTCCATCAGCTTCTCATCCCAAACCTCCTTATCTTCACCATTCAAAAGAGACCCTACAACTTTAAGAGTCAAAGGAAGCCCTGCTGCAAACGAGACCATCTGTCGAGATAAAGTTGCATATTCCTTGGGAGGAGAATCCATTCTGAATGCATGCTTGCTGAAAAGTTGAAGTGAATCATCATCATTCATTTCCTCAGGTTCATATAACTCGGATCCCTTAATAGTGGTCAAGACCTTCTTATTTCTAGTTGTGATGACAAACCTACTTCCTGGGAAAAAGCTCTCGTATCGCCCCAAGATCTTGTCACATTCAAACTTATCATCCACGTCATCGAGAACTATAAAGACCTTATGCTGACAGACTCTATCTTGTATCACCCGAAGCCCTTCACTAGCATCCCTAACAGGAGAATCGTTTCTTGTAATGCTGGAGATTAGCTTATTCTGTAAAGCGACAACACCCTCGTGTTGTTGCAATATTTCTCGTACATCCTGCAGAAAGCTGCAACGGTTGAAGCGTGAACTGATTTCGTTGTAGACAGCAGTGGCAATAGTCGTCTTGCAAGGCCACCCATCCCATGAATGCCAACAACTTTTACACCTCCAGAATCTTCATCGATCAATTTCACCACTTTCTCCACATGGTGATCAATCCCAACTAACTCATCAGTCACCAACGTGTAATTCTTGTTCAAAAGTGACAGCACATGTTCGAAAACCTCGTCTACTACACTTCCTTGCCTAAACAAATGTACATAGTACGGATTCAGCAAACAGGAAAAGATTCTGGTAAACAATTGAGTGTATGGCATACTGAAAGCAGATAAAATGGTCCTGATCTTAACACAATCCTTCCAATTATACGCCACAGTAGAAGAAAAATCAAAGAGAGCACCAAAACCAAACCAAAAACCAGCTTCAAATGCCAAAAGAGCTGCAAACTGATAGTAAATTAGGAAGGAATGTGTTACCCATTTGAATCAGTAGCGTGCCATCCTTTCATGGCTCCAACCAAATTCAAGGCATCTCTCCACTCTTGTACAGTTTTACCATCATAATTTCTCCGGTGCAGGCGAAAGGCCTCCTCATATGCACTGGTTTGATGACGAACATCCCTAGGATCAACAAGGTAGAAAATGGGGAAGAAGACATGCCCCTGATCCTGCTTCCGGCACTCCACCATTTGTGCGAGCTCCTTAAGGCACCATTTGCTAGAGGCATAAGTTTTAGAGAGGATCGGAATGTAAATCTTGGACTGGAAGATAGCATTGATGAGACCAGGGGCGATCTCTTCTCCCTTGCGGAGCTCCTCGTCGTCTCTGAAAGTGCGAACCCTAGAGCGCGCCAAATACATGTAGAGGAAATCGGCTATGTTGTTGCGAGTGTCTGGACCTCTGAAGCTCAGGAAAACCTCGTACTCTCCACTAGGGAGAGGCAGCGAAGAAGACGAATCGGAAGGAGGAGGAGAAGAATCGACGACCTGTGTAGAAGTGATCGACCTTTGCCGAAGCAGAAATTTGGAGAAGAAGAAGACAGTCAGGGGAAGAAGCATAGCTAGACAAGTTGACCAGAAGATCAACCAAATCTCCATTTTCTCACCAATACAGTAGAAGATCAATGGTGTACAGAAATCAATTGGAATGAAGATCCAAACACAAATTCCTGAAGTGGAGATCTCATGGATGAAATGATGGAATTAAGGGTGATGCTTGGAGTAAGCACTGAGGTATGGTATCCGAAGCGAATTCAATTTGCTTTCTTTACTCTTTTCTTTTTGGTGGGAAGATTACAAAGTAGGTAATTAACTGATTTTTTTTAGGGTTAATAATTTTAAAAACCCCAAATTATAGCATAATAAAATTAGAATGTATAATTTTTTCGAAATCCAAAATGTAGTACAGTTTTCGAAATTGTCAATATCCATGTCTTTGTTTTTCAAAATCGAGCGCGAAGGCGGTGATGAGCAAGACGATGATCTGTTCACAGACAAGCCAAATAATTTTTTTGGTTAGCCACGTTTGTTCATAACATTTAAAATTTTGAAAACTGGGCTAAATTTAGGATTTCAAAACGTTTATACATTCTAATTAGGTCAAATACATAAATCTGGTCAAACCTTTAGTGAATGTGTCAATTCTAGCAACTTTTTTTAGTGTTACAATTTAGACCAAACCTTTAATTTTTATGTTAGTTCAGTTCAATTGACCATTTTGACCGTTAAGTTTTTGACACCCACACCAAAAAAATGACATGGCATCCAAATTATTTGTCAACAAATGTCATCTCATAATTTTAGTTATAAAATAAAAATGTCAGCATCAGCTCTCTTACCACCTCCACCACTATCCTTCCTTTTTACAATTTTTCATTTGAGCACCTCACTCATATTGAAGATGGGTCAACTCGACTTTATTCTTTCATTGTCAGGGTCGTCGTTCTTCGTTGTAACTCAAACTATGAGATACACTTCTGGTTTTGCTATATTTCTCGATATGCAATTGACTCTTATTGTTAGTCCATTTAACCGTCTAGTACCTCCACGAGTAAGTGATATCATATACCAAGTCCACACAACAACTCAATCTTTAATTAAATTGTTGGGTCGTTCAATCCATAAAGTAAAGAGATATAGGGGCAAAGAAAAACCTTGTCGGATGCCACGAGTCGAGGAGATTACTTATGAGAAGCCTTTGTTCCACATAACTTGAAGGTTAGGGCATAGATGCACGCCATAACCCATTGAAGAACTGAAAGGAAAACTTAGGAATCTCGATCATGTGTTGCACAAAGGATATTGAATCTTGTCATAAGCTTTGGCAAGATCAATTTTAAAGATCATCTGACCACTATAACTCTTACGTGCATGAATATATTGTACAACTTCCTATAAAATGGTAATATTATAAGTAATATGACACTACAAAATGAATCCCATCTTTGAGGAATGAACAATAATTTGTATGAAGGATTTCAACCTATTATCAAGGCAATTAGTAATTGTCGTATATGCCAAATTACATGTGCTTATTATGTACTGAGGGTCTTTTGGTTGATGGAATTGGGTTTGAGAATTGAGTTGCAATTCCCGACCCACTGGGAATTGACCTAAATAATTACACTACAATTCTTAGTGGGCCGGAATTGAAACTTAATTCTCAGAGCCAATTCCATCAAATAAACCACCCCTGAAAGTGGGCTTGAGATGTTGGCTTCTTCACTTTCAAGATCAACATGAAAAGAGTGATCTCATTAACAAACTTAATATTTCTAGAGGATCAAAACGCATTAATCATAAATTGAGACAAAAAATTGTGGGTGTTACAATTTTATTTCATGACACATTTACAATGTAATTTCTAATTCGAGATGAGCTCTTCTTAACACAAAGCCTCTTTCAACTCTCGATAAAACATACTTTCTTCTAAATATCTTATGAGTTATTAGCTCAAATGGAGTTAAGTATTCTCCAATTTCACAAGTTTGTGAGCAAAGAATACTTATAACAAAACACATTGCCAAAATATATACTTCAATGTTCCACCTTCTAAGACAAAGGGTGACAACTATTAATTGATTAAGCTCAACATTATGGTCTTAACTACCTGTCATGAGAGGTTTAAATTACGGTACTGGTAGGTCCTTGTGACCATACAGACATAGGTCTTGATGATCTGCTGGTAGGTTTGTACGACCATACTGGCTAGGAGGACTTGGACCCACTTCATTTTTATTGGATTTGGGGACTGTTTATCCTTTTTTTTGTTATTAGTGTTATTGGGTGTTTCCTATGCATTGGTTATTGGTATTGGATGTTATACAATTTTGTTATTGGATTTTCATAGTTGGTTTATGAGTAATTGATATTGTTGTTGTATGTATGTATTGATTGATTTAATAGCATACCAGATTAGTAATGTATTGGTTGAACTATCAACCAGAGTCATCTAGGATGGGGTATTTGACGTGCCAATAATCACTTCTCTTTCATCACCTACAACCCAAGAATACCCCATTTCGTCCCCAACACCTCTGGAACCCTAGGAGGCCATTTGAAGACCCAAATTGGAGCAATTGGAGCTAAGGATTGAAGTTTCTCACCTTGGATTGGCATCTTGAAGTGTAAGAGTGAAGATTCTTCCATGGAAGCTAGGATGGTCTCCTCCTCTCAATTTCAGGTTTCTTCCATAGTTATGCTAGGCTAGACCTAGGGTTTAGCTAGTGGGGGATGGATCAAGCTAGGATAGATGATTGATTGTGTGGATTGAGTTTCTCATAGCCTTTGTGTAAGATGATGATCCTAGACCTTGTGCTTGGGTTCCATGTGAACATGATTTGTTCTTATGGTACATTTTCTATGTCTTTCAATACATGAAAGTGATTGATTGATGTTGATCAAAGGTTGTTTGAAGAGTTAGAGATTAAACTTTCCAATTGCAACCATTTTAAACTTGTTTTCCTTGTTGACATTTTGTTGAACACTTGGTGTGCATTTAGTTTTCAGTTATTTGGATGTTGAAAGACTCATTGATTATTAGACTAGTGTTCTATGATTGGCATGAGAATGTTTTGCATCATTAACTTGTGTTAGATGGATTTCAGCTAAGAGATTAAGTGTTTGAGCATTTCATTGAGCTAGATAAAGCACTCCATTCCTTTGTTCACATAGCGAGAGCATGGTCCATTTGGTTTAGGAGTAGAGAGTCAATTGTGTGAGAGTTCATTGATTCTAATTCGTTTGCACATCGTTGCTTGAGATTCAATTCAACTTTCAACAACCTTGAGCTTGAAGAAACCCATTGCTAAGCTAACCTACTTCTCTCTTGTTTGACCCTCAACTTCCCTTGTTAGTAATTATTTTTCTAGCTTGTTTAGTTTATGTTTTCAAGTCACCTTGCAAATCAAATCTCAATTCAAATGTTTAGACCGTCCATGAATAGTGTGAGTAGTGGCAATTGAGAGAACCCTATGAAAATATGACCTTGATAGTTGTGAGTTGAAATTCACACGTCATTGGGGCTTCAATCCTAGCTCCAATGACTTCAAATTGCTCCAAAAATGTGTTCTAGGGTTTGAGGGTTCGTGGGTATGTGTTTGGGGTTCAAGGGATATGAAAGAATGCCCCAAAAGAGTTAAAAACATGTGGGTTTTTATAGTGCAGGGGCCAGTGCACACAGGCACGGCGTGCACCCCTGCACTCTGCATAAATCCCGATCTTGCAATGACCCTAGCTCCCTCGTCTGAACTCTGATTAAGCTCCCGTTTGATCCTATAGACTCCTTGTCACCTCTAATATCACGTACTGGTCTGAAAAGTGCACAAAATAAACTAGAAAGTACATCAAATGGAGCCACAAGTGACCTCCGGGCAGCAATAATGCAATTGTGTAAAATGACTCGAAAACATGCAAACCAAGACAAAGAGAGATCAAACACGGGGCAAACATAGGTAGATCGTAGGATAAAAATGAATGAAATAAGGTCACATCAATATTACAACATCCATATTTATTTATTTTTATCTGACCATAATGGAGAGGCCTTCATTGGGTGGTTGGCATAAGTTGATGAAGATGGGGAATCAAGGGTCTAGATTATGTTGTACCTCATTCTAATACTTGATTCAAAGTTAATTTGCCTAGATATTCCAGTTTGCTTTGCATAATTTAGATTTTCTTTTGTACATTGATCTTTTGTTTTTACTACAATCATTCATGAGTTAGACCAACCCTATTCGTATGAGAGAGATACAAGAATAAATTCATAATGCATTGTACAGTTATTCCTTGCATACTTAGTATGCTTCATCATGCACATAAGTATAACAGAAATGGGATACAATATGTGATGAACATTATTCCTAATTATATTTCATCAATTCCAATATTAACAAATACCATTGATACATTTTATTTCCTTAGTCCATTGAAATTTTTTCGAAATAAATGACATAAATTAAAACCTCTTTAATTCTAGATTTGTTATAAATTTATTTCCATAAATAAGAAAAAGCGTAAGCAATTTTTCAACCTATTTCCCCTATAAGTATTAAACCCAGTTCACAACACATATACACCCAACTAATTCTCCAAAAGCAAAAAAAAAAGAGTTCTCAAATACGAGGTGAAAGAAAGATCTAACAATGGTGAAGGATATGAGTCGCCGACAAGTCACCTACTCAAATTGCACCCATCTTTTTAAGAGAGTTAATGAAATCATTACCAATTACGCCATGTAGATTGCCATATTTTGATTTGCCCCCTCGAAGAGTCCATCTCCCTTGGGAATCTTGACTTCAATTCTATCATCGAAAAATTTTAAACTAGGTCAAAGATTCTCACACGATTTACAACACTAACAATAATCTTTTCAGTGTCATGATAAATAAAAGTGTCATTTTCTGAATCCTAAATAAATCACAGTGTCACCTAGAAGAGGTACTAGCTAGAAGGACATGGACCCACTTTGTCATTTTTATTGGATTTTGGGACTGTTTATCCCTTTTTTTTTGTTAATAGTGTTATTGGGTGTTTCCTATGCATTGGTTATTGGTATTGGATGTTATACAATTTTGTTATTGGATTTTCATAGTTGGTTAATGAGTAATTGATATTGTTGTTGTATGTATGTATTGATTGATTTAATAGCATACCAGATTAGTAATGTATTGGTTGAACCAGTTCAACCAGAGTCATCTAGGATGGGGTATTTGATGTGCCAATAATCAACTAAGAGAGTATGATTATTAACAATCAAGGTCGTATTCCACGGGGTCCTCTCAATGGCTAATACTCACACTTCTCATAGACGATCTAGACAATTGAAATTGGTTTTGGTTTGATTAAGAAATTCAGAAGCAAAAGCAAAGACTAGCAATACTAACAAAGATTAAACAAGAGCAAAGTGGTTCAAATCAAAGACAAAGGTGGTTCACTTGGAAGGATAGTTTCATCATGCTCAAGAGGACTAATTGAACAAACAAGCCAATCAAGGTTGAGTTTGCAATCAGATGACCATGCAATTCACTTCTATAGACTCAATGCACTCTTGTAGCACCAAATCCCTATCCTAGCACTACTAGACTTAGGCTCTCGCTTCAAGCTAAGTGACTAAGGATGTACTCTAAGTGTTTGATGAAATGCCAAGTCACAAAACCCTCTCCTAGAACTCTATGACCACAAGGGTAGGCACAACACTCTCATATCAATGTCTTAACACTAAGAGAATCACCAAAAGACCTATTAAAGCTCAATTGAATGAAAAACCAAGTGCACACCAAGTGTTCGATAAAATGTCTAAGAGAGAAATCATGCAACTGTGGTTGAAATAAGATGATCTAATCTCTTAGAACACACTCACTTGAATCCCTAGACCTACAATCCATGCAATCCTAGCACTCTCATGCATCAAATCACATTGAATAGACCAAATCAAGCAAACATGGCATAAAAATGGCATTAAGAACAAGTCTAGAAATCATCCTCATACAACCAAGATCAATCATGGGCAATCTATACAATCATGGCCAATCTATACAATCATGCCTCTATCATGGCACAACTAATCTACCCATCCAAGATGAACCGTAGAAACTCAGCCACACTTGGCCAAGGGAGTAAAGAGAAGAGAAAGAAGAATGGCCAGCAAGAACACCATGGATGAATCCTTCTGATGATCTTCACTTCTCCACTTGTAAGCACTTCTCCCAAGGTTTGTTGGCTGATGGGACCTTATTTCATACATATTTATCCTACGTTCTGCCCTTGTTTTCTCCGTGATTTGATCCTCATCTGTCCTAGTTTGCATGCATTTCGAGCCCTTTTGCACAAGTTGAATTATTGTTGCCCGGGTGTTAATTGTGGCCCCATTTGACGTGCTTTATAGTCTCTTTTGTGTATATTTCAGGCAAGGACGTTGTATTATAGATGACAAGGAGTCAATAGGACCAAACGGAGGCCAAATTGGAGCTTGGATGAGGGAGAAACGAGTGAAGCAAAATTGCGGTTTGTGCAGATTTTAGGGCACACGACGTGTAGTCATACACGACGTGTATGCCCATCAGATTTCTATATATTGACAATTTTTGGAGTTCAAAGGGGGATTCTATCACTTCTCTTTCATCACCTACAACCCAAGAATACCCCATTTCGTCCCCAACACCTCTGGAACCCTAGGAGGCCATTTGAAGACCCAAATTGGAGCACTTGGAGCTAAGGATTGAAGTTTCTCACCTTGGATTGGCATCTTGAAGTGTAAGAGTGAAGATTCCTCCATGGAAGCTAGGATGGTCTCCTCCTCTCAATTTCAGGTTTCTTCCATAGTTATGCTAGGCTAGACCTAGGGTTTAGCTTGGTGGGGGATGGATCAAGCTAGGATAGATGATTGATTGTGTGGATTGAGATTCTCATAGCCTTTGTGTAAGATGATGATCCTAGACCTTGTGCTTGGGTTCCATGTGAACATGATTTGTTCTTATGGTACATTTTCTATGTCTTTCAATACATGAAAGTGATTGATTGATGTTGATCAAAGGTTATAGGATTGGAATTGATTGTTTGAGAAATTAAACTTTCCAATTGTAACCATTTTAAACTTGTTTTCCTTGTTGACATTTTGCTGAACACTTGGTGTGCACTTAGTTTCCAGTTATTTGGAGGTTGAAAGACTCATTGATTGTTAGAATAGTTTTCTACGATTGGCATAAGAATGTTTCGCATCATTGCCTTGTGTTAGATGGATGTCAGCTAAGAGATTAAGTGTTTGAGCATTTCATTGAGCTAGATAAAGCACTCCATTCCTTTGTTCACATAGCGATGGTCCATTTGGTTTAGGAGTAGAGAGTCAATTGTGCGAGAGTTCATTGATTCTAATTAAGTATTTTGCATGGTCATTCGTTTGCACTTCGTTGCTTGAGATTCAATTCAACTTTCAACAACCTTGAGCTTGAAGAAACCCTTGCTAAGCTAACCTACTTCTCTCTTGTTTGACCCTCAATTTCCCTTTAGTAATTATTTTTCTAGCTTGTTTAGTTTATGTTATCAAGTCACCTTGCAAATCAAATCTCAATTTAAATGTTTAGACCGTCCATGAATAGTGTGTGTAGTGGCAATTGAGAGAATCCTATGGAAATATGACCTTGATAGTTGTGAGTTGAAATTCACACGTCATTGGGGCTTCAATCCTAGCTCCAATGGCTTCAAATTGCTCCAAAAATGTGTTCTAGGGTTTGAGGGTTTCGTGGGTATGTGTTTGGGGTTCAAGGGATATGAAAGAATGCCCCAAAAGAGTTAAAAACGTGGGTTTTTATAGTGCAGGGGCCAGTGCACGGCGTGCACCCCTGCACTCTGCATAAATCCCGATCTTGCAATGACCCTAGCTCCCTCGTTTGAACTCCGATCAAGCTCCCGTTTGATCCTATGGACTCCTTGTCACCTCTAATATCACGTACTGGTCTGAAAAGTGCACAAAATAAACTAGAAAGCACATCAAATGGAGCCACAAGTGACCTCCGGGCAGCAATGATGCAATTGTGTAAAATGACTCGAAAAGCATGCAAACCAAGACAAAGAGAGATCAAACACGGGGCAAACATAGGTAGATCGTAGGATAAAAATGAATGAAATAAGGTCACATCAATATTACAACATCCATATTTATTTATTTTTATCTGACCATAATGGAGAGGCCTTCATTGGGTGGTTGGCATAAGTTGATGAAGATGGGGAATCAAGGGTCTAGATTATGTTGTACCTCATTCTAATACTTGATTCAAAGTTAATTTGCCTAGATATTTCAGTTTGCTTTGCGTAATTTAGATTTTCTTTTGTACATTGATCTTTTGTTTTTCATACTACAATCATTCATCGAGTTAGACAAAACACCTAGTTCGAGTAGTAGGAGCAAGAAGATACTAGAGAATAACAATCTCAGAAGTGCATTCGTACGAGTTATTCCTTGCATACATTAGTATGCTTCATCAATGGTCCACATAATATACACAAATGTATGTGGATAGAAATAATACCTAATTATATTTTCATAATATCCGAGTTACAGACCCATTGTAACCATTTAGTTCTGCCAAATTTTTTCGAAATAAATGACATTAATTAAAACCTCTTTTTCTAGATTTGTTATAAATTTATTTCCATAAATAAGAAAAAGCGTAAGCAATTTTTCAACCTATTTCCCCTATAAGTATTAAACCCAGTTCACAACACATATACACCCAACTAATTCTCCAAAAGCAAAAAAAAAAAAGTCTATAAATATATATAAGCATTTTAGACAAAAACACTTTGCCACATTAGCTTTTGGAGGCTTCTCCTTAAATATAGGACTAAGACATTTATTTATTTATTTAATTTTTCAAACTCTCTCTCCCTCTTTCTCTCCCCTTTTAATTAGTTTTCATTGTATAACATTTTTATGTGTTATTCAAAACATATTGGTTTCTTCACAAATGTTGTTCGTTTTATTTTTTCAAATTCAACGATATCAATCTTTATATATTTTAGTAAATAATTAATCTTATATTTTAAAATGGAAAATAGCACTTTCCCCCCTCTACTTTGCCAACTTAACAAATAGCCCTCTATACTATATATCTCTCTTTTTACCCCCTCCTACTTTGACCACTTTGCATTTTGGGTCCTTCCATTCCAACTATTGTCTTCATGATGTTAATTGGTGCACATTCAGTATATCATGCTAGCTCCAATAGCTATGTATTAGCTTACTAAATGTTTGTTTAATTGGGAATATAATTATATATAATTACATAGGATGAAATCGATGAATAAAACGTATGATTCTAAAACCCTTCGTATTTCACCATACTCTTCACGATAACTCCTCCATTTATCTCCCTGACCAAATCTTAGTGTCCTAGCTCCGGTATTTCTCTACATCGGTGTGCAGATGTGTCTAGATTTATCGTCATGACTCATGAAGATGATAGTTGAAATGGAAGGACCCAAAATGCAAAGTGGTCAAAGTAGGAGGGGGTAATAAGAGAGATTTATAGTATAGGGGGCTATTTGTTAAGTTAACAAAGTATAGGGGGTGAAAAGTGCTATTTTCCCTATTTAAAACTATGTGGGGGATAACTAGACTGTTAAGCATTACTTACACCTACACATTACACCAAAAAATTCGAGCATAATCAGTCATATTGTTCACTTACAACGTAAACAAGCCTAATATGTTGTTTATTCAAAATCTTAATCGTTATAAAATATATAACGACATCATAAACTGATCTATTATATGGTTCAAGACTATGAGAAGTCTACGGATCAGGTGACATCTAAAGAGTGTATGTAGCCGCTTAAAGGGTGTATGCTTTTGACGCGACGTCGGATAACCTTTGTAAACGTTGGGTTGCTTCCTTCCGCCCACCTTGAGGTTTCAATCTTGCTTCTGCAGACGTTTTGTGGTGTTTTGGTTTTTGCTTTGTGCAGGACTATGGGTTGGTCGGTTGGTTTGTGTTTTGCTTCGCCGTTTCCCTTTTTTGTTGCCTTTTGTAGTCGTGCTTGCTTTATGTTGTTGTGTTGTTTTATTTTTATTTCGTGTTTCTTTGTTTGGTTATTTTTTTGTTTTGCTCCTTTTTCTCCTGGAAGGTTGAACTTATGTGTATTCTTTCCATCGCCTAATTGGGTGAGTGGTGTTTATAATATAAGTAGACTAATTCATTAAAAAAATATAGATCAAGTAACACAATAAGTGGCTCTAAAGACTAAAATTAATCAACTCTCACCCGCACTTTGATTAACTTCAAATCTAGATTTCAATAAAAAAATCCAAACACATTCAATCACATAGTTCATTGACAACATTATTAATGGAACGAATACACAATTCATTGAAAATCTTAAATTGTTATACACAGTTAAATACATCATAAATTGATATAATATATAGTTCGGCCAAAGGATGGTGACATAATTTAAATTATGTCACCTCAACAATATCCATTCACAGCCATAGGATGGGATTCCATAATCAAACCAACTGATTAATTATGGAATGAGTGAATTAATTGCATTGATTATATTTGAGTCAATTTGGGGCGCATTTATATTATGATATTATTCTTATTCTTTGCAATCAATCATTTATATCAATTACCATATTATTACTAATATTATTCTTGCTCAAATCCGAAAATATCTTACTTCTTTTTTTTTCAATCGAAGTAAATCATTCAGAGACGACTGAGAATACTGCACCATCTCTGCCAATCTTGAATTTTTGCAAGGCCACAGTATGGAGAGAGATACTATTATCCAGCCAATACTATTATTTCTAAACCTCGATTTTCAATAAGATAATAAATGATTTATTTTTTTGTTTTTTTTATAATCGTCTTCAGTCGGATCTTCAGTGTATATTTCGTTCATTTTTCATTTTTTTTAGTTTCCAAATAACCGACACTATTATCTAGCTAGTAATAGTATTATATGAATTCTGATGTTTCGTTATTCGCACAGTACTGATTTTTATCTATTTTAGTGTGTGTTTATACGTGTTGTACATATAATACTATTATTTACCATTAGTTTCTGTTCAATTTCTTAGATGTGCCTGAGGTAGCTTTTGATTGGGAGGCGTTGGAGTTCAAAACTGTCAAGGATGCCGAATCATTTTACAGAGACTATGCTCATAGGAGTTTTAGTACCGAGCTTTGCTTTGCTGTGTATTCATTTGAGATTCACCAACAGTAGGTTGATCCGGCCTATTCACCGGTTCATTCCTGTCTACCGGACGTTTTGGTACAACAGGTTTCCTCGGCTTCGGCTTTTTGGATACAACCAACTTAATCCTTTTCCCACTTTTCTGAATAGGAGTTTTAATCATCCTGATCCAAGATTAATTGTATCTGCATGAGGCAAAGGCATCATGATCAAAGAATAATAGTATTCCTAATATACAATTATTGGAACAACCAAACTACACCCCAAACAACACAGTATAACTCAATCAATAATAGTAAAACTACAATACTATTATATGCATACTATTGTGTTCGGAGACAAGTAAATGTTCAAAATCAGTCATAATAGCGGCAATTATCTGGAACAAATAGTAATCATAACATACTATTATTAGCAAGAACAAATCACACACACAAATCACAGTTGCAATCACCATTTACAATATAGATTCAAAACAGGTCCACACGAGATTCAAAACTCTTAAACCACAAATCAGACTCTTCGAACACTAATCTTGTTTGATAATAGTATTAACCTAATAATAGTATTTGTCATTTCAAAATTAGAGCAGAAAACATATATCTGAGATGAATGTTGGTTCACAAACCTAAACCAACACAATCGATAAATAAAACTAGGTCTGATCGAACATGCAAAGTAAGAAATCAAAACCTGATTATAGGTCGAACGAGATTCAAGGAAACGACAGCGGCTACACCACGCACCAGAAACCGAATCGGAAACACAAAACGAGCACTGAGGAATCGGCAGTGGAATGACGACCGGTAGTGGTTCCCTGAATGCAGAGATTGAATCGGCGGGTTCGGCGACTGAATGCAGAGAAGATTTGAGAGAGAATGGGGTGCGGTTTTTTTTGTGGCAACGGTTAAAAGAGGAATGAAAATTGAAAAGGTAAATAATATAATGCAATTTGGGGTAATAAAAATATTTAATATGGCACAATAAATAGTGGGATCCCATTATTTTATTAATATAATCCCTCCACCATTGGATCTAATATATGGAGATCTAATGGCTCTTATGGATTATGTCTTATAGACATAATCCAACTTTTGTCACCACTCCTCATCCGCATGGTAGAGAAGTTAGTAATCCTAACATCTTAGCTAAAAAAAATTCACTCGCAACTTCAATTTTTTAGTTATAGCTGCGATTTCATTGGGGGTTGTTCATAAATAATTCTATAGGTGACAGTTGGTATAGGTTTTATTTCCTATAGGTTTTTCGAGTTGCTCGGTTATACATAACTCTACCTTTTCGGCTTCCTTTCACTGAATGAAAATTCAATTCATTCAATTTTTTTATCAAAGTGTGAATATTAGTTAAACTCTTTTAATATCATTTACAATACAGATTCAAAACAGGTTCGCACGAGATTCAAAACTCTTAAACCATAAATCAGACTCTTCGAACACTAATCTTGTTTGATAATAGTATTAACCTAATAATAGTATTTGTCATTTCAAAATCAGAGCAGAAAACATATATCTGAGATGAATGTTGGTTCACAAACCTAAACCAACACAATCGACAAATAAAACTAGGTCTGATCGAACATGCAAAGTAAGAAATCAAAACCTGATTATAGGTCGAACGAGATTCAAGGAAACGACGGCGGCTACACCACGCACCAGAAACCGAATCGAAAACACAAAACGAGCACTGAGGAATCGACAGTGGAATGACGACCGGTAGTGGTTCCCTGAATGCAGAGATTGAATCGGCGGGTTCGGCGACTGAATGCAGAGAAGATTTGAGAGAGAATGGGGTGCGGTTTTTTTTTTGTGGCATCGGTTAAAAGAGGAATGAAAATGGAAAAGGTAAATAATACAATTCAATTTGGGGTAATAAAAATATTTAATATGGCACAATAAATAGTGGGATCCCATTATTTTATTAATATAATCCCTCCACCATTGGATCTAATATATGGAGATCTAATGGCTCTTATGGATTATGTCTTATAGACATAATCCAACTTTTGTCACCACTCCTCATCCGAATTGAATTTTCATTCAGTGAAAGGAAGCCGAAAAGGTAGAGTTATGTATAACCGAGCAACTCGAAAAACCTATAGGAAACAAAACCTATACCAACTGTCACCTATAGAATTATTTATGAACAACCCCCAATGAAATCGCAGCTATAACTAAAAAATTGAAGTTGCGAGTGAATTTTTTGGGCTAAGATGTTAGGATTACTAACTTCTCTACCATGATATCTTCTACATCTCTGTAATAACCCCACACCATAAAATTTTGCAAATAATCCTATTGGTTTTTTTCCCTTTTGGCAAGGAGAATAAAATGCTCTAAATTAGGCCCTCGGGCATACTACAAGATAGCCAGCAAAAACACTCTCCAAAACTGCCATAAAATAACAGCAACCAAATTATAAATGATTTATGCTTTCCATGACATTACATGGACAAAGATAACATAGCTAATTCACAGTAACCCCCGAATGCTCAAGCCGGTCCAAGGTCGTCATTCTGTGAAGAATAACCAGCCAAGTCAGGAAGCTATCACGAGGGATATGATAGGAACCTCACACCAATCTATACTATGGAACTTTGGATCGTCTTTCACGGATAGAATCCCAGATAGTGGTAATCTGAACCGTCTCATAAGTCATCCCATCTCAACACAACTATGAAGCAGAGGTAACATATATATGAAATGCTAGAGCGGGACAAATCTTCAACAATCTTCTCCACGCCCAAGACCCTTGACCGCCCTTAAGGGACCAAATATCGCACCCCTTAATACACACTTTGACAATTTTACAATCTACTATACACTAAAAATTTTCAAACACATTCAATAAATTTGTTCTCTGACATCGTCAACGAGCCTGATATACGATTCTTTCAACATATTAAATCATTAAAAATTTAAAAATTAAAAGCATCATAAATTGATGTAATATATGGTATTTCATCTAAAAAATTAATCGTACCAAATTATTTTAACTTACATGTCCACTTTGATAAATAAATCTAACTTTATTTATACATTTGAAATGAAAATAGTATATTTTAACTAAATTTTTTTATATATGAGTGTTATAATCCCATAGTATAAAATAATTCATATAAAAATAATATGATCAAGATGTTAATCAATCAACTAAGAGGATCATCAACATTATATATTGGATTTCTCATATTAAAATTATATTTTTTTGAAAGAGATAATAAAATTATATGATCAAGATGGTACAATGACTTAGAAGTAAATAATAAAGCAAATATGAAATGTAGTTGGAATGTTTTATTTTCCGGCATTCTTATGTTAAAGGTATAAAGATACATCATGATTTGTAGTAAATAATACATTATGTATGTATATTGTTTCATTCAAATAAAAAAATTAAGTTAGAATGATTTATTTTTTAGATTTTTAAAGTTAAATGTTTAAAGATACATCGGGCCTTTAAAGTAAATAATATGTATTGCTCCATAACCCATAGTGGGTTTTGTTCATGACACGGGTTGGAATATAGATTGAACATTCCTCTAACTTTGGACATATAAAAGATTTTAATAATTAAGTGAGTTCAAATGTCTCAGAATCATAATAATAATTTTAATATGATTTTCATATATAATTAAAAATACATGATACATAGATATATAATTTTACTATTGTTCTTTGGTTCGAATAACTAAGAATCTTATTGACGATTATTTATTTAATTGATTTATTTAGGTTGTCTATAGTAAAGTGGGAGAAGAATCTCAAATTAGCCAACGGGCCGAAAAACTATCTAGAATGCTTAGTAAGAGCAATGGTTAGTGAAGTCACGAGTGTATAAGAGTATGAGTCATGAGATCGTAAATAAAGTGAGTTTCATGTCATTAACTTTTGCCAATTCAGAATATTGATTGAGAGAGTTGAGTCAATTTGAATTGAGCATAAATAAAGCGGGTTATTAAGTTGAAGTTGAACTACAACTAAACATATTTTTTTAGACAACGGGCTAAACATAATCCTTCATTTATAAAATTATTCTTCATTTATTAATTATACCAAATAAAGTCGGCCAACGGGCCGAAAAAAAAAACTAGTTCTCAAATACGAAGGTGAAAGAAAGATCTAACAATGGTGAAGGATATGAGTCGCCGACAAGTCACCTCCTCAAATTGCACCCACCTTTTTAAGAGAGTTAATGAAATCATTAGCCATTACGCCATGTAGATTGCCATATTCTTGATTTGCACCCTCGAAGAGTCCATCTCCCTTGGGAATCTTGACTTCGATTCTATCATCGAAAAAATTTTAAACCAGGTCAAAGATTCTCACACGGTTTACAACACTAATAATAATCTTTTCAGTGTCATGACAAATAACAGTGTCATTTTTTGAATCCTAAATAAATCACAGTGTCACCTAGAAGAGGTACTAGCTAGAAGGACATGGACCCACTTTGTTATTTTTATTGGATTTGGGGACTGTTTATCCCCTTTTTTTTGTTAATAGTGTTATTGGGTGTTTCCTATGCATTGGTTATTGGTATTGGATGTTATACAATTTTGTTATTGGATTTTCATAGTTGGTTAATGAGTAATTGATATTGTTGTTGTATGTATGTATTTATTGATTTAATAGCATACCAGATTAGTAATGTATTGGTTGAACTATCAACCAGATTCATCTAGGATGGGGTATTTGACGTGCCAATAATCAACTAAGAAAGTATGATTATTAACAATCAAGGTCGTATTCCACGGGGTCCTCTCAATGGCTAATACTCACACTTCTCATAGACGATCTAGACAATTGAAATTGGTTTTGGTTTGATTAAGAAATTTAGAAGCAAAAGACAAAGACTAGCAATACTAACAAAGATTAAACAAGAGAGCAAAGTGGTTCAAATCAAAGACAAAGGTGGTTCACTTGGAATGATAGTTTCATCATGCTCAAGAGACCTAATTGAACAAATAAGCCAATCAAGGTTGAGTTTGCAATTGGATGACCATGCAATTCACTTCTATAGACTCAATGCACCCTTGTAGCACCAAATCCCTATCCTAGCACCACTCAACTTAGGCTCTCGCTCTCAAACTAAATGACTAAGGATGCACTCTAAGTGTTTGATGAAATGCCAAGTCACAAAACCCTCTCCTAGAACTCTATGACCACAAGGGTAGGCACAACATCTCATATCAATGTCTTAACACTAAGAGAATCACCAAAAGACCTATTAAAGCTCAATTGAATGAAAAATCAAGTGCACACCAAGTGTTCGATAAAATGTCTAAGAGAGAAATCATGCAACTATGGTTGAAATAGATGATCTAATCTCTTAGAACACACTCACATGAATCCCTAGACCTACAATCCATGCAATCCTAGCACTCTCATGCATCAAATCACATTGAATAGACCAAATCAAGCAAACATGGCATAAAAATGGCATTAAGAACAAGTCTAGAAATCATCCTCATACAACCAAGATCAATCATGGCCAATCTATACAATCATGCCTCTATCATGGCACAACTAATCTACCCATCCAAGATGAACCATAGAAACTCAGCCACGCATGGCCAAGGGAGTAAAGAGAAGAGAAAGAAGAACGGTCACCAAGAACACCATGGATGAATCCTTGTGATGATCTTCACTTCTCCACTTGTAAGCACTTCTCCCAAGGTTTGTTGGCTGATGTGACCTTATTTCATACATATTTATCCTACGTTCTGCCCTTGTTTTCTCCGTGATTTGATCCTCATCCGTCCTAGTTCGCATGCATTTCGAGCCCTTTTGCACAAGTTGAGTTATTGTTGCTTGGGGGTCACTTGTGGCCCCATTTGTCGTGCTTTATAGTCTATTTTATGTATATTTCAGGCCAGAACGTTGTAGTAGAGATGACAAGGAGTCAATAGGACCAAACGAAGGCCAAATCGGAGCTTGGATGAGGGAGAAACGAGCGAAGCAAAATTGCGGTTTGTGCAGATTTTAGGGCACAAGACGTGTATGCCCAGCAATTTCTATATATTGACGATTTTTGGAGTTCAAATGGGGGATTCTATCACTTCTCTTTCATCACCTACAACCCAAGAATACCCATTTCATCCCCAACACCCCTGGAACCCTAGGAGGCCATTTGAAGACCCAAATTGGAGCAATTGGAGCTAAGGATTGAAGTTTCTCACCTTGGATTGGCATCTTGAAGTGTAAGAGTGAAGATTTCCTCCATGGAAGCTAGGATGGTCTCCTCCTCTCAATTTTAGGTTTCTTCCATAGTTATCTAGGCTAGACCTAGGGTTTAGCTTAGTAGGGGATGGATCAAGTTAGGATAGATGATTGATTGTGTGGATTGAGTTTCTCATAGCCTTTGTGTAAGATGATGATCCTAGACCTTGTGTTTGGGTTCCATGTGAACATGATTGGTTCTTATGGTACATTTTCTATGTCTTTCAATACATGAAAGTGATTGATTGATGTTGATCGAAGGTTGTAGGATTGGAATTGATTGTTTGAGAGATTAAACTTTCCAATTGCAAGCATTTTAAACTTGTTTTCCTTGTTGACATTTTGTTGAACACTTGGTGTGCACATAGTTTTCAGTTATTTGGAGGTTGAAAGACTCATTGATTGTTAGACTAGTGTTCTATAATTGGCATGAGAATGTTTTGCATCATTGCCTTGTGTTAGATGGATGTCAGCTAAGAGATTAAGTGTTTGAGCATTTCATTGAGCTAGATAAAGCACTCCATTCCTTTGTTCACATAGCGAGAGCATGGTCCATTTGGTTTAGGAGTAGAGAGTCAATTGTGCGAGAGTTCATTGATTCTAATTCGTTTGCACATCGTTACTTGAGATTCAATTCAACTTTCATCATCCTTGAGCTTGAAGAAACCCCTTGCTAAGCTAACCTACTTCTCCTTGTTTGACCCTCAACTTCCCTTGTTAGTAATTATTTTTCTAGCTTGTTTAGTTTATATTTTCAAGTCACCTTGCAAATCAAATCTCAATTCAAATGTTTAGACCGTTCATGAATAGTGTGAGTAGTGGCAATTGAGAGAACCCTATGGAAATATGACCTTGATAGTTGTGAGTTGAAATTCACACGTCATGGGGCTTCAATCCTAGCTCCAATGGCTTCAAATTGCTCCAAAAATGTGTTCTAGGGTTTGAGGGTTCGTGGGTATGTGGGGTTCAAGGTATATGAAAGAATTCCCCAAAAGAGTTAAAAATGTGGGTTTTTATAGTGCAGGGGCCAGTGCACGGCGTGCACACAGGCACGCGCACGCTGCGCACCCTGCACTCTGCATAAATCCCGATCTTGCAATGACCCTAGCTCCCTCGTTTGAACTCCGATTAAACTCCCGTTTGATCCTATGGACTCCTTGTCACCTCTAATATCACGTACTGGTCTGAAAAGTGCACAAAATAAACTAGAAAGCACATCAAATGGAGCCACAAGTGACCTCCGGGCAGCAATAATGCAATTGTGTAAAATGACTCGAAAAGCATGCAAACCAAGACAAAGAGAGATCAAACACGGGGCAAACATAGGTAGATCGTAGGATAAAAATGAATGAAATAAGGTCACATCAATATTACAACATCCATATTTATTTATTTTTATCTGACCATAATGGAGAGGCCTTCATTGGGTGGTTGGCATAAGTTGATGAAGATGGGGAATCAAGGGTCTAGATTATGTTGTACCTCATTCTAATACTTGATTCAAAGTTAATTTGCCTAGATATTTCATTTTGCTTTGCGTTATTAGATTTTCTTTTGTACATTGATCTTTTGTTTTTCATACTACAATCATCCATCGAGTTAGACAAAACACCCAGTTCGAGTAGTAGGAGCAATAAGATACTAGAGAATAACAATCTCATAAGTGCATTCGTACGAGTTATTCCTTGCATACATTAGTATACTTCATCAATGGTCCACATAATATAAACAAATGTATGTGGATAGAAATAATACCTAATTATATTTTCATAATATCCGAGTTACAGACCCATTTTAACCATTTAGTTCTGCCAAATTTTTTCGAAATAAATGACATTAATTAAAACCTCTTTAATTCTAGTTTTGTTATAAATTTATTTCCATAAATAAGAAAAAGTGTAAGCAATTTTTCAACCTATTTCTCCTATAAGTATTAAACCCAGTTCACAACACATATACACCCAACTAATACCCAAAAGCAAAAAAAAAAGTTCTCAAATACGAAGGTGAAAGAAAGATCTGACAATGGTGAAGGATATGAGTCGCCTGCAAGTCACCTCCTCAGATTGCACCCACCTTTTTAAGAGGGATAATGAAATCATTAGCCTTTACGCCATGCAGATTGCCATATTCTTGATTTGCCCCCTCGAAGAGTCCTTCTCCCTTAGGAATCTTGACTTCGATTCTATCATCGATAAAATTTTAAACCAGGTCAAAGATTCTCACACGCTTTACAACTCTAACAATAATCTTTTCAGTGTCATGATAAATAACAATGTCATTTTCTGAGTCCTAAATAAATCACAGTATCACCTAGAAGAGGTACTAGCTAGAAGGACTTGGATTCACTTTGTCATTTTTATTGGATTTGGGGACTGTTAATCCCTTTTTTTGTTATTAGTGTTATTAGGTGTTTCCTATGCATTGGTTATTGGTATTGGATGTTATACAATTTTGTTATTGGATTTTCATAGTTGGTTTATGAGTAATTGATATTGTTGTTGTATGTATGTATTGATTGATTTAATAGCATACCAGATTAGTAATGTATTGGTTGAACTAATGGTTCAACCAGAGTCATTTAGGATGGGGTATTTGACGTGCCAATAATCAACTAAGAAAGTATGATTATTAACAATCAAGGTCGTATTCCACGGTGTCCTCTCAATGGCTAATGCTCACACTTCTCATAGACGATCTAGACAATTGAAATTGGTTTTGGTTTGATTAAGAAATTTAGAAGCAAAAGGCAAAGACTAGCAATACTAACAAAGATTAAACAAGAGAGCAAAGTGGTTCAAATCAAAGACAAAGGTGGTTCACTTGGAATGATAGTTTCATCATGCTCAAGAGTCCTAATTGAACAAACAAGCCAATCAAGGCTGAGTTTGCAATTGGATGACCATGCAATTCACTTCTATAGACTCAATGCACCCTTGTAGCACCAAATCCCTATCCTAACACCACTCAACTTAGGCTCTCGCTCTCAAACTAAGTGACTAAGGATGCACTCTAAGTGTTTGATGAAATGCCAAGTCACAAAACCCTCTCCTAGAACTCTATGACCACAAGGGTAGGCACAACACTCTCATATCAATGTCTTAACACTAAGAGAATCACCAAAAGACCTATTAAAGCTCAATTGAATAAAAAACCAAGTGCACACCAAGTGTTCGATAAAATGTCTAAGAGAGAAATCATGCAACTATGGTTGAAATAAGATGATCTAATCTCTTAGAACACACTCACTTGAATCCCTAGACCTACAATCCATGCAATCCTAGCACTCTCATGCATCAAATCACATTGAATAGACCAAATCAAGCAAACATGGCATAAAAATGGCATTAAGAACAAGTCTAGAAATCATCCTCATACAACCAAGATCAATCATGGCCAATCTATACAATCATGCCTCTATCATGGCACAACTAATCTACCAATCGAAGATGAACCATAGAAACTCAGCCACACATGGCCAAGGGAGTAAAGAGAAGAGAAAGAAGAATGGTCACCAAGAACACCATGGATGAATCCTTGTGATGATCTTCACTTCTCCACTTGTAAGCACTTCTCCCAAGGTTTGTTGGCTGATGTGACCTTATTTCATACATATTTATCCTACGTTCTGCCCTTGTTTTCTCCGCGATTTGATCCTCATCCGTCCTAGTTCGCATGCATTTTGAGCCCTTTTGCACAAGTTGAGTTATTGTTGCCTGGGGGTCACTTGTGGCCCCATTTGTCGTGCTTTGTAGTCTCTTTTGTGTATATTTCAGGCATGAACGTTGTACTAGAGATGACAAGGAGTCAATAGGACCAAACGAAGGCCAAATCGGAGCTTGGATGAGGGAGAAACGAGCGAAGCAAAATTGCGGTTTGTGCAGATTTTAGGGCACACGACGTGTATGCCCAGCAGATTTCTATATATTGACAATTTTTGGAGTTCAAATGGGGATTCTATCACTTCTCTTTCATCACCTACAACCCAAGAATACCCCATTTCGTCTCCAGCACCTCTGGAACCCTAAGAGGCCATTTGAAGACCCAAATTTGAGCAATTGGAGCTTAAGGATTGAAGTTTCTCACCTTGGATTGGCATCTTGAAGTGTAAGAGTGAAGATTCCTCCATGGAAGCTAGGATGGTCTCCTCCTCTCAATTTCAGGTTTCTTCCATAGTTATGCTAGGCTAGACCTAGGGTTTAGCTTAGTGGGGGATGGATCAAGCTAGGATAGATGATTGATTGTGTGGATTGAGTTTCTCATAGCCTTTGTGTAAGATAATGATCCTAAACCTTGTGCTTGGGTTCCATGTGAACATGATTTGTTCTTATTGTACATTTTCTATGTCTTTCAATACATGAAAGTGATTGATTGATGTTGATCAAAGGTTGTAGGATTGGAATTGATTGTTTGAGAGATTAAACTTTCCAATTGCAACCATTTTAAACTTGTTTTCCTTGTTGACATTTTATTGAACACTTGGTGTGCACTTAGTTTTCAGTTATTTGGAGGTTGAAAGACTCATTGATTGTTAGACTAGTGTTCTATGATTGGCATGAGAATGTTTTGCATCATTGCCTTGTGTTAGATGGATGTCAGCTAAGAGATTAAGTGTTTGAGCATTTCATTGAGCTAGATAAAGCACTTCATTCCTTTGTTCACATAGCGAGAGCATGGTCCATTTGGTTTAGGAGTAGAGAGTCAATTGTGCGAGAGTTCATTGATTCTAATTCGTTTGCACATCGTTACTTGAGATTCAATTCAACTTTCATCATCCTTGAGCTTGAAGAAACCCCTTGCTAAGCTAACCTACTTCTCCTTGTTTGACCCTCAACTTCCCTTGTTAGTAATTATTTTTCTAGCTTGTTAGTTTATATTTTCAAGTCACCTTGCAAATCAAATCTCAATTCAAATGTTTAGACCGTTCATGAATAGTGTGAGTAGTGGCAATTGAGAGAACCCTATGGAAATATGACCTTGATAGTTGTGAGTTGAAATTCACACGTCATTGGGGCTTCAATCCTAGCTCCAATGGCTTCAAATTGCTCCAAAAATGTGTTCTAGGGTTTGAGGGTTCGTGGGTATGTGGGGTTCAAGGTATATGAAAGAATTCCCCAAAAGAGTTAAAAACGTGGGTTTTTTATAGTGCAGGGGCCAGTGCACGGCGTGCACACAGGCACGGCGTGCACCCCTGCACTCTACATAAATCCCGATCTTGCAATGACCCTAGCTCCCTCGTTTGAACTCCGATTAAACTCCCGTTTGATCCTATAGACTCCTTGTCACCTCTAATATCACGTATTGGCCTGAAAAGTGCACAAAATAAACTAGAAAGCACATCAAATGGAGCCACAAGTGACCTCCGGGCAGCAATAATGCAATTGTGTAAAATGACTCGAAAAGCATGCAAACCAAGACAAAGAGAGATCAAACACGGGGCAAACATAGGTAGATCGTAGGATAAAATGAATGAAATAAGGTCACATCAATATTACAACATCCATATTTATTTATTTTTATCTGACCATAATGGAGAGGCCTTCATTGGGTGGTTGGCATAAGTTGATGAAGATGGGGAATCAAGGGTCTAGATTATGTTGTACCTCATTCTAATACTTGATTCAAAGTTAATTTGCCTAGATATTTCATTTTGCTTTGCGTTATTTAGATTTTCTTTTGTACATTGATCTTTTGTTTTTCATACTACAATCATCCATCGAGTTAGACAAAACACCCAGTTCGAGTAGTAGGAGCAATAAGATACTAGAGAATAACAATCTCATAAGTGCATTCGTACGAGTTATTCCTTGCATACATTAGTATACTTCATCAATGGTCCACATAATATAAACAAATGTATGTGGATAGAAATAATACCTAATTATATTTTCATAATATCCGAGTTACAGACCCATTGTAACCATTTAGTTCTGCCAATTTTTTCGAAATAAATGACATTAATTAAAACCTCTTTAATTCTAGTTTTGTTATAAATTTATTTCCATAAATAAGAAAAAGTGTAAGCAATTTTTCAACCTATTTCTCCTATAAGTATTAAACCCAGTTCACAACACATATACACCCAACTAATACCCAAAAGCAAAAAAAAAAAGTTCTCAAATACGAAGGTGAAAGAAAGATCTGACAATGGTGAAGGATATGAGTCGCCTGCAAGTCACCTCCTCAGATTGCACCCACCTTTTTAAGAGGGATAATGAAATCATTAGCCTTTACGCCATGCAGATTGCCATATTCTTGATTTGCCCCCTCGAAGAGTCCTTCTCCCTTAGGAATCTTGACTTCGATTCTATCATCGATAAAATTTTAAACCAGGTCAAAGATTCTCACACGCTTTACAACTCTAACAATAATCTTTTCAGTGTCATGATAAATAACAGTGTCATTTTCTGAGTCCTAAATAAATCACAGTGTCACCTAGAAGAGGTACTAGCTAGAAGGACTTGGATTCACTTTGTCATTTTTATTGGATTTGGGGACTGTTAATCCCTTTTTTTTGTTATTAGTGTTATTAGGTGTTTCCTATGCATTGGTTATTGGTATTGGATGTTATACAATTTTGTTATTGGATTTTCATAGTTGGTTTATGAGTAATTGATATTGTTGTTGTATGTATGTATTGATTGATTTAATAGCATACCAGATTAGTAATGTATTGGTTGAACTAATGGTTCAACCAGAGTCATCTAGGATGGGGTATTTGACGTGCCAATAATCAACTAAGAAAGTATGATTATTAACAATCAAGGTCGTATTCCACGGGGTCCTCTTAATGGCTAATGCTCACACTTCTCATAGACGATCTAGACAATTGAAATTGGTTTTGGTTTGATTAAGAAATTTAGAAGCAAAAGGCAAAGACTAGCAATACTAACAAAGATTAAACAAGAGAGCAAAGTGGTTCAAATCAAAGACAAAGGTGGTTCACTTGGAATGATAGTTTCATCATGCTCAAGAGTCCTAATTGAACAAACAAGCCAATCAAGGCTGAGTTTGCAATTGGATGACCATGCAATTCACTTCTATAGACTCAATGCACCCTTGTAGCACCAAATCCCTATCCTAGCACCACTCAACTTAGGCTCTCGCTCTCAAACTAAGTGACTAAGGATGCACTCTAAGTGTTTGATGCACTACAAAAAAAAGGCCTTTAGCGTCGCTCGGAGGGGAAGTATTTAGCGTCGGTCAGTTAGGAACCGACGCTAAACCCTTGACTCGCGTTTGACCGAGGGTTTAGCGTCGGTCGAAAGCCGACCGACGCTAAATTCTGACCAAAACCGACGCTAAATTTGATTTTGGGTCAGAAACGAAGCCAACCAGCTTTGGCGTCGGTTACCGACATGTTTTAGCGTCGGTCGGCGACCGACGCTAAAACACATATATATTTAAGCCGCCACCCTAACCCTAATCACATCTCTCTCCTCCATCTTTCCTCCTTCAGCCTTCTTCTTCTTCCTCTTCTCTTTTTCTGAAACTTTTTATTAAATTCTTCTTCTTCTCCTCTTCTTCTTCTTCCTTTTCCATATCTCCTCCATCTTTCTTCTTCTTCCTTTCTTCTCTCCCTTCTTCTCTCCTCCCCTTCTTCTTCCTCTTTTCTTCTTCCTTTCCTCTTTTTCTTCTTTCCTTTCTTCATCTCCTCCACTTTCTTCTTCCTTTCCTTTCTTCTTTTCCGTCTCTCCACCTTCTCTTCTTCCTCTTCCTCTTCTTCCTTTTCCTTCTCTTCTTCTCTTCTCTTCTCTTCCTTTCTCCCATCCATCTGTCTTCCTCATCCGTCCCTCATCTTCCGCCGCCGCCTCAGCCATCATCGTCATCCGTCGCCGTCATCTCCCGGATTGATATTGGACAGTAGTTACAAAGGTGAGTGTGACCAAATGATAAAATTTAAGTGACCAAATTGTATAAATGGAAAAAGGAGTGACAAAATAGAAAATGAAAATAAAAAACGAATAAAAAATCGAAAACAAAAAAAAATGGGTTGGTTAGCGACCTATTCGGTCAAGGATTTAGCGTCGCTCGTTATACGGATTTAGCGCGTCAAAAGGTAGATTTGGCGTCGCTTTTTTTGAGCACGCTAAATCCTTTAGCGTCGGTCAGCAACCGACGCTATCCAGCGTTTCTGACCGACGCTAAACAAGCGGATTTTTGTAGTGATGAAATGCCAAGTCACAAAACCCTCTCCTAGAACTCTATGACCACAAGGGTAGGCACAACACTCTCATATCAATGTCTTAACACTAAGAGAATCACCAAAAGACCTATTAAAGCTCAATTGAATAAAAAACCAAGTGCACACCAAGTGTTCGATAAAATGTCTAAGAGAGAAATCATGCAACTATGGTTGAAATAAGATGATCTAATCTCTTAGAACACACTCACTTGAATCCCTAGACCTACAATCCATGCAATCCTAGCACTCTCATGCATCAAATCACATTGAATAGACCAAATCAAGCAAACATGGCATAAAAATGGCATTAAGAACAAGTCTAGAAATCATCCTCATACAACCAAGATCAATCATGGCCAATCTATACAATCATGCCTCTATCATGGCACAACTAATCTACCAATCGAAGATGAACCATAGAAACTCAGCCACACATGGCCAAGGGAGTAAAGAGAAGAGAAAGAAGAATGGTCACCAAGAACACCATGGATGAATCCTTGTGATGATCTTCACTTCTCCACTTGTAAGCACTTCTCCCAAGGTTTGTTGGCTGATGTGACCTTATTTCATACATATTTATCCTACGTTCTGCCCTTGTTTTCTCCGTGATTTGATCCTCATCCGTCCTAGTTCGCATGCATTTTGAGCCCTTTTGCACAAGTTGAGTTATTGTTGCCTGGGGGTCACTTGTGGCCCCATTTGTCGTGCTTTGTAGTCTCTTTTGTGTATATTTCAGGCATGAACGTTGTACTAGAGATGACAAGGAGTCAATAGGACCAAACGAAGGCCAAATCGGAGCTTGGATGAGGGAGAAACGAGCGAAGCAAAATTGCGGTTTGTGCAGATTTTAGGGCACACGACGTGTATGCCCGCAGATTTCTATATATTGACAATTTTTGGAGTTCAAATGGGGATTCTATCACTTCTCTTTCATCACCTACAACCCAAAAATACCCCATTTCGTCCCCAACACCTCTGGAACCCTAAGAGGCCATTTGAAGACCCAAATTTGAGCAATTGGAGCTTAAGGATTGAAGTTTCTCACCTTGGATTGGCATCTTGAAGTGTAAGAGTGAAGATTCCTCCATGGAAGCTAGGATGGTCTCCTCCTCTCAATTTCAGGTTTCTTCCATAGTTATGCTAGGCTAGACCTAGGGTTTAGCTTAGTGGGGGATGGATCAAGCTAGGATAGATGATTGATTGTGTGGATTGAGTTTCTCATAGCCTTTGTGTAAGATAATGATCCTAAACCTTGTGCTTGGGTTCCATGTGAACATGATTTGTTCTTATTGTACATTTTCTATGTCTTTCAATACATGAAAGTGATTGATTGATGTTGATCAAAGGTTGTAGGATTGGAATTGATTGTTTGAGAGATTAAACTTTCCAATTGCAACCATTTTAAACTTGTTTTCCTTGTTGACATTTTGTTGAACACTTGGTGTGCACTTAGTTTTCAGTTATTTGGAGGTTGAAAGACTCATTGATTGTTAGACTAGTGTTCTATGATTGGCATGAGAATGGTTTGCATCATTGCCTTGTGTTAGATGGATGTCAGCTAAGAGATTAAGTGTTTGAGCATTTCATTGAGCTAGATAAAGCACTTCACTCCTTTGTTCACATAGCGAGAGCATGGTCCATTTGGTTTAGGAGTAGATAGTCAATTGTGCGAGAGTTCATTGATTCTAATTCATTTGCACATCGTTGCTTGAGATTCAATTCAACTTTCATCATCCTTGAGCTTGAAGAAACTCCTTGCTAAGCTAACCTACTTCTCTCTTGTTTGACCCTCAACTTCCCTTGTTAGTAATTATTTTTCTAGCTTCTTTAGTTTATGCTTTCAAGTCACCTTGCAAATCAAATCTCAATTCAAATATTTAGACCGTCCATAAATAGTGTGAGTAGTGGCAATTGAGAGAACCCTATGGAAATATAACCTTGATAGTTGTGAGTTGAAATTCACACGTCATTGGGGCTTCAATCCTAGCTCCAATGGCTTCAAATTGCTCCAAAAATGTGTTCTAGGGTTTGAGGGTCCGTGGGTATGTGTTTGGGGTTCAAGGGATATGAAAGAATGCCCCAAAAGAGTTAAAAACGTGGGTTTTTATAGTGCAGGGGCCAGTGCACGGCGTGCACCCCTGCACTCTGCATAAATCCCGATCTTGCAATGACCCTAGCTCCCTCGTCTGAACTCCGATTAAGCTCCCGTTTGATCCTATGGACTCCTTGTAACCTCTAATATCACGTACTGGTCTGAAAAGTGCACAAAATAAACTAGAAAGCACATAAAATGGAGCCACAAGTGACCTCCGGGCAGCAATAATGCAATTGTGTAAAATGACTCGAAAAGCATGCAAACCAAGACAAAGAGAGATCAAACACGGGGCAAACATAGGTAGATCGTAGGATAAAAATGAATGAAATAAGGTCACATCAGTATTACAACATCCATATTTATTTATTTTTATCTGACCATAATGGAGAGGCCTTCATTGGGTGGTTGGCATAAGTTGATGAAGATGGGGAATCAAGGGTCTAGATTATGTTGTACCTCATTCTAATACTTGATTCAAAGTTAATTTGCCTAGATATTTCAGTTTACTTTGCGTAATTTAGATTTTCTTTTGTACATTGATCTTTTGTTTTTCATACTACAATCATTCATCGAGTTAGAAAAACACCTAGTTCGAGTAGTAGGAGCAAGAAGATACTAGAGAATAACAATCTCATAAGTGCATCCGTACGAGTTATTCCTTGCATACATTAGTATGCTTCATCAATGGTCCACATAATATACACAAATGTATGTGGATAGAAATAATACCTAATTATATTTTCATAATATCCGAGTTACAGACCCATTGTAACCATTTAGTTCTGCCAAATTTTTTCGAAATAAATGACATTAATTAAAACCTCTTTAATTCTAGATTTGTTATAAATTTATTTCCATAAATAAGAAAAAGCGTAAGCAATTTTTCAACCTATTTTCCCTACAAGTATTAAACCCAGTTCACAACAGATATACACCCAACTAATTCTCCAAAAGCAAAAAAAAGAGTTCTCAAATAGGAAGGTGAAAGAAAGATCTAACAATGGTAAAGGATATGAGTCGCCGACAAGTCACCTCCTCAAATTGCACCCACCTTTTTAAGAGAGTTAATGAAATCATTAGCCATTACGCCATGTAGATTGCCATATTCTTGATTTGCCCCCTCGAAGAGTCCATCTCCCTTGGGAATCTTGACTTCGATTCTATCATCGAAAAAATTTTAAACCAGGTCAAAGATTCTCACACGGTTTACAACACTAACAATAATCTTTTCAGTGTCATGATAAATAACAGTGTCATTTTCTGAATCCTAAATAAATCACAGTGTCACCTAGAAGAGGTACTAGCTAGAAGGACATGGATCCACTTTGTCATTTTTATTGGATTTTGGGACTGTTTATCCCTTTTTTTTAAATAGTGTTATTGGGTGTTTCCTATGCATTGGTTATTGGTATTGGATGTTATACAATTTTGTTATTGGATTTTCATAGTTGGTTAATGAGTAATTGATATTGTTGTTGTATGTATGTATTGATTGATTTAATAGCATACCAGATTAGTAATGTATTGGTTGAACTAATGGTTCAACCAGAGTTATCTAGGATGGTGTATTTGACGTGCCAATAATCAACTAAGAAAGTATGATTATTAACAATCAAGGTCGTATTCCACGGGGTCCTCTCAATTGCTAATACTCACACTTCTCATAGACGATCTAGACAATTGAAATTGGTTTTGGTTTGATTAAGAAATTTAGAAGCAAAAGGCAAAGACTAGCAATACTAACAAAGATTAAACAAGAGAGCAAAGTGGTTCAAATCAAAGACAAAGGTGGTTCACTTGGAATGATAGTTTCATCATGCTCAAGAGACCTAATTGAACAAACAAGCCAATCAAGGTTGAGTTTGCAATTGGATGACCATGCAATTCACTTCTATAGACTCAATGCACCCTTGTAGCACCAAATCCCTATCCTAGCACCACTCAACTTAGGCTCTCGCTCTCAAACTAAATGACTAAGGATGCACTCTAAGTGTTTGATGAAATGCCAAGTCACAAACCCTCTCCTAGAACTCTATGACCACAAGGGAGGCACAACACTCTCATATCAATGTCTTAACACTAAGAGAATCACCAAAAGACCTATTAAAGCTCAATTGAATGAAAAACCAAGTGCACACCAAGTGTTCGATAAAATGTCTAAGAGAGAAATCATGCAACTATGGTTGAAATAAGATGATCTAATCTCTTAGAACACACTCACTTGAATCCCTAGACCTACAATCCATGCAATCCTAGCACTCTCATGCATCAAATCACATTGAATAGACCAAATCAAGCAAACATGGCATAAAAATGGCATTAAGAACAAGTCTAGAAATCATCCTCATACAACCAAGATCAATCATGGCCAATCTATACAATCATGCCTCTATCATGGCACAACTAATCTACCCATCCAAGATGAACCATAGAAACTCAGCCACACATGGCCAAGGGAGTAAAGAGAAGAGAAAGAAGAATGGTCACCAAGAACACCATGGATGAATCCTTGTGATGATCTTCACTTCTCCACTTGTAAGCACTTCTCCCAAGGTTTGTTGGCTGATGTGACCTTATTTCATACATATTTATCCTACGTTCTTCCCTTGTTTTCTCCGTGATTTGATCCTCATCCGTCCTAGTTCGCATGCATTTCGAGCCCTTTTGCACAAGTTGAGTTATTGTTGCTTGGGGGTCACTTGTGGCCCCATTTGTCGTGCTTTATAGTCTCTTTTATGTATATTTCAGGCCAGAACGTTGTAGTAGAGATGACAAGGAGTCAATACGACCAAACGAAGGTCAAATCGGAGCTTGGATGAGGGAGAAACGAGCGAAGCAAAATTGCGGTTTGTGCAAATTTTAGGGCACACGACGTGTATGCCCAGCAGATTTCTATACATTGACGATTTTTTGAGTTCAAAGGGGGATTCTATCACCTCTCTTTTATCATCTACAACCCAAGAATACCCCATTTCGTCCCCAACACCTCTGGAATCCTAGGAGGCCATTTGAAGAGCCTTGGAGCAATTGGAGCTAAGGATTGAAGTTTCTCACCTTGGATTGGCATCTTGAAGTGTAAGAGTGAAGATTCCTCCATGGAAGCTAGGATGGTCTCCTCCTCTCAATTTCAGGTTTCTTCCATAGTTATGCTAGGCTAGACCTAGGGTTTAGCTTAGTGGGGGATGGATCAAGCTAGGATAGATGATTGATTGTGTGGATTGAGTTTCTCATAGCCTTTGTGTAAGATGATGATCCTAGACCTTGTGCTTGGGTTCCATGTGAACATGATTTGTTCTTATGGTACATTTTCTATGTCTTTCAACACATGAAAGTGATTGATTGATGTTGATCAAAGGTTGTAGGATTGGAATTGATTGTTTGAGAGATTAAACTTTCCAATTGCATCCATTTTAAACTTGTTTTCCTTGTTGACATTTTGTCGAACACTTGGTGTGCACTTAGTTTTCAGTTATTTGGAGGTTGAAAGACTCATTGATTGTTAGACTAGTGTTCTATGATTGGCATGAGAATGTTTTGCATCATTGCCTTGTGTTAGATGGATGTCAGGTAAGAGATTAAGTGTTTGAGCATTTCATTGAGCTAGATAAAGCACTTCATTCCTTTGTTCACATAGCGAGAGCATGGTCCATTTGGTTTAGGAGTAGATAGTCAATTGTGCGAGAGTTCATTGAATCTAATTAAGTATTTTGCATGGTCATTCGTTTGCACATCGTTGCTTGAGATTCAATTCAACTTTCATCATCCTTGAGCTTGAAGAAACCCCTTGCTAAGCTAACCTACTTCTCTCTTGTTTGACCCTCAACTTCCCTTGTTAGTAATTGTTGCTCTAATGGCTTCAAATTGCTCCAAAAATGTGTTCTAGGGTTTGAGGGTTTGTGGGTATGTGTTTGGGGTTCAAGGGATATGAAAGAAATGTGGGTTTTTATAGTGCAGGGGCCAGTGCACGGCGTGCACCCCTGCACTCTGCATAAATCCCGATCTTGCAATGACCCTAGCTCCCTCGTTTGAACTCCGATTAAGCTCCTGTTTGATCCTATGGACTCCTTGTCACCTCTAATATCACGTCCTGGTCTGAAAAGTGCACAAAATAAACTATAAAGCACATCAAATGGGGCCACAAGTGACCCCCGAGCAGCAATAATGCAATTGTGCAAAATGACTCGAAAAACATGCAAACCAAGACAAAGAGAGATCAAACACGGGGCAAACATAGGTAGATCGTAGGATAAAAATGAATGAAATAAGGTCACATCAGTATTACAACATCCATATTTATTTATTTTTATCTGACCATAATGGAGAGGCCTTCATTGGGTGGTTGGCATAAGTTGATGAAGATGGGGAATCAAGGGTCTAGATTATGTTGTACCTCATTCTAATACTTGATTCAAAGTTAATTTGCCTAGATATTTCAGTTTGCTTTGCATAATTTAGATTTTCTTTTGTACATTGATCTCTTGTTTTTCATACTACAATCATTCATCGAGTTAGACAACACACCTAGTTCGAGTAGTAGGAGCAAGAAGATACTAGAGAATAACAATCTCATAAGTGCATTCGTACGAGTTATTCCTTGCATACATTAGTATGCTTCATCAATGGTCCACATAATATACACTAATGTATGTGGATAGAAATAATACCTAATTATATTTTCATAATATCCAAGTTACAGACCCATTGTAACCATTTAGTTCTGCCAAATTTTTTCGAAATAAATGACATTAATTAAAACCTGTTTAATTCTAGATTTGTTATAAATTTATTTCCATAAATAAGAAAAAGCGTAAGCAATTTTTCAACCTATTTCCCCTATAAGTATTAAACCCAGTTCACAACACATATACACCCAACTAATTCTCCAAAAGCAAAAAAAAAAGCTCTCAAATACGAAGTTGAAAGAAAGATCTGACAATGGTGAAGGATATGAGTCGCCGACAAGTCACCACCCCCGATTGCACCCACCTTTTCAAGAGGGCTAATGAAATCATTAGCCTTTACGCCATGCAGATTGCCATATTCTTGATTTGCCCCCTCGAAGAGTCCTTCTCCCTTGGGAATCTCGACTTCGATTCTATCATCGAAACAATTTTAAACCAGGTCAAAGATTCTCATACGGTTTGCAACACTAACAGTAATCTTTTCAGTGTCATGACAATAGTGATGATAAAGCGAGACTTTAATTTTCACCAACTGCCGATCGAAAAGAAGAACAAAATAAAGGATGCTCTTAAGGAGAAGATGATGAAGAGCCTTGTGAAGCTTCAAATGGAGATGGAGGCACCGTTAACATTGATGCTCATGTCAAGGCAGAAACATGAGGTGGAAGAAGAGGATTGCGTCTCTTCTATTTCAGAATTGTAGTGATTAAAGTTGTTATAGATAAGTCCTCAAGAGCAGATGGACCATATGAAATAAAACCGATTTATCTTGTGATCGAGTGTATAAGCAATAATTACCCGCAACAAGACATAAAATCTCTTACTAAGGAGGTGGCCTCAATAGGAGAGGCATCATGAACATGTGTACTCCGTTGCCGTCTAATGGAAGCAACTGTCGAGCACCAAAAAGTGTGACCCATGATACCTTTAAAAGACTTGTCTTTGGCTAGGACACAAGAGCTCTCCAAATTTGAGTCTCAATGAAAAGTAGTTGCAAGACAAAAGGGATGAAAGCAATTCCATAAAGACAATATAAGAGTAGGGACACTCAAAGAGAAGGTGATCTCTAGCCTCGACTTCACCCATGTCACACAATAAGCAATATGGAGATATGTTCACTCCTGGTTCAAACCCACTAGGACCAGACCTGGTTCATAAAAAATATAAGTAATATCATAAAAAATTTAGCCTAAACAAATAACTGAAATGTTTACTTTGACCCGCGTAGGACAAGCTCTAGGCCACAGGCCAGAGTTAAGAACATAACTCTTGGCCTCAAGTATATTTAATAAGTTCAACATAAAGTATACATGGATCTCTATATAATTTTATAAGTAGGTAGAGTTTGTACCAAGTATTAACCATGCCAAATTTTCATTTAATTGGGCATTTATAGCAAAGAAAAGGCAGTCAAACATAGAAAACATGGGTTTCCAAATAGAAAGTAGAAATGTGTTGCCAGATGGTGTTTGGGCTTAATATCCACTTTGGTCATAAATCTTGTTGTAACAAAATGGTCACTGACCTTTAATTTGTAACTTAATTGTCACTAATTTGTTTGTATGATTGTCACATTGTGATCATTTCGTCAACTTTCCTTCTAAAATCTCCATTAAGTGTTTATATCATCAACCCAACTCATCAATTTTGTTCACCTCATCCAATTTCGTGTCACCTGATTCACCCTAGACTCAATCCAACTAACTAATACAGCTCAATCTAACTGACAAGGAGAAGATGTAAACATGTCATGGTGTGAGTCTAGAGTTGAATTGGTTAGTTGGACTAAGTCTATGATGAATTATGTGACATGACATGGGATGACGTCGACAAAATTGATGAGTTGGTTTAATGATATCAACATTTAATGGAGATTACTGAAGGAGAATTGATGTAATGACCACAATGTTTGGATTACAAATTAAAGGTTAATGACCATTTATTACAACCCTATAGGTTAATGATCAAAATAGATATCAAGTCGCAGTTTTTCAACTTAAACTTGCAAGACATGCATCAAAGGAAATATATAATAAAGTATTGTATCTGTGATGAACTGTTGCATCCCAATAACTCAAGTACTCTTCTATAACTTTATCACTCTCAATTTCATCATCAAGCAGTGCATTCTTTCCACTTTTACTTGTTTCCATGACACCTATCGTTAAATAATGATAGAACATTACATCCAACGTGACATTCACCCTTATAAGAAATTTTTGCACTGTTTTTCATAAACCTAAGCCCAATTTTCACATATTGGAGCTTATATCGAGGATCAAGTACCACTGCAATGAAGAATAAAAGGTTTGTGTTATCAATATTCTCTCGATATTATCTAAGTCAAAAAAAATATAATATTCTCTCCATATTTGTCATTCTTCAATTTCATCCTTTGAGCCATAAGTTTAGTGCTCTTAGTTTAGATCATTCAATTTTAGCACTAAATTTTTAATGGGTGCTGCTATATACAGTTCGTATTTTACTTCGTGCAGTCCGTATTTTTTAAAAACAGACTATTATACCCTTATTGTATTTTACTTCGTGCAGTCCATGTTTTACTTCACGCAGTCCGTCTTTACTTCGCACAGTCCAAGTTTTACTTTGCGCAGTCCGTTTTTACTTCGCGCAGTCCAAGTTTTACTTTGTGCAGTCCGTTCTTACTTCTCGCAGTCCAAGTTTTACTTTGTGCAGTCCGTTCTTACTTCGCGCAGTCCAGATTTTACTAATACAGTCCATATTTGAATAAACTAATTATTTTTATTGTTTTGAAAGTAAAATAAAATACATATTCAAAACTACGACACTTTCGTTATAGAGTGATCTTATTACTATGTAACGGGTTACAGAGTAGTCCTACTGACGCCGGCAATGTACTTTTTCAACTATTTTGTCACGTCACCATTGACATGTCATCAAAAATATAATTTAAAATTCAACAATTTTATTCAAATCTAAACCTAAACCCATCTAACTCATAAATTTCACTTCAAAACTAAATTTAGTGAGTTAGATTGATATATATTTAGATTGAATCTATTTACGTTGAATTTTAAATTATAATTTGTTTGACTGTAAATCTGTGATTAGCAAAAACCAGAAGCATAAAATCAAAAGAATGAACTCCTTCTGGTGTAAAATGAACTTACAAAGTCAAGTACAGTACAGTACAGTGAAGCACATGATTCTCTCTCTGAGTTTCTTCTTCATTTTTCGACCGTATATACAAGACTTTGACTGCTATGGCTACAACAAAGCAAACAACAAAAGAAACTCTCCTGTATTTCATCTACCCCTCTTTGTCCCACAAATCTCTTAGATGTCTGCTGTTTCGTTTCCCAGAATTTACGGTTCGATTGTTACAACAAGGACAGAACGACTACGAAATATCCGGGGGTGGTTCTCGACTTCTCGTACCTGGTTTCACTGCGTGTTGGTTTGTGTTTTTCGCTGAGTTTGGTGGCTGTATATGCATATCTAAGGAAAACTGTCATCTCATGTTGCAGCACTGAGGCAACCCGAACTTTTGAAGCTTCTCCCAGAGGCAGATCATCTGCCTTGGGGACTGGTAGTGCGATGTGTAGTATCCGTCGAAGCATCCAAACTGACAGAACTTCAAGCTGTGGACGTATTCCACTGATTTCGATCTGTTAAACTTCTGAACCCACATTCCCATGCTAACATCTTCCATCTTGAACAGCTGCGTAAAATTTTGTAAGCAAAGAGTTGCCGCTATAAGTCAGATGATGCGTTCTTATGAGGGTGATAAATCAGAGGATCAATGAACAGAGTGACGTACTCTTAATTTATGTTTCTCGAACTCGGATGCAATGAAGTTGGCTATGTCTGCTGACAAGATGTAGCCAGGCCCGTTTGCGTAAGGTGGGTAATCTTCCTCTGGCCACTCCTGTAACCGGAAGGAACAGTATAAGAGCGAGCGATAATGTCAAGTCAGCATCAATGGTTTCACTTTCTGAATGTCGATGCCAAGAACAGCAGTTATGATACAGTTTCGGCAGTGTTATAAGAGATCATTGTTACGTACCTGGTATGTCACAGCCCATTTACCATGTCGGAGGGGCTTGTGGAAGTAATTTATGTTCCCTATATACAAGCTTTTTCCCTCGGGTATCTTTTTAGCTTCATCAAGGACTGTCTCTACCCTTATGAAGGTGTCGTCATCTCCCTTCATGATATACTTTGCCCCGACGCTATGAACCTGCAAGCAATAAGAACCATTATACATAATGTTTGCACCAGAATGTTCAGAAATGATTCATCTTTTCCAACTGCTCACCCCATATTCACAGATGGCAACGGTTTTAAGCACTACAAGGTCATAGTTATCCATGTAAGGCACTATGACAACATCTCCGAAAAACTCTGCTTCTTTCTTCAGCTCCAAATTCACATCCATCCGAGCATGCTGTCAAAAAGACAAATTCATCAGATACGACTTAAAACAAAGATATTAACCAACATTAGAGAGTTGATTCGAATAGAGAGTCAGCTTACCAGTGATACAAAAAACCGAGCTACCACATGCGAAGTTCTAATAAGTCTATGCCGCATCCAAGACTTCCTGACAGCCATCCTCTCAGCAAAATGGTTACCTGCTGAAAGAATGCCGATAAAAAGTTCGACAGGCCCTTCAGGAAGTGCTGGTGCTCTCCATACAATGGACTTCTCCAGATGCCTATGAGGAGCAAAGCTAGGGTGTGTTGCTGGCAGTGACGCAGCAAATACAGAATGGACATCAACATCTCCATACAAAGTTAGCCCTGTCGCATCCTCGAGTGTAAATCCCTGCCAAGATTACCAGTTGTTGTTATAAACACGAACCCTCCAAACACATTGAAACAAACTCAAAGGACATTACTTACAGTGCGATAAGGGAAAGACGTTACATGTCTCCCATCAACATTAACATGATAACCCTCCAAACCAGCAGTTAAAGTCAAAACAAACATCTTCTCCTCAACAAATGGGAATGGCCAGTCAAATGTCACTTTCTTTGTTCGACCAATCAACCGGCTTAGCCACCAGGTTGCCTTCGATTCCTCCGAATGATTGTCATCATCACGGATCCACTTCTCACACTTCACCTGACCATCAACTGCAGCCAATGGAATAAGAAAAACCATTTCCACCAAATATGGAGCTCCCAGTCAAATACTAAACAGCATATAAAACCAAGATAGCATCATGCAAAGGTTTAACCATCAATGCTAATCCTCAAGTACTACGAGAGAAAGCCAGTCGTCCGAACCAATAATAACGAAAAATCCATGTCCAATGACTTGTGTGATTACCAAGCATTTCAAGTGTTCTAAGGTTTCAGATATGTAAGCCACTTATGCATCTTACAAAACCAAATTTCCCCTCCCTATACCAGCCATGATAACGACAAATTTCGGCATATGCATAGAAATTGATAAATCACAGTGTCATTTTCTGAGTCCTAAATGAATAATCACAAACATTCCTGACAAAAGCAAGATTGGCCACTGCTGAAAATGACAAGAACAAAAAAATAGAAGGAAGCAGTTTTGTTACCTGTCTCTTCATCAGCCTTAGATTTCCACCCTTCACATCGAATGCCAGTCCCCCACTGCATCCTGTAGCAAGTATTCTGCTCAATCACAGGCCTATTGCTCCAATCCCCTTTCAACCTCGGATTGAAATGAAGAACCCTCGGCGGATCCTCACCATCCACGATCTTCAACCCCTGCAACTCCATCATAAACTGCGACACCATAACCTGAGACTTCCCCTTCTTAATCAACGATATCCTCGACTCAGCTTGAGCATGAGCAGCTCTCGGCTTCCCCACCACAGTAATATGCGATCCAAGCGTAAGCCCACAGGGGAGCTCCACAACTCCCCCTCGCTTCAAGAACTCCGACCCGGTCAACGAAACCGAATTCGGGCACGACGACTCAGACCGATTCTCTGGCTTCTTCTTATTATTATCAACGTCCAGGAACTTGAACTCATCCCTCTCAATCTGCTCCCACGTCTTCCTCCCAACCTCCCAAGCAGTCTTGGCGCTCTTGTGGAGCTCAACGGACGTGTCCTTCTTAGTCGGGTCGAAAGTCTCCGGGTCGAAGTTCAACCCGGACACGATCCTCTTGGGAGTGGTCTGAGTTGGACTGGATTCCGATTCCGATTCGGAGACCCATGACCTAGGACGAGTCGGCGCGTCCTTGTCCTGCAAATCCTGCTCGCTCTGAAGCTGTGAAGGGTAAGTAATGGAGTCGGAAGAGACCGATGAAGTAGTGGGTGTGGAGTTGAAGAGGAAAGGGATTTCAACAGTGATGAAGACGAAATAGAGAAGACCTAACGCGATTAAGATGTGGAGAGATCGCTGCCGGGTGACGGCGCCGAATTTGTCGAATCTTTCCAATCTGGTGTCAGATTTTCCCCTCTTCATGGCTTGATTGAGAAATGGAAGGGGGGAAATGAAGATTCGGGATGAAGGTTGATTCTCTCTGGAGAAAAATTAGGTCATGGGAATTGGGGTTGAAATTGAATTGAACGGAGGAGGAAGAAGAAGGTGAAGAAGAAGAAGAAGGGAGGAAGAAACGGTGATGGGAAATTGGGAAGGAAAACGGAGAAAAATGGAAACTTTTATTAATTAAACTCACGATATTAATTTTTAACCGTCAGAATGTAACCTTTGTTTAAGTTTCTGAGTGGGTTAATTAAATGATTTAATTATTAATGGGAAAATATCATTTTGACCCCTCTACTTTTTTAATTTAACAAATAGCCTATGTACTATAAATTGCTTGTTTTACCTCTACTACTTCGACCACTTGGTTGTTTGGGTCATTCCGTTCCAACTTTTGTTTCATGACTTTCATTGATGTGCATTCAGTATGCCACATTAGCTCCAATAGTCATGTATTAGTTTTCTAAGTGTTTTTTAATAGGGAATATAAGTATATATAATTAGGTGGTAAACGGCCCAGTGCCCCCACTAAAAATGGGGTACCGGTTACCACTCTGATGTTTATGTTTTCTAGAGTGGTATTTTCATTGAACCAAACGTTTAAAGCAATTGATTTAATCTTAATAAGTCTAGATTAAGCTTAGTTGGAATTTTTAGTCATCATAGTATAAGATTACACTCAATATTTTTCATGTTTCCTTCTACAACTGCATTTTTCTCCGATATGATAAATCATCATCTCTACCAAATTATATTGTTTTGTTCAAATCGCACTATTTATCCTTTTAACGACATGTAAATTCTTGACCTCGAAAAAACAAGATATTATAAGCTTGTTTATCCATCGAAACGTTACTAGAGTGTTACCCATAATTAGATATATGAAATCAATGAATACAATGTGTGTTTTAAAACTCTTCGTATTTCACCGTACTCTTCACGATACCTCCCCAATTGACCTCCCTAACCAACTCTTCATCTCCTCCTCCGATATCTTTCTTTATCAGTGTGTGGATGTGTCCAAATTTTATGTTAAGAAGATAAAATTTGAATCGAAAGAACCAAAACGAAAAATAGTTAAAGTAAGAGAAGGTAAAAAGAACAATTTATAGTATATGGAACTATTTGTTAAGTTGGCAAATTAGAAGGGTACAAAGTGATATTTTCCCAATATTAATAAACTGAAAGTAAATTTTTGCAGAAAAAGAAAAAAAAGTGGGGGCGGGAATCTTATTTTTAAATATAAAAAAAAAGTGTTTTTTTTAAATAGAAAAGGAATTGCATAAAGAAACAAAAAAGCGGCTGATACGGTGTGCTGTAGTGTGCAGGCGATTCCAGGTGTCCACGTTTATTACTGATGATACGTCCGTAATCAACTAATCATCCAATTCTCAGCTATAATAAGTCTTCCAAATTGTTCTTCTTCAACGGCGTAATTTGCCGTAATCGAAACTCGACTCAATAGTAAGTTTGATAAGTCAAATTCGAGCTGAGATTCAATAAACTACACGAAACTTTAAGCCGTTAGGATTTCGCTTAAACAAATAATTTAAGATTACATGACATGGTATGAGACCGTTTCGTCTGAAATGAACGACAGGGATCACAAAGATTATCATAAGTAATAAGAAAAGGCTACTAACGATAGGCGTCTGACTATAAATATGGTGTTAGTCCATCTCCATTACAATGAACAGACAAATACTTTGATATGAAAATATTCCATCGACACATACTAAAAATATGAATTTTGTGAATAAGATTTCGTAACAATGTATTGTCGATAACACATTGATCAACTACGTCTGAAAATAGGCAAATGTGACACGTGAGTAGCGAGGCGATGGATGAGTGGCGCCTCACGCCCTACCTCTCATACAAAGCTTTGTTAATTAACAAAGTTCTTATTAATCATGTGGATCAGGTGGGTGGCAAGGCGCTATCCAGACAGCGTCTCGCCATTGACATATCACCATTGTCTATTTGTAGACATAGTTAAACAACGTATCATTGCCGATACATTGTTATGTAATCTTGTCCACAAAATTACAAAATCTCCTTTCATAGTCTCATTTACTATACCATTATCACTCACATCATCCCTCAACTCACTGCCCACCTCATCATTTATCTTGCGAAGAATGTCCAAGTTCGGGCCAGACAACCAACTCAGTCTAAACAAAGTCGAATCTCGTTATTCCAAATGACCAGAATCGAATTCTAATGAAAAATTATTATGATGTTATCAATTATGGGTAGGTATTTAATATTGTATATAATAGAATGAGGGGAAAAAAAGAAGGCATGGAAGCAATAAACAACTTGCAATGAGTTGTTTGTCACATGCACCCCAACTCTATGTGATGATTTATATAAGCCCAAAGTATTATCTATTGAGTATCCTATTGATATAAGAATGTTTGTGACACTTAAGAAACTCTTTTTAAAGTTTTTTCATATTAATTTACAAAATATAATGGAATTATAAGAATATGCATATCTTTTTTTTATAATTGATGGGTCCTAGCTTAGTCGTCGGCCGGACTATTTGCCCCAACTCAACACTTCAAGTCCAGTAGGTTAGGGCCGATCGCAGTTCATGCGTCGTACACTTTGAGTTGAAGTTTAAGGTGATCTAAATCCTTGATATAGCTGCATGATTTGGACCGTCTTTAAGCCAAGTCACCATTCCATCTACGACACGTGGTGACCCTATCACTAATGGGACATGAAGAAATAACTATCAACAGACGTCGTATGCTACATGAACCCACTTGTAGGCACGCTCAAGGCTCTACAATACGCACACAAGGTGCGTTCCCGTTACCTCTCTGTCTCACGTCTACTAAACACACATATCTCCTCATACTATAAAACACTTACTATTGTATCTCTGATACGCATAATAGTGTACCACACAACAACTTCAATATGCTCTGGACCAGCAAGACGTTACATACTTACATGTTCACTTAACTAATTAATCTTTTAGATTGAACTAGCCATACCCACCAGAGGTGAACAATAATAACAATATACATCTTATTTGGTACCTCATGAGTCCCGATGGATAAAATGAGGCTCATAATCTTATAGTGTTCCGCAAATGCATGGTATGTCACTATAGTTAAGATTCTGCATCGAGTGCCATTATAGTTATGCTTAGATGCAAATACCAATTTTTGCAGGTTCCCAACACGTCACAAGCTGAAGTGGTTATCAAATAGGCTAGAAGTGGGATAGAAAAAATAAAAAAAAAAACAAAAAAAATCAACTATAATAACCTACGATGCAGAATCTTAACTATAGTGACATACGATACATTTGCGAAATATTATAAGATTATAAGCCGCATTTTATCCACCACCGTCCACCCACCAAATTCCCGCAGTCCGGCCCATGGTTTTTGTGAACCTCGTAATAACCAAAGTCAACCAACTGAATCTATTCGGCCCAAAATCTAAAGCCCGGCCCAAACATCTCATTGTACCCAGCTTGAGTGGCTATTTTGAAATTAAAAATCGGGTGTTTTTTATCTGTCCCATTCTACAGGGAAATCATGTGACGCCGGCAAAGATGAAATCCCGACTCCGATACATCGGCACGGCAGAAGCTTCCTTGGATTAGATTCCGATTTCTCTCACCCGCCGAACAGAGAAAAAGAAGAAACAAAAGATTTGAGATTCAAATCCAAAGGTCGAAGCACTGGAAGAAGAGATGGTAGCGATCTCGCTCTACAGGGGGAATCTCCACCGAGTCCCCGACGCCCCTCGTCGATGGCTAATGCCCAATCGCAGCATCTCTCTCCGAGACTTCAAATCCCTCCTCTCACGTCGCTCCAGAGCCCTCTCTCGCCTCACCACCTCCGTCGTTGTCGTACCCACCGCTACCGCAACCGCCACTACATCTAACCCTAACCCTGATGCCAAAGACGGCCGGATTCCTCCTCCGGTTGAGCCGTCTCAGCTGAAGGATGATAAGGCTGGGACTAATCGTCATCGTGGTGAAGAGGGAGGCCCTTCAGCAGCAGCTACAGGTGGAGAAGATGTTAAACAGGAAATGAAGTCGGATGATGAGGCGACTCGGATAGTTGTTGAGAATGCTGAAGTGGCTGAGAAAGGTGCGATGGAGGTGGTTAATGGCGATGGAGATTCGAAGTCTGGAATGCCGGAGACGACGGCTGAACCTGACCTGGAGGTATGTGGGATAATTCTCATTACGTTTTGTGGAATTTTATCTTTCTGAAGCATGTAAGTTACTCCCTTTGTATGTGTTAAGGGTGGAAATAGCCAGCGTTTGGTATGGATTGTTAATCTTTTGAAGTTGTTCGATGCTGTTTGCTGGTGAACCATTGCTTTCATGTATGTTAGTGATTCCTAGGGTTCTTTTGTCCTAATAGATCCTAGGAATAAGATACATTTAGAACAGGAGATTGTACCACACATCGTGACTGTTGAATCTGAAAATACTAGGAGTGATTGTTCAAATGATAGTGAATATGGGAGCCAATGAGCCAACAAATGATGCTTTGCCATTTTCTCCCTCTGAAAGGGTTCATATTGTAAGGAAAACTAATAGTTTTTTTCAGTATTCTATAACTTGTAGCCTAATTACAGATGCAAGATAGTCCCTTTTTCTAGATGGCTTTCATTTTCAATATGGAAGGAGTCGATTGCAGGTGAGAGATATGGAAGTAATAGAACTTTTTGGCCCTTTAAGTTTGTAAGAATACGCTTAGCTGCATTTAGGATGTTACTTGAAGTATTTGACCTGATATTTTTCTATAGTCTCTGTGTTTGTAATTTTGATCTTTCTGTGGTTTCTTTTTTGACTCTGTAGGCGAAAGACAATGCTGAACTGTCAGATAAGGAAGCAAAAAGAAAGAAGGAGGTTGAGGAGAGGTTGGAAATTTTGAATGCTAAGAAGCATAACCTAGTGCAAGTTCTTAAGCAGGTAACGTTTGGTTGGGTCTCATCTTCTTTTCGACTTATGTTGAACTGATGACTTCTATTAGCTACCCAGTTTAACACGTTCTATCATCTTGCTGCATTGCCTCTCTTTTTCACGTGATGAGTTCGAAATATTTCCTCTCCTGGACAGTTGCTAAATGTAGAAGAAGAGTTGAAGAGAAGAAGCAGTATGCAAACAACGGCAACTCGTCCTTCTGGTCCTCTTCAAGTAGAGATCCCAAATGACTCTGGGTCAACTATCAGACATCTCACTCCCAGGATGGGGTCAGATGCCAACCTTGGTGCCGACAGGGAAGGAGTCGAAACTGAGGATGTCTCAAATCAAAATGTTCATTCGCGTCATTTACAGAGAATGAGCAGTACATCTCCGTCATCAGAATCCCCCATTAGAAGACCTCCCCCTCCATACAGCTTGGTAAGTAACTTTCACCAGTTTATTAAACATATCATATTTACTCCTTTCATTGCTTCTTTCTCTTTGGTGACTCTTTCACTTTTTGGCTCTGATAATTTTGGTACCAATAGTGAGTCGTGTTTCGTACTGAGAAGACAGGACTAATAAGCTTGTTTACCTTTCAACTTATGAACAAGATGTTAGTTCGTAGGCATATGTTGTAACTACCTACCTATGTCCCTGTTAGTCCCTAGTGTTATCCTGTCATTAAAGTTGCTCGGTTGTATGGTAAGAGCAGTGGATTCCACTTTCCAGACTGGTCGAGTTCCCAGAATTACAGGTATAGCTGCTGAGAAGTAGGAGTTGGACTAAGTTGATTGACAGTAGGTTGTTCCTTGTTTATAGTCTATAGCTCTAGAATCTTTCTTTGTGTGTCGCAACCAAATTTGGATCAGTAAGAATGTAAGATAGATCCATTATTTGTTCCTATCAACATGAACAAACATTGCACGTAATAACTAGGTGCCTTGAGCATTGTAGACAAAACGAGGACATGGTTAATCGTATTTGGCAGTGTTTCGGTTTTCCCCTCTCAAGAAAAACACACGATGAGGGCGAGAAATTGCAACTGTCAGTGATTTGGAGTATTTTTGCTTTATGTCCCCCTTGCATTGCTTTGAACCCAGTTCGGTATTGTATTTCGGTTAAGGTATGGGGTTGTGAATCAACATTGCCATGGACTGGAAAACCTTATGTGTCCATGTAGCTCCGAGTTTACGCAATCAGACAGTGATTTCACAAGTCCAATGGATCTCTTCTGAGCTTTCCATCCCCATTTTTAACATTCTTACTTGATCATAAGAACAAATAGTTAAAATATCCTTTGCCACACCTGAGCTCACGATCTGCAATTACTTTTGCAGGCCACACACCCTCCTCGATCAAGTCTAGGAGCCACCAGCAGCCCATCACGCTTCGCCCCACCAGGGCAACAACAAGGTCATCCAGCAAACCCGCCAACCATATCAATATCCGGAAAAAACTACGTCCCGTCCTCTCCTTCCCCTGCAGCATCCGGCGGCACTTCTGCTTTCAGGGATGCTCGGCAACCGAGCCCGTGGAATTAGACCCATCTCTCAAACATCATAAGCTATCTGTGAAGTAAGTAGCAGGCAAGGCATCCATCTGTAAAACCTTATAGTAGTACGTTTTAGGGTTTTGTCCTTTGTCATATCATTCTTTGTACATAAGCTAACCTGTATTTGATTAACTACCAATTTATAAGATCGTCTCTTGTGATGCTTCTGTACTGAAACCATGCTCATCTTCTTTCTTAAAGAAAGCAGTATTGTACAAATGAGCAGGTGGATAATTTTGAAATTGGGAAACTGCAGTCTTCTGCTCTGACTGGGTTTGAATATGGGCGTCAACGTCTCTGAAAGTGTTTATACTGTGGAACACGTCAAAGATTTCTGCAAGTTGACTAGTGGTCAGAGCTCATCAATGTCCTTAAATTCATGCTTAAATTGTTCTTTGTTCATCATCATCGAGCCGTCCATTTCTGATAAGAGGTTCCGTCTTCTACTGGGTTCCCTAAATTAAGCAGATTTTCAAACTTGACCTTTCTAACACGTTTCTTTAATAGAATTCAATTCCAGCTAAATAGCGGAATTGGACCCCAAACAAGATTTTAAATTCTGGACGGATATTATCTCATACTATTGGTTGAAAAACATGAAATTGAAGATTCCACCGTATTTTATCAAAATCATGCGTAAAAAATGACCTCTAAATTGTTGAACAACCTGTTTGGTATGAGTGATTGAGAATTTAAAAATGTACTAAGATAGGGAATAGTACAAATTTTGTTTGTTTAAAATTTAGAATTCGTGAAATTGTCTTTCATGATATGTATATTTTGACAAAGAAAATAGCATAGTAAGATGGTCACTTACAACTTTGTTTGTAAGAAGTCATATCTTGTAAAGAAACTAGCATACATTTTGAAGGCGATCATACAATTCTAGATATTTGAAATACAGAAACTCAGACTAAACCTACAAAGATATCTCATAATACGTACATATTTTCAACAACGTCAACATAATGTCTCCTATATCAAACAATAAAGTGCATAGTATGTTAAGATTCTCATTTCGGATATTTTCCTACCGAAATATACCATTGGTCCAACTTTAATAGAATCAATAACAGATAAAATTCATGAAAAAAGGGTAAATTGTTTCTCAATCAAACAGATTTCATCCCTAACAAACATTACTACTACATGTGTTTCCAAGTTCCAACCTTAAACCTTACAAAATTTGCAGTCATTAATTAAGGAAATAGATTATAGATCTGTAAATGTGATATTAGTTCAGTCAACGGTCAAACCGACCCCCCAACGGCCACCATGCCCTGGGCGCATGTTAGAAACGAAACAAGACAAAAACCAGATCGCCCCCACCAAACCCACATGTCCCCCCTTCTTCTTCCCTTTTCTCCATTTCATCATTACCCAAAATCCCTAAGGGGGGCTCTCTGCCTCCACAAGAACAAACCCTAAGCAGCTTCAAGCACAGCTCTTTCTAGTTCTTAGTTGCAGAGTGACCATGGCTACTACCAATAGGCGCAGCACCTTACCATCATCTGAACCCAACCGCCACCAACCATCTTCAGCCATGGATCCCACTTCCCACCTCCCATCATCCAACCCCAAAACCATGGATCCTCCTCCTCATCCTAGACCCAGCTCCTCTTTCATGTCTAATTACTTGTACTCCAGGCTCATAAGCCCTTCCTCCCACAAACCCTCCAAGTCCATGACTGTCTCTGCTGATTTCGATTCCTCTTCTAGGTTTGCTGCTGCTAGAGCTAGGTACTATGCACAGCAGAAGCCGCCGTTGGAGAAGGAGAGTTTGAAGAGGGTTGTTGTTGGAAGTGGAAAGCAGGAGGGTTTGTGTAAAGGGAATGTGAAAAAGTCTGCTGCTTGTTTGGATTTGGTGGTGGTGGATGAGGAGAAGAAGAAAGTTCTGGTCTTGAATGAGACTAAGAAGACCAGGAAGAAGAATGTTAAGTCAAAGGATGATGCTTTTCATGATGTTGATGATGGATTGGTGAAGAATGCTGGTAAGAAAGAGCAAGAGGATGTTTTGTTGCTTGAAGGGCTTGACATCAAAAGGATGTCCTTATCTGGTGATGGGAGAAGGAGATCCTTGAATGGTTCTTCACAAGTGGAGCTGGTTGATTTCCTTGCTAGCAATGGTGCCAAAATTGTATCAGTCGATATGCCCCCATTTATGCAGATCCATGCTATCGATTGTGCTAGGAAGACTTGTGACAGTATGGAGAAGTTTGCTGCCAAAACCCTAGCACTCACTCTGAAGAAGGTACAAATGCACTTATTACTGATTCTAGATCGTATAAGATTCATTAAGAACCTTCTCCCAACAACTCGAGGGTGCTAACGGTTCAGATGCAACAGTTCTTGACATCGATTAAATGTGATTGATCTATGGAATTAGCTTATCCTGTTGTTGTGACTGTTGTGGAAAGTTATAATCTTTGCCCTCTAATTTGCTGCTACTGTCATGATCATCTTAATTGCAGGAGTTTGATGGAGTGTATGGTCCGGCATGGCACTGCATTGTAGGGACGAGTTTCGGGTCATTTGTGACCCATTCGGTTGGTGGGTTCCTCTACTTCTCAATGGATTCAAAGTTGTATGTTCTCTTATTTAAGACTACAGTACAGAGAGCTGCTGATTAAATGATTGAATGAACAAAAATCTGCAGTAATATCAGCAAACCCTCTCTAGTATAGAATTAGATTAGTTTAGTGGAAGCTGCTAAAAATACTGAAGTGTTGTCTCTCTTCTGCAAAATCTGTATATTGAGCAACACTCTTTTTTTGGGAAAGCATCAAAAGCCAAAATATATATATGAGAAGGGAACTGTTTCACCTCTTCCTCTTTAGTCCTTTTTAACTGCAGGCTCTGCAACTTCAGTAGTTTTTTCTCAGTATCTGCTGTAAGTTTGTTTTTGTGATTAGTTACAGAAAGAAAGCAACTGTGGATGAGATGGATGATCATGGTCTCTCTCCATCACTGTAGCTAAAGGTTTTCGTGTTCGGATCCAAGGATCGAGATTGGAAGTATCCACCTTAGGTTGAAAAGGGTAAAATCAAGTGATTGAACCTTAGAAACTAGGGTGATACTTGATAAAAACAGGGTTTATCGTCATCTCAGTCGAGGACGCCTAAAGTAATGTGCTTGAATGTTAGAAACTAGGGTAATGCTTGATAGGAATCGGATTTTCATAGTCGTCTCAGTCGAGGATTGCCTAAAGTCATGTGCTTGAATGTTAGAAACTAGGGTCATGCTTGACAGGAATCAGGTTTATCTTTGCCTCGTTCGAGGATTGCCTAAAGTCATGTGCTTGAATCTTAGAAACTAGGGTTATGCTTGACAGGAATCGGGTTTATCGTCGTCTCAGTCAAGGATCCCCGAAAGTCATGTGCTTGAACCTTATAAACATAAGTAATGCTTGACACGAATCGGGTTTCCATAGTCACCTAAACTCATGTGCTTGAACCATAGAAACGTAACACAATAGTAACAGGGTTTATCCCCGCCTTAGTCGAGGTATTCCCGGGTTACCAACATGACTAAAAAGGCATCAAAAGCAGATGAGGTTGATAGACTTGAATGATGGCATTAGCATTTATACTCACCAAGGACTCCATAGCATGTCATTCCCAATTCTATGCAAATCTCAGGACCACTTAGGACCCCTAAAGCCCCTAAATTGAAGAAGAAATAAACATAAATAAGGTGTAGGGGAAAGGGATGCTGGCTCTCAAAGCTTAGAAGAGAACAAAAAGGAAAAGGAAAGAGAGTGAGTAGTTTTCTTCAGTTTTATTTGCAGTAAATTTGGGAGTGGGAAATGTGGGATTCTGTGCTTTTGCAGCACAAGTAGGGAACAGTTTACCCTTTTCTATTCAATTAGCCAAAGATGTGCAGCCAAGAAACACAGATAATAATTTAGTGCAGCAGCAGTAACAGCAGGAATCTGGACCCATCTTCTTAAATTCTACTCCTGATTTGACATTCCATGCCAGAATTGTTGCCAAGGTATTCACTTTTTTAGTTAGGTTTATCATTTATGGGGGGATCAAAGGGAATTCACTAGTTGGGTTCATCGAGTTGTGAGTTTATCGGATCATGAGTTCATCGATTTGAGATGGGAAGATCACAGCTGTGAATGCAGAGTGAAAGAGGGAATCCATGGGAAGAAGTGGTGAAAACTGTCATTGGAAACAAGCAAGCAAAGCTGCTGCTTTTATTGAAGTCAGTGACATTGATGAAACCATTTCCAACAACAACAACTCTTCCTTAAAAGAAGCATCCCTTTGTGGTTTGCAGCATTAGGGTTTTAATGCATGCACCTGATAAAACTAAGTTAACTAATAATCTAGATATTCAACCATCTATAGAGTTAGTTACTTAAAAATAATTTATTTCTTTCATTTCATTATCTCCCTCATTTTTCCATACCAGGAAAATGAGTTAGATGCCACATCAACAAAGGGGGAAAACTGGATGAGATTGATGTTGGTTAATTAGTCATGACTTTTTTTTTATGACGGAGAAGTCTCATAATGGGTCGCGCTTCGGGCATCTTCACGCAAGGTTAAACTCTTGTCCTGCATCAGGGACAAACCCCGTGCAAGACGTTTTCTCGCCATCGTTACCGACAGTTACGGTTCAATTGAGTTGTAAGTTTATCAGGTTATCAGTTAATCAAGTTGCAAATCATCAGGCTACAAGTCAATCAAATTGTAAATTTACCACCTTGTGAGTCAATCAAGTTGTAAATTTATTAATTTACCAAACCAAATAACAAAAGTGAAAAGGGGAACTGTTAGTTTTCTCCATTGTTCAACATCCATCCAATAATATATGAAGAGTTCTGTGGCAATGTAGGCCATTCTTCCTTGAGGGCCGTTTGGTTGGCTTTTATCTATCTTTCTGGCCAGATTGAAATTTGAGTTGGACCCCTAAAGAAGAAAAAGGGGGTCTCAGTCTCACCTATCAATAATGAGCAAGAAGAAATGTTGGTTTTGTTGTACATATTGCTTCATTCATGGTTGGGGGAGCTTTCTTTTGGACTTCTTCTTCCTTGTCATGCTTTTCTTTGTGTATGAATATTCATCTCCTCACTTTTTCAACAGATTGTGCATCAACTCGATTTTGGAGCTCTTCGTCAACTCGATTGTGCATCAACTTTGAAATTCGAACAATCGAATAAAACTAAGACTTTGCTAGTAAAACAATATAAAATTTATTCAATTTCCTCACCAAAAAATCTTTAAGTTATTGAAATGTAGCCGTTCATGACAAACTTTAGTCTTGTTTCAAGAATAAATCCCGTGTACTCAACCATGCATGACTTTTAAACAATCAAATCAAACTGAAAATCCAGTCTTGTTTCATGAATAAGTCACATGGACGCTTCACTCGCTATCTTTCGACAACTACCTAGAATCAATCCTCTAAGGGGTCGTTTGGTATAGGGGAAATCCAACAGTGTTTCTTGGAAACTCTGTATTCTGAGATATCCTTGTTTGTTTACTGTCTAATGGAGCTGGGGTTTTGTATTTCAGATACCCATAGTTTCTTATTGTCTCCAGAATGTGTATTCTGACAATTTCTACTTTTATCAGAAATTCTGACTTCCCCCAAATAGAATAATGGGACCCACTGCCTTCCTCTCCTATTTTCTTTACCAAATATACATACCAAACAATGTAATTTAACATCCTCCAACTTTTAACAAACACTTTTCCACCATTCCCCTATTTTTATATTTCCCCTAATTCTCAATCCCTATACCAAACAACCCCTAAGTTGATTCAAGACTGTCCCAACTACCTAGAATCAATCCTCTAAGTTGATTCAAGACTGTCCCGTGAATAATATGTTCTTTTCCCACGGTAAAACCCATCACTTATCGCTTAACAAAAGACTAGATCTTAGTAGGCAATTGCACGACCAATTGAACCTCGAACATAACATATCCAACCAAATGTTTTACCAACTCGGCTAAAAGCTTCTGTCTAGTGAACTATGTCCAGCCGAAATGCTATCAGTTGGTGTTGGTAGAAAGTCGTAGAAATATCACCAAAAATAAGAACATTTAATGGAGGAAAGCTCAAAGCGTCAAACTTGGGTCACAAGGTATCAATTTACATCATGCCCTATTTGCCCAAGACTGTGTTTGCTAGTTGCTACAACATACGTACTTCCAGATGCTTGGATTTCTGAAAGCCGTGGCCGCTTTTGGGATCGCAAACATCCGGCCATAAGGCGACTCCTTCCAAATGCAGAACCACCTCCCCCGTCGTTAAGGATCTCGAGTTGTACTTGTCAGATCTTCATCCTGCAATTTGAAAGTACTATTACTATGTATGACCAATTATTGACCATGAAGATTCAAGCAGTCAAAAAAGAACTAGCCTCTACTGATGAACAAAAGAAATGGAATTTATTACCTTTCCAAAGCTGTCATGCTGATGGGGATCACGCCAGATGGAGTAACAAGAGCATCGATTGGTACATCGTTATCGGTCATCGATATAGCTCCTTCCTCCACGATCTGGGCTGAATATGTGAGTGCAACTGCAGGACCAGAACAAGTGGTTCAAACGCAAGAACAAGCAGAAAAATTCAGGAGAGCGAGCAATCGTCAGACTTAATAAGCCAAGACCAAATACAAACCTAATAAGGGTTGCTTCCAGTTCTTATCCTTTGCAAGGAGCTGATACTTCCTCAACAAAGTATCGTAATATCTTTTCGGAGTTCAATCACATCCAAAAGAACAGATACACACATTAGGCAGCATCCAAATTTTAGCCAAGCATTCGCACAAAAACTGTAGATAAAAGAGAAAAGACATCTAGCATGCATACATTCACTGTCCTATCATGGATTAATAACTCGCTCGATCGACATTCGACACCAAGTGTTATATTCCTAATGAAGAAATGAATCTTACCCATAAAAGGGACAGAGTAGGATTAGAAAGTGCTTTAACAATTTGCATTTTTGTTGTGAGCAGACGAGGCTTAAATCATTCTACTCCAGAAAAGGAAACTATAAGAAGTGCTAGTGAGGAAACTCACCCTCCACCACGCCCTAAACGTCTTCCAGATTTGTCGAATGCAAGTCCTGATAGCACTCAAACTATTTTACTATCTGATTTCTCGAATGGAACAGAAAAACAAATATAGATAAGAGGAAAAGCAGAAAAAACAATTACCAGGTAAAATGAACAAGTCAACTGGCTCATCTGCTTGCATAACTGCCAAGGAAAAAAATATCATTGAACACGGGGAATGTAACTAACTGAATGGAAAACACGGACCTTTGACTGATAGCCGGCAGTGAAAGAAGAAAGAAACATCTCTTTTATACACATATCCGCAACATATGTAACAAATGGATATTGCTTAACCTGAGTATCTCTTCATCGCTCAAACAGTCAAACCCCAAATCAATCCCCATCTACTTTTCAAATTACTGTTATTTTAATTTACTCTAAGAATACATTGAACCTTCTTTTGGCAAGAGCGGAGAATAAATATAGACTGAGAATCAGTAGCAAGTTCATCAGCCTTAACAACAAGACAAGGATGATCTGTCAAGTCTCTTCCTTTCATAGCATTCAACTGACAAAACTATACTGGAGTTTCCTGTTCCAGGAAACACTTTACATGGAAGTATCTCATGCTTCGCTAAAGAAAAGGGAACAATCAAAACACAAGCACCAAAAAGAGAGTTTACCATCTTCTCGTTCATTGCCATAACGATCAACAGCAGCTGGTTCCAAAATATCCATCGAGTTAGCAATCAGATCATCCATGCTGGAGATGTGGAACATTCTCATGTTACTATTCTTATCCTCTACCCGGGGAACGTATAGCTTCTTTGCAACCTCTGAATTGCCATCTATAAGCACCAAAGCCAAAACCCATCCACGAAATGAACAATTTCACTAGCCAATACAAAACAAAAGCATAAAAACTCAAGACTAATAATATTTCAAAGATCGTCCAGGAAACAGCCATCTTGACATCTGAACAACGTTCAATTTCAATCCATCGATCTCTATATATGGCATGCAAGCAGGAAATATGCTTCAAGTGGGTGGGAACCTGAGGAATGGTTGTGAAGGATATGAGATAAGAGCTTCGATGTATCTACTTCGCGCAGTGCACTGCAGCTAATATAAGCACACAGCCTCTGACTGGACTTGAACCATGGCGCTCCCAGCACAATGCTCTGAATTGCTTCGTCTGTAAACCCCAAAAGAACAAAAACGACAACTTTCTAAGTTCCAAATTCAATGGCGGGGAAGTAATGATTCTAATCAAGCAAATCAAGTAGTACCTTCATGGGATCTGAGTGAAGGGTCCATCGACTTGAGTGACTTGCGGACTTTAGACCGAAGAACTCGCTTCTGCTTGAAGAGCTCGTCCAGATTGGAGGATTGGTCGGCGCTCATGGCGGCGAACGGAGAATGTTTTTCAGGGAAATTGGCGACGGTGGTGACCGGCGGTCGTTTGGTGGAGAAGTGGGGAAGGGACGGAGTTGCAATTGACGGAGAGTAAGCATGACTCGTGAGACCATCTGGTCGTGTCCCACTTGTCCCTCTGTATTTTGCATAGCTGGTCCTCGCTATATTCGTTAATTTCTTTGCTGGTCCCTATTTCTAGTCTTTTGGCTAATTTAGAACCACTGATCTCTCTAGTAATAAAATGCACGGTTGATCCGATCAACAAACCATCATCCATTACAAAGAATATAGAGTCACCAATAGTCATTACACGAGCAAGTTCCATTCTTGAAATGATGGAAACGATTAGAATCTCTCACCACAATTTCTCTATCTCTGACCATTGAGAAGTACTTGAATGCCGTGTGACAATCTCCACAGATCCTTAGATTCTTGAACACCCTAACTGGTTTGGAAGATCCTGAACTACTTATGAACCCAAATGCAACTGCGATTCTCTCACTGTGCTGCAACAGATACATCTCCTTCTGTTCTTCTCCAACATCATGGAGGACAAATTCAGTTTGTGGAACATAACCCAGTTCCTTAATCTCTTCACCCAACTGTTTTAGCTCCTCGAAAATGTCAAAGGCTCTTCTGTGTGTAGTATCCCCAACGTGGAACTTGTGTACTACGTTATCTGTCTCAATCCAGCTGCAGCCAGCTTCCTTTGCCAAATTCCGCTGTTTCATCTGTTTTCTGATCTCTGCAACTTCTTCCCATTGCCCGGATGAGGCGTATAAGTTGGATAACAGCACGTAAGCTGCTGGGTCGTCAGGATCTTGATCAAGGATCATGTCTGCAGCGAGTCTGCCAAGGTTTGTATTGCCGTGTACTTGGCAAGCTCCAAGGAATGTGCGGAGGACCAAAGGGTCTGGCTTGAATGGCATTGAGTTGATGAAGTCCAATGCTTCTATTAGTCTTCCTGATTGACCTAGCAAATCGACCATACATGCGTAGTGTTCCATTCTTGGGATGATCCTGTGTTTGCTCTTCATTGATTCGAAGTGTTCCCATCCTTCGGAGACCAAACCAGCATGGCTACAAGCTGATAGAACCGCAATATAGGTCACGTCATTGGGCTTCACTCCTGCCTCTAGCATGTCGTAAAAGGTCTCCAACGCTCTAGTAGCTAATCCATGTTTTGCAAATCCAGTGACCATTGAAGTCCAAGATATGACATTGCGTTCTTTCTCCATGTCCTTGAAGACTTGGTAAGAAGCTTCTATGTTTCCGCAAGTAGAGTACATGGAGATTAAAGCATTCAAGACGTGCAGACTTGGTTTGAAGCTCGATTTTAGGATCCGGGCATGGATCTGCTCACCCTTACTGATTGCACCAATGCTGGAAGCTCCACTTAACAAGCTGGCATAGGTGAAGGTATCAATTTCGACTCTTGGCATAACCATGGTATTGTAAGAAACCAAATTCTTGTCAAACAAAACGTCGAAAGCTTTCCTGGCATTCTCCATGTGCCCACATTTAGCATACATGCTAATAACAGAGTTCCCAACACAGTTGACAGATGCAAGACCTACCTTAACTGCATAGCCATATACCTGTTCTCCAATTCGAGAATTCGAAAGACCATCACAAGCCGTAAGGACAGCAGCTAGAGTGAACTCATTCGGTTTAACCTGACCTCCCTGCATCATTTTAACGAAGAATTTAATAGCTTCAAGATCATGTCTTCCATTCTGCACATAACCTGTGATAATAGCATTCCAAGACATCACATTATGATCTTGCATCCTAACAAACACTTTCCTAGATTCCATTAGCGACCCTTCTTCATTGCACTTTATATACATGTCAACCAAGCTACACCCGATGCAACCGTCCCACGTCATCCCGGACTTTATAACCCAGGTATGCAACTGCCGGCCAGCTGATAACGATCCTAATTCAGCACAAGCTGAAATCACTACACAATGAGTAAACCTATCGGGCACACATCCAGAAGAAACCATGTCTACAAACACACCAATAGCATCTCTACCACGTCCCAGCTGGTGAAACCTGGTTATCATCAACGTCCACGAGACATCATTCCTGTCAGGCATTTTATCGAACACCTTATACGCATCATCCAAATTCTTACTTCCCTTCACAAACATGTCAATCAAACCGCACCCTACACAAACATCGGCCCCCAAATGCCCTGTTTTCAGCACAGACCCGAAAACAGCCTCCCCAATCTCAACCGTCTCCTCCTTCGAACAAGCCCGAATCACCGCTGTGTAACAGTACTCGTTAGGATAAACCCCAGACTCAAGCATATCAACAAACACACCAATAGCTTCGAATTCCATCCCGTTATTCGCGTAACAGGAAATCATCGCACTCCAGGAAACCACGTCCCTCTTCTCCCCACCCATATCCCCGAATATGGCTTCCGCTCTCTCCCAATCGCCGCATTTCGAGTAGAGACTGATGAGCGAGTTCAGGAGAACCGAGTTGGGTTCCATCCCGGACTGGACCAAGCTGTCGTGTACGATTCGGCCGAGTTGGAAGCTTTGCGAGCGGATGCATGACCTGAGGAGAAGGGAATAGGTTACTTGGTCTGGAAATGTGCAGTTTCTGCCCATGGTTTTGAGAATGGAAACGGCTTTGGGGAGTTGGCCGGCATCGAGATGGCGGATGAGACGGTCCTTGAGATGGAGAGGTTCGAAATTGGCATTGGGTTTGAAGGATAGTGATGGAATGGGAAGCTTTTGGCCGGAGATGGTGGCGGATGAAGGCGAGAGAAGGTTAGCCGGAGAAGATGCAGAGAGGCTTATCATCTTCTTTGTTTCTATAATTCTGGAATATTTTAAATATCCCGCATAAATTTATTCTGGAAAATAATAGGGTCAATAACATTGAAGGTCACTTAAATTTGAGAGTTGTACATCGTAGTCACCTAACTTCGATTTGTAACACACCCAATCATAAAAAAAAATATATCTCCCACCATTTTCCGGGTCGGAGGTTTTTTGTGGGGTCAAAGCTCATATAAGGACTAGGCCTAATAATTAGTGGAGGCATTGCGGGCTGAGCCCAAAATTTATGGGCCAAATCAAATAATTTCATTAACTCTGTTTAAAAAAAAAGCAATTTTGAAATTAATTAATCTCTTAACATAAATATGCCAATCGTGAATGTTTCAAGGAATTTGAAAGGCGTCCTTGATGCGTTGAATGGTGCAGTAGAGAAGGTTGGTCAAGATGTCCACTGAATCTATTGTCGTCATCAATTCAGGGTCAATGCTCGCTAGTATTTGGAACTCTGCCGTCATAATACACCCCCCTTCTCCACCACCACCAATGCCAGTACTAGTACTAGCATCATCGCCTCTACCACCATTGCCATCAGGGAATATGGTGAACCCCGATGGAAAGAGAGCCACGAAGGAGCTGTCTCCTCCGCCCATCGCTAACTCTAGAATGGGAGCATCCACCACGACGTACACTAGCAAGGAAGAAGTCGCGTCGTATCACATTTCTTGGAGGATGTACGATGTGCCATTATGATCACTATAGCCGTTTTGCTGCCCAAAGAGATATAAAGGTCAAACCAAAGATAAATTTTGACCGGATCGAGTCAAATAAAGGTTCAACCAATGTGTGTGCTTACTGCATTACGAAGGATGGAAACAAAGTTCTCACGAGTATGAGCCTTGGGGATACGAACAACCTCTTCGAGGGACCCACCATTGATTAGAAAATCCCAATCCTTTCTTGTATCTTCCCTCATCAAGAACTCGAACACCTCCTCCTCGAAACGGGAAGCCACAAGGAAGTCGAGGCGCTCAGCACGATCCCCAATGCCTCCTCTGCATCGGTCGAGTTCTTCCTCGACATAATCATCACATTCTCACCCACGCTTCCCGGGGATAGCTTCTCCCAGGCAGAGTTCGACGAGCCGATGGAGATTCCGCGGTAGAAGTTGGTCACCATTTTTTGGGACAGCTTCATCAAGCTCTTCTTCCCATCCGGTTAACACTACAAAATTAATATTTTGGTCAGACCAACTCGCTCAACTCGGTCAAAATGAGATTCGAAAATCGGATGTAAATTACTTACTCAAAGGGTCTTGGGGCATGTTGGAAGAAGCCAGAAAGAGAGCTACACACTCACAATATCTCGCAGCAATCCACCTTCCGCCCCTAAACCCATACCTGACCTAACCATGGGTCGCATCATCGGGTGAACTAAGCTCTCGTCGTATTGGACATGTTCCACCCATGTCACCTAAAAAAAAGTGGTTGCACAGCTAAGTCATGATATATTCATTAAATCTTAAATCGTTAATATCAATAATTAGGGTTTTAATTACCTTGGAGCAACCATTGTTTAAGTCACTGATGATGCAACCAGATGGGAGCCTCAAGCTGGCTGGATCCGAGTTTGAACTCGATTGTGCATCAACTTTGAAATTCGAACAATCGAATAAAACTAAGACTTTGCTGGTAAACAATATAAAATCTATTCAATTTCCTCACCAAAAAACTCTTTTAAGTTTCCTCACCAAAAAACTCTTTTTAAGTTATTGAAATGTAGTTGTTCATGACAGACTTTAGTCTTGTTTCAAGAATAAGTCTCGTGTGTCCTTGCACGTACATGGACATTTCACTCGCTATCTTTCGACAACTACCTAGAATCAATCCTCTAAGTTGGTTCAAGACTGCCCCGTGAATAATGTTCTTTTCCCACGGTAAAACCCATCACTTATCGCTTAACAAAAGACTAGATCTTAGTAGGCAATTGTACGACCAATTGAACCTCGAACATAACATATCCAACCAAATGTTTTACCAACTCGGCTAAAAGCTTCTGTCTAGTGAACTATGTCCAGCCGAAATGCTATCAGTTGGTGTTGGTAGAAAGTCGTAGCACAAGGTATCAATTTACATCATGCCCTACTTGCCCAAGACTGCGTTTGCTAGTTGCTACAACATACATGGTTCCGGATGCTTGGATTTCTGAAAGCCGTGGCCGCTTTTGGGAACGCAAACATCCGGCCTTAAGGCGACTCCTTCCAAATGCAGAACCACCTCCCCCGTCGTTAAGGATCTCGAGTTGTACTTGTCAGATCTTCATCCTGCAATTTGAAAGTATTATTATTGTGTATGACCAATTATTGACCATGAAGATTCAAGTAGTCAAAAAAGAACTAGCCTCTAATGATGAACAAAAGAAGTGGAATTTATTACCTTTCCAAGGCTGTCGTGCTGATGGGGATCACGCCAGATGGAGTAACAAGAGCGTCAATTGGTACATCGTTATCGGTCATTGATATAGCTCCTTCCTCCACGATTTGGGTTGAATATGTGAGTGCAACTGCAGGACCAGAACAAGTGGTTCAAACGCAAGAACAAGCAGAAAAATTCAGGAGAGCGAGCAATCGTCAGACTTAATAAGCCAAGACCAAATACAAACCTAATAAGGGTTGCTTCCAGTTCTTATCCTTTGCAAGGAGCTGATACTTCCTCAACAAAGTATCGTAATATCTTTTCGGAGTTCAATCACATGCAAAAGAACAGATCAACAAATTAGGCAGCATCCAAATTTTAGCCAAGCATTCATACAAAAACTGTAGATAAAAGAGAAAAGACATCTAGCATGCATACATTCACTGTCCTATCATGTCAGAACGATATGGATTAATAACTCTCGAGATCGACATTCGACACCAAGTGTTATGATTCCTAATGAAGAAACGAACCTTACTCGTAAAAGGGACAGTGTAGGACTATAAGTGCGTTAACAATTTGCTTTTTTGCTGTGAGCAGATGAGAGCTTAAATCATTCTACTCCAGAAAAGAAAAAACAGTAAGAAGTGCTAGTGAGGAAACTCACCCTCCGCCACGCCCTAAGCGTCTTCCAGATTTGTCGAATGCAAGTCCTGATAGCACTCAAACTATTTTACTATCTGATTTCTCGAATGGAACAGAAAAACAAATATAGATAAGAGGAAAAACAGAAAAAAAACAATTACCAGGTAAAATGAACAAGTCAACTGGCTCATCTGCTTGCATAACTGCCAAGGGAATAAATATCATTGAACACGGGGAATGTAACTAACTGAATCGAAAACACGAACCTTTGACTGATAGCCGGAAATGAAAGAAGAAAGAAACATCTCTTTTATACACATCCGCAACATATGTGACAGAGGGATATTGCTTAACCCGAGTATCTCTTCATCACTCAAACCCCAAATCAATCCCCACCTACTTTGCAAATTATTGTTATTGTAATTTACTCTAAGAAGACAGTGGACCTTCATTTGGCAAGAACGGAGAACAAATATAGACTGAGAATCAGAACTCACTCACAGCAAAAGGAATCCAGTAGCAAGTTCATCAGCCCTAACAGCCAGGTAAGAAAAGGAGGTATACCATATTCGAGGTTTAAAAGCTACAGAATCTGTCTGGTCTCTTCCTTTCATAGCATTCAACTGTCATTGTTAAGCTAATTTCTCCATGGACGACTTAAATACATGCAAAATTATACAGGAGTCCCCTGTTCCAGGAAACATTTTACATGGGAAGTATCTCATGCTTCACTAAAGAAAAAGGAACAATCAAAACACAAGCACCAAAAAGAGAGTTTACCATCTTCTCGTTCATTGCCATAACGATCAACAGCAGCTGGTTCCAAAATATCCATCGAGTTAGCAATCAGATCATCCATGCTGGAGATGTGGAACATTCTCATGTTACTATTCTTATCCTCTACCCGGGGAACGTATAGCTTCTTTGCAACCTCTGAATTGCCATCTATAAGCACCAAAGCCAAAACCCATCCACGAAATGAACAATTTCACTAGCCAATACAAAACAAAAGCATAAAAACTCAAGACTAATAATATTTCAAAGATCGTCCAGGAAACAGCCATCTTGACATCTGAACAACGTTCAATTTCAATCCATCGATCTCTATATATGGCATGCAAGCAGGAAATATGCTTCAAGTGGGTGGGAACCTGTGGAATGGTTGTGAAGGATATGAGATAAGAGCTTCGATGTATCTACTTCGCGCAGTGCACTGCAGCTCATATAAGCACACAGCCTCTGACTGGACTTGAACCATGGCGCTCCCAGCACAATGCTCTGAATTGCTTCGTCTGTAAACCTCAAAAGAACAAAAACGACAACTTTCTAAGTTCCAAATTCAATGGCGGGGAAGTAATGATTCTAATCAAGCAAATCAAGTCGTACCTTCATGGGATCTGAGTGAAGGGTCCATCGACTTGAGTGACTTGCGGACTTTAGACCGAAGAACTCGCTTCTGCTTGAAGAGCTCGTCCAGATTGGAGGATTGGTCGGCGCTCATGGCGGCGAACGGAGAATGTTTTTCAGGGAAATTGGCGACCGTGGTGACCGGCGGTCGTTTGGTGGAGAAGTTGGTGAAAAGGAATGGAGAAGTGGGGAAGGGACGGAGTTGCAATTGACGGAGAGTAAGCATGACTCGTGAGACCATCTGGTCGCGTCCCACTTGTCCCTCTGTATTTTGCATAGTTGGTCCTCGCTATATTCGTTAATTTCTTTGCTGGTCCCTTTTTCTCAGTCTTTAGCAATTTAGAACCACTGATCTCTCCAGTACTCAAATGCAATCAATATATTTCCATCCCACGGTTGATTTGATCCGATCAACAAACCATCATCCATTACAGAGAATATAGAGTCACCAATAGTCATTACAAGAGCAAGTTCCATTCCTGAAATGATGGAAACGATTAGAATCTCTGACCACGATTTCTCTATCTCTGACCATTGAGAAGTACTTGAATGCCGTGTGGCAATCTCCACAGATCCTTAGATTCTTGAACACCCTAACTGGTTTGGAAGATCCTGAACTACTTATGAACCCAAATGCAACTGCGATTCTCTCACTGTGCTGCAACAGATACATCTCCTTCTGTTCTTCTCCAACATCATGGAGGACAAATTCAGTTTGTGGAACATAACCCAGTTCCTTAATCTCTTCACCCAACTGTTTTAGCTCCTCGAAAATGTCAAAGGCTCTTCTGTGTGTAGTATCCCCAACGTGGAACTTGTGTACTACGTTATCTGTCTCAATCCAGCTGCAGCCAGCTTCTTTTGCCAAATTCCGCTGTTTCATCTGTTTTCTGATCTCTGCAACTTCTTCCCATTGCCCGATGAGGCGTATAAGTTGGATAACAGCACGTAAGCTGCTGGATCATCAGGATCTTGATCAAGGATCATGTCTGCAGCGAGTCGGCCAAGGTTTGTATTGCCGTGTACTTGGCAAGCTCCAAGGAATGTGCGGAGGACCAAAGGGTCTGGTTTGAATGGCATTGAGTTGATGAAGTCCAATGCTTCTGTTAGTCTTCCTGATCGACCTAGCAAATCAACCATACACGCGTAGTGTTCCATTCTTGGGACGACCCCGTGTTTACTCTTCATTGATTCGAAGTGTTCCCATCCTTCAGAGACCAAACCAGCATGGCTACAAGCTGATAGAACCGCGATATAGGTCACGTCGTTTGGCTTCACTCCTGCCTCTAGCATGTCATAAAAGGTCTCCAACGCTTTAGTAGCTAATCCATGTTTTGCAAATCCAGTGACCATTGAAGTCCAAGATATGACATTGCGTTCTTTCTCCATGTCCTTGAAGACTTGGTAAGAAGCTTCTATGTTTCCGCAAGTGGAGTACATGGAGATTAAAGCATTCGAGACGTGCAGACTTGGTTTGAAGCTCGATTTTAGGACCCGGGCATGGATCTGCTCACCCTTACTGATTGCACCAATGCTGGAAGCTCCACTTAACAAGCTGGCATAGGTGAAGGTATCAATTTCGGCACCTGCATCCTCAATTTTTTGTACAAGCTCAAATGCTTCTTCAGAATTCGAACTCTTGGCATAAGCATTAACCATGGTATTGTAAGAAACCAAATTCTTGTCAAACAAAACGTCGAAAGCTTTCCTGGCATTCTCCATGTGCCCACATTTAGCATACATGCTAATAACAGAGTTCCCAACACAGTTGACAGATGCAAGACCTACCTTAACTGCATAGCCATATACCTGTTCTCCGATTCGAGAATTCGAAAGACCTGCACAAGCCTTAAGGACAGCAGCTAGAGTGAACTCATTCGGCTTAACCTGACTTCCCTGCATCATTTTAACGAAGAATTTAATAGCTTCAAGATCATGTCTTCCATTCTGCACATAACCTGTGATAATAGCAGTCCAAGACATCACACTATGATCTTGCATCCTAACAAACACTTTCCTAGATTCCACTAGCGACCCTTCTTCATTGCACTTTATATACATGTCGACCAAGCTACACCCGATGCAAACGTCCCACGTCATCCCGGACTTTATAACCCAGGTATGCAACTGCCGGCCAGCTGATAACGATCCTAATTCAGCACAAGCTGAAATCACTCCACAATGAGTAAACCTATCGGGCACACATCCAGAAGAAACCATGTCTACAAACACACCAATAGCATCTCTACCACGTCCCAGCTGGTGAAACCTGGTTATCATCAACGTCCACGAAACATCATTTCTGTCAGGCATTTTATCGAACACCTTATAAGCATCATCCAAATTCTTACTTCCCTTCACAAACATGTCAATCAAACCACACCCTACACAAACATCGGCCCCTAAATGCCCTGTTTTCAGCACAGACCCGAAAACAGCCTCCCCAATCTCAACCGTCTCCTCCTTCGAACAAGCCCGAATCACCGCTGTGTAACAGTACTCGTTAGGATAAACCCCAAACTCAAGCATATCAACAAACACACCAATAGCTTCGAATTCCATCCCGTTATTCGCGTAACAGGAAATCATCGCACTCCAGGAAACCACGTCCCTCTTCTCCCCATCCATGTCCCCGAATATGCCTTCCGCTCTCTCCCAATCGCCGCATTTCGAGTAGAGACTGATGAGCGAGTTCAGGAGAACCGAGTTGGATTCCATCCCGGACTGGACCAAGCTGTCGTGTACGATTCGGCCGAGTTGGAAGCTTTGGGAGCGGATGCATGACCTGAGGAGAAGGGAATAGGTAACTTGGTCTGGAAATGTGCCGTTTCTGCCCATGGTTTTCAGAATGGAAACGGCTTTGGGGAGCTGGCCGGCATCGAGATGGCGGATGAGACGGTCCTTGAGATGGAGAGGTTCAAAATTGGCATTGGGTTTGAAGGATAGTGATGGATTGGGAAGCTTTTGGCCGGAGATGGTGGCGGATGAAGGCGAGAGAAGGTTAGCCGGAGAAGATGCAGAGAGGCTTATCATTTTCTTTGTTTGTATGAATTAACCGCTCTTTTCATTTCCCGAATATTTTAAATATCCGCATAAATTTTTTCTGGAAAATAATAGGGTAAAAAGAAATGATGGTCACTTACGTTTGAGAGTTGTACACCGTAGTCACCTAACTTCGATTTGTAACAAACCCAATCATAAAAAAAATATCTCCTACAATTTTCCGGATCAGAGGTTTTTTGTCGGGTCAAAGCTCATATTAGGACTAGGCCTAATAATTAGTGGAGGCATTGCGGGCTGAGCCCAAAATTTATGGGCCAAATCGAATAATTCATTAACTCTGTTTACAAAAAAAAACTGCTTAAACAATTTTGAAATTAATTAATTTCTAAACATAAATATGCAATCGTGAATGCTTCAAGAATTTGAAAGGCGTCCTTGATGCGTTGAATGGTGCACGAGAGAAATTTGGTTAAGAAGTTCATTGAATCTATTGTCACTAGGGCTGTTGACGAGCCAAGCCGCTCGCGAGCAGCTCGGCTCGGGAAAAATGGTTAAAAAGCCTGCTCGGAACTCGGCTCGATTGTAAACGAGCCGGCTCGTGAGCTGGCTCAATAGTAAATGAGCCGAGCCCGAGCCTACCCTGGTGTTGTTGTTGTAGCCCTCAGCAATACCACATTGGTGGTTTAGGGGAGGAAGGAAGCCATCAAAACTTATAAATAACAAGGTCTAGACATTTAGATGAATAGTCTCAATTTAGAGACTTGAATGGTCTATGGATCATTAAAGTAAATTTTTATGGGCTTTGACCCTAACTTGAGCTTGAAAGGGCCTAGAATTTATGGCCCAATTTAAGTTCAAGCTAAGCTCGATAAGCTTTTATCAAGTTTTGGCTCGTTAACACTCATTTTGAGCCGAGCTCGAGCCGAGCCCGAGCTGAGCTCGAGCTCTAATTTTTTCTAACAAGCCGAGCTCGAGCTCACATCTTTGAGCTCGAATCGAGCTTGAGCCGAGCTTGAGCCAGCTATATTCCTTATTGAGCCGAGCTGAGCTTGGCCAAAGCTCGGTTCGGCTCGGCTCGGCTCATATACAGCCCTAATTGTCACCATCAATTCAGGGTCAGTGCTCTCTAGTATTTGGAACTCTGCCGTCATAATACAACCCTTTTCTCCACCACCATCGATGCCAGTACTAGTACTAGCACCATTGCCATCAGGGAATATGGTGAACCCCGATGGCAAGAGAGGGGCGAAGGAGCTATCTCCTCCGCCCATCGCTAACTCTAGAATGGGAGCATCCACCACGGCGTCAAGGAAGAAGTCGCGTCGTTACACGTTTCTTGGAGGATGTACGATGTGCCATTATGATCACTGTATCCGTTTTGCTACCCAAAGAGATATAAAGGTCAAACCAAAGATAAATTTTAACCGGATCAGGTCAAATAAAGGTTCAACCAATGTGTGTACTTACCACATTACAAAGGATGGAAACAAAGTTCCCACGAGTATAAGCCTTGGGGATACAAACAACCTCTTCAAGGGACCCACCATTGATTAGAAAATCTCAATCCTTCCTTATATCTTCCCTCATCCAGAACTCGAACACCCTCCTCCTTGAAACGGGGAGCCACAAGGAAGTTGAGGTGCTCAACACGATCCCCATTGCCTCATCTGGATCGGTCGAGTTCTTCCTCGACATAATCCTCACATTCTCACCCACGGTTCCCGGTGATAGCTTCTCCGGTAGAAGTCGTTCACCATTTTTTGGGACAGCTTCATTAAGCTCTTCTTCCCATCCATGGTTAACACTACAAAATTAATATTTCGGTCAGACCAACTCGCTCAACTCGGTCAAAATGAGATTAAAAAATCGGATGTAAATTACTTGCTCAAAGGGTCTAGGGGCATGTTGGAAGAAGCTAGAAAGAGAGCTACACACTCGCAATATTTTTGGATCGTAGCAATCCACCTTCTGGCTCCAAAACCCATACCCGACTTAACTATGGGTCGCATCATCGGGTGAACCAAGCTCTCGTCGTATTGGACATGTTCCACCCATGTCACCTACAGAAAAAAGTAATTGCGCAGCTAAGTCATGATATATTCATTAAATCTTAAATTGTTAATCTAAAAAATTAGGATATTTAATCACCTTGGAGCAACCATTATTCAAGTCATTGATGATGCAACCAGATGGGAGCCTCAAGCTAGCTGGATCCGAGTTCGAACTCGACCCTTCGTTCGCATCGACACAGATATCGACGACGGACCAAACACTATCTATCTCCTTCTCGTAGGACCGGATAAACTTCGTTGCACGAACCGAAATTAGCGGCGAAATCAGTTGGAACTCGGCTTTTATCTGGTAACTCACAAACATGAATGATCATAATTTTAACCAAGTAAACCAAACCGAACTAATTAAATACAAAATTAATTTGTTACCTACCATTAGTAATCCGTCAGAAGACAACGTGTCAAGTTTGGTGCCACTTGCCACCAATCCAGCAAAAGCCTCCATCCAACGGTCCTAATCAAATTTTAAAAAAAAAATCCATAAATAAATTTGAAAAAAATAATAAAATTTTAACAAAAAAATTGTCTAATTTAATAGTGACTAACGAAATTTCTTGTAGGCCAAGAAACATACCATGTTCATTATTATTCCGACGAGTGTCAAACCATCGACGCAAACAATGCCTGACGCCCTCGTGGCCTCAGTGACGAACTCAGCGTCTTCCCTCTCCATAAGGCCATGTGCGGACACTCGAGGATAGTACTTGAGATTCAGTGTGTAACATCCTCGCCCAACCACACGGGTATTGGAGCTCGAGTCGGGACGTTCGAATTTGAGTTGGGTCGAGTTTAAAACATTTTGGGGGTGCATTTGATGACACGTGGGCCATGTGTCATGCTTTAAGTGCTAAAAAGGGGAGTTGAGGAGTTCTTCACCTTTTTCATTTCCTCCATCTTTCCCCAAACCCGTATTTGAAGAAGCCAAAAACCCATTTGGGTCAATCCTTGATTCCGGGAGTTGTAGAGCTCCGATTGACGATCCGTTTCTTGCTACACGTTCGTGGAGGCGAGAGGAAGAGATTGCTAGTTGTGGTTCTGGCTGGGTCGGAGCAGGCTGCTGTCCGTGGAAGAAGGAAGAGCTACGTTTTTGTGTCTCAGCCAGAAATCTCCAAAACTTCAAACCTCGATTCTGAGAGTTGTAGAGATCCGATTGGCGATCTGTTTCTTGCTATGAGTTCGTTGTGATGAGAGGAAGAGATCGCACCCAGAAGTTCTGGATATTTCGGAGTAAGCTGCTGTCGGTGAAGAGGAGGATAGCTACGTTTTTGGTGTCTGAGAGCTTGGCTGTTCGGGTTTCTAGAAGAGTTTTAGAGCCTCGTCTTCTTGTCAGGTGAGGGTTTAGCGTACGATAGGTAGTCTTGTCGGTGTGAGGAGTTACAATTCAGACTTAGAAAAATGTAGGGCCTTGCATGAAATTGAAAGAGAGTAAAAGGGGAAAAATTGTTCTGCAATTGATTCTTCTGTGAAATATGCTGTTTTGATGATTGTTGGATATTTGTTAATTGATGGATTGGTTGATGATTGATGGCTGTTTGTGATGAGTTTTATTGGAGAAATTGATTAACATGGATGATGAATTGATCGGAACTAGTAAAGAGTGATAGGAGGGACGGGTCTGTGAACATGAGAATTGTGTATATTATGCTATTGTCAGTCTGTGGTTGCAGGAGGGTGGTCCTGCCAATGTGGGGTCGCCCTTAATTGATGAACAGGTGGATGGCTCCACCAATGCGTGGTCATCCAATGAAGGACGTACAGGAGGGTAACTCTACGACTCATGACATGGCTTCCCCTGTACTTGCAGGTGGGGGTGGCCGGTGAGCTAGCCGTTTACCCTTAAACTGTTTGTGCCGTGGGAGGCGTTGAATGTCTTGCGATGTGTGGTTATGTGTGATGTGGGATTACTGAATGAGTTGGATTGTGTTGGTTCATGTGATGTTGGGATTGAGATGATGCTAGGTGTTGATGTATGAATTATGCGACGTGCCTTTTAGGTAGAATCGATGTTGTGCGTGAAGATGGATTTTAATGTGTTTAAGGTGGTAGACTTATGACTTATAATTGGCTAATAGAATTGGTAAGGGAAATTGTACGTGGAAGTGGATAATTGAATCGGTACGTGGAATTGACTTATTGAATTGGTTAAGGGAATTGGTGAACGGAATTGAGTAATGGAATTGGGTGGTGTGATTGCATGAACTAGTTGAATTGGTGTTGTGTGATTGATTTGAGTGAAATTGACGTTGTGTGTGATGGTGATTGATAGTGTGTCTTTTGGTTACCGTAGTAAGGTTGGAGTCTTGAATGTGGATTGGTAAATGGTAGAGAAGAATGAGGATGTCGGAATTGTACGGTTTGTGGCTAGGAATCGTGTTAGATGAAACTTGTGAACTAGATAGATTATGTGATTTAATCTAGTAATGCTTAATAGGAGAGTTGAAATGGTAAATTGAAGCTGTTGTGATTGTTACTGTTATGTGGTGTTGGGTGACTGGTGTGATTGTATGGTTGACTTGTGTGAGTGTATAGTTGACTAGGTGGCTAGAAATGGGAGTGCGGAGTTTAATAGACTTGGAACAGAATTAGGTCTTGCATGAACCCATGAGAGTAAAACTGAATAACTGTATTGTGATTGGCGTATGATGATTGTGCTGATCTATGTGTGGATATAAGATGATAGCTGATGTATTTGATCTAGAAATGTGAGATGGGATGGGGTTGGATGCGATGAATTTCTATGATTGTATCTGTTATTGTCGATTGTGGTTAGACTAGAATTATATGCTGGAATTGGAACATATAATTGGTGCATGGAACTAGAACATGAAATTGTGTTGTGGAATAATGATGTGGGATTGTGTTGTGGTTTTGTGATGTGGCATTGGGATGTGTAATTTGTGTAGTGGAGTTGTACAGTGGAATTGGGAAGTGGAATCGGAACTGTGAAATGGATTTATGGTTGAATGGAACTGTTTTGCGGATGAGTGTGATTGTTGTGGTTGCATTAGAGTATGATTGTTGTGGTCGCATTAAATGGAATTTAAATGATAGAACTGGAAGGAGCCAACGTTACCCCACCCGAAATACTGGTTGTGATTGAGTCCGATTCACTGGGGTGAATCCCTTGGCTGGGTTGCCAAGGTTGGTGATTTCTCCTTCGTGGAAGGATCCTTTATGGATGCGTCTGGTGGTATACTCCTTCGGGGAAGGATCCTTTATGGATGCGTCTGGATGATGTGAAGGCCGGCGGGGTAGCGGGGGAACAACTCCTTATGGCGCCTAATTAACTCACATAGATCAATGATTGTGTGGTATGTGTTAGTGATGAGGATGCTTGGTTATGTGAGGTGGTGTATGCGTGTTTGTGAGTGTCGGTGAAATAAGATGCATGTGCGATTCATATGTGTGTGTGTGCATTAAATGTGGACGTGGGGTGCCTTGTGTTGTGTTGTGGTCTATGTTGGATTGATCTGTGAATTGAATGGTTCGTTGTGCTGAACTGTGGATTGATGTGAATTGTTTAGGTGTAGGATGGTGTTATGGACTGTGAACTGTTAATATGGGAAGATGCCTAATAACTCACTTAGTAGATTGGAATGTAATTTAGGATTCTGTGTAAGACGATTGTGTATGATTGTTGTGTGACGATTGAGATGACGAGTTGACTTAGGATGCTTCTAATCATTGAACTGTATGCATTGCGTTTCTATTGTTGAACTATATGTATGGATGTAATGTTGAACCGTCTGAATGATGCTCTTTGTATATTGATGCTATTGTGGATTGAGAATGTTGAACTGAGAACTGCACCTATGTGATCGCCTAGACTGTGCATGTTTTAGGGAATTAAAATATGGTATGGTTATGTCTGGTTCCATTGTGGTTGTGTGTGCAGAGTTTGGAATCGCTCTTCTAGGCTAGGTTCGGCGCATAGTTAAACCCAGTGGGTTCACTCAGTTTCATTAGGAAGCTGATCCCCCCCCCCCAGTTTCTCTTTTCAGGGTTCGGTTGAGTTCGGAGGAGTTGCAGGTTGGAGTTGTGAAGTGAAGATTAGAAAGCTATCGTGGAGTGACCATTGTTTTAATTTTAGATTTCAGTTGACACTTTTGGATTGGGAGATTTGTAATCGTTTTGAGATTTGGTTTCGGATTTCGGTTTTATGTAATGAAGGCCTTCGGTTGTCTTTGAGCTTTTATTTAAGAGTTGTTTCTATTTCCGCTGCGTTTTACTCCTTTATTTAAATGCTGTATCTCAAGTAGCACTCAAACTGGTTCGACCACGGGTGAACCCGGGTCGGTTTGGGATGGGTGTTACACAGTGCTTCTTCCCCGTCGCTCTTCTTCACCCACAGTGGCTCACCCATGTGACTCATGCTCATCACCTCAGTCCTAGCCCTACGAACATATTGTATGTACACCTCCGAGTTGTACCCGCTAATAGGCAGGACCACTGGACGACTGGTCTTGGTGGGAGCGCCGTTACCAAACCATGCATGATTTCTATTGTTCGTGGTGTTGTGGTTGTGGTTTCGGTTGTTGTTATGTCCGAGAACAGGTCCCATAGGGTTTCTGTTGTTGTTGTTGTAGTCTTTGTTGTTGTTTTGGCAGAGTGTCGGAGCAGGTGGTGCTAATGTTGTTGTGGAAGGGGAGATTAGAGGTCGGTTGTACCTGTTAGCCATGTCGACCTCTTCCTTGAGGCGGGTGTTCTCCGCTCTAAGCTGCTCATTTTCGAAGGCAAGAGACGTGGGGTTTACTGGACCACCGCATGAGGTGCACATGGGCTGGGTCACATTTTTCCTTAAGACGGCGTTCTCTGTTATTAGCTTGTCAAATCTATTAGAATTTTGTAGGTTAAAAGGAGTAAGGCGAAAATCATGGAGGAAGATCAATCAGCATTCAAACTCTGGATTTGTCTTAACGGCTATCTCAAGACACTACTTAAGGGAAACCTCTCAAAGCCTCTCGGTGTGACTATGGAGTGTAACAGTTGGTGTTTTGGTTTTCTTTGTTCACCAGTGAAGTGAAAAATAGAGTATGTATACTCAAGTTGTGTTGCTTGAGGGTTGTGAGAGTAAATCATAATAAACGTGTGTCTCCCAAACTTGTTTGGGCGTGGAGTAGGGTTAACCCCGAACCGAGTAAAAATCTTTGTGTCCCTTTTCATTTTTGCGTTCATCGTTCCCCGTCGATTCTTAGTTGTTGTCGTTCATCTTCATCTAAACCATCAGTTCATTCAACTGAGGCGTGCAAGGCGAGTTTGGTTCAGTGTGTTCAATAGGCTTAAGTCATTTAACTTATTAAGCCCAAACTGAAAGGCCCATTCACTTTCATTCGAAATTTACTTCGAATAGATCACCATCGATCTCGAATCAGAAACAATCCCGACTCTCTCTCAACTCAATCTTGTTGTTCATTTCTTCCTTTGATTAAATTCTCCCTTCGGTTTCACTAATTTACAGTTTTATTCAATAACTTGTCGGTCAAGGCACAAATCTCCTTCTTGAGACGAGCTTTCTCTGCTCTTAGCTCCTCATATTCGATGGCAAGCGATTTGGGGCCCACATGGTTGCCGCATACTACGCACGTCTTATCCGCCAGGATTTCTCTTAGGAAGTGGTTTTCAGCTTGAAGTTTTTCTTTTGCTCTTATCAACATTGTGTTCTCATGATGCTCATGATGCTCCAGCTGTGTCTCCATTATAATGTCATAAATCAAGGATTTAGTACGGGACGTGAATCTCGATATTTAATAAAATGGTCAAATCATGTCGATTCAAACGAAAAAAACGTAATTTGCCAAACCAATCACGATTTTTGGAGTAATTACGAGATTAAAACACAATGTACCTTCATTTCGGTGCGGCAATTCTTGAACCAGAACTTGATCTGCTCCATCTCCAGCCCAAGCTTCCTGCTAAGATGAATCATCTGTTTCTCATTAAGGTGAGGACACTCCTCGAAGAAACTGACCAAAATCCAAAACCCAAACCCAAAAACCAAACCAAAATTAGAAACCAAAACCAAAACCAGAAACCAATGTTGCATCATATAATATGTACACGTACCTTTCGAGCTCAGTTGTTTGGTACTTAGTGTGGTGTTGGTACTTCCTCTTCCTACCACGATTCTGATCCACGTCCTCATCATCGTCATCTTCGAGCGACTCGTCGTCACTCGATTTGATCAGTTCCGCATTCTGACCCTTGACCAGGTTGGTTATGGCTGAATCAGATTGCTGGACAACGTCGTTTTGGCTGGCAGGGGATGCAGCTTCAACGTCTTGGACGACGTCGTTTTCATTACCAGCGACATCATTTGTCTGATGACGTCGTTTGGGACATCAGCAACAACAACTTCAAATTGCTGAACGGCGTCGCTTTGGTCAGCAGTTCCAGCAGCGTCAATGTTCAGTTGAGTTTCATTTCTGCTTACCACCATCTTTGATCAGGTGTCTGTATAGAACCCATTAATAAAAACATTGAGATTTTAATTAATGTGTTATAGAAATGTTATTAAATTTAATTATGAATATACTATAATAAACATATGTTAAATACGTAAATATGAGTACATTCAGATAGCGATTACTAATAACTCGAGTTACTGGGAGAGAGTTCTGAATGAATCTTATAGTGTTTACTAACACGCCCCCTTAAACGAAAGTCCACTCTAATTTGATTGTGTTTAAGCTAATAAGGCCCGCTAAAATTATTTTTTCCTAATTCATAAAGAACTCGACATAAGATCTGAGCTCATATAAGGACATATAAAAAAATGAGAAAAAACCAAATGAAAATTAGGGTGTTCATAAATCAGACATATGCGTACAAGGCGTGCATAGCCCGTTATCACTATAAACACCTTGACTTCGATTCAACCATCTCGTAAATACCCTAGTAAAAAAACCATGAATACAAGGCGTGTTATCACTTTCATCACTTTTTCCCAAGCTAACGAGTGTCAATATATAATTAATTATCCATAATTCATAAAGGACTCGACAAAAGATCTGAGCTCATATAACAACGCATAAATCAATAGAGGAAGCCAAACAAAAATCACGGTGTTGATAAATCAGACATACGCGTACAAGGCGTGCGTAGTCGTTATCAGTGTCAACACCTTGACTTCGATTCAACCATCTCGTAAATACTCTAATTAAAAAAAACCATGTATACAAGGCGTGCAGACTGTCACTGTCATCAGTTTTTTTGCCTGAGTTAATTATCTCTACCTACTCATATCCACGAGAATGAATAGCGAGAGCTAAACTCAGGGAGAGAAAAAAGCGTAAATTGACAGAACTAAAAACGAAATGGAATATTTGTCGATTAATACCTATTAATACCTAATCTCTCTTCAATGGCTATGACTCTCTGAAATACTAAAACATTACTACTTATTTATAGGCTAAGAGGAAGCACAATTCACGTGACTTCCACTCACAAGAAAAATTAGAGGGTTGGAATGGTAATAACTAATAACGGGGTAGATGGATACTTTATTGGTAATTTACCATGTTTGGATGTTACCTTCTTTTGCTCCCTAATCTTTTCAGTTTAAACTTTTTTTTTTTTTTTTTTGCCGTAGCAACTCCTGGGGGAGTAGCTATAGATCGTGAACCAACCTAGGAGATAAAAAAGAAAATAAAAAAAGAAAGGGAAAGAGTAAAGGGGTTTAGAGGGAGTGGGGGAGGGGTGAGAATGTAATTGTTATCTTAAAACGAAATCACCTTTCAAAAAGTTAAATCCTTGATAGTCCAAGAGGGGTTATTGAAAAGCAAAGTAAATCTTATTGATTGAAACATATTTCCATTAGAGAAAAAAAAAAGTCTTCAGAATCCTTAATAGGATTGCCAAATCCTGGTGGAGCTGCATCCCGCAGACATGCCAAATAGAAAGTGTGACGAATCCTCAAAGAGGAAAAATTAAGTATGACACAAACGTGCATAAATTGGTTGGTCCTTGACAGGATAGCACTATCCCGTTAATGGGCAGGAATATCCATGTCCCGCAAATGGGCAAAATAAGTATGACACAAACGTGCATAAACGGCTGATCCTTAAAAGGATAGCATAATCCCGTAGTTGGGTAAGGTATAACCACATCTCGCAAATGGGCAGAAGCTGGTCCACAAGATCAAAAAGCGGGAAAAACTTCCTCATTGCTCAATGATATAACCTAAAAGAAAAAAGTTAGTATAATATGAAGAAAAAATTATATACTAATAAAATAAAATAAAATAAATAATTAGACAACTACATGCTAATAAAATAAAGAAATGAAAATTACTAACATAAAAGAAACAATTATACCTTCTTTCCTTAACCATGAAAAAGAAACAAAATAACGATACCATTAAAACTCTCATCTCGGCTCATGGGATTAAGGAGGAAAATAAGGAAACATAAATTAATAACAATAATCAAGGAAAGAAATTCTAATATGGATACAACAATTAAAAAAAAAAATCAATTCATTAAATAGCTTAAAATGATTTGCTACCAAAAAAAACTAAACAAAATGAAACTAAAAAAACTGAAATCAAAGCGTTACAAGGAAAATGAACAGAAAAAGGAAAAAAACAATTTATAACTCTTTTTAAATATGTGTTAATCATGCATAAATCTCGGTCATTAATTCCAAAATTAAAAATCAGCGTAAAAAAACAATTTGAAAAGTAATTACCTTAATTTCCATCATCTGTGAAACCCGGGAAGCTCTGGTCGTCGCCGACGAACCAAGCAATCGCCAACGAGTTAGTCGCCACCTCGGCAATCTCGTATCCGATGACGTTGATCACCCTGTCGACGCTGACGTCGCTGTTCGGAGACCTCATCGCTTCAGCTGCCGCATGTGCTCAGGGACCGCGAACGGATAGGCACTAACCTCGGGGTAGAGCTTGACGCCGCCGGAAGTCCTGGACGTAGACGTCGTCGGAGGTGAAGAGAAGGTAGAGACCGTTCTTCGAGATGATCGAAACGAGTCTAGATCTAGTTAGGGAGTAGAACTGGTCGACCTTCTCCTGGCTTTGGACGGCGGACCAGAGGCGCACTTGTTTCTTTCTTTCCCTTCATAGCAGCAACAAACAATAACAAAACAAAGTTTCTGCCTGCCTTCGATTCTGTTAGTAACAAATAAAAATTTTAAAACTGAGGAAAACAAAGAAAGGAAGAGATCTTGTTGCGATGGAAGACGGAAAACAGGGCTTAACTCCGGCCAAAAAACCTCCAATCAGATCCCGATCAAGTCGTCGATGAGGCGGCCATCGGAGTAGTAGCTAAGCGGATTCCACCATGAGCCAGACCATGAGCTTGGGGAGGATCATGGTTTGGGAATTGGGGGTCCGATCCCAGATGATCTTCTCCGGATCCTTGAGGTTCCCTTTCATGATTCGGAGATTGTTGCTGCTTCGCCTCAGCTTGTGGAAGATCTTGATCAATCTGAAATGCGGGGGACGGAGAACGTCGATGGAGGAATTGGCAAAAGCTCCAGTGTTATTGTTTAAACCTTTTCTCTTAGTGGTGTATTTTTTTTATATTTTGGATTGGTGTCAAATTAGCAAAGGAAATCTATATTTCGTCTTTTTTTTTAATTGTATATCCATATATTGAAAAGCATGTATATATATCATAGTTTTCGTAAATGTGTTGAGTAAGTCCATAGTCGTCAAAACGAGCCCGCTTTGTCAATGTAGGGCAATGTGTCCGCCGTTGATTGAAGAGGTTTTTGTGAGGTAATGTGGAGCCAATTAAACCCTATATTACATTTGTATGCGCATTTTCGAATTGGAATATCATGGCATGGTTACTTAATTAAGTTACTATTTTTAAACTATTAGATAATCAAGTTTTTAGATTCTGAGAATTTTAGATCTATAGTTTGGCAATGACTATAGAATTGAATTATACATTGATTAAGGTTTAAGATAAATCAACATATCAAAGTTTTATGTGTTAGAACAACATGTAGTCACTAAAAGTCTAAGCTTGTAGATACTGTCACTGAAAAGAGGAACTAAATCTACGACAATGCTTTTAAAAACAAGATGTAAATGAAGTACGCTTGTTATTAGAGTTTTTCATGAGCCGAGGTTTTACCATGCTCGGGCTCGGCTCGATACTATATTTGTATTTAGTGATTGTCTGATAGATTCTGATGGGCCCGGCCCGACGAGGCCCAAAGGCCCACACGGACGGCCCATGAGGCGGCCCACACGGCAGCCTGAACACAGCGGCTAGGGCTGGAGGTCCGGATTTAGGCGGTAAATCAGATGGGCCGAACAGGCAGGCCCAGGAAGTGGAGTAAGGCCCAAAGCGACGGCCCAGCTCGGCGGCCTCCTAGGGTTACTTGGCGATACTTAGGGTTCCAAGACAGAGCAGACACGTGTCAACATCCTACGGGGGCTACAAACGAGTGGCTAAGATTCAGCCTTGGCGACCAAGGCAGGGGTACTATAAATACCCCCGTATACCCTATTAACCAGGGGACAACACTTTTACTCAGCGGACAAAACGCTCCGCGGTACGTTACTCGCCTCCCTCTCCCATTCCTTAAACTGATCGCCTCCCCTTTTCCTTGAACTAACTTCCCCCCACGTTGCTTACGAGGTACACCACTCCCGGAGGACCAACAGGCTTGGGCTTCCATTATTGGGCCAGGCGACAAGGCTGGAACAATTGGCGCGCCAGATAGGGGGCGATCAGGCGACTTTTCAAGGCGAATGGCTTCATCAGCGATTCCCACTCTGATGGGCGAGGATGGCGAAAGAGGAGATGGAGTAACACCTGTCAAGCATGTCAACCCAGATTCTCGAACAGACCCAAACCTCACTAGAAACATGGAGCGTGAATTCGAAGGCGACTCGGAGTCCCAGAGTACTATTCGGCCGGTGATGCCTATGAGCTGTTGGAGCAGCGATTTCGGTCCCTTGAGCAACAGAATGCTGAACTCACGCAGATGTTGAAAACGGTGATCGCCCAGCAGGCTCAAGCTCTCAGGGCCAACACTCAGGACAGGCAATCACCACAGGACTCCCATTTGGAAGTGTTACAGCAATTCCTCCCGGCTACTCAAATCTCCCCCGCACAGATGGCGGTTCGCCAACCTCTGTCCAGGGCGATACTCGCCGAGCCACTACCTAAGGGGTTGGTTCCGCCCAACCTAGATAGGTATGTAGGTACTGGCGACCCGGACGAGCACTTGCAAGCCTTCCAGATCGCCATGCAAATGCAGCAGGCTGGCGACGCCGCATATTGCAGAGCTTTTCCGGCGACACTGGGAGGGCGAGCCAGGGAGTGGTACATGAATCTACCGGAGGGCATCATAACATCGTGGGAGGGCTTTGCGAGGATCTTCTCACAGAAGTATGAGTGCAAGAAAATAAGGACGGTCCCGTTGCAAGCGCTGGTGAGCCTGAGGCAAAAGCCGAACCAGTCGCTGAAAGAGTTCTTTGATGAATGGAATGGGGTCGTCCAATCCATCAAGAGGATAGATCATGAAATCGCTGCGGCAAGTTTATTCCAGTCGACTCATAACGGCAGGCTACGGGAGTCGCTGCTGCAGGTGGCTCCGAAGTCGCTGTCCGACTTGGAAACCAGAGTACACAAAATTATTTTGATTGAGGAGCAGTTAGCAGAGCCTGTCGGTGGAGCGGCGAAGATGGAAGAAAAGCCCGTTACAGGGAACAAGCAGGCCAAAGGGCAGCCCTCCGAGACACGGCCATACGGGAAATATCGCCCAGGGGAGCAAAGGCGTTACCAAGAGAGAGGATACCCTGGAGAGCAAAGGGGTTATCAGGAGAGAGGATATCAAGAGGAGAGGGCAGATTATACACCCCTCTCAGAATCGCGAAGAAAGATTCTGCTGTATATGCAGCATAAGGGACATCCCATCAACTGGCCGGGGCCAATGTTCACTCCGGCGGATCAGCGAAGTCGCCAAAAGTTTTGCGATTTCCATGACTCTCATGGGCATACCACTGAAGACTGCAGGGAATTGAAAAATGAAATCGAAAGGTGGATAAACGAAGGACGTCTCAGGGATTTCATTGTCAGCTCAAAGCGGAAAAACAAGCCGCAAGAAGATGATCGCCGTGGACAAGGAGAATCACAAGACAAGAAGGGTGATGTCTTCGCCCGACTTAAGGATCCTATGGACAATGAAGATGGCAAGAAAAAGCCTCGACCTGAGGTAAACCACGTTTATCAAACCATTTTCGGTGGGGAAAGTTGCCCGACAAAGAAAGTCAGAAAGGAGGAAACAAAGGAGGTGATGATGATAGACCAAGTCAGTCGCCCAACGTTGGGATTCTCGGAAGAAGACATGGCCAGGGTAGGAGGCCCAAGTTTGGAAGTGATGGTGATTCAAGTAATCACACACAATAGCCGAGTGGAGCGAGTGATGGTTGACGAAGGGAGCTCTGCGGACATTATTTTCTGGGAGCTGTACAAAAAGATGAACCTGCCAGCTAGCTTGCTCAGGCAGACAAAAACTACCATCTCAGGATTTTCAGGACACACAGTTCCCATCAAGGGGATAGCCACGATGGCAATAACCATTGGGGATGGAGACTTGCAGGTCACCCGATCCATCGACTTCCATGTCATGGATTGTCAATCCACGTACAACATGATCCTAGGGCGACCTGCACTCGCCGCCTTCCAAGCAATCTCCTCCCCAGTGCACCAAATACTGAAGTTCGCTACTAATGAAGGGATAGGTTTTTCCTGGGGACACCCGGACATCGCCAGAAGGTGTTACAGGGCGGCGACTAAAAGCACGTGCCTCACCATAAGCTTGGAGGCGGAGAATGAGGGAGAAAGAGTCGTACCAGCAGAATCGGACGTCCCAATACCGCTGTTCGAAGAAGATGAAAGTAAGATAGTTCGAGTTTCGTCCTACCTGAGCGATAACAAGAAACAGGAGTTGGTCAAGTTGCTCCGAGAGTTCTCGCATCTGTTCGCATGGTCACCAAGTGACATGCCAGGAATTGCTCCAGACATCATCAAACACTCTCTAGCGATCGAACCCAGGAGTCGCCCAGTCCAGCAAAAGCGGCGGAACATCTGCAGAGAAAGGCAGCAAGCGGTGGCAAATGAAGTGGACAAACTTTTGAAGGCAGGGTTTATCAAAGAGGTACAGTATCCTGAGTGGTTGGCTAATGTAGTTCTTGTCAAGAAATCGTCAGGAGCATGGCGAATGTGTGTCGACTTCACCAACCTTAACGATGCTTGCCCCAAGGATCCGTACCCCTTGCCCAACATAGAGCAGCTGGTAGACGCAACGGCGAGCAATGAAATGCTGTCCTTTCTGGACATGTTCTCAGGATATCATCAAATACCTTTAAGCAAGCAAGATCAAGAGAAAACGGCTTTCATGACGCCCACGGCGAACTACTGCTATCGAGTGATGCCATTCGGGCTCAAGAATGCTGGCGCGACTTACCAGAGAATGATCGACAAAGTCTTTGTCAAGCAGCTCAGCCGAAACTTGGAGGCGTATGTGGATGACATGCTGGTCAAAAGTAAGAGATCTAATGACCATCTTGGCGACTTAAGGGAAACCTTCAATACACTGCAGGAGTATTCGCTCAGGTTGAACCCTTTGATGTGTGTGTTCGGGGCAACATCAGGAAAGTTCCTGGGATACCTCATAACCAGGAGAGGAATTGAAGCTAATCCAGCGCAGATCGCGGCGATTACAGCGATGGCCCCTCCAAAGACTGTGAAGGAGGTTCAGGTTCTATCTGGAAGACTGACGGCAATCAATCGATTCATTCCCAGGATCGCCGACCGCTGCGCTCCATTCTTTGCGACTTTAAAGAATGCATCAAAGTTTGCATGGAATGACAAATGTAACAAGGCTTTTGAAGAGCTGAAGCAATTTTTAACTACCCCTCCTGTACTTGCATCTCCAAAGTCAAATGAAGATTTATTTCTCTATATTGCGATCTCTCCAAAGGCAGTTAGTGCGGTCTTAGTTCGAAGAGAGGACAAAGCCGAACACCCTAGTTTTTTATACAAGTAAAACCTTGGTCGATGCTGAAACAAGGTACCCGGCGATAGAAAAAATGGCATACGCTGTGGTCTGCGCGGCCAGAAAGTTACGACCATATTTTCAGGCACACACAATACATGTGCTCACGAATCTTCCGATTAAGAATGCGTTAAGATCTATGAGCATGGCAGGGCGATTAGCTAAGTGGGCGATCGAGCTAAGCGAGTATGACATTCGATACCAACCGCGAACGGCGATCAAGACCCAAGTCCTTGCTGACTTTGTAGTCGAAGGTGCAGTACAAGAAGACACCGAGGAAGGTGATGAATGGACGTTATTTACAGACGGCGCCTCGAGTAAAGGAGGGTCAGGCGCAGGGATAGTCCTAAGGTCTCCTGGGGGGATCCTCCACGAGGTCGCATTGCGATTTGCAACTAATCGAACCAACAATGCAGCTGAGTACGGGCATTGGAGGCTGGCTTGCGAATTGCTAAGAGTATGGGAGTTACTAACATCAAAGTTTTCTCAGACTCGGCGATAGTAGTCAACCAAGTTAATGGGAGCTTTGAGGTAAAGGAGGAGTCGCTCCTCCCTTATTTTGATGAGGTAAAACTGCTTATATCGGAATTCAAGAAGGTGGTTATATTCCAGATTGCTAGGGAGGAGAATTGCCACGCGGATGCATTATCGAAACTAGCAACGACGACAGATTTTGAAGAAGGGCGAATGGTCACAGTGGAAAAAGAAACAAGGAGGAAGCAGTGTTTTCACGTGATTAACGGAATTGGGAAAAGCGACTGGCGAACGCCTATTATTCAATACTTGGATAACGACACTGTACCAAGTGACCCGTTAGAAGCGACCAAGCTCCGGCGAAAAGCAGGGAGGTGTACTATAATAGGGGGAGAGTTGTATCGAAAATCAGCTATGGGTCCATACTTGCGATGCCTGGGAGAGGAGGATGCAGCTTGGGCCCTAGAGGAAGTACATTCAGGAGTATGTGGTACTCACTTGGGAACAAGAAGTTTGGAAAGGAACTTAATATACCAGGGCTTTTATTGGCCAACAATGAGAAAGGAGGCTGGCGACCTGGTGAAGAAATGCCACAAATGTCAGGAATTTGCAAGTTATCACAAGTTGCCAGCAACAGCGCTCCAGGCGAATGTCAGTCCGTGGCCATTCGCGAGGTGGGGGATGGATATCCTAGGCCCATTTCTGGAAGCCTCGGGGAAAAGGAAATTCCTCATCGTGGCGGTTGATTATTTCACCAAGTGGGTTGAGGCAGAAGCGGTGGCAAGTATCACCGCCAAGCAGATACAGAAGTTTGCATTTAAAAGTATCGTCACCAGATTTGGTATACCAGAAAGTATTATATGTGACCATGGAACTCAGTTTGACTCACAGGTCTTTAAAGAATTTTGTGATGACCTGAGGATAAATCTGAGATTCGCTTCGGTCGCCTACCCACAAGCTAATGGACAAGCAGAGGTGGCTAATAAGCTTATTCTACAAGGATTAAAGAAAAGAGTGGATGGCTATAAGGGCGTATGGGTCGAGGAGCTTGATCATGTACTATGGGCTCACCGTACGGCTTATAAAACGGCGACAGGGGAGACTCCCTACACATTGACGTACGGGACTGAGGCGGTTCTTCCGGTAGAAATCTCAATCCCATCTATCCGAATACAGGAATACAGGGATGAGGTCAACGAACAAGAATTGATGCTTAACGTAGATATGATTGAGGAAAAAAGAGAAAAGGCACAGATGCGGCTGATCGCTGAAAAGGAGCAGTTAGCCAGGCGGTACAATTTAAAGCTCCGTCCACATCACATCGCGCTCAATGACTTAGTGCTGCGAAAGATCTTCAGGCCGGCGGTCGGGGCGGCCAAGCTCAACCCCGGATGGGAAGGCCCATACAGAGTACGGCGAGTGGTAGGGGCCAACACCTTCAAACTAGCAGAGTTAGATGGAGCAAAGATCCCCAAAACTTGGAACTCCATGCATCTCAGGCGATATTATGATTAAAAAGACACTTGTAACCGAGGCTAGTTTTTAAGGCAACTAAGGGCCCTAATGATTGAATCTAATATATGTCTTCGCGCCATCAAATTTATCATGTAAGACCTAAGGGCATTGGGATCGCTATGTAAGACCTACGGGCATTAACAAATCGCTGTGTAAGACCTAAGGGCATCAAATTTATCATGTAAGACCTAAGGGCATTGGGATCGCTATGTAAGACCTACGGGCATTAACAAATCGCTGTGTAAGACCTAAGGGCATCAAATTTATCATGTAAGACCTAAGGGCATTGGGATCGCTATGTAAGACCTACGGGCATTAACAAATCGCTGTGTAAGACCTAAGGGCATCAAATTTATCATGTAAGACCTAAGGGCATTGGGATCGCTATGTAAGACCTACGGGCATTAACAAATCGCTGTGTAAGACCTAAGGGCATCAAATTTATCATGTAAGACCTAAGGGCATTGGGATCGCTATGTAAGACCTACGGGCATTAACAAATCACTATGTAAGACCTAAGGGCATTGGGATCGCTATGTAAGACCTAAGGGCATCAAAGTTATCGGTTATAACATCTAGTTAATGATGAAAAGAAGCAAAGCGATCAAGAGAGGTGTAAACCGATAAAAAACCAAAGATTGAAAATTCGCGAGGAAGAGTTTAATAAAGCAGTTTTTACAAAAAAGAGAAGGAGAAAGAGAGGGAAACAGCAACAGCACGCAGAAACATGATGATTGTCTGAAAAGATAGCAATAATAACAACAGGTTGAAAGCGAGATCATGGGTCTTTAGCGCCGGAGCCCTTCTCGCCAGCCTTGGAAGGGTCAGCGGCGGAATTGAAGTCCCTGCCGCTGGTCGAGGGGGCTTGATCAGATGATGGCGGTTGAACCTCTGATCCATCGAGATTCAGATCAGGCAGGCCACGGCTGCGGCGAGTGGCCGCCACATATTCAGCATCTGCCGCCACTATCTCCCGCTCCAAGCGAGCAGCATCTCGAAAATAAGTCTCCTCCTCGGCATCGAGAAGGTCGGGAACCCCAAAGTTATAGCGATTGAGACCTCGAAGGACGGCTCGAACCATTTTTCGCCCCGGCCAGCCCTTGTTGGGAAACAACTCGTAGAACTCATTACGACAGCTGCGCATTACCACACGCATATTCTCGCCGAGAGCATAAGTGTAATAAGCCACAGTCTCATCATACTGAGCCTTGGCAGCGGCAAGATCACGATCCACCGCCGATTCAGCCGCCAGAGAGTCATTAAGCAGCTCCTTAGCTCTGTCCCTTTCGGCGGCTATCTCCTCCACCTGAGCAACCTTGACACGAGCCTCATCCAACTCGGCTTCAAGGGAGACAATGTGCTTATTAGCAGATTGCAAGTCCTCCTGGACGCCCTCCATCTGGGAGATCCGCCCGGTCGCCTCAGCCAGGCTTTCCTTCAGAGACTCAGCAGCAGAGGTCGCTGCATCTGCCCGTCGCTAAGATAAAAAAAAAACAAACAACAACGTGCGGGTTTAGCAAGGATCGTAAGGTGACAAGCCGGGAAATAGTATATATAAAAGGGGAGAAAGAAGAGGCAGATGAGTAAATACCTTCTCCTCGTTATGATAACGGGTGAGATCCATGCGCAAAGAGCGCAGATTCTCAACATCCTCCTTCAGCCTCCGATTCTCCTCCTGCATGTGTTTACATGCAAAGGAAAGATCGCCGAGCTCGGCCACGGCCTAGGCAGCAAAACAAATGTAAGGGGTAAGAAGCAGCGAGCAGAGCTAAGGTAACAGGACAAAGCAAATAAATGACGCATTCCATAAATACCTGAAGGAGGCGGCAGGAAGTTGCCCCATGCAGGTCCGAAATCTCCGAGCCCTCACCAGGAGCGGTCACCCCCTCGTAGACACCTCGAGAGAACTCCTCCGTGATATCACTCGCCATCCGGGGCGATATGTGGGATGCCACCGGATGAACGACAGCGAAGTAGGGAAGGCGAAAGGGACCCTCGCCCTCGCGACCAGCAGGAGCAGGGCGATCGAAGAGAGTGTTAGCTCGCTCTGTCCAGCTGGCCCGGCGGGCACGGTCGGTGTTGACAGGAGGCGGGCGAGAGTGGTCGCGAGCAGGCTCGGTGGGACGAAGATCAAGCTCCGCAGCCGGCGCAGACTCGGGATGCTCCGGATCCCGGGGAAGAGGGATAGGTTCGTCAGGAAGATAGGAGTCGTCATATGAGATGACGTTCTCGTCAGCAGGATGCTCTAAGGGCTCCCTCGCAGAAGGATTGTCATTTGCCGGAGGTGATTGGCGACGAGAGCGGCGGAGGGGAGTTTCAGTCTCAGCATCGACATCCTCCACCTCTATCACTGGTGGGGGCGGCGGCGGTGGATTGCTGGAGCCCTCACCTGCCTTTCTCCTCGGTTTGGAAACCCCAGCTTTTTTCTTCCTCTTTGAAGAAAGGAGGCTTTCATCCGTCTCAGCTGCCTTCCTCTTCCCCTTAGATTTGTCAGGCGAAGGTTGGGCAGAAGCAGGGGCGACGGGGGCAGCCTCAGAGCGGCTGGGACGAGTCTCGGCGATCGGACCACGCGCGGTGGTACTAAGGAGGCACCCAGCGAGGCTTACGGCGCCTAGAAAAAGTACATCCAAAGATTAGTATAAAAAAAAAGGAAAGAGAAGAGAGCACAAAAAGGCGATAATATAAAGGTTATACATTCCTAAGGGTTTGGCTACGATGACTCAATTACGCAAAATGAACGGCGACAGCTAGGAAGGGAGGAAAACAATCAGCACCGCCTAAGACATAAAGTATACCTCCTCGTATCCCCGCCTGGGCAGTCCGCAGGCCAGAAGTGGTCGATAAGTGATGGCAATCAAGAAGGATCTGGCGACGTAGGAGTATTTCATCAGGAGTAGGATCAAGCTCGGCGTTGAAAGAACTCACGTCACCAGAAGACCAGGATGAAGGGAGCAGCGAAGCCCAATGGTGATCCGTGTCGCTGGGGCGGAAGTAGAAAAATGAATGGTACCATGTAGGGCGAGGTTTCGGTGATGAGTAAGTGCCCTTTTGAGTAAGATCAACTCGGCGAACGAAACTGATGCCATTGGAGGTGTGTTTGGCATAATGAATTAATTGAAAACAACCGCAGAGTGGGGGCGATCTTCTTAGTCACGCAGCTGCATTCAAAAGCAGAGGCTGTAGCCCAACACCCGACGTTAAAGGCGCCAAGAGAAGCGCCAAAGCACCCAAGCAGGGCGACCGTGAACGAGGATGGCGGAAGGCGAAGGCCATTGGTGAAGGCCTCGGTCCAGACGCCGTGCCACCCTGGCGGGCAATTGCCAATAGTGGAAAGCCGAGAGGCCACGACGAATTCCCAGGTAGACGGCAGCATGGCGAATGGAAGAACGCGGGCGATCTTCTCCACTGACCCTGAAGGAAAGTAGCCCGGGCCGATGACCGTGCGCTCGTCACAAGTAGCTCTTCCCCACATAGACCGCCAGTTGCCAATGGAGTAGGAGCCGGTGACTCTAGTCGCCTCAGGATCAATCTCGACCCCATGACGGGCCCGCTCGAATCCTTTTTGGTGGGGACCCCAAAAAGGCAGGGCAGGAGATTCATCAAAATTCTCCTCTGCTACGTCGGAAATTTGGGCAGACGAGGTTTCGGCCATAGATGGAGGATTTAAGGACACTGGTTCAGGAGACTGGCTGGAAGTTGAAGGAGGGGATGAAGGAGAGGATGAAGGAGAAGGTGAAGAGTCGGTACCCGCGGAGTAGGAATGACTTTGGTTTTGGCTATCGGAATCGGAATCCATGGTTCAAGACTAATATCAAGAAGCAGAAAAGAGAAGGAAACACACGGCAGGACGGCAATGAGAGTGAGAAAGAAGGGAGGAGTCACGTACCAGGTGGGCGTCGGGGAGCTCCAGACATCTGAAAAATGGCAAAGAGAGATGAACGTTTTCCGGTGGTCGGAAGAAGGAAAAATGGAGCGTTTTCTGATCGGCGGAGGAAAGAAGAAGCAGGGGAGGCGAGAAGACTGTAAAAACAGAGAGGCAAGGTGGCAGAGAAAGAGTAAAAAACGGAGGAAGACGGTAAGAATGGGGCTTATATAGGAGTGCAGTGAGCGGGAGTGGAACCGTCGCGGTGAACGAGTGAGGCACACGTGCGGTTAAAAGGGCGTGTTGGCGGGAAGTTGAGCCGTCGCGACGTTTCATTGGGGGCACGCGCGGCTGAGGTGACGTCTGAAGGGATAAGGTAATGATGGCTTTCTGGGCAATTACTGAAATACCCCGATTTCCCCAACTTCTCCAGCAAGGTAGGGAGTAAAAGACCATAATACCCTGAGCGGTAGAGAGGTGCATGAAAAACTGGAAAGAAGGGGCGCGATAGAAAGTAGCGACAAAAGAGATAAGGCGATAAGAACCAAGACACCAAAGCGGCAAAACAACAAAGCAACAAGGCGATAGGACAGCAAAGCGATAAAGCGACACAACATAAGCGATCCGAGTTATAAGTAAGCCCTCAGCCAAGCAAAGCTCGAACTAAGGGCTCGGGGGCAATTGATGGGCCCTCCTACGGCGATCACAAGACAAGCGATCCGAGTTATAAGTAAGCCCTCAGCCAAGCAAAGCTCGACTAAGGGCTTGGGGGCAATTGATGGGCACGGCCCGACGAGGCCCAAAGGCCCACACGGCGGCCCATGAGGCGGCCCACACGGCAGCCTGAACACAGCGGCTAGGGCTGGAGGTCCGGATTTAGGCGGTAAATCAGATGGGCCGAACAGGCAGGCCCAGGAAGTGGAGTAAGGCCCAAAGCGACGGCCCAGCTCGGCGGCCTCCTAGGGTTACTTGGCGATACTTAGGGTTCCAAGACAGAGCAGACACGTGTCAACATCCTACGGGGGCTACAAACGAGTGGCTAAGATTCAGCCTTGGCGACCAAGGCAGGGGTACTATAAATACCCCCGTATACCCTATTAACCAGGGGACAACACTTTTACTCAGCGGACAAAACGCTCCGCGGTACGTTACTCGCCTCCCTCTCCCATTCCTTAAACTGATCGCCTCCCCTTTTCCTTGAGCTAACTTCCCCCCACGTTGCTTACGAGGTACACCACTCCCGGAGGACCAACAGGCTTGGGCTTCCATTATTGGGCCAGGCGACAAGGCTGAAACAGATTCAAATGCTGAGCTTTATTTTTCTCAGGTGTTACTGTTAATTCACATATTAATATAAATATATTCTTTGATGGCCTCTCTGGAATTATAAGTTAGTTTAATGACTAAAACTAAAATGATGAGAAAATATAGGGAGAGGAGTGGATTTTTTTTATCAATTGAAAAGTAAGGGTGGTCAGTTACAAACTTATAGTAGCCCATGAAAATTTGGCAAGTTATTTAATAAAGTTTTTTTTTTGCATTTAATTAATTAGTTGAGTATTTACATTTATTAATAATTTTGGAAAGTTAATAAATATTTAAATCATTTTGGGCAAGTTAATAAATACTTAGGATAATTTTTTCAAGCAAAAACATCAAGATATATAAATAAAAATATGCACTAGCTATTCTAAAAAGTGTCAAAACCATTTTAAAAGACAAAAAGAATGAAATGGCTTTGCCCAAGTTCAAACTGGAGACCTTTAGTGTGTTAGACTTATATGATAACCAAGTACACCACGAAACTAATTGATTTTTATATGAAACTGCTAGATTCCTCTGGAGGAGTTCTTGGATATTGCTGAGTATTTGCAGAGGAAAGAGGATGATAGAGTTGCCGTCGTCGATAAGCTATTCGAAGAAATGAGGGTGATTGATGTGACTTTAATTAGTGCATTTTAAGCTTATGAATGACCTATGAAATGCCCGTGTCTATTCGTGAAATGACATGACTTATATGCTTTTATTGAAGTTTTGTGCAAAGTGTCATTTTGTTGTCCGGTTGCCACTTTGGAGCCAAATTCGTGGGCTATTGGAGTTGCCTCTGTGCATTTTCAGGTTATGGCATCAAAGTACGGATGACAAGGAGCGCATAGGAGCAAACGGGAGGTCATTTGGAGTCCGGACGAGGGAGATATGAGCATTACAAGATCGAGCTTTCTGCAGAGTGCAGGGGTGCACGCCGTGCAGATGTGCACGCCGTGCAGGGGTGCACGCCGTGCACTGTCCCCTGCACTATAAATATTCTTACTTTTGGCCATTTTGGAGATTCTATCATCTCTCTTGAACCCCAAACACATACCCACGAACCCTCAAACCCTAGAACACATTTTTGGAGCAATTTGAAGCCATTGGAGCTAGGATTGAAGCCAACAAACCTTGGGAGAAGTGCTCACAAGTAGAGAAGTGAAGATCATCTCAAGGATTCATCCATGGTGTTCTTGGTGACCATTCTTCCTTCTTTTCTCTTTACTCCCTTGGCCATGTGTGGCTGAGTTTCTAGGGTTCATCTTGGATGGGTAGATTAGTTGTGCTATGATAGAGGGATGATTGTATAGAACTTGCCATGATTGATCTTGGTTGTATGAGGATGATTCCTAGACTTGTTCTTAATGACATTTTATGCCATGTTTGCTTGATTTGGTCCATTCAATGTGATTTGATGCATGAGAGTGCTTGGATTGCATAGATTGTAGGTCTAGGGATTGAAGTGAGTGTGTTCTAAGAGATTAGATCATCTTGTTTCAACCATTTTCACTTGATTTCTCTCTTGGGCATTTTATCGAACACTTGGTGTGCATGTGGATTTTCATTCAATTGAGTTTGAAAAGGCTTTTTGGTGAATCTCTTAGTGTTAGGGCATTGATATGAGAGTGTTGTGCCTAGCCTTGTGGTAATAGAGTCTTAAGAGAGTATCTTGTGTCTTGGCATTTCATCAAACACTTAGAATGCATCCTTTTTTCACTTAGCTTGAGAGCGAGAGCCTAAGTTGAGTGGTATTAGGATAGGGATTAGGTGCTACGAGAGTGCATTGAGTCTATAAAAGTGAAATGCATGGTCATCCGAATGCAAACTCGATCTTAATTGGCTTGTTTGTTCAATTAGTCATCTTGAGCATGATGAAACTACCCACCAAGAGAGCCCCCTTTGTCTTTGATTTGAACCACCTTTCTCTCTTGCTTAGTCTTTGTTAGTATTGCATTTCTTTGCCTTTGTTTCTGAATTTCTCGATCAAACCAAATCAATTTCAAATGTTTAGACCGTCTATGAGAAGTGTGAGTATTGGTTTATGAGAGGACCCCGTGGAATACGACCTTGGTAAAATCGCCTTTTATCAAGTTTTTGGCGTCGTTGCCGGGGATTGTCTCATTCCTTTGAAAGCACTTAGTAGTGGACCGATCTATTCACTTCCTTCCGCTTTACTTTTTGCTTCCTTGTTGCTCTTTGTTTACTTTATTATCCCGCATCGTTGTATTACTCGGGTGTGTTTGTTGTGCTTGTTTGCAGGAGATTTTGGGTTAGTGCATGAGGCGTTCAGCTCGTCTTCAAGCACGAATCCAAGGACTAGAACAAGTGCTTGAGTCACCTACCACTTCCCCACCTCCTACAGTTGAAGAAGAAGAAGTTGATCGCATCTCACACCACACTATGTCTCATCACGAGGATGAAGATAACCATTCGGAACATTCTCACCATACCAATGATGATGATCACTCACAAAGGGGTGCAAGACGTACCTTGGCGGATTATGCTCGTCCTACTCTTGAAGGGGCAGCCTCTAGCATTGTTCGAAGACCCGTCAATGCTAGGAACTTTGAGCTCAAGCCTAATATGATCCAAATGGTTCAAAATGGAGTGGTGTTCAATGGCATTGATGGTGAATGTCCATCTAGGCATCTCAAGGACTTCTTGGAGATATGTGACACGGTTAAGAATGACCAAGTTCACCCGGATTGTGTGAGACTCCGGCTCTTTCCTTTCTCACTCAAAGGTAGAGCTAAGTCATGGTTGGAGAATCAACCGAGTAGAGCTTTCACCACATGGGAGGGCCTAGCCGAAGCTTTCCTTGAAGAATTCTTTCCTCCCTATATGACGGATGCAATCCGAGACCGCATCAACCACTTCATACAACACAAGGGAGAGCTCTTCCATGAGACTTGGAATAGGTTCCAAGCCATTCTTCGGTCTTGTCCTCATCACAACTTCGCCGAATGGAGCTTGGCGGACATCTTTGCTAGGTCCCTTGATTTTGAGAATACAAGGATGATCAACCAAGCCGCCGGAGGTGACTTAAGGATGCTCACTCCCGAAGATGCTCTAGAACTCTTCGCGGAGATGGCCAACAAGACAAGGAGTTGGTCTCGACAACAACCTCCTAAGTCTAAGTATGGAAGTGACACGCACTATGACTCTCGGTCCGTAAGTGTTGATGCACCAAAGAGTCGTCTAGCTATGGGAAGAAGCCTAAGTTACCGGGGCACCGAGATGAAGATGATCCAATGATCGCTCTCCTTATGTCTAAGATCGACGCCATGGCTTCACAAGTAAGCAATCTTAGTATGCCTAAGACTCCCTCTAAGCCATCTAAAGTGGGTAATCCACCGGTTGCTTCGGTATTTTGTTGTGAAGGTTGTGGGGGTCAAGGCCACGATGTTAGTGCTTGTCCTTCCGCCACTCCTGAACTTGGCCAAGGCGACCTTGAGGAGGTAAGCTTCGCACAAGGTCAAGGTTTCCATGGTAATTTCAGCCCCAAGGTAACTATCAAGGTAACTATAACCGACCTTGGTACAACAAGTCTAACCAAGGTTACCAAGGCCAAGGGAGTCAAGGTAGTGGTTATAGCAAGGGCTACAACCAAGGAAATCAAGGAGGTTATCAAGGTTATAGGGGTTATCAAGGCAACCAATGGTCTCAAGGAAGTAACCTAAACCAAGGTAGCCAAGGGACTCAAGGAGGACCCCAAGGTCAAGGGCACCAAGGGGGAAATCAATGGAATCAAAGTGGACATCCAAGTCAAGGTTTCCAAGGTCCTACCCCACCGGGAATGTACAACCATAGAGGTGAAGGACCACCCGGTTTCAACAAGCCTCCTCAAAATAAGGAGGGTGGTTCTTCGATCTCTCAAGAAGACACCAATGCGGCAATGATCCAACTCATCAAGAATCAACAAGCTTCAATTGCCAATTTGGAGAACCAATTAGGACATATTTCTAAGGCACTCTCGGAGCGACCCTCGGGCACTTTACCTTCCAATACCGAGATCAACCCCAAAGGTCCGGAGCATTGCAAGGTAGTGACCTTGAGAAGTGGAAGACCCTTGCAAGATACAACCTCTACCCCAATTGACTCTAAAAAGGTACAAGATCCTAATCTAATGGTTGTGATGATGATTAAGATCCTCCTTCGGATGAAGTTGAGGTTGAAGTCGAACCTCCTACGGGTAATGTGAACACTAAGGTTGCCAAGGAACCTAGTAAGGCTACATCGAGTACACCACCGGTCTCTCCTCCCGCACCGGTTGTATCTCCATACAAGCCTAAGCCTCCATACCCATCTCGATTGAAGAAGGATGGCCTTGAGAAGGTTTTCAAGAAGTTTGTGGAGCGGATTAGTCAAATGCAATTCTCTCTTCCGTTTCCTGAAGCAATGACTATGATGCCCCAATATGCTAAGTTCATGAAGGAACTCTACACCAACAAGAGAAAGCTACCGGAGACATCTCTAGTCCACCTTAATGAGGAATGCTCCGCCGTTCTCTTCAAAAGTCCACCCAAAAAGCTCAAGGATCCGGGTACCTTTACTATCCCTTGTGCTATTGGTAATATTTCTCTTGCTAATGGTCTTGCGGATCTAGGTGCTAGTATCAATGTCATGCCTTATTGCATATTTGAGAAGCTAGGGTTGTCTAATCTTCGTTCTACTCGTATGTACATTCAACTTGCGGACAAGTCGACCAAGAGTCATAGGGGGATTGTTGAAGATGTGCTAGTTAAAGTAGGCCCTTTTGTCTTCCTAGTTGACTTTGCGGTCATAGATACCGATGATGTGGATGTCTCATTGATATTTGGTAGACCATTCCTAGCTACTTCTCGTGCTTTGATTGATGTGCATGACGGAAAATTGACATTGAGAGTAGGACAAGAGAGTGTCACATTTTGCATAGCCGATGGCATGAAGTTTGCTCACGCACAAGATGATTTAGAGTACTCTTGTGATACTATTGCTTCGGCTAGTGTGTGTAGTATTTCTAACTTCGTGTGTCGAGATTCTTTGGATGTTTGCCTTAGAACGGATGTGCAGGAACATTTAGGCACCCCGGAGTTAAAAGCTCAAGTGGCTTACCTTGATGAAGGGAGAGACAAGTTAGAGGGTGAAACGGTTTTTGTTGCTCTCCCGAAGGTGGAAAGGGTAAAGACCTCCTATGAAGAACCACCTACTCTTGAGCTCAAGCCTCTTCCCGCACATTTGGAGTATGCTTTTCTCATGCCAGATTCTAAGCTACCGGTCATCATCAATTCTGAGCTTCTACCCGAGCAAAAGGACCGTCTAGTGGAGCTCCTCAAGAAGTACATGAGAGCTATTGCGTGGAGCATCTCGGATATTCGAGGTATAAGTCCCACATTTTGCTCACATCGGATCCTTATGGAGGAAGATTTCAAGCCGGTGGTGCAACCACAAAGAAGGCTAAATCCTAACATGAAGGAGGTTGTGAAGAAAGAGGTTATTAAGCTTATGGATGCGGGTATTATCTTTCCTATCTCGGATAGCCTTTGGGTTAGCCCCGTGCAAGTTGTTCCCAAGAAAGGAGGGATCACGGTGATAGCTAATGACAAGGATGAGCTTATCCCGACAAGGACGATCACCGGGTGGCGTGTTTGCATAGATTATCGTCGACTCAATGATGCCACTAGGAAGGATCACTTTCCTCTACCTTTCATGGATCAAATGCTCGAGCGTCTCTCCGGTCACGAGTACTATTGTTTCTTGGATGGTATGTCCGGGTACTTCCAAATCCCGATCGCCTCGGAGGACATCGAGAAGACCACATTCACATGCCCCTTCGGTACTTTTGCTTATCGACGGATCCCCTTTGGGTTGTGCAACGCTCCCGCTACCTTCCAACGGTGTATGCTTGCCATTTTCGATGATTTCGTGGAAGATATCATGGAAGTGTTCATGGACGACTTCTCGGTTTTTGGGGATTCATTCGACCTATGCTTGAGGAACCTTGAGAAGGTCTTGCGTCGGTGTGAAGAGACCAATCTTGCATTAAGTTGGGAGAAGTGTCATTTCATGGTCAATGAGGGGATTGTTCTTGGTCACAAGATCTCTAAAAAGGGCATTGAGGTTGACAAGGCAAAATTGGAGACCATCTCTCAACTTCCTCCACCCTCATCCGTGAAAGCCGTGAGAAGCTTCTTGGGGCATGCCGGTTTCTATAGGCGCTTCATCAAAGACTTCTCGAAAATAACTACTCCTATGACTCGGCTTCTTGAGAAGGATGTGGAATTTCGTTTTGATGAAGAGTGCTTGCAAGCTTTTGAACTCCTCAAGGGTAAGCTCACGAATGCCCCTATACTCATTGCTCCGGATTGGTCAAAGTCATTTGAGTTGATGTGTGATGCTAGCGATTACGCCATTGGAGCGGTTCTAGGCCAACGAATCGACAAGAGATTCCATCCAATATACTATGCAAGTAAGACTCTCAATGATGCTCAAAGGAACTACACAACTACGGAGAAGGAGCTCTTGGCCATAGTGTTTGCTTTTGATAAGTTTAGGTCCTACTTGGTACTTTCTCACACTATTGTCTTCACGGACCACCAAGCTTTGAGGTACCTTCTATCTAAGACCGATGCTAAACCAAGGTTGATCCGATGGGTCCTTCTATTGCAAGAGTTTGATATTGAGATTCGAGATAAGAAGGGGTCCGAGAATGTAGCCGCCGACCACTTGTCTCGCTTGGAAGAGGCGGAAATGGTACACAATGGTAATGAAGAGATCAATGACAACTTCCCCGATGAGCTATTATTCGCTATAGCAACTTTAGAGTTCAAGGAACCTTGGTTCGCGGATTTGGCTAACTATCTTGCTAGTGGAGACTTGAAGGAGGGCCTCTCCACTCAAGACAAAAGGAAGTTCTTTGCGGATTTGAAGCATTACTATTGGGACGATCCTTTTGTATTTCGAGTTGGCTCGGATGGTATGATTAGAAGATGTGTCACTTATGGAGAGTCTAAGGACATCATGCGACATTGCCACTCCGGTCCTACGGGTGGACATCATGGAGCAAATCGCACGGCTCGCAAGGTACTTGAGTCCGGATTCTTTTGGCCCTCGATCTTCCGAGATTGTCAAGACTTTGTCAAGTCTTGCGATGCGTGTCAACGTTCAGGTAACATCTCTTCCCGTAATGAAATGCCTCAAAATGTCTCGTTAGTGGTAGAAATATTTGATATATGGGGTATTGATTTCATGGGACCGTTTCCTACTTCGCATGGTAACAAGTACATATTAGTTGCGGTAGATTACGTGTCTAAATGGGCGGAGGCACAAGCTTTGCCTACCAATGATGCCCGAGTCGTAGGGAAGTTTCTTGTTAAGTTGTTCACACCGTTTTGGTACCCCTCGTGCTATCATTAGTGATCGAGGTACTCATTTTCAAGGGCAATTCGATAGAGTATGCCACCGGTTCGGCGTCACTCATCGGATGTCCACCTCGTATCACCCTCAAACTAGTGGCCAAGCCGAGGTGACCAATAGGGAACTTAAGAGAATCTTAGAGAAGACGGTCGACCAATCACGGAAAGATTGGTCGAAGAAGCTTGATGACGCTCTATGGGCCTACCGCACGGCCTACAAGACCCCTATAGGCACTACTCCCTATAGGATGGTCTATGGCAAAGCATGCCATTTGCCGGTAGAGCTCGAGCACCGAGCTTATTGGGCATTGAAATTTCTAAACCTTGATATGAGTCTCGCAGGAGAAGAGCGTAAGTTTCAGGTACATGAGCTTGAGGAGTATCGCCATCATGCATATGAGAATGCAAAGCTTTACAAGGAGAGGACGAAGCTCATTCATGATTCCCGTTTGAAGCCGGGCAAGGATTTCAAAGTTGGTGATCAAGTTCTCCTATACAACTCTCGGCTCAAGCTCTTTCCCGGGAAATTGAGGTCTCGTTGGTCCGGCCCCTTTACGGTAACTCATATTTTTCCTTATGGCACCATCGAGGTAATCTCTCCATCCCAAACCGAACCTTTTAAGGTGAATGGCCATAGACTTAAGCATCATGTTGTTAGTGATACTATAGGTGCTGTTGAGGTCTTGTCTTTGGTCGTGCCTTGAGTGTTCCTTGCTTCGTCGAGCTTAAGACGTTAAACAAGCGCTTCTCGGGAGGCAACCCGAGGGTTTTTCATGTCTTTTCTTCTTGATTTGATTGCGTGATTGTGTGTTTTTGTGGTGTTCAAGGTCCTTGAGTTGTTGTGGTGTCCTTTGTGGTCTCGTAGGCGTTGAAATTCTGAAGTTCGGGGTCCGTTTTGGGTTGATTTGACGGTGTTTTGGTCGTTTTTCGTCGAGGTGAAAATTTGTTTTTAAGCTGAGGAGGTGCACGCCGTGCACCACGCACGCCGTGCATGATGCACGCCGTGCACCGTGCACGTTTGGTGCACGTGCTGTCCAGGAGGTTTCGAAAAAATTTTCAGCTCCAAGGTGCACTGTCGTGCACCCTGCACGCCGTGCACCCTTGCACGTCGTGCACCTGATCTTTCCCTTTACATTGTTTCGGTTTGGTCAGGGTTGAGTCATCTGATTCTTGATTTTCTGGTTTGAGTCATTGTTCGGTTTGGTTTTGGTTCACCCAACTCACTTGACCCAGCTGCCCGACCCGACCCACTCACTCACCCCTACCCCAAACCAAACCAACCCACCCACCAACCAGCCTACTCACCCGCCCGAACCAACTGACCCACTCACCCGACCCGGCTGACCCACCCAACTAAACCCAACCCCCCCTTATCCCTTTCCTCGACTCCACCAGCCCAGCACCCGTCTCTCTCTCAATTCCGCCGCCGAAGCTTCCTCAACCGCCCGCCGCCACCACACCGACCAGCTCCAGCCGCCGCCGCCACCACCCACATCAACTTACCCGACCGCCGGCCTTCCTTCCGCCAGCCAGCTCCGGCCGCCAACCTGCCCAGCCCCACCCGACCACGCAACCCAGCCGACGCCGCCCACCTGCCCAGCCCCACCCGACCACGCAACCCAGCCGACGCCGCCCACCTGCCCAGCCCCACCCGACCACGCAACCCATCCGATCCGCCGCCGAAGCTTCCTCAACCGCCCGACGCCACCACACTCCTGCCAGCCGGCAACTTCCCATCTCAGCCCTCGATTCCAGGTTTCCAATTTTGATTTGGGATTTCTGATTTGGTTGCTGTTCTACTAGCTGGGGATGGGTTGATGTGAGGGGTGTGCTTGTTTTGAATCAATTTGTTTTGTGATTTAGGAGCTTAAATTGGGCAGATGTTGGTAGGTGTCTTGTGTCCTGATTTTAGTGTTGCTTGATGAACTAAATGGTGGCAGTTGGTGGTTGATTTTTGTTAGTGTGGTTTGGGGGGATGAGCGTAGTGTGTTTATTCTTTCGTTTTGGGTGGAGGGGTTGTTTGGTTTTGAATGGACATTTGTGCTATCTTACTTGTTGTGGTGCTTAGTTGATTGGTGTGGATTGTCACATGTGTGAGTGTGGTTCCGTGGATATTGCCTCTGTTATTGATTCATGACCAATTTTTGGCCAATTTGGATTTTTCATTGCCTTGTGCTTAATTCGGGGACCGAATTCCATTCTTTGTGTGAGGAGGGGTGTGGTTAATCACCACTCATTGGTTTAAACTTTGTGCATTCCTCCTTACATTGTGTGGACTTAGGCTTATATGTTTTCGATTCGTGTTTTTGATCCATGATGCATGCCTTTTGCTTAAGTTTGGAATTCAATGATTTGATTTTTGCTAGCATAGGTTGTTGCACTTGAACTTGATGATTTTGAATTGTGCTCAATGTTTTGATCATGTGTTATGATTCGGCGCGTTGATAGGATTTGTCTTAGGAGTGTAGCCTTTCTGGTTGATTCTTTGTATGCACTTCTTTTGCAGGATGCCTCCCAAGGGTAAAGCAGCTTCTTCATCCTCCGCCCCCAAGCGATCCAAGGCACCAGCCTCCAAGAAGAGGAAGGGACAGACTGGGGAGTCTTCTGCTCCTCCACCACGGTCGCCTTCGCCGCCTCCAGCTCCTCGTGGCGTCGACCCTCCTGAGTCAGTGGTTCAGAGAATCTTCGACTTCGACCCCAGAGATCGGGCTTACAGTCGTTATCAGGTTATGGCGAGATGGCCCGTGGCGAGGCAGGGTAGATTTGATTTTGAGGGGTTGCAGAGTCATGATGGTTGGTTGGATGCTTTGAAGACTTTGGCTGATGGAGCCGGTATTTGGCCGCTCTTGGAGGTTGACGAGAGGGAGTATGAGAGCCACAGGATCACTCACCACTTCTCAGGACTTTGGATTTTTCCTTTCTTTTATTTTTGTTTATGACTGCATGTTTTGTTGTGTTTGACTTCTGATTTTCTCTTTTCATTTCTGGCTTTGAACTTGTCATGTTGTTGGATCACACATCTCATCCGTACTCTCATCTTGTCGACTATGGGTTGTGTTTGAGTGGTGTGCCCTCCCTTGTTTTCTACAGGTACCCCTGATTCAGGTCCTCGTCCTGAACAGGTTACTTGACCCGGGATTCCATCTCCGGCTTCTCTTCTTCACCGCGCGGTATTTTCGTTCCACCTTATCCTCTCTCTCTCTTGATCATTGAGGACAATGCTCATGTTAGTCGTAGGGGAGTTTGAGGTTTGGTGTGATTATTTGTCGGTAGAAGTCTAAAGCTATGTTTTGATGTGTTGCATGATCTTAATTGAATGTCGAATTCCTCTATTGTAGAATCGTTCGGTTCTTGACTTTTGGGGTTTAATTGACTTCAAGTTTTCACAATGACGTTTAGACTGTCCTACTTAGAACCTATAACCAGCATGTTAGCACTAATATCAAATGAGTCTGGGCCAGAACTGAGATTTTATCACTCTTGTATGTTGGTTGACTGGTTTGATACGTGTTTTTGTACCGCTCGATAACACCGGTCTAAGATGATGAAGGCAATCAGAATTTTCACCCCTTTTCCATGTCTTTCTTTACCCTTTTTGATCCTTCGTGATTGTGGCTTGAGATTAGACGGAATCCAATTCGAAATCTTGTGTGGAAGTTGTAAAGGGCTAAGGATCAAGTGGCTAAATTGTGAAAAAAAAAATGCTCAAAAAAAAAGCTAGGCAAGCTCGGCACCTAAGTGAAGTGTCGGGTTGAGCACTAAGCAAAAGGGCAAAGGATGTGAGCTAGGCAGGTTCAACACCTAAGTGAAGTGTTGAATCGAGCACTAGTATGCAGTAAGAAAAAAAAAAGAAAGAAAAATGGAAATGAAAAGAAAAGAAAAGAAAGAAAAAGAGTTCTCAAATGTAGCCCTTGATCCTAGCCAGAGTTTGTAAAGTGCGGATCTAGAAGCGGATGAAGTCGAGTCGATAGCCACATCATAATCACTCGCCACTTACGATCCATGTCCCGATTTCAAGTCCTTCTGATTAGAGTTGGTGTTGTCGTGGTCGGTTTTGCTGTGTCCCAATCAACCACTACTTGAAGTGTGCAGAAATTAGTGAGGTTTAGACTTGTTTGGTTGATGTTCTTGCATGTGTAGGTTTAGTTTGTTCGTGGAACAGTTTAAGCTAAATTGTGATTGCTTGAATCTCAATGGACCGAACTTGTCATTTGTGAACTTGGATGTTTTCTAATTCATTTGCTTGAGGACAAGCAAAGGTTAGTCGTAGGGGAATTTGATGTGACTTTAATTAGTGCATTTTAAGCTTATGAATGACCTATGAAATGCCCGTGTCTATTCGTGAAATGACATGACTTATATGCTTTTATTGAAGTTTTGTGCAAAGTGTCATTTTGTTGTCCGGTTGCCACTTTGGAGCCAAATTCGTGGGCTATTGGAGTTGCCTCTGTGCATTTTCAGGTTATGGCATCAAAGTACGGATGACAAGGAGCGCATAGGAGCAAACGGGAGGTCATTTGGAGTCCGGACGAGGGAGATATGAGCATTACAAGATCGAGCTTTCTGCAGAGTGCAGGGGTGCACGCCGTGCAGATGTGCACGCCGTGCAGGGTGCACGCCGTGCACTGTCCCCTGCACTATAAATATTCTTGTTTTTGGCCATTTTGGAGATTCTATCATCTCTCTTGAACCCCAAACACATACCCACGAACCCTCAAACCCTAGAACACATTTTTGGAGCAATTTGAAGCCATTGGAGCTAGGATTGAAGCCAACAAACCTTGGGAGAAGTGCTCACAAGTAGAGAAGTGAAGATCATCTCAAGGATTCATCCATGGTGTTCTTGGTGACCATTCTTCCTTCTTTTCTCTTTACTCCCTTGGCCATGTGTGGCTGAGTTTCTAGGGTTCATCTTGGATGGGTAGATTAGTTGTGCTATGATAGAGGGATGATTGTATAGAACTTGCCATGATTGATCTTGGTTGTATGAGGATGATTCCTAGACTTGTTCTTAATGCCATTTTATGCCATGTTTGCTTGATTTGGTCCATTCAATGTGATTTGATGCATGAGAGTGCTTGGATTGCATAGATTGTAGGTCTAGGGATTGAAGTGAGTGTGTTCTAAGAGATTAGATCATCTTGTTTCAACCATTTTCACTTGATTTCTCTCTTGGGCATTTTATCGAACACTTGGTGTGCATGTGGATTTTCATTCAATTGAGTTTGAAAAGGCTTTTTGGTGAATCTCTTAGTGTTAGGGCATTGATATGAGAGTGTTGTGCCTAGCCTTGTGGTCATAGAGTCTTAAGAGAGTATCTTGTGTCTTGGCATTTCATCAAACACTTAGAATGCATCCTTTTTTCACTTAGCTTGAGAGCGAGAGCCTAAGTTGAGTGGTATTAGGATAGGGATTAGGTGCTACGAGAGTGCATTGAGTCTATAAAAGTGAAATGCATGGTCATCCGAATGCAAACTCGATCTTAATTGGCTTGTTTGTTCAATTAGTCATCTTGAGCATGATGAAACTACCCACCAAGAGAGCCCCCTTTGTCTTTGATTTGAACCACCTTTCTCTCTTGCTTAGTCTTTGTTAGTATTGCATTTCTTTGCCTTTGTTTCTGAATTTCTCGATCAAACCAAACCAATTTCAAATGTTTAGACCGTCTATGAGAAGTGTGAGTATTGGTTTATGAGAGGACCCCGTGGAATACGACCTTGGTAAAATCGCCTTTTATCAGTGATCAGGCAAAGTGTTGTTGTATTGGAAACTATAATTGGTTATGTAATAGTATGTTTGTGCTTCTAGGTTGTGTTCCTCGGTGGTGTATTGAACAATATGTAATGGACAAAAGATTTCGCGTTGGATGACATTATGTATCTGGTGTTTCTTGCATTTGAAACCATATAATAAGATTCAAAAGTAGTAGTCTGCTTATACACGTAATCAAACTACACCCTATGTATAACCATATTAGTTTGGATAGAATCTTAAAACCTCTGGAAAACCTAGCATTGACATTACAACAGACCAAAGCATCACAGTTTGCTACGAAACTAATAACCAAAAGTACCCACATCCACATCAATTACAAGTTCCTTGCAGTCAGGACTTGACCCCAAAAAAACCCCACACTCACAACCATTGTAAGAAACCACAAGCACCACAATTTGCTTCGAAGCTAATAACCAAAATACATCCTAATACCAGTTCCTTTATGCACCTTCCTTGCAATCCAAAATAACCAAAATACATAAACTACATGCTCCTTATTTCATGTTGACTGTGCTGGCTGGGTAGCTGGTGGTGGGTCTGGTTGAGAGCCCCATTAATGTCCTCAAAAACCCTTGCCCTTGATGCCTCTAACCCAACACATGGCCCCTGGCAATGAACACAAGCCGAAATAAAAAAAGTCAACACAACACATATACGACAGCAATGGACAAATGAGAATACAAACACACCCTATAATACATATTTCCAGTAGCTAGATTTGTGTACACTCCCACACCCTGCATAGTTGTCCAAAGCTCATTGTTGAGATGCACTCGATTGGTATTCAATTTGATCACACCCTACATATACCATAGTAGAGCAATGAAAAGCTGAATTGACCCACAACTGCATTGTAATGACAACACAGGGGTTTCGCATTTTAGAGTTCAATAGATTTACTTGAACGCCATGATTACGGAGATAGCTGCGTGCATTGTGGTCTAACTCCCTACAGAATCCACAGGTTGGAGCCTTCATCCTCCTTGTTGCAGTTCTGGAAGGACCCTTTGTTGGGCACGTCTAGTTCGACGGGTACGAACCCTTGGTGGCTCCACTGCTACTGGTGTCTCCTCTCTAACATTTACTCTATCCTTGTCCGGGCACTTTCTAGAACTGTGGCCTCTTCCCTTAAAAGTTTTGCAATGCATGATTATACCCTTCCTACTAAAAACATTCCTTATCCCATTCTTGTCTTTCCTACCTCCCGTTTTTACTGCTCTTTTCCTTGGTTTTTTTTTGGGGCCTACCTAGCATGACCCTAGCTACAGGTGGCCTTACCACATAACCTGGAGTTTTCTCTCATGCTTGCTGCCAGGCATGACAGGGATTCCACCATATCCATAAGCTTTCATGGAAAACCTATGTCGGTAGTGTCGTGAACCGTTGCATCCCAATAACTCGAGTTGTTGGGAGAGGGTTCTGAATGGATCTTATAGTGTTTACTAACACGCCCCCTCAAATGAAAGCCCATGAAAGGGGATTGAAGTTTGCAAAGGTCCACTAAGCCTTATGCAAGATAAATTGTTATATTGGGGGCTATCGAGATTCGATACATTGACCTCTCGGTCATCAAAGGCTCCGATACCATGTCGTGAACCGTTGCATCCCAATAACTCGAGTTGTTGGGAGAGGGTTCTGAATGGATGTTATAGTGTTTATTAACAGGTAGTACTTCTCAGCCTAGTAATAGATATCCTTCCTCAAGAAGGAAGCACATGCAATTGCATGAACATAAGGTATTCCACTTAAGTCCCAATACCCACATGTACAGGTGAACTTGTCCAAGTCCACGACATAACCAAATTCCCCAACAACACTCACATACAAGTTCTTATGTTTGCATCAGGCAGTTCCTGGTTATTATTTTTCCTTTTTCTATCTTAGCATCTATCTTGGGACATAGCAAGTGTTCATTAGTCGTCTAAAACATATGAACTTTATCAAGAATCTTTTGCATTATATATTCTCTTATCCCTTCTAACATGTTTATGATTCTAAGACTCCTTCATTTCACAATGCACCAATTGAAGTTCTCACAAATGTTGGATTCAATAGAGTCACACTTAAGTATTGATGGGTGATTCAAGAAAATGTGCTAAGTTCTTAGTTCTTACCACTTGGTTCAGGAATACCTATTGATGGGTTTTGCGCACTTTTAAATACGAATTATTAAACTCAATGATATGGAGAAACTATGCCAAGAAAAAGAAATCAAAATTGAAAAAATAATTTTTTTACTCATTATTAGAAAAGAAAACCGTTAGCGTTTATTCTGTATATATCATTAATTCTATATCATCTAACATTATTCTATACAAAATAGTACAAGCTTACACGTTATCTACCTTTACAAATTTTAATCATTCAACATATAGAGATAGATCAATTATCTACTTGACTGCCTCTAAGCTAATCATACAACCTATAGAGACAATTTTAAATTATCTACCTCTAAAAAATTTAAAAATACAACCTATAGAGGCAATTTTAAATTATCTGTCTCAAATATTATACATTATATGCCTCTAGAAATTTCCCTTTGTAGTCAGATTATGTTGTAGTAACGGAAGCATAGGTCACCAACGACATTTTAGGAGTTGGTGTGAACCGGATTTACTACGGTGACAACACCTATTTTGTTGTCACCATGACAACACTATTAAAGTACTAATTTTTTTTTGGGTACTAATTTTTTCGTAATGGGTACATGATTTGAATTCGCAAGCACCGTTTTTCATAATAAGAACTCGATTTGTTAAATTTAGGTATCAAATTTTTCATAGCAGATACCTAATTTGAATTTACAGGTACCAATTTTCATATTAGGTACTTAATTTGTTAATTTTAGGTACCAATTTTAGTGTTGTCATGGTGACAACAAAAGAAGTGTTGTCACCATAGGAATTGCCGGTATGAACTATTATATGTTTAGATGTTCTTGGAAGATGTTTCGCCTATAGGGGTATTTTAGTCATGGGGTCGACGGCGGCCGGCAGTGGGTGGAGGATAAAGGATGGGATCGGCCGGCCGGCCTTCTCTTTATGAATTGAATGAATGCCAAGTGGCAACTTGATTGGGGTCTTATTATTGGGACGGTTCTTCAGATAGCATTTAAGTTGTTTATATGCCTTGTCAACGAGATTGCTAACTCAGACTAATGGAATATGTAAAAAATTGATAACATGCTATTTGAAACTTTGACCCCGATAGGTGGAGTCAATTGGGTATTTCGAAAAAGGTTGTGTATGTTTTGGGAATTTCACAATAGTTGATGCTATCTGAGGGTATTAAGGCCTTAAGGGTAAGTGTAACCAAGTACTCATTAACTTTTAATTTGTAATCTAACTATCAGTAATTAATTACATTTGTATTTTGCTAATTCCGTCATATCCATTCAAAATCTTCGTTAAATATTGATATCATCAAGCTAACTTAGCAATGTTTCCCACGTTCCTGAATATGGATTCCGCTTTCTCCCAATCAGCGCATTTCGAGTAGAGACTGATGAGCGAGTTCAAGAGAACCGAGTTGGACCAAGCTTTCGTGTACGATTCAGTCGAGTTGGAAGCTTGTGGGAGCGGATGCATGACCTAAGGAGAAGAGAATAGGTAACTTGGTCTGGAAATGTGCCGTTTCTTTGTTTGTATGAATTAACTGCTCTTTTCATTTCCCGAATATTCTAAATATCCCGCATAAATTTATTCTGGAAAATAATAAGATCAATAACATTGACGGTCACTTAAATTTGAGAGTTGTACACCGTAGTCACCTAATTTTAATTTATAACACAGCCAATCATAAAAATATATCTCCTACCATTTTCTGGGTCGGAGGTTTATTGTTGGGTCAAAGCTCTAGGTCTAATAATTAATGGAGGCATTGCGGGCTGAGCCCAAAATTTATGGGCTTAATCAAATAATTTCATTAACTCTGTTAAAAAAAAATTGTTTAAGCAATTTTGAAATTAATTAATTTCTGAACATAAATATGTCAATCATGAATGCTTCAAGGAATTTGAAAGGCGTCCTTGATGCGTTGAATGGTGTACGAGAGAAGGTTGGTCAAGATGTCCACTGAATCTCTTGTCGCCATCAATTCAGGGTCAGTGCTCGCTAGTATTTGGAACTCAGCCGTCATAATACACCCCCTTCTCCACCACCACCGATGCCAGTACTAGTACTAGCACCATCGCCTCTACCACCATTGCCATCAGGGAATATGGTGAACCCCAATGGAAAGAGAGCCGCGAAGAAGCTGTCTCCTCCGCCCATCGCTAACTCCAAAATGGGAGCATCCACCACGGCGTACACCAACAAGGAAGAAGTGGCGTCGTTCCACGTTTCTTGGAGGATGTACGATGTGCCATTATGATCACTATAGCCGTTTTGCTGCCCAAAGAGATATAAAGGTCAAACCAAAGATAAATTTTGACCGGATCGAGTGAAATAAAGGTTCAACCAATGTGTGTATTACGAAGGATGGAAACAAAGTTCCCACAAGTATGAGCCTTGGGGATACGAAAAACCTCTTCGAGGGACCCACCATTGATTAGAAAATCCCAATCCTTTCTTGTATCTTCCCTCATCAAGAACTCGAACACCCTCCTCCTCGAAACAGGAAGCCACAAGGAAGTTGAGGCGCTCAGCACGATCCCCACTGCCTCCTCTGGATCGGTCGAGTTCTTCCTCGACATAATCATCACATTTTCACCCACGCTTCCCAGGGATAGCTTCTCCCAGGTAGAGTTCGACGAGCCGATGGAGATTCCGCGGTAGAAGTTGTTCACCATTTTTTGGGATAGCTTCATCAACCTCTTCTTCCCACCCATGGTTATCACTACAAAATTAATATTTTGGTCAGACCAACTCGCTCAGCTCGGTCAAAATGAGATTCGAAAATCGGATGTAAATTACTTACTAAAAGGGTCTTGGGGCATGTTGGAAGAAGCCAGAAAGAGAGCTACACACTCGCAATATCTTTGGATCGTAGCAATCCACCTTCCGGCCCCAAAACCCATACCTAACCTAACCATGGGCGCATCATCGGGTGAACTAAGCTCTCGTTGTATTGGACATGTTCCACCCGTGTCACCTACAAAAAAAGCGATTGCACAGCTAAGTCATGATATATTCATTAAATCTTAAATCGTTAATCTCAATAATCAGGGTTTAATTACCTTGGAGCAACCATTTTTTAAGTCATTGATGATGCAACCAGATGGGAGCCTCAAGCTGGCTGGATCCGAGTTTGAACTCGACCCTTCGTTCGCATCGACACAGATATCGACAACGGACCAAACACTATCCATCTCCTTCTCGCAGGACCGAATAAACTTCGTTGCACGAACCAAAATCAGCGGCGAAATCGGTTGAAACTCGACTTTTATCTGGTAACTCACAAACATTAATAATCATAATTTTTAACCAAGTAAACCAAACTGGATTAATTAAATACATAATTAATTTATTACATACCATTAGTAATCCATCAGAAGACAGCGTGTTCAAGTTTGGTGCCACTTGCCACCAATCCAGCAAAAGCCTCCATCCAACGGTCCTAATCAAATTTAAAAAAAAGTCCATAAATAAATTTGAAAAAAATAAAAATTGAACCAAAAAAACAAATTGTCTAATTTAATAGTGACTAACAAAATTTCTTGTAGGCGAAGAAACATACCATGTTCATCATTATTCCGACGAGTGTCAAACCATCGATGCAAACAATGCCTGATGCCCTCGTGGCCTCAGTGACGAACTCGGTGTCTTCCCTCTCCATAAGGCCATGTGCGGACACCTGAGGATAGTACTCAAGATTCAATGCTTCTTCCCCGTCGCTCTTCTTCACCTAGAGTGGCTCACCCATGTGACTCATGCTCATCACCTCAGTCCTAGCCCTATGGACATATTGTCTGTACACCTCCGAATTGTACCCGCTACTAGGCAGGACCACTGGACGACTGGTCTTGGTGGGAGCGTCGTTACCAAACCCTACATGATTTCTATTGTTCGTGGTGTTGTGGTTGTGGTTGCGGTTGTTGTTCTGGCGGAGAACAGGTCCCATAGGGTTACTGTTGTTGTTGTGGTCGTTCTGGCCGAGTGTCGGAGCAGGTGGTGCCAATGTTGTTGTGGAAGGGGAAATTAGAGGTCGGTTGTACGTGTTGGCCAGTGCGACCTCTTCCTTGAGGCGAGTGTTCTCCGCTCTAAGCTGCTCATTTTCGAAGGCAAGCGACGTGGGATCCACTAGACCACCGCATGAGGTGCACATGGGTTGGGTCACATTTTTCCTTAAGACGTCGTTCTCTGCTATCAGCTTGTCAGTTTGAATCCTCAGGAGTGTGTTCTCATGACGCTCCAATAATGTCTGCACATATATCATTGGTATCTCAATATTCAATAAAGACTGTAACCGGTTAATCATGTCGATTCAAATGTAGAAAAAGTGGCAAATCATCCAACGAATGTCGAATTTTTGAGGTTCGTACCTTCGTTTGGGTGCGGCGGTTCTGGAACCAGAACTTGATCTGCTTAATCTCCATCCCAAACTTCTTGCTGAGCTCGTTCCTTTGCTTCTCAGCGGGGTGAGGCTGCTCCAGGAAGAACCTAACCCAAAACCAGAAATCAATAACCAAAACTCGAAACCAAAAACAAAAAACCAAATTTTAGAATGGTTACGTACTTTTCAAGCTCTCTGTGTTGTTCCTGAGTGTGGCGTATGTACTTCCTCTTCTTACCACGCCGCTCATCCTTTGCTTCATACTCATAGTTGTCACTCGAATCAACTGGTTCCACGTCGACGGCAGCGGCGACTTGCTGGATGATATCGTTTTGGTCAACTTGCGAGATGATGTCGTTTTGGACGCTAGCAGCAATAACATCAACTTGTGGAACGTTGTCGTTTTAAATACCACCAGAAGTAGGAGCATCAGCTTGTGGTACAACGACGTTTTGGACATCACCGACAACACCAACTTGAGGGACGACGTCGTTTTGAACAACAATAACAAAGTCAACTTGCGGGACGATGGTGTTTTGAATACCACAAGCAGCATGAGCATCGGCTTGTGGTACGACGACGTTTTGGACATCATCAACAACATCAATGTTCAGTTCAATACCTTTTCCTGCCATGATCGGCTTTTTTCTGCATTGAACCAATGAAGCGAAACATAAAATGGATCAGAGAATATGATGGACAAAAATCAAGATTCTGAGTAAAATCGAAAATACTTGGTGAGATCGTAACATATATATTAAGCATGTAATATTTAGAATCGTACAACCGTGAAAACATATTCAGAACTATGAAGGCCGTAGACAATAATGTAATAAAAGATTTGACTCAGAATATAGTTATTAAATTATTGAACTTTAAGTTGGCGGAGATATTAAATGATTGTTATTAATTTTAGTTAAACAAGATCCAATTATGTAAACGCAAAAAGGAATAGAAATGAGTTGAAAGAAAAAAAAAACGAGGAGTAAATGTAATAAAGTCAGAGATGAATTGAAGAGGACAACATATGTCACATGAAAGTCAAATCCTATATTAGTATGAAATACAGTGTTAGATGATTGCATTGGCTAAATAATGTCCGAAAATGATATTCTATAGGCTTTCTAATGATGTATTGAATCAAATAATTAATATCAAATAAAAAAATGTATTGTGAAAATCTTGTTGTCGAGATTTTTACTCTTTCTGATTTGATTGTCTACAAATTATTCAGATATGATAGAATTAGTTGAATCCAATCCATATGTAAAAGGATTACGAGTTAGATATGAATTTATATAATGACATAATAAGAGGAAGTCGAATGAAAACTTAATTTTATATATTTTAATCGATTAATTGATCTACGCCCGCCTTTCCAACAATATGCCAAGAAACTAAAATAAATATTAGATATATTATATGAGACATACGTGTGCATAGTTATTAGAATATTACTGTCAACACCTCGACTCCGATTTAATTGTCTCACCAACACCAAGATCCAAACAAAAAGTAAAACTACATACACGAGTGTGCAAAATAATCAGACGGTCACTATCAACATCTTTTCTCACTTATCCAATAATATATCGTGAAACTGAAAACAAAGACCATATGTATTATATGAGACATACGTGTGCAAAGGTGTGCATAGTCATGAGACTGTCACTGTCACTCCGATTTAATTGTCTCACAAACACCAAGATCCATACAAAAAAAAAAACCATATACACGAGTGTGCAAAATAACTAGACTGTGATTATCAACACCTTCTCCCGAGTTATTTCACTCTACCCACTCATGTCCAACAAGGATGAATCATGAATATCTAGAGCTGAACTTGGAGAGAAAGATGTATATAGACTGAACTAAAAACACATAAATTAATATGATAATTGATTATAAGTATTAAAAAACACTTTAGAGTACCTAATCTTCTTTCAATAGGCTATGGCTCTCTCCTAATCACACTTTATAGGCTAAAGTCAACTAGTCAGAGGGACTGAAATGGTAAGAAGGGGGAATGAATAGCCTATATGTAATTTTCCATGTTTGAATGAGGGGACACTTTGTATATTACCATCTTTCATTCCCTAATCTTTTCATTTTGTTCCTTATGTGTTTTTTTCTTATTTTAGATAAGGTTAATACACCTTTTTGCCCCTCTATTATGCAAAGTCAACAAACATACCCCTTTAATATTTTCTAATCTATTTAACACCCTCTACTTTCAAGCGTTTAACAAATATGTCTCTTTGTTTAACTTTTCGTTTATTTTCCATCTGATATGTTGATTGTACGTGTCACATCAAATTATTTGTCCACCTTCTCGCTCATTGTAATGTTCACAATCTAAAATTATTTAAATTAGAAAGGAAAAGGGAAATGAATACCACAAACACCTCCATACATAATTGTGATTATAATGCTTTTTCTTTTTAATTTAAATATTTTCACCTTGTGACATCCCAATCAGCGATGTTGTGGAAAAATAATATGATGTATCACATATAATCAACCCATTATACGAAAAATAGATTGTTTGTTACTTTTCAAAGTAGAGTGTGTTCAATCGGTTAGAAAATAGTAAAATGATATGTTTGTTAACTTTGCATAGTAGAGGAGAAAAATATGTATTAACCCTTTTGGATATTGGTATTGAAGCCCAATTAGCAAATGAAATCTATATCATGTTTTTTCTTATAAATTTGTCATATATCAGTAAAGGTTAACCATATATATTGTAGTTTCCGTAAACCGGGGGAGTAAATCCAGAACCTTCGGAGCGGGCCCAAGTGTTCACCGAAGAGGCCCATGTGTCTGTAACGACGCTTCACCGCTGATGATTGTGAAATAATGGGGAGTCATGTGAACCCTAAACGGCATCTGTGTATGCATTTTCATATTGGGATATCTCAGTATCTTAGTTACTATATTTCTGTTAGTCATTTTGTGTTATGATGTTGTTAAGTTATTAGATAATCAATTTCTTAACATCTAGGAGTTATGTTCTCCTCGTTTATATCTTCTAGTTTGACAAAGTTATTGGTTTAATTAGTGAGTTTGCATTTATTAGGGTTTGTTACGAATGAACTTTTCACGTGTAAAAATAATACGTAGTTAGTGAAAATCTAAGATTGTTGATATTGTTGATGAGAAAATGAGTGAAGTATAACTATGGTGAGGCTTCTAAAATAAAATGTGAATGATGCACATGTGTTACATGTGCATTGTATCTTGATGCCCAGTTAGTTGATAATGAGTGATCTGATCCATACACATATATGAGGTACGTTAGAAAGTTACATGCGTTCATTGATAATCTAACTGATTGCGATGATATTTGTCTCAAGAGCGAGCTACAAATCCTAAGCATATGCGTTAATACTCTAATTCATTCTAAATATGATACTTGTGTCAATAATTTATTAATTGAACAGAAGGAGACCTCATTGGAACTAGTACAAAATTTCAATGACTAAAATTAAATGATACAAAACTATAATGAGAGAGTGGTATTCTAGTTATTTCAATGAGTGGTTGGTTACAAAAGACAACCAAAAAAATGTGTGACATGGAAAGTCATTAAAAAGGTTTTATATTTTGGTATGCCATTAATTGATTTAGACTGTGTTTTTTAAGAGTATCTTCACTTATACAATGAATCACACGTGTCTACGAAATAGAATAAAATTTACATTTGGCAATTGATATTAAAAACTGGGTATCCACCCAAAATCCGGTTGATTTAGGCGGGGATTGTCCATTGACCGGGTAAATTTGTCGGGTACGGGTAAACCCAATACTGGTTCGAGTGGGTAACGAGTTTGAAGCTATCCGCCCATGTCCAACCCTACAGGTACACGATATGAAACAACGTCATATTAGCCACAATATATCATCTATGTTTAATGGACCAGACCCAGTTTCTCCTTCAGACAATTAGTTCTTCATTTCAACTCATCAATCCAGTAGTCTATCGTTCCCTCTCGAACTTCTAATGCTCTGAAAATCATAGCTCCATCTAAAAAAATTTCTTTGTAATCCAAATGTAGAGAGATTTGGAGTTCAGCCGATAGGTAGCTGGATTTACCCGACACATTATTGGGCGGAGAATGATTTGAATTTTGTACCCGTTTAGTCTCGCAGGACAGGTACCTGTAATACCCGTTTAATAAATGGGTGGGGAGTGGATACGTTATATCCAGACCTATACCCGTTGCCAGGGCCGTCCCATGAACTTTGGAGGCCCTGTGATATAATCAAGATGTGGCCCCGTTATAACATATTTTGACAAAATATTTTTTAAGTATATCAAAATAAAAATTCACATTTTACATTTGAATAAATATTATTATATTTGAAATAAATATAACATGGTTGGTTAATAGATATATGAGTATTCAATTTTATATTATTCAAAAAATAACGCTCTATAATCATAAGTAGTTTATTTATTTATTCTCAAATATATTTTCTTTGAAATTATAATTGGAGATATCTCTGTAAAGCTCATATATTTAATTTTGAAATTTAAGTTCTAATCGATTAGAAATTGATATCCAAATGATTCAAAATATATTATTATAAAAGTCCTAATAATATTCTAAAAAGATTAAAACAATAAGAGTCCATACTTATTTAACAAAAATAAAGGGTGCATGACATGACAGATGAATGAGATAAATTATTTAATAAAAAAGAAGCCTCCATGCCCAAGAGATAGATTAGTAAAATAACTAATAAAAATATCATCTAGATAAATGATATGAATTATTAAATAAAAAAGAGGGCCCCACCCCATATGCCCAATAGATAAAAAAAGAGAAAAACAACTAATAAAAAAACATCTCCGTGAATTGAACCTGTGACCTAACTACCATAAAAAAATTTATGTACCATCTTCTAACCACTACACCACATACTCAACAGTGATTATATTTCAGTTTCAATTACTTATTAATAATTATTTATCTGATACTTTTCACCCGAAATTCCGAGGCCCCCGAAATTTTGGGGCCCTATGCCGGAAATAGGCCGGCACACCCTCTGGGCCGGCCCTGCCCGTTGCCAAGTCTAATAAAACTCCTTTCAAGGGAATTGTGAAAGTATTTTTTTCATCACAACATTAACAACTATGTTCAAGTACGAGGAACCTATGAAAATGGCGTGGGGTTACAATAACTTGCAACTAAATGAATTTTAAAATTGTAAATTGATTTGGAGCCATTATCAATGTGTTAAACAACTACACAGTTATAAGGCTGGCTACTGAAACAATATAAAAATGATAATATGGGTTCATTCATGTTTGAATGAGATAATATGGGTTCATTTACAAATTAGCCCATCATTTTTTTACAAATATAACTGAGAATTTTGACAAATCTAGCCCTTAATTTTTTTGACAAATCTAATCTAGAATTTTGACAAATCTAGCCCATAAATTTTTTGACAAATCTAGCCCAGAATGTTTGACAAATCTAATCCAGAATTGTGACAAATCTAGCTCGTAATTTTCTGACAAATCTAACCCAAAATTTAAAAAAATCTAACCCATATTTTTTGACAGATCTATCCTATAATTTGTTAACAAATCTAGCAGATATTTTATTTACTAATCTAACCCATAATTTTGAAAAATATAGCTCAAAATGTTTGACAAATCTAGCCCAATTTTATTTTCACAAATCTAGGCCTTACTTTTTTATAAATATAGCACCAGAATGATTAACAAATCTAATCGAGAATTTTGACAAATCTAGCATGGATTTTTTTGACAAATCTAACCAAATATTTAAAGCGGGCATCACCCTAGTTTAAACGAGAGACTTTCATTGAATTAGACCAACTGATAACCAACCACACCACAAAACCAATTGTTGATTTTAACTGTATGTTACAAGCTCTTCGACATAAATGATTATAATCAAGTACCTTTCGTTTGTTAGAATAGCGTGATAACATATAATCAAATACCTTTAGCTGCTCCCATAAGTTTGTTGAGATTTATGGGTAGGGTATGGTTTGAAAATTTCGTAATTATAAAAATTAAACCAAAAAAAGTTACCTGAAATAATTAGTTACTTGGCTAATTAATCCCAAATTGTAAACAAAAAACGAATGAGATAAATATTACAAAATGTCTAAAAAGCCAAATAAAAACTCGAATTTTGTTTTGGAATTCCGTCAAGTGGGGTCCTCCATCATTGATACTTAGCTTCAAGCAATTTGAAAATTGTTCTTGATACGCTGGATGGTGCATGCGAGAATGTTGTTCGCAGTGTTCACTGAGTTCCTTCTCACCCTCAAATCAGGGACAGTGCTCGCCAAAAACTGGAACCCTACCGTCATAATACACCCTCCTTCTCCACCACCACTACCGCCGCCAGTACTAGTACTAGCACCATTGTCTCCATCGTCACCGCTACCATTGCAACCATCAGGGAAGATGGCGAAGCCTGATGGCAAGAGAGCGACAAAGGAGCTGTCTGCTCCGCTCATTGCCAACTCCATCACCGGAATGTCCACTGTCGCGTACACTAACAAAGAAGAGTTCGTATCGTTCCACATTTCTTGGAGGATCAATGAATCTCTATTATCATCGCCTCCACCATTTTGCTGCAAAAAAAAAAAAAACAGTCATGTGTAGGTCAAACCAAATTAAAATGACAGAATTGGGTCAAAAGAAAGGTTTAATGGTTCAATCAAAGTATGTACTCACCTCAACACTAAACACGAAAATAGAGTTCCCACGAGCATGAGCCATGGGGATACGAACAACGTCGTGTAGGGTCTCACCATTCATTTGAAGATCCCAATCCTTCCTCGTTCGTTCACTCATTAAGAACTCGAACACCCTCTTCCGTGACATAGGGAGCCACACAGAAGTCGAGGCACTCAACGCGACTCCCAAAGGCTCCCCTAGATCAGTCGAGTTCCTCCTCGCCATAATCCTCACATCCTTGTCAACGCTCAACAACGTTAGCTTCTCCCAGACAGAGTTCGACAAGCCGACGGAGATTCCACGATAGAAGCTATTCACCATCTTTTGGGACAGCTTCATCAAACTCTTCTTTCCATCCATGGTTATCACTGTAAAATTTTACAGAATTAATGAACATAAACAAGAACATGTTACAATCTGATCAAACCTGTTAAACCACGACTCAAAATATGGGTGTATATTACTTACTCGAAGGATCTTGGGGCAACCTGGAGGAAGCCATCAAGAGTGTGATGCACTCGCATATCTTTGTAATGTAGCAACCCACCTTTTCGCCCCGAAACCAATACCCGAGCTAACCATTGGCCGCATCAGTGGGTTAACCGAGGTCTCTTCATATTGCACATGTTCAACCCATGTTACCTGTAAAAGGACCACATCACTAAGTCATGTTATCAGTAAATTTTAAACCGTAATCTTACTGATAAAGGTAATTAATTACCTCGCAACAACCATTGCCTAAGTCTTGCACGACGCACCCAGATGGTAGTCTCATGCTAGTAGGGCCCGAGTTTGAACTCGACCCTTCATTTTCATCGAGACAGATATCGACAAAAACCCAAACACGCTCTGTCTGCTTCTTACAGAACCGGAGAAACTTCGACGTCCGCGCTGTGATCAGTGGCGAAATGGGTTGGAACTCAGCTTTCATCTGCACACGAATCGTTTATGTAAGTCTGTACCAGCTCAACCAAACTCGAACTAACTAAAATCTAATGGTTTTTAACAATATTTGTGACATACCACTTGTAATGCACCACTCTTGGTTCCGCCTTCGCCCGATGACACCACATAAAGTGTGGTGCCTTTGGCCACTAATCCAGTAAAAGTTTCCGTCCAACGATTCTGATTTTGGAGAAAAAAACACATGGTAAGTAAATAAATAATTGAAATAAAAAATTAACTAAAATTAAAGTGTCAAATTTAAGAGCGAGTTAGCGACAATTGTACCACATCCATCAACAACTCAACAAGCGCCAAACTATTGATGTAAACAACACCCGACGCCCTAGTCGCCTCGGTGACGAACCCATCCCTCTTCGCCGCGAAAGACGGTGCCGCCACATGAGCATACTCCTCGAGACTCAACACCTCTCCTCCCCCGAGACTGTTCTTCATCCACAATGGCTCGTCCATGTGGGCCATGTTCATCAACTCATTCATAGCCATCAGGGCCAATTCCTTATACACAGACATCTCGTACCCACCACCAAACAAACCTCGGTAATGACGGTCAATAGTGGTAGGAGTATCAAAATCAAGGCCCATAGGGTTTCCGTTGCTCATGTTGCTCTGCCCCATCGCGAGGTTGAATCTCGGAGTATTCAGTAACTTGTCGGTCAAGGCACAAATCTCCTCCTTGAGGCGAGCGTTCTCTGCTCTTAGCTCCTCGATTTTGAAAGTGAGCGGCTTGGGGCCCACGGGGTCGTCGCATACTAAGCATGTCTGATCCGCCAGGCTTTCTCCCAGGAAGTGGTTTTCGACTCGAAGTTTTTCATTTTCACTTATCAACATTGTGTTCTCGTGACGCTCCAGTTGCGTCTGCATTATAATGTCATAAAACAAGGATTCAGTACCGGCGTGTATCTCGATATTCAATAAAATGGTCAAATCATGTTGATTCAAACAAAAAAAAAACATAATTTGCCGAAACAATCACGATTTTTTGAGTAATTACGAGATTAGAACACAATGTACCTTCATTTGGGTGCGGCGATTCTGGAACCAGAACTTGATCTGCTTTATCTTCAGCCCAAGCTTCCTACTAAGGTGAATCCTCTGTTTCTCATTAGGGTGAGGACACTCCTCGAAGAAACTGACCAAAACCCAAAAACCAAACCCAAAAATCAAACCAAAATCAGAAACTGAAACCAAAATCAGAAACAATGTTGTATCATATAATATGTACATGTACCTTTCGAGCTCATTTGTTTGGTACTTAGTGTGACGGCGGTACTTCCTCTTCCTACCACGATTCCGATCCACGTCCTCGTCATCGTCATCTTCGAGCGAGTCGTCGTCACTTGGTTCTATCAGTTCCGCATTCTGACCCTCGACCAGGTTGGTTATGGCCGAATCAGATTGTTGGACAACGCCGTTTTGGTTGGCAGTGGATGCAGCTTCAACATCTTCGACGGCGTCGTTTTGATTACCAACGACATCATTTGTCTGTACGACGTCGTTTGGGACAGCAGCAGCATCAACCACTTCAAATTGCTGAACGGCGTCGTTTTGGTCAACAGTTCCAACAGCGGCAATGTTCAGTTGAGTTTCATTTCTGTTTACTGCCATCTTTGATCAATTGTCTGTATAGAACCCATTAAAAAAACATTGAGATTTTAATTATTGTGTTATAGAAATGTTATTAAATTTAATTATGAATATACTATAATAAACGTATTTAGATCAATAGAGATTTACTAATAGCTCGAGTTATTGGGAGAGATGACTGAATGGATTTTATAGTGTTTACTAATACGCCCCCTTAAACGAAAGTCCATGGAAGGGGATTGAAGTTTGCAAAGGTCCACCAAACTGTATGCATGATAAATTGTTATATTGAGGGCAACCAGGATTCGATATCCTGTCATAAACTATTGCATCTGAATAACTCGAGTGGGAAAGAGTTCTAAATGGATCTTATAACATTTACTAACTGGATATAAACAATTTATAAATTTAATAAAGGCCAAAAAATAAAATAAAAGCCTAATTAATTAAAAGAGGAAACTAGAGAATAGATTACAAACCAGACTCCTTTTTAGCCTTTTCTTGCTTCTGATTGGCTGGATCTGTAAATAAAATTGGGGGGATTAATAAATTAATATTTAATAACTAAAATAATGCATCAATTGCAATTTTTGCCAATAAAATTAAACTAATAAATAGAAATTGAAAAGAAGTGTGAAAAATAGATTATCCAAGAGTTGGCGGAAATATTAAACACAGAAAATTAACTTTAATTTTAATGATCCAATTATATACGCACAAAAGCTATAGCTAGTACCATTTTAATAAATTATTTGCTAGATAAATGAAAAAGCCAAATGAAAATCAAGGTGTTGATAAATCCAACATATGCGTACAAGGCGTGCATAGTTTTTTTTACCAATGTAAACATCTTGATTTCGATTCAACTATATCGTAAATACCCTAATAAAAAAACATGAATACAAGGCGCGTTATCACTATAACGCTTTTTTTTCCAAACTAACGAGATGCGATATATAATTAATTGTCCATAATTCATAAAGGACTCGATAGAAGATCTAAGCTCATATAACAACGCAAAAATCAATAGAGTAAGCCAAACAAAAATCACAGGGTTGATTAACCAGACATACGAGCACAAGGTGTGCGTAGTCGTTATCAGTGTCAACACCTTGACTTTGATTCAACCATCTCGTAAAAACTCTAATTAAAAAAAACATGTATACAAGGCGTGCAGACTGTCATTGTCATCAGTTTTTTTCCCTGAGTTAATTATCTCGACCTACTCATATTCACAAGGATGAATAGCGAGAGCTAAACTCGGGGAGAGAAAAAAATGTAAATCGACATGACTAAAAGCAGAATCGAATATTTGTCGATTAATACCTAATCTCTCTTCAATGGCTATGGCTCTCTAAAAGACTAACATTACAAATTATTTATAGGCTAAGAGAAAGCACACTTCACGTGACTTCCACCCGCAAGGAAAATTAGAGGACTGAAATGGTAATAAGGGGGTAAATGAATACTTTATTGGTAATTTACCATGTTTGGAGGAGGGGAAAACTTTGGATGTTACCTTCTTTTGTTCCCTGATCTTTTCATTTTAAACCCTTTCTTTTAGTGGTGTATTTTTCTTATTTTGGATTGGTGTCAAATTAGCAAAGGAAATGTATATTTCGTCTATTTTTTTCAATAATTGTATATCCATATATTGAAAAGCATGAACCGTATATATCATAGTTTCCGTAAATGTGTTGAGTAAGTCCATAATCGTCTGAACGAGCCCACTTTGTCATTGTAGGGGCAATGTATCTGCCGCTAATTGAGTAGGTTTTTATCAGGTAATGTGGAGCCAAGTAAACCTTAGACTACATTTGTATGTGCATTTTTGAATTGGAACATCATGGCATGATTACTTAATTAAGTTACTATTTTAAAACTATTAGATAATCAAGTTTTTAGATTCTGGGAATTTTCTATCTATAGTTTGGCAAAGACTATAGGATTGAATTATACATTGATTAAGGTTTAAGACAAATCAATATCTTGAAGTTTTACGTGTTAGAACAACATGTAGTCACTAAAAGTCTAAGCTTGTAGATACTGTTGATGAAAAGAGGAACTAAATGTACGTCAACGTTTTAAAAACAAAATGTGAATAAAGTACGCTTGTTATTAGAGTTTTTCTTGAGTCGAGCTTTTACTAGGCTCTGGCTCAGCTCGATACGGTATATGTATTTAGTGATAGTCTGATTGATTCAAAAGCTAAGCTTTATTTTTCTCAGGTGTTACTATTAATTCACATATTAATATAAATATGTTATTTGATGGCCTCTCTGGAATTATAAATTAGTTTAGTGACTAAATCTAAATGATGTGAAAATATAGGGAGAGAAGTGGATTTCTTGTTATTTTATCAATTAAAAAGTAAGGGTGGTCAGTTACAAACTTATAGTAGCCCATGAAAATTTGGCAAGTTATTAAATAAAGTTTTTTATTTTTGAATTTAATTAATTAGTTGAGTATTTACATTTCTTAATAATTTTTGGAAAGTTAATAATTATTTAAATTATTTTGGGCAAGTTAATAAATACTTAGATAATTTTTTCAAGCAAAAACATCAAGATATATAAATAAAAAAATGCACCAGCTATTTTAAAAAGTGTCAAAACCATTTTAAAAGACAAAAAGAATGAAATGGCTTTGCCCGAGTTCAAACCGGGGACATTCAGTATCTTAGACTGATATGATAACCAACTACACGATAAACCTAATGGTTCTTATTTCGGAATAAGTGCAATTATTTTACTAGTTAGTAGGTTAGAAGGTCTACTACAATAACTTGGTCCTCATTCAATTCCCACATATGATGGTGCTATAGTGCTAGTCATTTGAGACACAGCTAATAGGGTTTGGTCATGGTGCTATAGTACTAGTCATTCGAGACACAACTAATAGGGTTCTTCATGACCGATGTATGTCTATTTGGGAATTATTGCTTGTTGTTAATAATGTGTGCGCTTGGTATTTTCGTGGGGCATCTGGTTTGCGAATATTGAGAGTGACATTGAATTAGTTTGATCATACGTGATGCGTCGAAACACTCGATGTTTAAAATTAACTAATTTGACCGAAATAATTTTCCCCGGGAAGTGTTGAAAATTAACCAATTTGACTGAAATAATTTTCCCAGTTTTGACAGATTCAGACCGACTCTAACTAGTGTAACCTATTTTTAACCGAATAAAATGTGAAAATCCATTTAAATTGAATAAAAGCCTAATACTCTTATACAACATGACATTTAGGCTTATTACGACTCTATACACACTGTTTGTCGAATTCCAAGAATGACACGACCTTTTAAATCCATTTTCGAAATTGGCATGCCGTTAGTTTTCGCTGAAAATTGTGACAGGTGGCATATCGTCGTGTGCTAAGTAGGTTGAATGTCGATGTGGCAAAACTCGTGACGCCCTTGACTTTTGTGTGTATGATGGCAGGTGGGTTATCGAGACAAGGGGGAGAAGAATAAGAAGGAAATTGGGTTCAAATCAAGGAAAAAGAAGAAGGAAATAGGATATGGGAGATGATGTGGCGCCACTATTTCCTTCATACAAGTTCCTTCAATGCTCCTTCCTTGCAATTCAAAATAACCAAAATACATAAACTACATGCCCCTTCCTTCATGTTGACTGTGTTGGCTGGGTAGCTGGTGGTGGTCTGATTGAGAGCCCTCATTGATGTCCTCCACAACCCTTGCCCTTGATGCCTCTAACCCAACAGGTGGCCCTTGGCAATGAACACAAACCGAAATCAGTAAAAGCCAACACAACACATATACGACAACAATGGACAAATGACAATACAAATTTACACACCCTATAATACATATTTCCAGTAGCCGGATTCGTGTACACTCCCACACCCTGCATAGCCGTCCGAAACTCATTGTTGAGCTGCACTCGATTGGTATTCGGTTTGGTCACACCATACATATACCATAGTAGAGCAATGAAAAGTTGAATTGATCCGCAACTCCATTGTAATGACAACACATGGGTTTCACAATTTAGGGTTCAGTAGACTTACTTGAACGCCATGATTACGGAGACAACTACATGCATTGTGGCCTAACTTCCCACATGATCCACTGGTTGGAGCCTTCCTCCTCCTTGTTGCTGTTCTGGAAGGACCCTCTGATGGGGCACGTCTAGTTTGACGGGTACGAACCCTTGGTGGCAACTGCTGCTGGTGTCTCCTCTCTAACATTTACTCTAGCCTTGTACGGGCACTTTCTGGAATTGTGGCCTCTTCCCGTACAAGTCCCACAATGTATGATTATACCTTTCCTACTCAAAACATTCCTTATCCCATTCTTGCCCTTCCTAACCTCTAGCTCTTGTTGCTCTTTCCTTTTGTTTTTTTTTCGACCTACCTGGCATGACCCTAGCTACAGGTGGCTTACCACATAACCTGAAGCTTCCTCCAATGCTTGTTGCCCGAGCATGGCAGGGATTCCACCATATCCATAAGCTTTCATGGCAAACCTCTGTCGGTAGTACTTCTCAGCCTAGTAATAGATATCCTTCCTCAAGAAGGAAGCACAAGAAATTACATGAAACATAAGGTATTTCACTTAAGTCCCAATACCCACATGTACAGGTGAACTTGTCCAAGTCCACGACATAACCAAATTCCCCAACAACACACTCACATACAAGTTCTAATGTTTGTTTGATAATGCAATTTCTGCTTATTATTTTTCCTTTTTTCTATCTTAGCAGCTATCCCGGGACATAGCAAGAGTTCAGTAGTCGTCTGAAACATATGAACTTTATCAAAAATCTTTTGCATTATATATCCTCTTATCCCTTCTACCATGTTTATGATTCTAAGACTGTTCCATTTCACAATGCACCTGTTGAAGGTTTCACAAATGTTGGATTCAATAGAGTCACACTTAGGTAGCCTAGACACAAATTCCCTAGAGAATGTGGTAAAGTCTTGCAATCCACTTGGATGTTGCACTTTGGTTAGTCAATGGTCAAAGGCATGTGTGTGGCTCAGTTGGGCAGAATGGAAACGTATTTTTAAAGATAGAGAGGTGAAGAAGATGATGATCTGTATGGCGGAGTCAGTTGTGCATAAATGAAGAAGATGAAGAATGGAGGAGTGAGATGAAGAAGATGAAGTTGGAGACGGTACGCAAAATGGGAAAACGTGTATCGTCCTTTTGTAAAGTGGACCGGCTCTAATCCGCTAGAAATTCCAAGTGGATGACATGTCCAGTCGTGTCAATCCACGTGTGCACGCTATCCGGCACGTCGGCAAAACTGACTATCGTGTCAAACCACAGTCTAACCATTGTCCGACTTACTAAAAAACCCTGAACCATCCCTGTCCGACCAAACCATCGTCAACCAATTTCACCCAGTTAATCATTTTTTTCCATTAACCTAAACCAAATTGACAGCCCTATCTTCCATAGTAGCTTACAACTGTAGCACTTGCTACACAAAATTCGAACCAAACTCATTCAACGTATTTAGACTGATGTGATAACCAACTACAACCATTTTCGTCCTCTAAACTATAAACTACCCATACATTTCTCATTGTGTACCAACTCAACCTCAATTCTGACCGGGGTTAGTGGGTCCTCTAATATAGTTAGGGTGCTAAATTGTATGCATATTAGATGTTTGTGTGTTGGTTTGACAAAACTCATAACAAATTTCACCCTTTTAGTCAATTGGGTTAGTTAAATTTCTGGTCAATAACCACGTCGTTCGACAAGTTAATTGAAAATATACAATCACCATACTTAACACAAATTCTAAAAAATGTAATAGAATGAGTCTTTTAATAAAAAAGTCTTAGTAAAAAGTATTAATTCAGTTGAAATATAGTACAACCATATCTTTAATAACCGAATCCTTTTTTGCTAAGGCCCGCATAAAAATATGCCACTGGCGTAAGTAAAGCTAAGGCAACGGTAGTATTTATATCATTCGTGGGTGCTGCTAACTCCCCTCGAGGTAACTGTATGTTTTTCCAGGGTAAAAGTGCCCCAAACCAGTTAGAAACAAAAATAAACAGAAAGAGAGTTCCAATAAAGGGAACCCATGGACTACGTCACATAGCAAGATAATGTAAATGTGCATTAACCCTTAATTAAACAAGCAAACCACAGACAATCCAATTCATTAGGATGATCAAATCGAAGCGATTAACTGACAATTGAATGAAATACAAATCGAAGTCATCAAAACAAAAATGAAATACAATAGAATGTTATTGAGATACAACAATTCATGATACGATATAAATTAAACTCTTCTGATCAATCAAAAGTTTGCCAGAACTGCATGACGCAGACTCTCTCACTAAACCCACCAGTCGTAGTGTCGCACTTCTTCAGTTCATCAGCAGCTTGCTCGAGGCAGTCTCTGCAAGTCTTCTGCACCTTAGCGTAACAGATCGCTGCACCCGCCACCAACCCATTATCGCATTCGGAGAATGCGCAACATGAATTTGCGGTCCGGGGTTCGGTCCACTAGCTCCATCACCACATTTTCGACGTCTGAACTGTAGCTCGGAAACGCGAACTTATCAACCTGAAGCTCCCCACAAGTCATATTCTGCTGAGCGGTTGTGAGTACCAGGCAACTCACAAGCACGATCAGAAAAACAAACATGGAAGCATACGTCGACGACGACATCTTTAGGGGTTGGTGTGAACTATATATGTGTTTAGTGTTTGCCTTGCAAATGTGTGATGTTTTTAGAAGGTGTTTCGCCGGAGACTTTTCATATGGAGTGGTATAGCCTATAGGGGGGTATTTTAGACTTTTTAGTCATGGGATCGGCGGCGGCCGGCAGTGTGTGGAGGATAAAGGATGAGATCGGCCGGCCGGCCTTCTCTCTGTGAATTGAATAAATGTCACGTGGCACTTGATTGGGCTCTTATCATTGGAGTTATCGAGGCTTTGATCCTAGTTATTTAAATTTATGTTGGAAACTAATTTAATGCTGATTTTTTTTCACTTTACTAAATAACTTTTCCTTATATATAATATTAATTAATTAATTACTTAAAACAAACTATTCAATGTATTTTAATTTAACTTGGACGTAACGGAATATCAACTCAAGTATCACATCGTCTAACTGGAACAAATTCGTCTAATTTGCATCTGAATATGTTGTTTTTCTCTGATGTTCCTGTGTTTGATGTGTTCTGTTTATTTGTTTTGTATGTTTTGCGCTGATGTTTTACCTAGTTGGAATTTAGTCTGACGTTAGTTTCATCTACTAATATGTTTGGATTAGAGTAGATGTAGACAATGATGTCAAGTTGTTTCTCAGGATTTATTATACTAGTTAGTATTGGGTTGTTGGAAGCAGGGTGATTCTCACAAGTAATATCACAGTATGGTTGACAGAATAAAATTATATTAGATCATAAAAATAGACACAAAATTGGATCATAGAAGTTGAACGACGGTGGTTCACGAAGCTGAAAGTGAGATCCGGTTACAACCAATAGATGAATAATATCTACTGAGACATGTATCATATTTGTTTTACTTTAATCATACAGTTTTTTTTTGTTATAATTGATAAATTATATATCAATCACATAGTATTAACCGGTTCGATCACAAACACTATGAATCCAACATTAAAACCGAAACAATCCTTAATAATAAAAAATCTATAATTAACATCATCATTTTTTTTTATAAATGATGAGTGATTATATTAAAAGGTGTACAAGTCGTGCACAACAAAAAATACAAAACAACAAATACATCAACCCAGTATGTGACATCCGAGAATTAATTAGTTATCATAAGTCATAACTGAGCATGAATATCACATAACAAAAACACTCGAAATTAACAGAACACACCAATTTGTACCATGAAGTTTACCACATAAATCGTCGAACCAGTGTGACTAACGAAACACAACACTCGCTCTCTTAGTCGAAAATATTCCAGAACACCATGACGCAGACATCGCCATTATACACACCAACCGTCGAATCGCACGCCAAAAGGACATCTTTACCCTTGTTGAGACAACCTCTGCAGGCCGCCGTCACTCTGGTACGACATATGGCCGATCCAGCCGCCGATCCGACCGAGTTATTTGGAGAGCTCGACAGCTGGATCTGTGACCCGGGCGTTTCGTCCGCCAAGGTGTTCACCACTGATTTCACGGCCGTACGGTACGAAGATGTGGGTTTCTTCGTCCCGCAGTTCTGTTCCTTTTGTGCTGACGCCGTTAGTGTGACGGCGAGTGCCACCGTTAGGATAACGATGACGGAAGTGTACGGCGACATTGTGTGTTTGAAGGAGATGGTTGTTTTGTTGTGTTTTTCAAATGATGTTTTGAGAGCCCTTTATATAGATAGTAGTGTATTAATCGGCCGGATTAAGAATCATGATTAAGATTATTAAATGGTTAATTATTTTAATTATGTTTGTTGGTTATAATTGTTAGCCGTTAGGGATCTTTGTGTTCTTTGTGTTTGAAACGGGTGGGAAGTTGTTGACATTGAAAGTGATGTCACGGTGGTAAGCATGAAAGTGACATGACGAAATTTTCTTACTTTAGAAGGTGGAGTTATCATCGTTGATATCTGCGACTTTCTGAATGAGCTACTCGGTCTTTGCTTTGCTTATGATTCCATATCTAGCGAATACGGTAACTAACTATGTGGCTCGTTAGACTATTAGATGTCTCACAAGCTAAAATGTCAGACTATTATGATTCCATATTAAAATTGTTCTGTTTTCATACACTCCAACCGTGATTTTCTAGCTCTTTTTAAATTAATGTTGACGATGTTATTCGTGCATGGGATGAGAGGAACTACGAGATGGGTTTCTCGAGATTTTCATTGGACTCTCCTAAACGCTATGTGTACTCTTTATCTAGATATTTTTATGCTCTGGTAGATTTTTTTAAATGCTTTTTTGTGGTGTCTACGTGCTAGTTTGATACATGCATGTGGATGCTAAAGGAGATGTGAAGCTGGTCATTTCATGATTAGCTTCATAGCAAACTACCTCGGTACCTAGTGTTCCTATCGTGGAAGAGATCATTCTCTAGTCATTCTCATCTATTATGTGACACGTCTGGCTCGTTTGTCGCGTTTTCCTTGAGAATTTGTCTAGAATCTTGTGTTCTTGGGTTGATGAGTGGTGGTATTTTCTGTGCTTAATTAATTTGAATTTATTCCAATTCGTAAAGAAGATAACTAATTCTGTTATATGTTAACTATAGGGCAATATGCCCACTTGGCAACTTAGAAAATAAACTATGAAAAACGGCGACGTTTTTGTATACTTACATAGATTCTATATCGAGTACTGCATGATCGAATAATTTTGCCGACTTGTGCAAATTAAATAATTATGTACGAAATACGAATTAGTTTTTTATTAATACGAAATTACGAATTATTCAAATGATATTTTCTATGCAACTATATATGATGTTTCGGTGTGGTTTGTTCTCTTCTAAAAAATCGGCTGATTCCCCTTATTGATGTTAATGATGGCTTTCGATTGATGTCGATAGTGAGGTTGACAGGGATTTTGTAGTTAAACTTACGTAATAATTTATTGTATGTGACACATTATTCACTTACGTTCGAAAATAGGTAATGGTGACACATGAATAGCGAACCGTTGACAAATGACACATGAGATTGAGAACGCGTTATTAGATGGTGGATACTTTTGGAGTGACACTTATGTTGTTTTGAGATTGTTGGGATTATTATCATGAAGTTGTACTCTTGTTATTTAGAATTTTCTCGGATTGTGAACGCTCCAAGTAAGTGAGACTTGTACTGCTTTATCGTACTTGTGTTATTTTGAACTTGTTGTTTATCGGTTCTTTTGAACTTGTTTTTTGTGAATGTGACAAGTACGAGAATTGCTTGTGGAAGCTGCTGCTGCTACTGTTTATTAACTTGAAAATACAAATACAGTACTGTAACATGCTGCTTTAAACGTTGTTGCTGCATTTGATGTTAAAACCAACAAATCAGTAATTATGTTTTTAAGTCAAGGGTAGATGAGTAATTCATCAACCAACAAATCCTAATTAATTATCTCATACTCCTAAATCAAACAAGAAATTTGAAATCTCACTGGGAATTCAATTCCCAAGATTCTTACAATTCCCGAGAATCCCAAATCAACAATCCAAACGACCTCTAAGAATCATGATTAAGATTATTATATGGTTAATTATTTTAATTATGTTTGTTGGTTATAATTGTTAGCCGTTAGGGTTCTTTGTGTTCGAAACGGGTGGGAAGTTGTTGATATTGAAAGTGATGTCACGGTGGTAAGCATGAAAGTGACATGACGCAATTTTGTTACTTTAGAAGGTGGAGTTATCATCGTTGATATCTGCAACTTTCTGAATGGTCTATGTGGTCTTTGCTTGGTTATGATTTCATATTTAGCGAATATGGTAGTAACTCACTTTGTGATTCGTCAGACTATTAGATGTCTCACAAGCTAAAATGTGATAAATATAATGATTTGCGTGAATGACTTTGAATCTCGGTCTTCAACTATCATAAATCCTCTATTCTCCCCCAAAAAATCAGCACCTTCTCCCCCAACCCCCCCTCAAATTTCGTCACTCACTACAACAAAATGGCCATTTAACGGCGCCAGGTTTGCAGCGGCCAGTATTTGCCGCTGTTAAATTTATTTAACAGCGGTAATTTAACAGCGGCTAAGTGGCCGTCGTTAAATTGGACAGTTTAACAACGGCTAAAGATCATTTAACAGCGGCTTAGTGGCCGCTGTTAAAATGACACATTCTGATTGGCTGGTTATATCTCACACGGATTGTCGAACAGTTTAACAGCGGCTAAAGGTAATTTAACAGCGGCTTAGTGGCCGCTGTTAAAATGATGCATTATGATTGGCTGGTTATATCTCACACGGATCATCCTTCTTCTCTTTCTTCTCTTTCTTCTTCTCCTCTTCCGCCGATCTTCATCCTTAAAATGACACATTCTGATTGGCTGGTTATATCTCACACGGATTGTCGAACAGTTTAACAGCGGCTAAAGGTAATTTAACAGCGGCTTAGTGGCCGCTGTTAAAATGATGCATTCTGATTGGCTGGTTATAACTCAAACGGATCATCCTTCTTCTCTTTCTTCTCTTTCTTCTTCTCCTCTTCCGCCGATCTTCATCCTTCTTCTTTTTCTTCTTCTCTGCCAACGCCGGAAAATCCAACGCCGCCTGAGTAAGGGAGATGGAGTCGACGCCGGTCATTGAGAGGAGGAAGGTTAGGCTTCGTTGTTGCGCGACAGTTGGAGCGAGGCCGAACGTGGAGGAAGGTTGATGGCAGCCGGCGAATCGGTAGGTTTCCAAGGGTCGGAGCTTCGTCGGAGATGCTAGAGTAGAAGGGAGGTTCATTCGATGAGTCTAAGGAGAGTCAGAGATTAATTTTCGGTCAAGAAACGCGATTCCAAGGATATTGGAGGTGTCGGCGGAGGCTGGAACGAGTCACGGTGGTGACAAGCTTCGTCGGAGAAGAAGAAGAACTTGACTGGTCACTTTCCAGAGTCACCGGATTTCTTACAGTCTCGGCGGCAGGAGTCGGACAGAGAAGTCGGAGCTCCGGCTAAATTTTTTTTCCGGAAGAAATAATTTAACAGCGGCCGTGGCCGCTGTTAAACTGAAATAATTTAACAGCGTCCAAAAGGTCGCTGTTAAATTGAAATAAATTAACAGCGGTCGTCCTGTTTAACCGCGGCCACTTTTGGCCGCTGTTAATTTTTTTTAGCATTGGCTAATTTAGCAGCGGCCCGTGGCCGCGGTTAAAATAATTTAACAGCGGCTTTGGCCGCTGTTAACCTTGATTATTGCCGCTGTTAACTGCACAGTTTCTTGTAGTGACTCTTCGTATCGCCGTCTGCCGTCTCCCCGACTCCACACTCCATCCGTCCGTCTTCTCCGACTCCTCACTCTAGCTCTAGCCGTCTATCTTCCCTGATTCCACACTTTTGTTGTTTGTTCATCTTCTCCGATTCCACAATCCAGCGGTGTATTCAGAGGCATCGGAGCAGATTACACGGAGAAACTTCTCGTTATTAGGTTTTGTCGATTCTGTAGTTCAACTCGGCTCCTGCATTCAGGGAACATCCTATACAATTTTATAAGAAACCCAGATGAACGCGCCAGCGCGTGAGGGATTTTCTGAGGATTTTTCGCGATACTGTTTCATTGTTCTTGAGATCGGGCTGCCATGGCGAGTGCTTCAGGATCGGGTCAAGAGGGGAAAACTTGGGCTTCGATCGTAGCGGGAGAGAAGATGGAGTTACGATTTGTAAAGGAAGCAAGGCAATCGGTGGTTGGAGGGGTTTTGAGGATGCCGAAGGAGGTGCTTGAGATTGGAAAGAAGAAGCTGAAGGCAGCGGCTGTTGCTCAGTTTCTTGGAGAGGTTCCGCCGGCGCGGGTCATTAGAAGCATGGCTAATCGACTGTGGGGATTTGAAGGAGAGGTAATTTTCTCGGAACTTTCTCCAGGATTTTTCTTTTTCGAGTTTCATTCTGAAGCTCTGTGCAACTGGGTTCTAGAAAGGTCTTGGCACATACACCACTCTGCTATGGTCTTGAGAAGGTGGTCTTCTGGTATTACTCCGATTGATTTCTCGCCGAAGGAGCTCCCTGTTTGGATAGTCATGAAGAGGGTTCCTCCGATCTTGATTAATTCGGAGGGGGTGAGCTGGTTGGCTACTCAGGTGGGACGCCCTATCAACAAGTTTGTTAGGGATGGACTTGATGTGAAAATATGTGTTGTAAAGGATGTTAATGAGGAAGTGAAATCAGAGTTAGTAGTTGAACTGGAGGATGAGCAGGTTGTGACTATACCGATTGAGGTTCCTCAGATTAGGCAGTATAAGAGCGTGGGGACTAAGAAGTGGGAGAGAGTTGCTGTTCAAACCCAGGTGAAAGTTATAATGGATGATCCCAGCTCTTCAGGCAATGCTCCTGAACAGCCTACGGGCAAGGAGGGAGCACCTGAACCTGTAGGTCATACCATTACCTGGAGGGGGGGGGGGGAGGGCAATGCTTCTAAGCCTTCAGTTGAAGGGGAGGAGGCACCCTCCCAAAGAAAAGCTGGTGTCCAACCTGGCCCAAGCATTTCGAGCCCTATGAACACAGACAAGGATGGAATTTTGGTAAGTGATGCAGAGTCAAGTGAGAATGAGAATGAGGTGAATGCTCAAGAGGAGGCTGATGTTCAGGAATCATCTCTTAAGAAAGCTGCACCAGCTAAGTTCTGTGATCTGTTTAGGAAGAAGGGTGATGAGAGAGAAAAGCAGAGAGAGAGGGAAAGGGGTTCGGCGAGGGTTTGAGAGGGGATTTCAGGGTTCTGGGTTAGGGGCTAGGTCGAAGGATCGATTGCTGCGTGCGATTGAAATTAGGGATAGGAAAATCGAGATCTCTGCTTCCGGCCGCTTTGCGGATGCTAATTTTCAGATCTCGGTGTCTTCTTCGGGTGGTTCACACTACATCTTTCTGGACATTACTCTTTTGCGGTGGTTAGGCAAGGTGCTGCAATCCGCGATGGAGAATGGATGGAAGCTCGGAAAAGGGCTAATCAAGAGAAGTGGGACGAGGGTTTTACAGGTAGGGACGTTTCGATGGAAGGAGGTGTGGTTTTTGCGCATTTTGGAGATTTGTGAGAAAGGGAAGCATTTTTTTGTGGCGATTCGGCCGAGGCCGTCGTGGGAGGATGGAGTGCTTGGCTAAAAACAATTCTGAGTGTGTTGGGCGAGGAGGAACAAAATAGGGGGGAGTCTTCAATGGGGGGAAGAACCTTTGCTGAGGTGTTGAAAGGGGAGAGATTTCCAATTGGACAGGAGGCGCAACTGATGTTGGGAGAGGAGAAGTCGGGGGGCTTTAGGGAGGGTGGGGGTGAGCTGGTGACTGTCGCAGTGGACACGGTAAGGAGCGGAGAGAAGGAAGAGGATGTTGAGAAGTTGGGTGGTGGTGCGGTTTAGAATGGGGATGAAGGATTTTGTGGTCTGGGAGGAGTTTAAGAGATGGATGTGCAGATGGTGGGGGGTAAGGGGGGAATGGGAATCCAGGAGATTGGGGGATGATTCGTGGCTGGTGGAGTGCGATTCGGAGGCAACCGTGTCCGATATTGTAAGAAGAGGAGAGTGGTATTTCAGGGGCTTAAAGGTAGAGGTTCTTAGATGGAGTACAGAGGTAGGAAGAGTGAATGGGATTGTTGCTCAAGGAGGGAAGTGGGTGTTAGTTTTTGGCATCCCAGTTCATATGCATGCAGACAAGGTTTTCAGAGAGATTGGGGAGGCTTGTGGGGGGTTTTTGGAGAGTCAGGAAACAGGGTTTGCAGCAGTAAGGTTAAAGGTCAAACCAAGGGGGAGAGTTCCAGCGACGATTTTGTTGGAGGAGAAGGAGGAGAGGTTCGAAATTAAGATCTTGGAGGAACCAACTTTCTCGAGCTCAAAGGAGAAAGAGAAGCAGTTGGTGGGAGTTGACGCAATGACGCTAAGGAGGGTGGATTCAAGGGCGTCGACGGCGGCCTCACCGTCGGTGAGGAGGGGAGATGAGTACAGGGAGGTGGCGGCGGTGAATAGGGTTAGTGGAGAGGAGGAAGGAAGTTGTGCTGGAAATTCTAAGGGGGATAAGGATGGGCCTTTAATGGACAGGCCCATACAACAAATGGAGTTTGAAGGGGACTTTATTAGGAGTATTTTGGAAAGGCCCTTAGAGTTGGGGGGCAGTGTTTGGGCCGAAATGATGGGCCTATGGTGATTAAGAGTTTAAGTGAGGGGATTCTTGAACCCACACGGGAATTGCTTTTCACTTCAAAAAAGGGAGATGTGGAGTTAAGTGATAGTTTGGCAGCAGAGGCAACGGAACAGGAGTGGAGTGTAGGAAAAGAAAAATTTCTTCTTCCTTTTTTCTTGGCCGAAGAGAAGGAATATCTGCAAGAGGAAAACTTAAGCAGTTCGGGAGAGAAGATGTAGGTCATGGAGAGGGTGAGTGAGCGGAACAAATATGGAGGGGGAATCGGCAGTGGCGAGGGGAAGAGATTTGGCGAGACTATTGGATTTACGTTTGGACGGCTCGACAGACAAGGCGGTGGAGAGGATAGAGGAAGTCGCCAAAGAAGTTGTGCGCAGAAGATCGCACTCGGTTCCAAGGTCGAAACAAGACATGGAGCTAAGGAGATTGGATTGGAAGTTGGCAGGGAGTTCGGTGGAGGCAGAACGGAGAACAAGGTATGCTTCTGTGGTACGCAATGTTAATGAAGCCTAAAATTTTGTCTTGGAATGTGAGAGGAGTGGGAGATATAGATAAGCAGTTCCGGTTAAAGCGTAGGATTGCAGAATTTCGTGCAAATATTTGGTGTCTTCAGGAAACTAAGTTGGCAGAGATGGATAGGTTAGTGGTGATAGGCTTGTTAGGAAGAAGAGATATTGAATGAGAAGTTAGCAATGCTGTAGGGTCAAGAGGAGGGTTGTTAACTGCTTGGGACCCAAATGTTGTGCAACTTGAAAACCATTGGTATGGTAGGTTTTGTGTGGTGACAATTCTGAGAAATGTGATTGATGATTTTGTGTGGTTATTGTGCAACGTGTATGGTCCAGTTAATGCGGAAGATAAGGGAGACTTTTAGCTGAATTAGGTGATATTTTGGGGTGGTGGCAGTTTCCGGTATGCATTATAGGGGATTTTAACATGGTTAGGGGGTGGAGGAAGTGTCGAGTGGTATTCGCTCGCAGACTGAGATGAGAGGGTTCAATGATTTTATTGAAGAATGGAGACTGTTGGATTTGCCTGTAGGGGGAGCAAACTTTACTTTCTCAAATTTGCAGGCAAATGCAACAATGTCTAGGATTGACAGAGCCTTGGTGTCTACAGATTGGGAGGATGCTTTTGGGGATTCATTTCTTCGGGCGCGACTAGAACGTGTTCGGATCACTGTCCAATTATTTTAGATTGTGGTGGGAATAGAGTGGTGAAGAGACCGTGGAGATTTGAATTAATGTGGCTGGAGTGGCCGAATTTTCAAGAGGTGGTGAGTTCATTTTGGGAGATACCAGTTGTCGGATCTAATCACTTATTTAGGTTCGCAACAAAGGTTAAGAAGCTGAAAGAGAGTCTCTCGTCTTGGAATATTTCGACTTTTAGGAGGAATGAGGTCGTCATTCAAGAAATACTTTCTAAGATTGCGGTGCTAGACAACAGAGAAGAGGAGCAGATTTTGTCGGAGGAGGAAAGAATTGAAAGGTGTTTTCTGAAGTGTGATTTAGACAGGATTTGGAAAAGGGAGGAAATTTCATGGAGACAAAAGGCGAGAGATAAGTGGATCAAAGAAGGGGACAAGAATATCGGTACTTTCACAAGGTGGCTAATCAAAACAGAAGGAGGAACCTCATTGCGTCTTTGAAGGTTGGGGAAGTTGTTTATGAGGAGGGGGGAGAAATGGAAAATGCGATCGTTCAATTTTATGCTGATTTGTACTTTGAACCGGCAAAGGTACGTCCTTTCCCAAATGGGGAGATCTTCAGTCGGTTAGGGGAGGGAAGTGTGACCGAGAGTCTCGTATCTCCGTTTACTGAAAAAGAGGTCTTCGAGGTAATCAGAAATTGTGCTAGTGATAAGTCTCCAGGTCCGGATGGGTTAAGTATGGGTTTTTATTAGACACATGGGAAGTGGTCAAACATGATGTTATGAGGGCTTTAGAGGATTTTGTACACTTTGAGGAGCTCCCGAGGTCTCTCAATAGTACTTTTCTGTGTTTGCTCCCTAAGAAGGATACAGTGAGCGATATCCGAGACCTTAGACCTATTAGTCTTGTAGGCTCCTTCTACAAAATTCTATCTAAGACCCTGGCGGCGCGGCTTAAGGGAGTGATCAGCAGTTGTATTTCGGTGAACCAATGCGCTTTCGTAGAGAAGCGGCAGATTTTGGATGCTTCTCTCATTGCCAATGAGCTGATTGATTCGAGGCGAAGATCAGGGAGACCGGGGGTGGTGATAAAGTTGGACATAGAGAAGGCTTACGATCATGTAAATTGGAATTGTTTGTCGGAGGTCATGAGGAAGATGGGTTTCCCAGAGCAATGGATCAGGTGGATTGAAATTTGTACGGCGTCAGCGTCATTCTCAGTTCTGGTTAATGGGGAGGCGAAGGGTTATTTTGCTAGTTCGAGAGGATTGAGACAAGGTGATTCACTGTCACCACTCCTCTTCATTATGGTTATGGAGATCTTGTCGGTGTTTCTGAGGAAGGCTAGAGAGGCGGATTGGTTTAGGGGCTTTTGTATGGATGAGAGGCGGGGGTCGGGGGAGGTGCATCATATATTGTATGCAGATGATACGATAATCTTTTGTGATGCAAACGAGGATCAGGTGCAGAACATTCTGGCTATTCTTATAGGTTTTGAAGCAGTGTCAGGGCTGAAAATCAATATGCATAAGTCGGTGTTGTATCCTATTGGAGAGGTTGGAAATGGTCAAAGGTTGGCGGACATTCTCGGGTGTGGATTGGGACACTTCCCTACGACTTATCTTGGGTTACCTCTTGGCACGAGGGCGGCTTCGAGACAAGTTTGGGAACCAGTGGTGTTTAAGGTTCGAAAGAGGATGTAATCGTGGAAAGCGAGATTACTCTCTTTTGGAGGGCGGGTGACACTTCTGAAGAGTGTTTTATCTCAGTTGCCGATTTATTATCTGTCGTTGTTTCAAGCGCCCATATCCATCATCAAGGAGCTGGAAGGGCTGCAGAATAGATTTCTTTGGGAAGGAAGTGGGGAGGAAAGGAAAGCGCATTTGGTTAGATGGGATAGAGTCAAAGCGCATAAGGAGAGAGGAGGGCTTGGCGTGTTAGACTTACGTCGTCTGAACACGGCGCTTCTCGGGAAATGGAGTTGGAGGTTTGCAACGGAGAGGGGTGCTTGGTGGCGTGGGCTAATGATGGAAAAGAGTGGTGTGGGGAGGTCGGAGTGGAAACCGGGTTGGAATTGGCAAAATGCAGGTTGGTCGGTTTGGAGAGATATCGTTAAGAACAATCCAAACTTTTGGGAGCACGCAGTGATTGATCATGGGGGCGGGGGAGTGTCTTTTTGGTGGGACTCTTGGTTGGGGGGTGAGTGCTTAGCGGTTAGGTTCTCGAGGGTCGCTGTTGCGGCTCAAGGGGCGGAATCTTTGGTGTCTGATTATGTTGTGGTTACAGATAGGCTGGAATGGGATATTCCTTTGACTACCGTGTTGCGAGGGGGAGTAGAGACAGAGAGAACATCGCTGATGGCCATGCTGGAGAGGATCGACCCGAATTATATATCTCAAGGACCTTCATTTCCGGTTTGGAGGGCTACCTCCTCGGGTCAGTTTTCTGTTCGATCTTTTTTCAGAATCCTATCGTCAGAGGCGAATGCAGGCATGAATGATTTTCCTGCGAGAGAGGTGTGGGTGGACGGAGTTCCCACGAAGATTACAGGTTTCATGTGGCAGGTTTTCTTCAAAAGTATTTCTACTTTTGAAAACCTCCAAAGGCGGGGTTTTATTGGCCCTAATTTGTGTGTTCTGTGCAGAGCTGACCTAGAGTCAGTGTCGCACTTGTTGTTGTCTTGCACGTTTGCTACCAAGGTTTGGGAGACCTTTAGTTCCCGGCTTGCGATTTGGGGACCGTCACATTTGATGTGTCGGCTTTTATCCGTGATTGGCAGGGGAGGAACTTTAGGAGTCCTTTTGGGAAGTTCAAAGTGGGGTTGATGCATGCTGTTTTTTGGGGTATTTGGGGAGAGAGAAATAATCGTATTTTTAGGATAGGGAGAGGAAGTGGGAACAATTGGTGTGGAAAATTGCTACCGATATATGTAGGTGGGTACGGGTGGATGGTTCCAGCACTAGAGAGGAGATGCGAAGATGGATGGAGCTGTGGCGCATCGACATGGAGCCGGATTAAGTTGGAGGTGGGGGGACTGTTTGGTATCTAGGGGTTTATTTGTGGATGATAGTCGGTGATAGGTTTTAATTCATTTCGATTGGGGGAGCTGGGTGGACAGGGGGTTGTTTTTTGGGATTGGCTTGTTTTGGGGTGGGATTGGTTGGGCAGGGGCTTGCTAACACCTTGTTTTTTTGGGTACAGGTGGTAGTCTTGTATAGATGGGGGTTTTTGGTGAGAGGCTAAGGTGTTAGTCTCTTGTATAGTTCTTTGGTTCGATTGAGTTAATATATGGTTATCATTCATAAAAAAAAAAGTTTTGTGATCTGTTTGCTCCTGGTTTGATTGTATCCCAAAAGGGATTGTCACGAGAAACAAGCATAATAGAAGGAGATGAAGGTTCTTTTTTGGAACGTAAGGGGATTTAATACTAAGGAGAGGTATATTGAGTATTTGTCTTACATAAATAAATATGCAGTTGATGTGTTTGCTGTTCTTGAACCAAGGACTAGACTAGATACTACTAGTAGTCTGTGCGAGGCCAGATTTGATGGATGGAATGCAGAGTTCAGTTTTGATAATACTCTGGGGAAAATTTGGCTTCTATGGAAGAAGGATGTTCCTCTGCAGATTATTAGAAAAAGCTCTCAGTTTATTCATTGTAAGCTGGATCTCCCTCGACCTTTTTTTCTTACTGTGGTATATGCTGCTTCTAATATGGCTGGTAGAAGGATTTTGTATGCTGATTTGAAGGATCTAAGGGTAAGGAATGACGCCTGAATAATATGTGGTGATTTTAATGCAATTTTGAATGCTGGAGAGTCTTCAGTCCATCCATCGAACCAGGCAAGTAGGTGGATTTGCATATTGTATAAGGGACTGTGAGGTAGTGGAACATAGCTCTCAAGGTCCTTATTTCACATGGTTAAATAATAGAGATGATGGATTGATCTTAAGAAGACTGGATAGGGTGTTCCATACTATAAAATGGCATCAGAGCTATCCTATAAGTAGAGTTACAGTTCTGCCAGTTAAAACTTCTGATCACTGTGCAGTTCTCTTGCAAACCGAAATGGTGCACGATTCAAGGGCCAAACCGTTTAAGTACTTCTCCTTTTGGAGTGAGCATCCCCAGTTCCTAGACCTTGTGAGATCTGTTTGGGAAGTAAGAGATACTAATAGGCCTTTTTACAAATTGTATGGGAAGTTAAGAGCTTTAAAATATAAGCTGAAGGATTTCAACAAGGAACACTTTTCAGGAATCCATGATAGAGTGAAAAATGCAGGAAGACAGTTGGAGAAGTCTAGAGAAGAACTGTTTGACTGCCCTTCTGAGAGTGCCCTCACCAAAGTGAGATTGGATTCTTTAGAGTTTGAAAGGATTAAAAAGGCAGAAGAGAGTTTGTTAAGAAGTAAGTCCAGAGTAGTTTGGGTTAAAGAAGGTGACCAATGTATAAAGTTCTTCTTTAACATGGTGAAAGAGAGACAGATTAGAAATACCATCAGGCAGCTAAAAAATGAAGAAGGGGTTTTGGTTGATGATGTTAAAGAGATGGAGAGAGTGGCTGTGGGATTCTATAAGACTTTGCTGGGAGAGTCTGCAGATGTTGATACTGTAAGTGTTGAGTCTTTTATTAGGTTTAAACTGGATGAGAATGATAGGGAGCTTCTTGTGTTTTCCAGTTACACCAGCTGAGATTGAACATGCCTTGTTCTCAATGCCATGTGATAAATCACCTGGTCCTGACGGGTACTCGGTTGGCTTCTATAAAAGGTGCTGGAAACTGGTAGGTCCAGATGTTATATCTGCAGTGCTAGATTTCTTTCATTCAGACAAGCTTCCTTCTTTTGTGAATTCAGCATTTCTTGCTTTGGTTCCAAAAAGGGTAAACGCAACTGGAATGAAAGATTATAGACCCATTTCCTGCCTTAATGTGATCTATAAAGTCATTACAAAAGTAATAGTGAATCGAATGAGTAAGGTAATGCCTAAGGTTGTAGGACTCTCTCAAACTGCATTTATTAATGGAAGAGTAATTGGGGACAACATTCTCTTGGCTACTGAGTTGCTCAGAACTTACGGTAAGAAGAATATTTCAACTAGGTGTGCCATCAAGGTGGATTTAATGAAAGCTTTTGATTCTGTGGAGTGGAAATGTGTGCTGGAGGTATTGAGATCTATGAACTTTCCATCTAGCTTTATTAATTGGATAAGGATCTGCCTAGAAACAAGTATGTTGTCAGTTTGCTTGAATGGAACACTCTGTGGGAACTTCTCAGCAAAAAGGGGTTTTAGACAAGGTGACCCCTTGTCACCCTATTTGTTTGTGATTTCTATGGAGCTGCTAGCAGGGATGCTTGTCAGGGCAGTAGATATGGGAGAGTTTAAGCTGCATCCGCAATGCAAAGGATCTAAGATTACTCACCTCAGCTTTGCAGACGATTTGATAATTTTTACCAAAGCATCAGTGGAAGGTATCTCCTGTGTCACTCAGGTGTTGGAGGAATTCAGGAAGCTGTCAGGGCTTCGATTCAATCCTGAAAAAAGTGAAATTTTCATGGCAGGAGTTGACAATGAACTAGCTGACTTAGTTACTCTGGCTTCAGGGTTTAGACGTGGTGTCTTACCATTCAAATATCTGGGTGTACCCATGAGTGCAGGTAAGCTAAGGAGAGCAGAATGCAAGCCACTTATTGACAGGATAGCAGGTAGGGTTTTGAACTGGAAAGCTAAGTGCTTGTCTTATGCTGGAAAGTTGCAATTAATCCAATCTGTTATATGTGGAATTCTGCAATTCTGGATGAGTGTGTTCCTCATTCCTAAGTATATACTAAAGGAAATAGAGGGGATATGCAATCATTTTCTCTGGGGTAAGTTGGAGGGAGGCAGAAGCAAAGTGGCCTGGCAGCACCTAGCAGTTCCGAAAGCTGAAGGAGGGGTAGGCCTCAAAGACTTCTACTCTTGGAACTCAGCTAACACGATCAGGCACTTGTGGAACCTCTTTTCTCAGAGCGGCTCACTGTGGGTTGCATGGATGAAGAGGTATAGGATTAAGAACAAGTCCATATGGGATGTGAAAAGGGGTTCAGGATCGTGGGCATGGAATACGATTTTGAAGATGAGAGAAAAAGCTCGGTTGTTTATAAGTTCTGATCCTGGAGGGGGTCTGACCTGGGATGGAAGTTTAATGGAGAAGTTCAAACTAGCCACAGTTTGGAACTCTATCAGACCAAAACAACAGGAGGTCCCCTGGAGTGGTACAGTTTGGGGGGGATTAGTAACTCCCAGAAACAGTTTCATTACATGGCTGCTGGTGCAAAGAAGGGAGACCTGGAGAGCTGATATGACTAGCTGGGGTATAGCCTTAGATATCAACTGTGTGTTATGTACAGATGGGATTGATTCTCGAGAGCACGTGTTCTGGAAGTGCTCCTTCACAAGAACTGTACTGCAGGGTCTGCTACCTGCTGTTTGTGGCAGTTCGTGGGAGGCAGTGTTTGAGGAAGTTTTGAATGGCAGAGGTAGTAAGGAAGCAGTAGAAGTGTACATAGGGATATGGGTACATATTGTTAGCACACTATGGAGAGAGAGATGCAATAGATGTTATGGGCAGAGAAGACATAGTGTGGAAGACATCATTTTTGAGGCAAAGCAAGATTTGAGAAGCATTGCATTTGGTAGGATTAGTGATAGAATTCTCAATGAAATCTTATAGATTTTGTATAGTTTAGCTTTTCGAATGTGTAGGGAATCCGGATCCCTCTCTAAGAGGTGTATGGTGAACCGAATCATTTTGAAAAGTGATCATCTCTTTTGTCATAGGAACGTTGTACTTAAAGCTTTTTGATGATATGAAACTAATTATTCATAAAAAAAAAAAATCCTCTATTGTCTTCAATACCTCTTCTTTTGTTTTCATATAGTACTTCAACCGGTTTTCTAGTTCTTTTAAATTAATGTTGATGATGCTATTCGTGCATGGGATGAGAGGAACTACGAGATGGGTTTCTCGAGATTTTCATTGGACTCTCCTAAACGTGCTAGTTTAATACATGCATGTGAATGCTAAAGGAGATGCGGAGCTGGTCCTTTCATGATTACCTTCAAAGCAAACTACCTCGATCGGTACCTGGTGTTCCTATCGTGGAAGAGATGTTTCGTCTTCAAGCAAATATAATGTAATGTGTAAGAAAAAGAAACTCAGAAGCTTAGAAAGGCAGAATAAAATGCTGAACTCAGATGTCAGTTTGAAACCCAGAATCTGCTATTGCTCCGTATCATGATTCGTTTATCGGGTCAGACGACTTCTCCCCACTTGGAGCACCCTCTTCGAAGGGCTCATTGTCGATCGGAACAGTGTTACGAGATAAAGGCACAACCCGGATGGTCCTCAAAGCTTGTTATTTAATGAATTCCCTTCTGCCTGTGATAAAGCAGTTAAGAATCTAACATAGATACTTAAGGATTCTGCTACCTATACCACCACTGATCTCTTAATTTATAACAGGTACCAAGGATTCAGTTGTTGAATTGTATTATTACTGTACTAGTACACAAAAAGTCTTTGTTTGTACCTGAATCAATCCTGTTCATGGAACCCAGCAAAATGGGTTCATCATCAGGACCAGAAAAATGACTGCAGTAGAACCATCTATGCAGGGGCTATGCCGAGTGACAGATACCCAGTGATCTCGACTCCGGAGTACCTCGCCGGGAGTTCATGAACCTGTACCCATAACTCAACAATATGTAGCGGTACAGATTCTGGATTTTCGTCTGGCTTCATCTCGTGCATCGCCCAAGAAGGCCCTATCAAAAGACCACAACCCACCGGAGATCCACCTCGTGATAAAAATATGAATAAGATAAGCTTATTGCCTAGCTCCTCCACAGTGTGCCTCCTCTCGCCGGTCGCGAGCTTATTATGCATGACATTGAGATTGATTTTTTTTGTTTGTCATGAACATCCCAACGATGCAAAGATCAAACTCCTCTCCTTCATCTATCTCCACCAGCATTTTACCAGCTCTACTTGTAAGACGGTTTTAGTACAATTATTTTATTATTATTTCCCCAGTTAAATTCTAATGCATAGAATCTTTATACCTTTATTATTTTTCCCCAATTAAATTTTAATGCATGGAATTTTTAAACCTTTAATTGGTGGAAATCCTTGAATGATCTAAAATTTCAAAATTGCTGTTGTGTCAACTAAAAAAGGATTTATGTATTTATTTATAGAATTAAAGAAACTAAAATTGGATTAAGTTTGTGGATTAAGGTGATCTCCACCGGGAGTTTTTTCGGTGACAAAGGGAAAACTTTGTCACCTACACAAAGTTGAATCCTCACCCTTAATCTCATCCCATTTTCCTAATTAATATATTATCTAATTAACTAATTTATTTAACTAACTAATTTATTTAACTGACCTCATCCCACTCGGCTGCTTCCATAACCGCCAGTTTTTTTTCTTTTTTTTTTATTTTCCTAATTTAATGTTCAATTATTATTGTTATTATTTTTAATACCCCATCCTTAAAATATGGAACAAAATATTTTTTTTACTTATTTCACTACTCCTATATCCTTCTTCTTCCTTCTATAATTATTTTTGGCTTGCATATACTCAAATATAAACTGATGACATATATTCAAATATAAAATTCCATCTAACCTAATATTGGCTGGAAAACGTGTTAATGGTGCATTACTAATCGTAATTTTTTGCCTATTGTATGTGAAAATTAATCTACTTAGTGGAGCAATGAGAATGATACAGTAGCTCCGAAAATGAAGTAATACCAGTACTGCTCGAAATACTAGTATAATAATTACTATAATAAGCTCTGATAAATACTATTATAAGTCACCAATGTAAATACTAGTACTGATTCAATACATACAATGGTTTGTTTATAACACTCAAAATTGATAAAGTCACAGATTAAACAATCGAAGCGATATGATTCAGAGTAAAGCTAAGAGATCCAACGATTATGAATTTGTCAGCTAAAGACACCGATGCTCCTTCAGCTCCTGCAAACATACCGACCAAATATCAGAAACAAGATTGTTCCAATCAAAACAATATGCGCACTAACAAACATGCAGTTTGAACATAAACTCATACATGACAATTAATTCAATGCATACTAGTACTACGAACATACAAGTATTGTGAATATACTAGTACTGTAATCCTACAAGTATTCTGTAAGTGACTCATATCATCTGGAGAATCTCATATCATCTAACTCTCTAAAATCATATGCCAATTCATGTAAGTGACTCATGAAATCGTGATTGAACATTAAACATCAAAGCAAGGAATCGCATAAGACATCAGAGTAGTATCACATAATTCTGCAAAGTTCTGAGCCAAAATATCACTTTAGAAAACGTAATCCAAAAATACTAGTACAACGAGCGTACAAGTATTGATCGGCTACATGTATTGATTCATTCTAGCAGGCATCATAATCCATGATTGAACTAAAAAGAACCACAATCATTGAAAAACAACAGTGACGGACCTGGATTGCAGAACCGCAAGCAAGAGAAGACCTTTGTAATCACTATTTCCTTACTCGAAGTTCTTCTTCGGTGTTTCAATCAAAGCTTGGTTGTGGCTGTTTTCCAATCGGCGAAATCAGAGAGAGATACTCGAAGTTCTTCTTCGGTTTTTAGGTCATTTCCTACGCTCTGATACCAATTTATTTCCTCGCAAATGGAAACTCTTATTCCTTGTTTGTTTGCACGCTTTTGATTTCATTTCTTCTTTTCTAATTACCTTTTTCCTAGGTGTTCTAGTTACCTGTTTCTAAGGGCATCTAAAAGTGGTTACCTATTTTTAAGGGCGCCTCAATTGTTGGTTCTTATTATTTTAAAAGATGATATGCTTATTATTGCTATGCATATTATTGCTGTAAAGTATATTATTATCTTTGCGTTTGTTATTTTTATGTTCTGTTTTTCATATTTTCCATTTAATTCGCTAATTGAAAGCTTATCCTTTTTGTTGTTTTTCCATCGGTCTCGTTTTATTTTTCTAACGTTTCGAATCGGTTTTCTACTCATGCTTTATTCTAATAAGTTTTCGCTATATTGTCCTATAGCATTTTTCTCAATTAATTTAATCAGGTCCGTTATTAATTGATCCTCTCGAATAAATTGGACTTTCATTTCTGGCATCCCTCTTATTTCTATATTTTCGTTGTTCATGTCGTCTTTATATTCTAAAAGTTCTTTCTTAATCTCTTTCCAGGATTCTGGGTTTCTTCTTAGTCTAATGTCTATTTTACAAATGAGTTTATCAAAATAATAAATTATTTTATTTAAATCTTCATCCATTTTATATTTTATTACTTAAATCTGTAATCATTTGTTTTAGTGTTTTTATTTCATATTATCCTGATTTTGATGAATTATCGTAATATTTTTTATATATTCTTCCCGATCTTGATCGTCTAATTCCTTTGGTCGGAATTTTTCTGATTGGGTTAATTTTCCGATTTGGTTTATTTTTCTAGGATCTTGTTGGATGGTCCTTTTACTAGGTTCTGCCTTACTATTTTTAATGGGGTTTCTAAATGAATTATTGGTCTGAACAGATCTTCAATGGTGATGACTTCTTTGTCTTTAAATGTTAAACTATAGTGACTATTTGGTAGGGCATAATTTATTTGGTAAGTTACTGAAAATGGTTTACTGTTTTCTTTCATAAGATCATCTCTTTTTAATTCTATTTTATAATTATAGATGAATCTAGGTTTTCATCTGTTAAACTTAATCCTTGTTGTAGATTTATATCAAATTTAATTATTCTGTAACTTAGATTTCCTGATCCTCCGGCAATGATACTTTCTTCCTGGTTTAAAATTCTATCATCTCTAATTTCTAGTTCTATGGGGGCGTTGATTCCTAATTTTATAGTAGATTTGATTATGATTTGGATTGTACTAATATGTATATATGCTATTTTTGTTCGTTCCTCTGGTTTTAGTTTACTTAACCTCTTTTTAATTTGTTCTTTATTAATGATTTGTACTAAAAAAATTCCATTTGCTTGATTAAAAGGAATTGCTACTTCTCCTATCATTTTACCATACTTTATTATATTGTCTCTATTGAAAAGTTTTGATAAGAATGATTTTGTTACAAAGTTTTGTGTTTCTGATAATGTAAAGTTTGTTCTTTCTTTTATCTTTTTAACATCTATTAAACCGTCTAGAAAATAATTATCCTCTTCTTGTCTTTGAATATAATCAAACATATTATCATTGTTTTCTGTCATTTTAAAAAGTAATTTTTGAATTTAGATCTTCATACCTGAGTGGCTTTGTTGTTGATGGATCTTGATCTGCTTTTGCTTCTGTCCTTGTGCTTTTTTATGTAGTTGATTCGTGGGTGGTTGGTGATCTGCTATTTGGTGGTTTTAGATATTGCGTTGAAGGAATCCAGGAACTTAGTTCCAATCCTTCACTTGGCCTCCAGAACTTTTAAAAGTTCAAGCCAAACGAGAGAGTTTGCAAGAGTCTTTCTTGCTCTAAAACTGCTCTGCCTTTTTATTTATGAAATAACCTCCTTATATAGATGGAGGGGAGACACGAAGACGTCAGTGCTTACATCATAACAAAAGAAAAGAAAAGAAAACGACAAAAACTAAAAGTTTGAAAGTTACATTTGCACGACTTTTTTGGTGGGAGTCGGCTAACCCATCGTTTTCTTTTTCTCTATTTCATCTTTAATAATGCAGCATTTTTAATAATGGTTTCCTCCATTATTTCTGATGAAGATGATGTTGATGTGGCTGTGCCGACACTTTTGATGCTCCATTGTTTTCTTCTGAATTGTGTCCTTCAATATTTTCTTCACACCACTCACAGAAGTGGTCTTCGTAATTAATTAGTGATCTGCATAACTGCTTCTTGATTGGTATAGGTAGTACCGTAAGGGTTCCACCTAATTCGGTGAAGTCCTTTGTCATCCTAATAACTGCTTCCCATTCTTCCGCAATTAGTTGTGTTTTTGCCCTGCTGATTATGATTATATCTGAACTGCTATAATTCACCTTTGTTGGGCTATTTGGTTCAATATTGGTCAAAGCTCTACATACTGCAAGTAATCCTTTAACCAAATAATCCGGCCTTTTTTCATAGTCCTTTAGATTATCCCTTGATGGATAATCGTTGTTCGAGACCCCCATGAGAATGACGGCCTTTGTTCCCAGAAGTAGTCTTTGGCTTCCATCAAAGATAGGGTAGCTGCTGGTGTATTTGAGGAAGATTTCTCTTCCTTTTGCAAATAATTCTATGTATCTCCGAATTATGAATTCCATTTTTTGAGGAAAACATTTGAATACCTTTGAAGTTGTTGTATAGATGGTATCCAGTAGTCCGTATTGATGTAGGTCGAATATTAATTCTGGTGTTGCTTCTTCTGTTGCTACGACTTTTGGTCCACCTCTATTGATAGGGTAAAATCCCATCGTGGTATTCTGCTTCAATTTATCTTCGTAGTTTATTATTGCATCCCAATGAGTCACGAAATTCTGGAATGTTGGTCTTCTTGCTTCTTCTTTTTCTTTGGTTGTCGGTATATTTTTGATACTTGGTATCTTCATTACCATTCTTTGTTGCATTGGTTGTTGGTGTTGTACTGATGGCTCTTTCAAAGCCATTACCTTGTATGCTTGATGCAATGCTTTTTCTGCTTCTTCCCTTGTTTTACAGGACTGGTGTTGAACCGGTTTTCCCGTAATGTGCTGGGATGCTATTGCCCAACTGTTGTAAATTCCTCTGAATGGTCCGTTAAATATAACGTACCATTTTCTTTCTTTTCTTTCGTCTTCTTCATATTTTTCATTTTCTTTTTCTTTTTTCCTCATTCTCCACCATGTCTGCCCATCTTGTTGATTTACTGGTGGAGGCTTGCTGTTTGCCAAATTGTTCCTCCATTGGTTTTTGTTGTTGTTGTTTTTGCAGAATGTTGATGGTGCTTTTTAGTTCTTCTACCTCCCCCTGCAGAGAGAGACCTGATCCTCGAGTGCTTGTAGCTTCTCCAATTTCTGCATCATCTGGTTCGTTAATGCTTTGATGATTCCCTCCATTCCCTTGTTAATGTGTCGGTGAAAGGGTTGTTGCTGGATTTGATGTACTTCAGATATGGGTTGTAGTAGTGCAGTTGTTGTTGCCACCGGATTAATCGTCCTTTGTTGAAGTCCGCTTGTAATTTGTGCCTCCAAAAACCTGTTACATATTTAGAATCGGTTTGAAGCTCAAACCTTGTTGATAATAATTCTAGTTTCCATTTTTTCAATGTTCTGAGACAAGCTAGTGTCTCTAATTCATGTATTGGATAATTCTGTTCAGTAGGAGTAAATGTTCCAGAAATATATTTGCATAATTTCTTAGAATATTTATCACTATTGAACGGAATTGATGATACTCGAGAATCCGAAGATTCAATAATTTTGTCCGATGACTGATGATCTTTAGGCTTTTCGCCAGAGATATTAACCTCATTTTGTTTCATGATATTACCAAAATTGTCCATTTGTAATAATTCTTTGCCATTTTGAATGGCTAGCATACATCCGGCCCATGTATCTTTTGATGCATCGGTCTGGATTATTAAAAAGTCTTTCTCACATGGATTATATAATTTTGGTAAATGCTGGCATTTTTCTTTCATTAGTAAAACTATTTTTGTATCTTGATCATTCCATGACCAAGGTGTTTTCTCAGAAATCTTTTTCTGCAAATACTTTCTTTCTTTTGCAAGGTTCTTCAAAAATCCTTGTTCACTTATATAATTTAAACAACCAAGAAAACGTTGAATTTGTTTCCTATTTTCAAGTTGATTAGGAAATTTATCAATTTTTTCTTTAGTATTGGGTGATAATTCAATTTCACCAAAATTGTTTATTTTCATGCCAAGATACTCAATCTCTTCCTGAATGAGTTTCGATTTCTTTTTGGAAATAATTAACCCTTTTTCTTTTATTCGATTTAAAACGATTAAAAGCTTTTCACCATGATCTTCCTTAATTTGATTAGTAAAAACAATTATGTCATCAATATAAGCAAGACAAAAGTCTTGTAATCCCTCTAAATTATGATCCATAAAACGTTGATAAATTGCTGGTGCTTGTTTTAATCCGAAAGGTAAAACATTCCATTCATAATGTTTTTGTGGTGGACATGAAAAAGCTGTTAATGGTTTTGTATTTTCATGCAATCTTAGCTGCCAATATCCTGATTTAGCATCTAAACTACTAAACCATGTTTTTCCCTTAAGTCTTTCTAATATGTAATCTTTTCGTGGTAACTTATAACTGTCTCCTATGGTATTTTCAGTTAGTTTTTTGTAATTAATTACCATTCGTCTCTTCCCCCTTTTTATTCATTATTATTTTCGACATAGAATGCAGGTGCACTATGTGGACTTACACTTTCTCTAATGATTCCTTTATCTAGGAGTTCCCTACATTCCTTCTGAAATTCTTCTACATCTCTTTGAGTATATTGAATTTTATTAGGTACATTGACTTCTATTGTTGGATCTTTTAATTTTATTTCTATTAATTCGACATTCTTATTTTTCTCCAGATCTAAAGGATGTTCACTACATATTTCATCCAAGGTTTCTTCAATTATTCCATGGCTTATCTGGATATATTCAAGTCTATTTTTTATATTTTGTAAAACGATTTTAAGCTTCATTTTTTGTGATTATTTTTGTTGTAATCATCCTAGGGCTCTTGATTTTTCATTCTTGGGGCTTTTAAACTAATATCTATTTATTCTTTGTATGAAAGGTTGATAAAGCTTAAGAAAATTGTTTCCTATGATTAAATCTAATCCAGAATCGTGCTGGTATATAGTTTTCGCAGTAAAGGTGTATTGTTCTATAATAATAGGAACATAGGTTTTTGCATACCATATTTCGTGTATTGAGTTATCTGCAACTATGATTTTTAAAAGTATCTTAAGGAAAACCTTTAAGAAAATAATTTTATCAAATAATATTAGCATTAATTGCTAGAAAATTACAATAACTTTTAAGACACTTATTTCATTTCAATCCAATCCATGACAAAAACATTAAGAATGAAGTTTTAACTTTGGATAAAACAAGGAGACCTATCTAGGTATGCAACGTTTATGGATCATAATTTAGAGGGATTACAAGACTTTTGTCTTGCTTATATTGATGACATAATTGTTTTTACTAATCAAACTAAGGAAGATCATGGTGAAAAGCTTTTAATCGTTTTAAATCGAATAAAAGAAAAAGGGTTAATTATTTCCAAAAAAAAATCGAAACTCATTCAGGAAGAGATTGAGTATCTTGGCATGAAAATAAACAATTTTGGTGAAATTGAATTATCACCCAATACTAAAGAAAAAATTGATAAATTTCCTAATCAACTTGAAAATAGGAAACAAATTCAACGTTTTCTTGGTTGTTTAAATTATATAAGTGAACAAGGATTTTTGAAGAACCTTGCAAAAGAAAGAAAGTATTTGCAGAAAAAGATTTCTGAGAAAACACCTTGGTCATGGAATGATCAAGATACAAAAATAGTTTTACTAATGAAAGAAAAATGCCAGCATTTACCAAAATTATATAATCCATGTGAGAAAGACTTTTTAATAATCCAGACCGATGCATCAAAAGATACATGGGCCGGATGTATGCTAGCCATTCAAAATGGCAAAGAATTATTACAAATGGACAATTTTGGTAATATCATGAAACAAAATGAGGTTAATATCTCTGGCGAAAAGCCTAAAGATCATCAGTCTTCGGACAGAATTATTGAATCTTCGGATTCTCGAGTATCATCAATTCCGTTCAATAGTGATAAATATTCTAAGAAATTATGCAAATATATTTCTGGAACATTTACTCCTACTGAACAGAATTATCCAATACATGAATTAGAGACACTAGCTTGTCTCAGAACATTGAAAAAATGGAAACTAGAATTATTATCAACAAGGTTTGAGCTTCAAACCGATTCTAAATATGTAACAGGTTTTTGGAGGCACAAATTACAAGGGGCTTCAACAAAGGACGATTAATCCGGTGGCAACAACAACTGCACTACTACAACCCATATCTGAAGTACATCAAATCCAGCAACAACCCTTTCACCGACACATTAACAAGGGAATGGAGGGAATCATCAAAGCATTAACGAACCAGATGATGCAGAAATTGGAAAAGCTACAAGCACTCGAGGATCAGGTCTCTCTCTGCAGGGGGGAGGTAGAAGAACTAAAAAGCACCATCAACATTCTGCAAAAACAACAACAACAAAAACCAATGGAGGAACAATTTGGCAAACAGCAAGCCTCCACCAGTAAATCAACAAGATGGGCAGACATGGTGGAGAATGAGGAAAAAGAAAAAGAAAAAGAAAATGAAAATGAAAAATATGAAGAAGACGAAAGAAAAAAAGAAAATGGTATGTTATATTTAACGGACCATTCAGAGGAATTTACAACAGTTGGGCAATAGCATCCCAGCACTTACGGAAAACCGGTTCAACACCAGTCCTATAAAACAAGGGAAGAAGCAGAAAAAGCATTGCAACAAGCATACAAGGTAATGGCTTTGAAAGAGCCATCAGTACAACACCAACAACCAATGCAACAAAGAATGGTAATGAAGATACCAAGTATCAAAAATATACCGACAACCAAAGAAAAAGAAGAAGCAAGAAGACCAACATTCCAGAATTTCGTGACTCATTGGGATGCAATAATAAACTACGAAGATAAATTGAAGCAGAATACCACGATGGGATTTTACCCTGTCAATAGAGGTGGACCAAAAGCCGTAGCAACAAAGAAGCAACACCAGAATTAATATTCGACCTACATCAATACGGACTACTGGATACCATCTATACAACAACTTCAAAGGTATTCAAATGTTTTCCTCAAAAAATGGAATTTATAATTCGGAGATACATAGAATTATTTGCAAAAGGAAGAGAAATCTTCCTCAAATACACCAGCAGCTACCCTATCTTTGATGGAAGCCAAAGACTACTTCTGGGAACAAAGGCCGTCATTCTCATGGGGTCTCGAACAACGATTATCCATCAAGGATAATCTAAAGGACTATGAAAAAAGGCCGGATTATTTGGTTAAAGGATTACTTGCAGTATGTAGAGCTTTGACCAATATTGAACCAAATAGCCCAACAAAGGTGAATTATAGCAGTTCAGATATAATCATAATCAGCAGGGCAAAAACACAACTAATTGCGGAAGAATGGGAAGCAGTTATTAGGATGACAAAAGACTTCACCGAATTAGGTGGAACCCTTACGGTACTACCTATACCAATCAAGAAGCAGTTATGCAGATCACTAATTAATTACGAAGACCACTTCTGTGAGTGGTGTGAAGAAAATATTGAAGGACACAATTCAGAAGAAAACAATGGAGCATCAAAAGTGTCGGCAGCAGCCACATCAACATCATCTTCATCAGAAATAATGGAGGAAACCATTATTAAAAATGCTGCATTATTAAAGATGAAATAGAGAAAAAGAAAACGATGGGTTAGCCGACTCCCACCAAAAAAGTCGTGCAAATGTAATGTTCAAACTTTTAGTTTTTGTCGTTTTTTTTTTCTTTTCTTTTGTTATGATGTAAGCACTGACGTCTTCGGTGTCTCCCCTCCATCTATATAAGGAGGTTATTTCATAAATAAAAAGGCAGAGCAGTTTTAGAGCAAGAAAGACTCTTGTAAACTCTCTCGTTTGGCTTGAACTTTTAAAAGTTCTGGAGGCCAAGTGAAGGATTGGAACTAAGTTCCTGGATTCCTTCAACGCAATATCTAAAACCACCAAATAGCAGATCACCAACCACCCACGAATCAACTACATAAAAAAGCACAAAGGACAGAAGCAAAAGCAGATCAAGATCCATCAACAACAAAGCCACTCAGGTATGAAGATCTTAAATTCAAAAATTACTTTTTAAAATGACAGAAAACAATGATAATATGTTTGATTATATTCAAAGACAAGAAGAGGATAATTATTTTCTAGACGGTTTAATAGATGTTAAAAAGATAAAAGAAAGAACAAACTTTACATTATCAGAAACACAAAACTTTGTAACAAAATCATTCTTATCAAAACTTTTCAATAGAGACAATATAATAAAGTATGGTAAAATGATAGGAGAAGTAGCAATTCCTTTTAATCAAGCAAATGGAATTTTTTTAGTACAAATCATTAATAAAGAACAAATTAAAAAGAGGTTAAGTAAACTAAAACCAGAGGAACGAACAAAAATAGCATATATACATATTAGTACAAACCAAATCATAATCAAATCTACTATGAAATTAGGAATCAACGCCCCCATAGAACTAGAAATTAGAGATGATAGAATTTTAAACCAGGAAGAAAGTATCATTGCCAGAGGATCAGGAAATCTAAGTTACGGAATAATTAAATTTGATATAAATCTACAACAAGGATTAAGTTTAACAGATGAAAACCTAGATTCATCTATAATTATAAAATATGAATTAAAAAGAGATGATCTTATGAAAGAAAACAGTAAACCATTTTCAGTAACTTACCAAATAAATTATGCCCTAACAAATAGTCACCATAGTTTAACATTTAAAGACAAAGAAGTCATCACCATTGAAGATCTGTTCAGACCAATAATTCATTTAGAAACCCCATTAAAAATAGTAAGAGCATGAACCTAGTAAAAGGACCATCCAACAAGATCCTAGAAAAATAAACCAAATCGGAAAATTAACCCAATCAGAAAAATTCCGACCAAAGGAATTAGACGATCAAGATCAGGAAGAAGATATAAAAAATATTACGATAATTCATCAAAATCAGGATAATAGTGAAATAGAAACACTAAAACAAATGATTACAGATTTAAGTAATAAAATATAAAATGGATGAAGATTTAAATAAAATAATTTATTATTTTGATAAACTCATTTGTAAAATAACATTAGACTAAGAAGAAACCCAGAATCCTGGAAAGAGATTAAGAAAGAACTTTTAGAATATAAAGACGACATGAACAACGAAAATATAGAAATAAGAGGGATGCCAGAAATGAAAGTCCAATTTATTCGAGAGGATCAATTAATAACGGACCTGATTAAATTAATTGAGAAAAATGCTATAGGACAATATAGCGAAAACTTATTAGAATAAAGCATGAGTAGAAAACCGATTCGAAGCGTTAGAAAAATAAAACGAGACCGATGGAAAAACAACAAAAAGGATAAGCTTTCAATTAGCGAATTAAATGGAAAATATGAAAAAACAGAACATAAAAATAACAAACGCAAAGATAATAATATACTTTACAGCAATAATATGCATAGCAATAATAAGCATATCATCTTTTAAAATAATAAGAACCAACAATTGAGGCGCCCTTAAAAATAGGTAACCACTTTTAGATGCCCTTAGAAACAGGTAACTAGAACACCTAGGAAAAAGGTAATTAGAAAGAAGAAATGAAATCAAAAGCGTGCAAACAAACAAGGAATAAGAGTTTCCATTTGCGAGGAAGTAAATTGGTATCAGAGCGTAGGAAAAGACCTAAAAACCTTATGCGGTTAACCGAATTGCCACCCCTATTTGTAATCTCTTTTTATGTTAGTCATTTATAAGTTATCCATATGCATACACTACAAGAAAATTCGTCTTTTTGTCGCGGATAGCATCCGCGACAAAGTTTATTGCGGATAATATATATTATCCGCGACAAAGTTTGTTGTTAACTAGTTAACAATATTTTTTTAACTAATAACTAGTTAACATGGTTTTTAACTGATAACTAGTTAACATCATTTTTTGTTTGATAACTTGTTAACAGATTTTAACTTGATAACTAGTTAACACCTTTTTTAAAATTAGTTAACCAGACAACACATTTTTTTTTTTAGGTAAAATCGTCATATTATTAATGAGATGGATCAGTACAAGAGTTCCAAAGTGAACTATCCAACCCAGAAGGAGGAGTAAAACCCACAAAAGGGGATACAAAGGAGGCCGATTGACGCGCTATAGAGTGTGCAATCTGGTTCCTAATTCTCCTTACTACCTTAACCGTGAAATCCGGGCGTCGAGCTAGAGTCTGACGACATTGACGAATAATACACCCGAATTCTGAGTTATCCTCATGCTCCGAGTGAACAGCTGTGTTAACCTCCTCCGCATCAATCTCGAAGACAACCCTTCTGAATCCCCAACCCTCTAACCAATGAAGAGCAGTTAGAAGCGTCAAAGCTTCGCCTTCACGTGGAGATGGGAGGCCTGGTCCGTAACGAGATTGATATGTGATCACTTCGCCTACTGAGTTACGTACCACCATCCCCATCCCCATGCAAGACTCACTGGCGAAGATAGCTACATCACAATTACATTTGAGAGTTCCATCGTCAGGGGGTGCCATTTGGGACAGTATTGGTGGATGCTGCCACCGGAATTATTGGGTACTTGCTTTCGGAGTTGAAGCCATTCGGTTAGTGTTTCCAGCACTCCTACCGTCACGAGCCGGGCTGTCGTGGATGTTGATTTCCAGACGCGAGAGTTACGTTCCCGCCAAATACCCCATAAGACTGCTGCAAGTCTACCCCTATCGTCATCCTGTAGCGACGTTATCATACCATGGAGCCATGAAGTGAAGGAGTCAGTATTTTCAAACACCTCTGTCACCTTATTCCATAGTCCAACCGATGCCCAACAATCTTGAGCAAACGAGCAGGTGATAAATAAGTGAGAGCAGTCCTCACTATCTTCTCCGCATGTACCACAGTCAGCGGGAACGTTAATATGTCGACTCCGAAGGGCAGATCGAGTGGGTACAACATTACGAGCTAAACGCCACAACAGATTTTTGAGCTTGGGGGGTGCTAACGTGTCCCACAATTTTGTCCAGGCGCCTCCCAGTTTCAGATGGCTCCGGTCAACTATACGGTCCATGTATAATCCATATGCTGATCGAACTGTATAAATACCTTTTTTATCCAAGTGCCAAATACGTGTATCCTCACCACCACAAGCCCCAATTGGAACCTTTGCTATCTCAGCCCTGTCTCGTTCTGTGAACATGGAGGAGATTAACTCTAAGTCCCAGGCCTTCGTGTTACGAACACACAGATCCTTCACCCGAGCTCCTTCTAACCCGGAATGAGCAGCCGTTTCAAGAAAAACATTGTTATCATCCCGTAGCCAGCCCTCCCCCCATACCATGGCCTTCGCCCCGTCCCCTAGGCGCCAACGGGTGCCCAGTTTGACTAGCTCTTGAGAAGCCCTAATACCTTGCCATGCAAAACTCGGTCCGTTACCTGGATCGGCCGACAAAAAATCCCCTTTGGGAAAGTATCTTGCTTTGAAAACTCTGGTGACAAGAGCATTAGGTTGGGTGAGAAATTTCCACCCTTGCTTCCCTAACATTGCTAGATTAAAACCTCGAAGGTCCCGAAACCCCATACCTCCATCTTGTTTGCGTATACTAAGCTTCTCCCAACGAAGCCAATTCACCCCCCGACTTGTGGAATTGCCGGATCCCCACCAGAAGGAGTTCATCATTCTCTCAAACTCCAACGTGAGTAGGTTTGGTAATTGAAAAACACTCATACAATATACTGGGATTGCCTGAGCGACCGCTTTGATCAAAATTTCCCGACCACACTTAGAGAGCTTCCTCCCCCGCCACCGCTGAATTCGCTGCCAAACTCGTTCTTTGAGATAGCGGAATGTGTCTTTTTTCCGCCGTCCCACAAAGGAAGGCATCCCCAAATAATGGCTATCACCAAATTCACGATGCACGCCTAACACCAACCGAATTCCGTCTGCTAGAAGCGGATGCGTGGACTTGCTAAAGACAATCCCTGACTTTTCATAATTTATTACTTGCCCGGAAGCCAGCGCATAGGAATCAAGGATTTGTTTTAATCGTCGTGCTTCATCAACCTCTGCTCGGAAGAAAAACAGGCTGTCGTCCGCGAATAGTAGATGTGAAATCCGAGGCGCTCGTTGACAAACCTGCACCCCGTGGATTGTACCCGCCGTTCTAGCCGCCTTCATCATATAAGAAAGCCCTTCCGCGCAAATAATAAAGAGGAACGGTGATAGCGGGCAACCTTGACGCAATCCTCTCTCGGGGAGGATAAAGGCACTACGAGTAGAGTTTAATTGGACCGAGTATCGTACCGATCGGACACAAAGCATCATCCATCTAATCCAACATGGCGCAAACCCCATTTTGGACAGCACAAAGTTTAACCAATCCCACTCCATCCGATCATAGGCCTTTGAGATGTCGATCTTTAAGGCCGCCTCCCCATGCTTATAAGAATAACGAGTATGCATGGTATGCAGAGTCTCGAAGGCAATGAGTACATTATCAACAATAGAACGGCCCCGAATGAACGCTGACTGTTCCTCACCAATGATATTATGAATAATAGGCCGGAAACGGTTAGCTAAAACTTTAGCTATGATACGATACCGGACGTCACATAGTGATATAGGTCGTAAGTCTTTCATGGAGACAGGGACGTCACTTTTAGGTAGTAAAATAATGTTGGTATTATGTATTTCTGGCGGGAACTCCTCCCTGGATAGCCAGGAGCGGCAATTGTCTGCAACTTCCTTACCAATTAGGTCCCAGAAAGCTTGATAGAAGCCTGGGTTCAGGCCGTTAGGGCCGGGAGCTTTGTCCGATCCCATCTCAAACACTGCCTGGCGGAATTCCTCATCAGAAGGCGGCCGAGTTAGGGTTTCGTTCGAAGCTTCCGAGATTAATCGAGGCAATAGGTTTTCGGCCACAGAAGTGTCGCACCGAGTTGCTTTAAACAGGTCGGAGAAATATTGTACAGCCGCCTGGTTCATCTGAGCATCCTCCTCGACCCAAGTTCCGTCCAGTAATTGTAGGCGTTTCAACATTTTATGCTTACGACGACCATTTGCTGAGGAATGGAAGAACCGTGTGTTCAGATCTCCCTCTTTAGCCCATTGTTGTTTTGCCCTCTGACGCCAATATATCTCTTCTCTCTCAATTAATTTAACCATGTCCGCCCTACATTGATCATAATCGGCCACTGATGTGGGATCGTGGTGGGTACGCAGTGACTGAAGGCGATCCCTAAGGCGTTGAATGTCGGCTTTGAAGTGCGTACGATGGTAAATCCCCCAAGCATCCATTTCCTTGATACAACCATTAAGTCGCGTCTCTAAGTCAAGCCCTCTCGTTTCATGCCAAGCAGTTGTCACAGCAAGGCGGAAGTCAGGATCTCGGAGCCAGTGATTCTCGAACCTAAAAATGTGGCGTGGTCGACGCGTGTCGTCCCGGGACGTGTTAAGAAGGATCGGGGAGTGATCCGAGATAGGCGCCACCAGGTTGTTCAACCATGCATCCGGGAAAAGATCGATCCATGCCCGGTTCACCATGGCGCGATCAAGCCTTTCCTCCACAGCCGTTGGTTGTCCTCTCGACCTCCACCAGGTAAAAGGATAACCCTCTAGGTCTATGTCCATTAAACCACAATCATCGACGGCTGCCCGGAACTCATCCATTAGTCTTTGTGGATACTCAACCCGCCCTTTCTTCTCCGAAGCTGACAAGATACCGTTGAAGTCCCCCATGCATATCCACGGGTCAGTACGCTTTAATGAGCGAAGCAGCTCCCAAGACTCATGCCTCTCACTCCGGTTAGCATGACCATAAAACGCGGTAAGGTGAAACGGGGTACCATCATCACAAAGAACATTAACTGAGATAGTACGTCTAGTATAGTTTATTAGGGTAACCTGAGGCGAGTTGCGCCATAAGACACCCATGCCCCCACTGTGACCTATAGAGTCAACACCAAAGCAGCCCTCAAAACTCAACTTAACTCGGAGCTCTTCAAGTTTCTGTTTAACGACAAAAGTTTCAATTAAAATCAAAATGTCGGGCTGTGAGTCTTAACAAGCTCACACACAACAGCTACTGCTCGAGGGTGGCCAAGTCCTCGACAGTTCCATCCCATTATAATCATTGTGGTGGGCAGGAGTTGCCACCAAGCAACCCTGCCGTTGCCAGGTTTGTGGGTTCCTGGATCCCTTTGAAGGTTGTCCCATCGATTTCCATACCGCTCGTGTTATCTTTCCGTGGTCGTTTGCGGTCATCTCCCACTATGCTAGCAGAATTATCATCCCCGTCTGTGTCATCCTGAATTAGAATAGTGGGTGTGTTTCTTGTCCACCGCGAAGCGCCCAGATTAGCTTGCATCGCTCCCCGATAGCCTTGTGGACTTGGTATCTCCTCGTCATCCTCTTCAATTAGCCACTGTTCACCGCCCATCGCCTCAGCTTTACGAGGGGGGCCCTCAGGGTCTTATCCCACTTCCGAACAATTTCCTCGTCTGGGGTGCAGAAATAAATCTCGCAGTGGCGATCTATGTGTCCAATGCGACCACATATGTAGCAGAAAGTGGGAAGTCTCTCGTATCTGAGTTTTGCTACTGACCATTCGCCACTTGGCTTGGCCACCTTCTTCCCTCGCTTAAGAGGGTTCCGAATATCAATACTAACCCTGATTCGCATGAAGTTCGAAGCAATGGAGGTTCGTGTGTCATAGGTTTTGAAGGCTCCAACAAAGTCTCCCAGTATACGTGCTACCGGTTCTGAGTAAAAGCCGGGGTGAAGGCCATGAACTTGAACCCAAAAGTCAACATGAAACAAATCTGCTTGAGCTGGGATTTCTCCAGGTTTCAGTTCATAGAGAGGGATCAGCTGGTAGTCGAACGTCCATGGGCTTTTCTCCATAACCCATCGGAGATCCTTTTCGTGGAAGAAACGAAATAGGAATAATCGGTCGCCAAGGTCCTGAATCTGGACACCACGACCAGGCTGCCAAATCGAAGCTATTCTGTGCTTGAAGACATGAACATTGAAGGACCGATTTGTTAAGATCGTTCCGACCAGGCATCGCACGTACGGACCGCCTTGAGTCTGACTAGCGTCCAGGGGGAGTATGACCCCATCATCGTCATCGTCCAGCAAACGTAAGTTGTCCAACTCGCGCTCCATGCGCAGGTTCTCTTCACTCGCCATCCAGGAGGGACGTTCACCGTACAACTGTCACTACCGTTTGTCTGAGGATGTTCTCAACCGTAACCCTATTTTACTCAAAGCCCCACAGAGTGCAGCTGAGCTGAAAACAGGGAAACTCACGTGCTATTCCAGACGGGAGCTAGCGCATGAGCATGGAGAACTGACAGAGAAACAGAGAGACAGCACAACAGCGATAGGGATGATGGTGCAGCCGTGAGGACGGTGGCGGCGAAAAAACCCTAAACGAGAAAACCCTCAAAGGGGGTACCAGCTCTCAAGAGGAGCAAAAAAAAAAAAATTTGCACAAATGACAGGATAATAGTTAGAGTTGGAGTTAAGGAGGGAATGAACAAAGAGGGTGCAAATATATTTGCTTATATATATAATAGATAGATTGGTTGTCTAGTATCAATCAAAATTATGTAGACCTTAGCCCCAATGTATCCGGGATTGTGAGATTATATTTGCACAAATGGCAGGATAATAGTTTCATTAAAGAAAGTTAATGACATTGTGGTGTTCAAAATGAAAAACAAAAACTTAGTAAGATTATAAAACTCAAATTTAGCTAAAGATAAACTTTATAGTATGCATACCTCTTGTTATATTTTCAGCGACATTTTCTTTAACTGATTCGGTGACACCTCTCTCAAAGCTCTGTTGTTCACCATCCACATCTCCTTCTCCCTCCATTTCAGTGATCTCTAACAACTAACAAGAAGAAGTGAAACCAAGGGTATTTGTAGGAGAAGAAGTGTACTAAGAAGTTCAACAAAGAGTTTCTCTCTCCCTACTTGTGATTATTATTTTGTTTTTTTTTTTTTTTTTTTCTTCTTTCTCTTCCATTTAAAGAATCATCCACTACATATTGTACATACAGACTATATAGTTTTTTAGTTCAAAATATACAATCTGTATAAACATATAGTACAATGGTGCACATAAAAAAAATATAAACTTGTGAAGATGGAAAAATACAGTCTGTACAAACTGTACCACACACAGGGTATTAGAATATTACCACAGTATTGTCAACACTTTTACCCTTGGAGACAACCCTCTTAGCTGTAACCACGTAATGACATAAACAGCAAAAAACAACAACAAAAAATCAATAGACAACCAAAAAATAAATGGTATACAAGTAGTATATAAATAAAAAGTACAACTTGTAAAAATTAAATAAACAACAAACCTCTGTAATTTTCTTTTTTCTTATCACTGAGATTCATTTCTTCTTCAAAATCACTATCAGAAGAGGATTTGATTATATCAGTGTCAGAATCTTCTGCATCCGTATCCTTATTTTCATAATATATCTCTCGGAGATGGTGGTGTCCAAGACATTGATCGCAAAGGTGGTTAGGCCTACCGGAGTCGTAAGCTTCCAAGTAGCCAAGGAAAGCAACGACATCCTCAACTCGTGGTCCGCAAATCTCGAGAAGCTCCTTGAGCTTGTCGAGAAGAGCTGCCATCATATCCACAAAGAAACCATGGTGCACAAAGCAGCTTTGAAATGATATAACTCAGGATTCCGGTAAACCTCCCGCTTTGTTTATTCCGAAATCTAGAATCTTCGGTTTCTGTAACATAAATGTTGACGTGTTTCCGTAACATAGTTAACATAGTATGTTAAGTATGGTACATGTTCATAAGATATTTTTGTAATTTTCTTGAAATCTCATGATGGAAAAAGAGTGTTTCGAGCAGGCGATAAAGCGACTTAAGAACTCGAAGGAAAAGGCAAAGGCTCTTCGGCGATGTTGCCTAGACGACAAAGTACGTCACCGAGATTCTTCAGCACTGCTTCAATGCTAAGGACTGGAAGGCTATCAACGATAAGATTCTCTCGCTATCGAAGAATTCTAATCAACTGAAGTAGGTATCGGAAGGAACTCTAGAATTTGTTTTGTGAACTGAAGTTTTGTTAGCTAATTGTGTGGGGAGATATTCAAGAAATTGCAAAGGAAATTCAAGAAATTATAAAGGAGATTCAAGAGGTTTGGGAGTTTGTTAAGTATGGTACATGTTCATAAGACATGTTTTGTAATTGTTGTAGTAGCTGGAGGGGAGGACAGAGATTGCTTGGCTGAGAAGGCGGAGATTCAAGAAATTACAAATGAGATTCAAGAGGTTTGAGAGTATGTTAAGTATGGTACATGTTCATAAGACATGTTTTGTAATTTTCTTGAAATCTCATGTTGGAAAAGCGAGCTTCGAGGCGGCGATAAAGCGAATTAAGAACACGGAGAAGCAGGCAAGGCTCGTCGGTGATGTTGTCGAGACGACGAAGTACGTCACCGAGATTCCTCAGCTCTGTTTGATGCTAAGGACTGGAAGGCTCTCAACGACAAGATTCTCTCGCTCTCGAAGAATTATGGTAAACTGAAGTAGGTATCGGAAGGAACAGTGGAATTTATTTTGTGAACTGAAGTTTTGTTAGCTAATTGTGTAGAAAGAGATTCAAGAAATTACACAGTAGATTTAAGAAGTTTAAGATTATGTTAAGTATGGTACATGTTCATAAGACATGTTTTGTAATTTTCTTGAAATCTCATGATGGAAAAAGCGAGCTTCGAGCAGGCGATAAAGAGACTTGAAGAACACGAAGAAAAAAGGCAAGGCTCGTCGGCGATGTTGCCTAGACGACAAAGTACGTCACCGAGATTCTTCAGCTCTGCATCAATGCTAAGGACTGGAAGACTCTCAACGACAAAATTCACTCGCTCTCGAAGAATTCTGGTCAACTGAAGTAGGTATCAGAAGGAATTTGGAATTTGTTTTGTGAACTGAAGTTTTGTTAGCTAATTGTGTAGGGAGACATTCAAGAAATTGCATAGGAGATTTAAAGAATTTACATAGGAGATTCAAGTGGTTTGAGAGTATGTTAAGTATGGTACCTATTTATAAGACATGTTTTGTAATTGTCGCGGCAACTTGAGGGAGGACAGAGAATGCTTAGCTAAAAAGGCAGAGATTCAAGAAATTGCAAAGGAGATTCAAGAGGTTTGTGAGTATGATATGTTAAGTATATATGGTACATGTTCATAAGATATTTTTTGTAATTTTCTTGAAATCTCATGATGGAAAAACGAGCTTCGAGCAGGCGATAAAGCGACTTAAGAACACGATGAAAAAGGCAAGGCCCGTCGGTGATGTTGCCTAGACGACAAAGTACGTCACCGAGATTCTTTAGCTCTGTTTCGATGCTAAGGACTGGAAGGCTCTCAATGACAAGATTCTCTCACACTTAAAGAATTCTGATCAACTGAAGTAGGTATCGGAAGGAACTCTGGAATTTATTTTGTGAACTGAAGTTTTGTTAGCTAATTGTGTAGGGAGAGATTCAAGAAATTGCAAAGGAACTTCAAGAAATTGTAAAGGAGATTCAAGAGGTTTGGGAGTTTGCTAAGTATGGTACTGTTCATAAGACATGTTTTGTAATTGTTGTAGAAGAAGTGTACTAAGAAGTTCAACAAAGAGTTTCTCTCTCCCTCCTCGTGACTATTATTAAGTTTTTTTTTTTGTTTTCTCTTCTTTCTCTTTCATTTAAAAAATCATCCAATGAAACCATCCACTAAAGATAGTACAAACAGACTATATATTTTTTAGTTCAAATTATACAATTTTTTTTTGGTGGACAAATTATACAATCTGTATAAACATATGGAAGCGGATCCGGATCCAGATTTTCCTGGTTTGGAAAGTTCCAAACTCAATTTCAACAATTAGATCTAGTTTGACCTTTGACCAATCTAATGGTCCAGATTTGTTAGGGGTATTTAGGACTTTACACAAATAATTTAATTATTATATTTAATTTAAATATTTTATTATTATTTTTATTAAAATATTTTATTTTCTAATACAGTTACAGTAGGCAACACTATCACTGGCGACCGTCGCCAGCCACCGGTCATCGGCGCCGGCCACCAGTCACCGGCGCCGGACGACTTTTCTGGTGATTTTCCGGTGACTTTTCTAGCGATTTTTTTGGTGACTTTTTTCCGACAATTTTTTCCAATGATTTTTCCGGCGACTTTTTCGACGAAGATAAGTTAACTAAGTAACCTGATTTTTACTATTTACTTATTAGCATGATTTTTTTATTTATAACTAGTTAACTAGTTAATTTGGGTTTGTACAGTTAACTAGTTAGTTAACATGTTTTTCGATGACTTTTTCGGCGAGACTCCGGAGACTGACTAAACTTCAGTGACTTTTCCGGTGAGGGCAAGTTAACTAGTTAACCTGATTTTAACTAACAACTTGTTAACAAGATTTTTTTATTGATAACTAGTTAACTAGTTAACCTGAGTTTTTACAGCTTTAACATGTTATTTTTGTTGCTAACTAATTAACATGTTATTTTGTTGATAACTAGTTAACAAATTATCATAATTAGTTAATTGAATTTTTTGTTAACTAGTTACCTAACAGTTATGTTGTTTTTAATTAGTTAACTAGTTAACATCATGATTTAGATAACTAGTTAACCAATCGAGTTAACTAGTTAACGAGATTATTAGATAACTAGTTAACCAGATTATTTGACAACTAGATAACGGGTGAATTAGCTGATAACTAGTTAACATCATGATTTAGATAACGAGTTAACTAGTTATCCAATCGAGTTAACTAGTTAACCAATCGAGTTAACTAGTTAACAGATTGTTAACTAGTTAACCAATTGAATTAATTTTTTATCAAGTTGTTAACTAGTATAAGATTTTTAGTTGATACCTAGTTATCAAAATTAGTTAACTAGTTAACATCATGATTTAGATAACGAGTTAGCTAGTTAACCAATCGAGTTAACTAGTTACCAAGTTGTTAACTAGTTAACTTATCGAGTTAACTAGTTAACCAATCACGATGTTTTCTATGGACTAGTTAACTAAGTAATACACCATTCACAAAAATACACAAATAATTTATTTATTTATGAATGAGCAATATATTAATCACAAGAAAGGAAAGATATTTTACAAGCAAAACTCCACACACTCTAGTGTAATGGAGAAACCCAGAACAAAGTGCCCCTGTGAACACAAAAACCCACCCAAAAACAGAGACCTTCCTTAGTACATTGAACACAAAAGCAGATCAGTAAAAACACAAATAAATTAACAACAAAGAATACAAAGTATGGTACTAAGAAAGTAGAAACAGCTGAACTGATTAATCGTCCTTAGTACAAAGTAAATTAATTTTGTTCCTTCAACGGGCCCAACAAAAACAGGCCCACCAACATTACCAGCAGTCCGGAGAAGCTGATACGATATCTATCCGCCGTCTGTACCCACCATCACGCTAACGTCGTCGAACTCTCTCCTTCACCCCGCATGTTCGTCTTCTCCGCCGTTGACGCTTCCGTTCATCCTTGACTCACCAAATTTTTCTGCTATGGATCAGTGATAACATAACCTAAAGGATCGACGCACGATTGAGAAGGAGGGAGAACTATTTGAAGATAAAATAAGCACTCTTGAAGAGTCGACAATGAAGAAGCGATGGGCTGTCGGAGGATTTGAGGAAGGCCGGTGGTCAAATCGACAGGCCTAAACATCACCCTCCACTGCCGCTGATGTGCTCCGATGAGGCGTCTGTTGAACGCGGAAGGAGAAGAAGTAAGATATCTGGGAACTCCGGCGTCGCCGGCGATGATTACGAGCGGATGAGGAGGCCGCCGACTTCGATTATTGCGAAGGGAAGGCTGACGACGAAGAGGTTTAAAGTAGGGATTGGGATTGACGGCTATGAGTGTTCTGGGAAAGAAAAGTCATCTCACTAGGGTTAGTTTAATATTTCTGAAATACCAAATCTACCCCTCCGAATTTGGGTTTGGAACTGTTCCAAACTTGAAAGTTTGGACGCAGATCTGATGCCTAAACATATAGTACACATAAAAAAAACATTAACTTGTGAAGATGGAAAAATATAGTCTTTACAAACTGTACCACACACGGGGATTAGAATATTAGGGGATTGGAATTTTGTAGCCTAATTTAAAATTTTATGTACCGTCAGTAGCCAAACACGTAAAAATGTCCAGAAATAGCACAATCTGACCCGCAGCCAATGTAGTTAAAATCGTGATTCCAAGTGAAATCGAAAACATGGGTGAAATCGGAATCGTAGTTTTTAATCGTAAAATCGTAAGATTTTATAAACTACTATCGAAACATTTAAGTCAACAACATATTAAGAATAAGAAGACCATTACCCAACTTTGAAAAGTATAGATAAGAAAAAAAAGAGAATGTCGGCTCTTAAGCGGTCATTCGAGGAAGTAATAATTAGATTTTAGACACTTTTTAGTAATAATTTCTAGCTTAATTAATCAAATAAAAAAAAATCAATTTAATTTAATTATCTTTGTTCTGACTTATATGTAGTTGTACAAACTAGTAATTTCTCATAGAAAGTGAAATCGTAAAATATAAGAAAAATCGTTGATTTTATAAGATTCTAAGATTTTGATCGAGATTTTACTAGATTTTACGACCCATAGATTTTACGTGGAATCAAGATCGCTAGAGACTAGTGGAATCGTAAAACCGTAAGATTTTAAGATTAAAATCGGGATTTTGACTACATTGCCCGCACCCAGCGCTGCGCCAGCCAGCCAGCGCGTAGCTGCCCAGCTAGCGCAGCGCTGGCCAGCAAGCGAAGTTTCTGCAAATGAAATGCAAAACAATTGCAAATATGGGAAAAGAGCAAATTAGTCACTTTTCTTTACCTTTTTGTAGATAGATTATTATTATTATTATTTTGATAATATAAGTCGGCCTTGATAAAATAATAATATATATAAACTAGGATTAATTAAGAAAATTGTATATTAGCCGTCACAATCTTTTGAATTACGGATCCCGATGTTACGTTTGTTGGAGACACAACAATGAAGGAGAGAACAAATTGCAATAATTTTTTTTAACATGGAATCAATCAGCGCATAGCCAGACCAGCAGGACACGACCTCGGGTCACGGTTATTTTAACTTTGAATTACGGATCCCGAAGTCACGTTTGTCGTTTCTCTCCTTCATTGTTGTGTCTCCAACAAACGTGACCTCGTGATCCGTAATTTAAGAGATTGTGGCGGTTAATAATTTTTTTTGTAATTAATCCTAGTTTATATATATTATCATTTTATCAAGGCCGACTTATATTATCAAAATAATAATAATAATAATCTATCTACAAAAAGGTAAAGAAAAGTGACTAATTTGCTCTTTTCCCATATTTGCAATTGTTTTGCATTTCATTTGCAGAAACTTCGCTTGCTGGCCAGCGCTGCGCTAGCTGGCCAGCTACGCGCTGGCTGGGCAGCAATGCGCTGGCTGGCTGGCGCAGCGTTGGCTGCGGGTCAGATTGTGCTATTTCTGGACATTTTTACGTGTTTGGCTACTGACGGTACATATTGTTTAAAATTGTACTACAAAATTCCAATTCCCAGAATATTACCACAGTATTATCAACATCTTTACCCTTGGAGACAACCCTCTTAGCTGTAACCACGTAATGACATAAACAACAAAAAATTAATAGACGGAAAAAAAATAAATGGTATACAAGTAGTATATAAATAAAATGTACAACTTGTAAAAAATAAATAAACAACAAACATCTGTAATTTTCTTTTTCTTATGACTGAGATTCATTTCTACTTCAAAATCACTATCAAAAGAGTATTTGATTATATCAGCATCAGAATTTTCTGCATCAGCATCCTTATTTTCAGAATGGGGTACATGAACTCTGCCATCTGATTTACCATTATCTTAATCTTCACTAGATGCTTCAGGTGAACTCTCTTCAGCATTGCTGTTACTAGAAGGACTTTGAAACGTCAGAAGCAACAAGAACTCCATACAAACCTCAATGAGATTGTAAATCTCAACCTTTTTTGCTTCACCCTACATAAAAACAAAGAGGGGCACACGATTTGTATAACATATCAGAACACCCTCCATGCAAACTGTATATTAATGTAAAAAATATGTATTAGTATGTAAACCTAATTGCAATCGATGAATGCAAAAGTGCATACGGTAAGAAAAGAGGGGACGATAACAAAATGGAGCAAAACTGGAATCACATGAACAATAAAACCTTAGAGTTACTAACACAAAAAATCACAAAACAGAAACAAAGAAGGGAAATTACGAAGAAAGACTAGAAACATAATTGTAATCTATGCATGCAATACCTCTTGGGAGCCATCTATTGTGTACGAACATGCAAGACAAAGAAGAAGAAGTAAAAAGAGTGAGAAGAATCAGTGGAATGAGAATGCAAAAAAAAAAAAGAAAGTAAATCAGAATCCAAAATCAACTTACAAACCAGAAATGAAAGGTCAGAGAGATAGAATTCAGAACGGTGAACAGCAGAGAAAAAAAAAAGAGAAGAAGTTTGAAGATCGCTTTGGAGATTGTGGAGTCGGAATCGTAGTCTGAAAGTGGAAGTACAAACAGTAAAAAAAAAGTTTATATAGAAAAGTGAAAAATGGCAGTTACGAATTTGAAAATTTGAAGAAAGGATAAGAATGGAAGACGGCAGCTGATCGGCTCCAAGGGTTGGATTTTATTCCAACCTTTTCCTAGCCATTGAATCATTCTTTGACCAATCTAATGGTCTAAATTTGATAGGGTTATTTAGGACATTGCACACTTAATTTAATTTTTGTTTTATTTTAAATATTTAATATATCTCAGTGACTGGCCGACCACTCTCAGGGGCCCGGCCATCATGCTCCGGCGACTTTTCCGGCGACCGGCCGCTGGTCTCCGGTGATTTTTCCGGTGAGACTCCGGCGGCCGACCAAACTTCGGTGACTTTTCCGACGAAGTACATGTTAACTAGTTAACACTTTTTTAAAATTTTCTAATTTTTTAACACCTGTTCTAACTGTTACCTAGTTAACAGATTCTTTTGCTGATAACTAGTTATCTGCACTAGTTCACAAGATATTTAACTAGTTAACAATATATTTAACTAGTTAACTCGATTAGATAATTAGTTAACAACGTGATAACTAGTTACCTCGATTAGATAACTAGTTAACAACGTGATAACTAGTTAACTCGATTTGTCAAGTAGTTAACTCGTTAACTAAATTTAACTAGTTAATTGGTTAACTAGTTAACTCGTTAACTAAATTTAACTAGTTAGTTAACAAATCAAGTTAACTAGTTATCAATGTCAACATAAAAAAATAGTGACTAAAATTATAAATTTTAATACTAAACAATCAAATTATCTATAAATAAAAATAGAGTGACTAAATTGTAATTGGGTGTATACGAAGGGGGAAGGGAGAAGAGAGGCTTGGGCCGATCCGCGTTGCAGGGGATAATTGGGTGCAGTGGACTGGTTGGACCGGTCCAACCCCTGGGGGTTGGACGCAGATCGCTTCCCATGGAAGACGGTTCGACGGTCCAACAGCAGTTACCTGAGGTGAAAGAGAAAGCTCATGAAAGGATGAAATAGCCCCTCATTAATGAAACGTAATTTGCCGCCATCAGATGAAATAAAATGGAAAGGACAGTCAGGATGACCGCTGCATCGGATGCAAAAAATTTGAGGCCCTGTCACCGGCATTTCAAGGATTATTTTTTAGGAAATTAAGGAGTAAAATGGAAGTAACACTTCCTTAATTCATTGCTAAGAAAGTATGGAATTAGAAATCATAGATTCGAGGGCTTGTGGGGCACTCACATTCATAGTTATAGGCCTTTTTTACTGTTTGTCTTTGGTACACCTTGCGAGGTACACTCTAAGCATTCTAGGCGATCAAGAACGAGACGAGAAACTCTCATCCCTCAGATCTCCTAGCAATCAAAACCCCTTAGGGGTCATTTGGTATAGGAAAATCCAGTTGTGTTTCTTGAAAACTTGTATTCTGAGATATCATTGTTTGTTTACTGTCTAATGGAGCTGGGGTTTTGTATTTCAGATATCCAGAGCTTTTGATTGTCTCCAGAATGTGTATTCTGACAATTTCTATTTTTATCATAAATTTTGACTTCCCCAAATAGAATAATGTGTCCCACTGTCTTCCCCTACTATTTTCTTTACTCAATATACATATCAAGCAATGTAATGTAACATCCTCCAACTTTTAACAAAAACACTTTTCTACCATTCTCCTATGTTCATATTTCCCCTTATTCTCAATCCCCTGTACCAAACGACTCCTTAATGAATAGTGTTTTACTTGTGTACTTTATATATGTTTAATAATTTAATTTTGTCATTAGTGGGTAACAAAATTTGTAAGAACAATAGGAATCTCAATAGTATATCAGCAAAAACATGCATGTTCCCAATTGTGTGGTAAATCAAAGTTCATTATTGTTATTAACTTGTAACAAAGGAAGGGTGCATTTTAGTACTAATATCAGTTTGGGAATAAGATTAGAATATAAGATTATAAAACTCAATTTTAACTAAAGATAAACTTTATAATATGCATATCATTTGTTATATCTTGAGCGACATTTTCTTCAACTGATTCGGTGACACTTTTCACGAAGCTCTGTTGTTCATCATCCACATCTCCTTCTCCCTCCATTTCAGTGATCTCTAAGAACTGACGAAGAAGAAGTTGAAACCAGGGGTATTTGTAGAAGAAGAAGAAGAAGTTCAACAAAGAGATTCTCTCTCCCTCCTCATGACTATTATTCGTTTTTTTTTTGTTGTTTTCTCTTCTTCCCCTTTCCTTTAAAGAATCAGATTCTCTGTCAACCCTAGGGTTACATTTCCAAGAGTCTCTGCATGGAGAGTCTTGATTGTTGACCGTATAGTCAATAAACAAGTAACTATATTTACTACAAGTTGAGTTAAATAAATAGCCTCTTGTTAAGTTAGTTGAACTTGAACCTTGTGTTCTGTGCATAGGATTAGAAGATGGTACTTATGGACCTCAATCAAGTTTTGTTTTTTCACAAACTCAGAATCCATTCATTTACATGCTTGATCATCATTCATCAAGCATCAGCTTAATTACCTCTTTTGCTGGAGATAAAATCCCAGTCATTTCAATGTGATGTATAACAAAAGGAAACCCACTTCGTAAGAAACAAACCCCCATGAGAATCTGCTATTGCTCGCTCCTTATCATGAATCGTGTATCGGGTCAGAAGGGCTCATCGTTGATCGGAACATTGTTACGAGATAAATGCCTAGCAATCTGACATTTGAAAAAGTAATAGATACTAATACTGGGTTAACGACTTGATCAAGAATGAAGAACAGAAGGGTTCTTTGCAGTTTTATTTATCTAGTAAGAAGTATGTAACAAAATGGCCAACACATCATCATGGCTGAAGATTTAATCATGGAGAGAATTACTAAGCATTACCTGCAATCAAAGGGGCAGCAGCTCATACTGAGTAGACAGATCAAACTGATGAAATCTCAAAGCTAGATTCTCCGTAAAAACAAAAAATGGCCATTGTTAGTTAGCAATCTTCACAACTAGCTATTCAGTATACTCATATCTTCTGTATAAACTTTCTATAAAGACAAATATACAGAGAAGGCAGCCGTAAAACTCACTACCCAAGTTACATTGGCAATGGCAATCATAGGGAAATAGTCTCTATCATTATTTCAGTGCTTAGCTTCATTGGCAACGATGCTACTCTTACAATCAAAAGAGTTTTTCGTTCTCCTTTCCTCGTGACTATTGTACCTTTGTTGTTTTCTCTTCTTCTCTTTCCCTTAGAGAATCAGATTCTCTGTATGCTAGTCTGAAGAGGATCTGCATGGAGAGTCTTTAGTCAGTGAGTTAAATAAACAAGCAAACAAATGTAGTTACAAGTTGAGTTAAATAGTCTGGACCTGGTTGAGTTTGTTCTACTCTGTATTCTGAATGAAGATGCGCTCAAAGATCGAGTTATTGGCCTTAATCAACTTTTGCTTTCACAACTCATATCTTCTACCCACACGATGCATCATCATCATCATTCATCGGTGCACGTTTAAATTACATGTGATGAGAAAGGGGTCTCCGGAAATAATATCTCAATCATCTCAATCTAATGTGTATAACAAAGAGACCAGCAGAATCCGATACTCCTTATTATGATTCGTGTATGGCCGGACAGATGATTTCTACCCCTTGGAGCAGCCTCTAAGGAAGGGCTCACTGATCGGAACAGTCTTTGGACTTTGGAGATAAATGCACAATCCTGATGGTAATGTGCATTCAAGAGTTCTCAATGGTCTGATATCTGAGAATCGGTAGCTGTGAAAAGAGCACTGCAGGCACCTGCATTGGTCATGGAACCCAGGACTGAGTTTAATAAAGTATCAAGCTTTATCTAGTTCAAGAAATTCTCGCAATGTCTGAAGCCTGCATCAAACTAAATGGTTAAAACACAGTGAACAGGATATCAGAGTTGCCCTGGTGAATCTAGAGTTCGGGTGGCCATGAATTTTGAGACAGATATTAATACTTTATACATACTAGGATAAACGATTAGAACAAGATCCTTAACCCCCCAAAAAAACGATTAGAACAAGATCATTCAAAAGGGTTCCTTGTAGTTTTATTTATCTGGTAATATCTGCATTAAGATGACAATGCTAAACAACGAAGAACCAGCACATAAACATGGCTGAAGAAGTAATCATTGTTGGAGATCATTACTAAGCATTACCTGCAATCAAAGGGCAGTTCATAGTGACTACTAGATAGATCATAGTGATGAAATCTCAAAGCTTGATTCTCTCGAAAACAGACATGGCCTTTCTGATTCATGTATTCCCTTCTGCCTATGATATGATTAAAGCCATAAACAATGTAATGAATCTACCACGAATACTACTAAGGATAGCGCAGTCCTGATTGTAAGAGTAGCATCTTGGGCAATGAAGCTAAGCACTGAAATTCTACCAGGCATTATTTTCATAAAGACAAAATATACAGAGAAGGTAACCGAAAAGGCTCACCACCGAATTGACAATCAGACAAGAGGAGCCTCTATGATCTGAAAAGGAAAAGCTCGAGCTAAAAGTCATGCAAGCTATATAACATTTCATGAACAGCAGTGAGAAGAAGTCGAAAGGAAGGAAGATACGTACCGGCGACGGGAACAAAAAGGCAAAGCTCATGCGACGACGAAGAAGAAGAATCACCAGACGATAAAGCTAAGCATGATGCTGCAAACGAGCGCAGCTGAAGAAAATGACAACTGATTCTCCTTAGCAGCATATCCCTAGCTGCATCGTCTGGAATTCGGAGCTAGCGCCATTTGAGTAGAAGAGAAAAATGAACCCTAGGCTAGCTCGAATTGGGGGATTTATAGGACGGTAGAAACGGAGGGGCAAAACCCATATTAACTACTTGAACTTTTGTTATTTGGTTTATTGGTCCCTTCCACTTAAAATATTGTCAACTAAGACCCAAATATATCTTATTTGAGATTAAAAAAATAATTAAATTGAGTTCTTGACAACTCTTTGGACATATTATGGTCGATGGAGCACATGATTGTCCCTTTACTAGGCTTAGATTATCTGATACATTTAATCTCTTGTTTGGGTTATAAAGAAATTGATCATGAAAATTGTGGTTCAATTGTTGCGGTGACGAGAATTTGTGGTCTAATTTTTACGGGGATGAAAATTACACTTGAAAATTGATGTGTATTTTTCATATTTACCTAAACACTACAAGGAAATGTTAGTTTAACAGCGACAGCTTAACAACGATCATTAATTGGCCGTTGTTAAATTACTAAATTCGTGTAACTTGGGACAAAATAAATTATCGAATGAAGAAGCATGAAACTTGGGACAAATAAATTGGGAAAATAGTATTTTTCCTCCTTCCATTCTACAAAGTTAATATATTATCTTACTTATATAGTGTTTGATTTACTCGCTCCTTCATGTTATAGTAATAAACAAATGAATTATTTCATTAGCTTCTCCGTTAATTTTCTATAATAAAATACTTAGTCATATGAACACATTAACATTTATCACGTGCAAGTTGAGTAAGCAACTGAAAGTAAAAGAAAGTAAAGAAAACAAAATTAATTTAGTAAAACAAATTATTTTTTGTTGTCCTAAATCAAACAACCTTCTTCCACTCACCATCTTGTATTTTCATTATACATTCGTGAAACCTCTCCCTCGTTCTACTCGACCTTAAAAAAAATTTCACAAACAACATCGTTCTCAGCTCTTGGGGCCACACATTCCCTCGTTGTAAAGTCAGGCTCCATTGGTGTGGTGTCTTTTGCTCCAAGAGGACAAGGTCACCGACATCCATCTTGATAATATTGGTTAGTGTGACAATATCAATGTTAATGCCGCCTTCTATACATCTGCCCTCCAAACCGTCAATTTCACAAATAGTTCATTCCTCGAGGCCATTCACCAGTTTAACCAAATAAACTACCTCAAAGCGATTTATCTTATGAGGAACAATTCGAGTGACCATATCCAATTGAATTTTTCTTAAACATTATATCATTCAAAATATTTTGACTTGCCATGAGTAAATTATCCAAATTAATATTTCTTTCAATCATCATAAACTAGAGTATGCTTGAATTATGCTTCAAAATCAACGAATTTTTTAGACAAATCCTTGACGGTTCCATGGTTGGACAAAACAAAAATATCTTACATCATTTAATTTTTTCCCTTTACTAATTTAAATTTCGCTAACTTTTTTTTATCTTTAATTATTGATTCAACATTTACATGACATCAAAAGCTGACGTGTTTAAGTAATTGAGTAATTTCTAACGACAAACTAACAGTAACACTAACGAAAGGACTCAATTATTTAAATTGACGATAATATAAGAATAGATTGTTAACTTGATAAAATATACGGACTAAAGATACTACTTTTTGAAATAAATTAGGGAAAATATCATTTTGCCCCTTTCTACTTTTTCAACTTAACAAATGGACCTCTATACTATAAATCACTCATTTTACCCCTCCTACTTTGACTACTTTTCCATTTTGGTCCTTCTGTTTCAACTTTGGTCTTGTTAACATCAAATCTTGGCACATCCAAACACCGACAAAGAGATACATCGAAGGTGTGAGATGAAGAGTTGAGGTAAATTGGGGAGGTATCATGAAGAGTATGGTGAAATACGAAGGATTAAAACCACACATTTTATTCGTCAATTTCATCCTATCTAATTATATATACTTATATTACCAATTAAAACACATTTAGTAAGCTAATGCATGGATATTGGAGCTAATGTGGTGTACTGAAAGTTAGAACGGAAGGACCCAAACAATAAAATAGTCAAAGTAGGAGGGGTAAAAACAGTGATTTATAGTGTAGGGAGCTATCTGTTAAGTTGGAAAAGTAGATGGGGGAAAATGCTATTTTCCCAATAAATTAATACAAAAGGCAGAGAGAAATCAAGAATTGCATTGCCAACCGGAAACTACTGTGAAAGAAAAGCAAGGGGTTCAAAAAGAATTAAGTAAAAGAACAGGGACCAAAGCTGCAAAATATCTGAAAATATGAAAAATAATACATTGGGTATCCAGACGCCCTCCTTCGCTGGCACCTCTCCATCATCATCATCTCTCTTTCTCTCTCTTCCATTTTCATTCTTTCTGCATCTCCGTTTACCCTAGAAATCCATGGCCATGACCTGAGGGAAAGAGAGATAGCTCTCAGTTCCTAATCTACATATCTGACCTTATCCCCCGGACATAGCATCGAACGTCTACGAGCAGGAGAGCGGAGGAGGAGGAAGAGTGGGGCCAGGACACGATGCCGTCCCACGCCGATCTGGACCGTCAGATCGCGCACTTGATGCAGTGCAAGCCGCTGTCTGAGGCCGAAGTGAAGGCGCTCTGCGAGCAGGCCAGGGCCGTTCTCGTCGAGGAATGGAACGTCCAGCCGGTCAAGTGTCCGGTGACGGTCTGCGGTGACATCCACGGCCAGTTCCACGATCTCGTCGAGCTCTTTCGTATCGGAGGAAACGCTCCTGACACGAACTACCTCTTCATGGGCGACTATGTAGGTGAGTTCGATAATCGTTCCTTTTAATCGGTCTGGTATTTGTGGATGGAAATTGTGAGCCGGCAATTGAATTTTGTACAATAGGTTTTCTGAGTCTGGTTCTCTGGCGTTGAGCTTTGGCGATTAATTCGTTTATTTCTGGAGTTAGGAGCGATTGCTTAGCACTAGAAAACGCTAGGTGTTCTGTTTGGAAATGTTTGGCGAGTATTGTCAAACAGGACGGTTGTGTGTTTAATTTGGCTCGAGGAATGTAGTTTATCCTGTTTTGACACTTCATAGCGGGTAAATCAGTGTTCTATATCTTCTTCTAAAGTTTGGAAGGGGACAATAACGAACTCTACCGAGCATTTTGCTATGTAAAATTTGAATTATCGATGCATATGTAATGAAAGTGTTATGAATGTAACAAGACCAACATCTTCAAGCCTTGACCACTTCGATGATCATGTAGTTCGAGAGGCTGAGGGGACCTGGTTATTTGTAGTTCAAGAACTTGGTGCTTTAATAGTTTTGTTACTTCTACATGATGATGTATTTCTATAGTGGATTGCTAACCATATATCAGCAGAGATCATATCTGTAAATTTGGAAAATCTGTATAGCTTGCCTTAAACATGCATCACTTGCCTTAAACGTTGATGAAATTGCATTAGGGGAAAATAAACGCGCCATTTGAAATGATAGATGTGTATCACAGATTGATAGAACCCGTAAAGTAGGAAACTAGCATACACTACTTCCTTCCCACCTGCAGTTCTTCCCATTTGTGCTACCCTCCCTCTAGTACACTTTTGCTATTATTAGCGCTGGTTTTCTTTCATTCCAGTCTTCATTTTTTGCGATGGTCTCAAATTGCTGAAAGGTCGATGGCTGATTGGTTACTTATGAATTAGAATGTGCTAACTGCGGCTGGAGCTTACATGGTTAGTGGTCTGACCTGGTAAAATAAAGTTCCAGTTTCTAGTTGTTATTACGATTGGTAAATGATTTATTGGCTGAGTAATAAATGCATCTCGGTTGCTTGCTGTGGTACTCATGTATGCTTCTATGTTGAGCTATCATGTACCTGCTTTCTGCTTTGCTGGTTCAATTAGTCACGTAGCCTGCTTCACTATGTATCTGTTCTCTAGTTGCCACCACAGATTATCCGAGTCTAGTGCACTAAGTTGTCGAATAGCAATCAGTTCCTTAAAACTAGTAACATGCAGCAGGAGCGCATCGCCCTATCATATGCACTCTGAATGCACAGATCCCATGTTTATTGTGACTTCACTTGTCTTCTAAGCTTGTAGGTTCATATCATATTGTTGTAATAAATTGTTATTTTAATTGCTTACAAATGTTGTTTCCTGGTACACGGCAGATCGAGGATATTACTCAGTGGAAACTGTCTCCCTTCTAGTCGCCTTGAAAGTAAGATACAGAGACAGGATCACAATTCTGAGAGGAAATCACGAAAGTCGTCAAATTACTCAAGTGTAAGTTCTTTAATGATTGGGTTAATGCAAGTGCTCTCTTATTTTGTCACATTTCCTGTTAGTGGAGTAAACTAGCTGTCCATATCAGTGAATGGTTCTGCCTGTAATTTGGATACTGAAATTGCATATCTAAGTTGCTAATTTCTGGCACAAGAATCTAATCTATGTTTGCTTGATACAGCATTTGTAGTGAATTTGTATCGGTATACTTAACCTAGTGATTTTTGCTCTTCCTGTCCCAATGTGTGTGATCTTACCTATTACGGAGAGGCGTCAGTTATTATCTTACCCATGAAGTATGGTTATTCCTGCTGATAGCATGAGATGCTGGTATTTTCAGGTATGGATTCTATGATGAGTGCTTGAGAAAATATGGAAATGCTAATGTGTGGAAACATTTTACTGATCTCTTTGATTATCTACCACTTACAGCTCTGATTGAGAGTCAGGTTAGAATATTCTATGCTTTCTTCTATTCTCCACTGTTCTAATATGTATCATGTCATAACAATTTCCATTGATCTTAGGTCTTCTGCTTGCATGGTGGACTTTCCCCTTCACTAGACACGCTAGACAACATTCGCTCCCTTGATCGTATCCAAGAGGTAGACTGCTCTTATGTTACTTATTTCTTATGCTTGTAAATTTTCGCTTCAGCCTTTTATTTGAGTATAGATTTTGAGCTCCTTTGATTAGACAGCCTCTCGGTCTGATGTTTGTTTATCAATTATCAGATAACGTGATAGGCCTATAACGCACACATTTCATGCAAAAAACACAGTAGCATTCTTATTCACAACTGTTGATTTGTATGGAACTCATCTTCCTAGCTCATTTTGCATCCAACCACTTTTCTTCTCTTTTTACTATACGATTTGTAGGGTTAATGTATTGATGATGCTTATGCAACATGTTATTGGTTAAATCTACACGACACGGTATAGGTATTAACAATGCTGAAATAAAAACGCGTATTTATTCCGATATGATAGAGATGAACAAATTGTAGAATACCAAGCGCAAGTATCATTTTCAAGTGTTTCTAAGTGGCTGTGCGGTGGTTTTGTGGCTGTTTTAGGTACCGCACGAGGGTCCTATGTGCGACCTCCTATGGTCCGACCCAGATGACCGTTGCGGGTGGGGGATCTCTCCTCGCGGAGCTGGCTACACCTTCGGGCAGGACATATCTCAACAGTTCAACCACACCAACGGCCTTTCTCTCATATCTAGAGCTCACCAGCTCGTCATGGAAGGTTACAATTGGGCCCAGGTCTGTAAAATTTCAGAAGCTATAATCTGTTTTACTCTCATACTTTAAAGAATATCAAACTGTACTCATCCAGATCATCATCTGCAGGACAAGAACGTGGTGACGGTCTTCAGCGCCCCAAACTACTGCTACCGGTGCGGGAACATGGCTGCCATACTCGAGATCGGAGAGAACATGGAGCAGAACTTCCTGCAGTTCGACCCAGCTCCTCGCCAGATTGAACCGGAGACTACTCGCAGAACTCCCGATTATTTTTTGTGATCTGCATAGCTTCTTCTTCTTCTTCATCTTCTTCTTCTTCCATGAAATGGGATCCATATCCAATATTTCTAATCACCTGCCCTGCTATGTGCTTATGTTTTTTGTAGATGCATCATCATCCATCATCCCCATCCCAAACCATCATCCATCATCATATACAGAATAGAGAAGAAATTTTGGTGTTTGCTTTGATTGAGAAAAAGGTGGGGGAGGGAATGGGTGTTGTTATTCTTTTTTGTTTTTTTCTTCTTTCTTTTCGGATTGTTTTTATTTTTATTTTTTACTGTTTCTTTCTGCTTTCATTTGAGTTTAACAAGTTTATTATTTACCGTCTAGGTGTGTTATTATTATTATTCACTCTGGTCTTGTATCCTTAAAGGGTAACAACAGTAACAACTTATTTTTCACCCTGGGTGATTTCTTCAACTCTATTTTATTTTACTGGTTGTGCAGGAATTATGTATTGAATATCCATTTGAATCTTCTATTAGGCTTAGTAGTCCCATAGGTTTCGTTTGGGTTGTACAAAATCGTCTCATACCTTTAAAAATAGACTGATGAATCTTATCCGTTTCAAAATCATACAAAATCATTCAATCGTCAACTTTTCCGCCTGAATCGTCTTGTTAGCATGCCAAGTCAGCAAAAAAATGTACAAGTGGAAGGTTGTCGAACTAAGCTTTATTAACCCTATCTAATCTTTCTCGAACAATCAAGGGAATAAAATAAAATATCCAAAATTGAGTTGGTTTGGATAGGATTTGATACATGACCGAATGAGTTAATAAAGTTGAGGCTGTACTTTTTTTTTTGTTGATTTGACATTTGACAAGGTGATTCAGCCGGTAAAGTTGATAGTGGGATGATTTTATATGATTTTGAAACGTATGAAATTTATCTGTTTATTTTTAAAAATATGAATGGTTTTGTACAAATCTCAAACGAATAGGACAGAATGAATAAGACCGAAAGGCTAATTATCACGATGAATTGATTAATATGAACAAGAGAGATAGCGGAGTAGCGGTCCAGGAGGATTTTCGCGGCAGTTCCTGGACGGCCACGCTGTTGATTTGAGCGTATTTCGAACATTGAAGTAATGAATGCGACAGAACGATTACTACCATACTTCTTCCTAATTCTTACCACGTTATAATGGCATTCTTCTGTTCTACGTTCCATCACCATTTCCAAAACCAGAGCTCAGAACATGGAAGCTCTCAGTCACGCAGGATCCTTCATCCCTTCTCCAAATAACGCATTCCGCAGCTCCCGCCTCTCCCACCTGAGATATTGCTCACTTCCCTCTTACCGCATTCGTTCAATCCATGGAACTGCGTCGAGATCCAGACTCAGTCTCTTCGCTTCTTCTTCTTCTTCATCATATTTTTCGCCCATGGTTTCAACAGAGAGTAAATTCGACTGGTTTGATCACTGGTATCCGGTAATGCCGGTATGTGATCTGGACAAGAGAATCCCACTTGGGAAAACTGTGTTGGGTCTTGATTTGGTGGTGTGGTGGGATCGGAACGAGAATGCCTGGAAGGTGTTCGACGATATGTGCCCTCATAGATTGGCTCCACTCTCTCAAGGAAGGGTCGATCAATGGGGAAGGTTGCAATGTGTTTATCACGGCTGGTGTTTCGGTGGCTCTGGCGAATGTCAACTCATTCCTCAGGCTCCTCTCGATGGCCCTCCGGTATTTTTTTTAATTTTATGCTCGCCATCTGTTTGTTAAAAGTCCTCTTTTTTTCATGGTTGTTTCAATTGTTTCGAATTGTACTAGTTTCAACTGTTTACTAATAAGGCAAGTTCATAGAAATGGCGGTTTCATCTCAGGGAGATGACCATTTTTTACCCACCTTGGAGTAGCTTAGTGATTTAGCCATTTAGGCAGCTCTTTTGCTTGAATGATATGTATCTGTGTTCTTCGTAATCATACGGAAAATTTCACCAATGTTATCCAGGTACACGCATCTAAGAGAGCCTGTGTAGCAGCATATCCAACTACTGTGCAGAACGATATTGTGTGGTTTTGGCCAAACAGTGATCCCAGTTATAGAGATATCCTATCTGTGAAAAGACCGCCATACATTGCTGAGCTAGATGATCCTTCATACACTAAACCAATGTTAAACAGAGAGTTCCCTTATGGGTATGTAATCCATTGCTTAGAGATGTAAGGTTCCTACTCCAGAACTGAATCCTGCCTTTGATGCTAAAGCCCCTACACAGAGAATAGAAGCTTGTTTCTCTGGAAAGCAGAATTCTTTTCATCTCCTGAAAGTGCAGCTGTTATTGATCATTGCTAGTTCTTCCTTCTCATGACTTAATTATTTGCGGTCTTGTTGATTGCAGGTATGAAATCTTGACTGAAAATCTGATCGACCCTTCTCATGTCCCATATGCACATTACCAGCTACTCCCAAACCAAACACCAAAAAACAGTTGAGAACTTTGTTAATACTTGCTGTCCTCCATATGTGTTCCTGTTGAGAACTATCAATTGCTGGTTAAAAATTTGTTCTTCCCTGCAGAAAGGGTTGATAGAGAAGGTGGCTCCCCAATCGATATGCACATAGAAGAATTAGATATAAATGGATTCGATATCGCTAGAGTGGGAGGAGACAGCAAGTTCATTGCACCTTGTGTATATTATTCCTCTGTTAGAGTGGCAGGACTCAAGAGAAATGAAGTCGATGGATCAGCATCAGGCACTGGTAAAGTTAACGTAAGATATGATTTAGGCTTCATCTTTTGTTCCAGACCTTGGAGATCTTAATTCCTCATATCATATGCTTTCTTGCTGTGGTTCAAATTGTTTCAGAACCCGTCGTCTCAAGAACCAGAGAAAAGGGAGTTCCTTGTCTTCTTTTGCATTCCAGTGAGTCCTGGCAAGAGCAGATTGATACTCACCTTTCCAAGGAACTTTGCTTTTTGGGTAGATAGAGTTGTTCCAAGATGGGTTGCTCATGTGATGCATAACCTAGTTCTTGATTCAGACTTGTATCTTCTTCATCTGGAGGTAACCATCTTTCATCGCATCTGAAAGCTTCACTCTACTGAGATTTTATCTCTGCTCATTTCGATCCTAATCTAACTGCATAATGATTCTTGCTCAAATCCATTCATTGTAAGTCTGTTTATCACTCTGTAGGGGTTTGTTTGTCGTTCTTATAGTATTAAAACAAATCAGTCAAGTTTCTCCATACTTATTCCTGAGCTATATTCCCTATACCAAGATTCTAGCTTTACCAAGCAACGAGTCGCAGTATTAAAAGTCTTTCCCTGTCAATGTTCAGGAGAGGAAGATATTTGAAGTAGGCATTTCCAACTGGAGCAAAGCTTGTTTCACGCCAACAACGGCTGACATACAGGTAATTGCTTTCAGGAGATGGTTGATGAGATACTCAGGTGGACATATAAATTGGGGACCGAAGTTCAGTGTTCTTCCTCCTACTCCTCCCAAAGAACAGTTGATGGACAGGTACTAGGTTTTCCTATTGGATGTTGCATGCATGAGTGGAAGATCTATTCCCAGTCGTTATTTTAGTCATTGTTATTGATGAGTTCTCGATTTAGTTGTCAGTGTTTTCAAAGCCGTACCGAAACATCGAATTGATGAGTCTTGACGGTATGTGGTTCAATTGTTATAAACTGTATTTGAACAGTGATTGAGCCATCATTATACTGGTGTTGTACCGTACTGTTTTTGGTGAGTGGTTCGTGGTCAACCGGTTGAACCGTTGGTACTAGTATGGTTTTGAAAACACTGGTTGTCAAGTTCCATCCAATTCCGTTAACAATCAAGTGACATCTCATGCCATTCACTCTTGACCATCAATCTTAAAGCTGTAGTTTGGTAATTGATTTCAGGTACTGGTCTCATGTGGTGAACTGCAGAAGCTGCAGTGCTGCATATAAAGCTCTGAAAGCAGTAGAGATAGTGCTGCAGATCGTTGCAGTTGCTGCGATTGCCATTGTTGCCGCGACCAAGAAACCGGTAGCTACGAGAAGTAGCATACTTGCTGTGACTGCTGCAGTGATTTGCTTTGGAGCTTCAAGATGGTTGGCTCATTTCGTTTACAAGACCTTCCATTTTCATGACTACAATCACGCCCTTGTTTAAAGATAACATTACACATAGGTAACTATTGCATAAAATGTGTAAGTAAGACAGTTTGTTGTAGTTAGTTTTGTAAATCACGGTTATGACTCGGCTTTCGAGTACTGGACCGGCTCGATAGCACGTCGAAATAAATGCAAAGATAAAATGGTAGTGCCATGTTGAATGAAAGTTCAACTTGTCTAGCTAGCTCAAGTTATTTGAGAACAATTTGCATCGGCTTCAAAATCCATAGAAGATTCGTGTGGACACACTTCATAACATTGTTTTGTTTCACAAATTATCGAGATTTCAATCGAGAAAGAGTCTAAACTACCCTTAACACTTTTACCAATTCTTGAACAATCAATCTAAAGAATGCTACATCGAGATGACCAAGATGAACAACCAAAAAGGACAACACATGTGAATAAACCCCTATTGGGAAGTCATTATTTATGGTCAAGTCACCCATATATGAGATGACCAAGACATTAGGAAGAACTAATCGATGGTCGCACACTGAGAGAAGAAAACAAGAAAGAGACGACAAAACACCTGGTATATCCAGACGCCAATCATCGATCAAGAGGGAAACAATTATTTTTTCTCCCTTTGCAAAAAAAAATCCCTTCAACCAATACACTATGAAAAAATGTATCATATCTATGCTTTCATTGAGAGTTGAACTCAAGACCTCCCGCTTACTAAACGGGTGCTCTAACCAACTGAGCTATGTAAGCCAACCATATGACATTCATCCACATAAATGTACTATATCAACAAACTGTGAACAAATCCCATCAGCTTGAAATGTCATTAGGGTTTTAATTTATTTAATTACTCAGATTAAGTTATACAAAAACATAAAACGACCATAAGAAATGTAAATGTAATTCCAAAACAGAAACAACATTCATAATTCAGAAACGTGATTAATAATAAATGAACATGTAGATAATAAGTTAATAACAGTTCTTAATTACTCTCAACACTTAATTTCCCTATTTATAAAGAGGGATTAAGTTAATTAATTTACTTACCAAGGAGTGAAAAATGGCAATGGTGGTAAGAGCAAACCCTAATCTACTCCTCTTGCTACTCATACAACTTGTCATCGGTACACGGTGTCTCGGCGGGGATACGATAAGTACTACTAATATTGTTCCTTCGAAGCCATCAAATGCAACTCGCAAGTATTCCCTTAGACGACGCCAATTTCCTTCGGACTTCTTCTTCGGAGTAACAACTTCAGCTTATCAAGTAAGTTGATCTCCGCTAGCCAGGACTCAAGTAGACCCTGGGTCCGATACATAGAATACAATGGGTCGAACATACTTTTTGCACCAAAGATACCTATATTTTAGCTATTTGGGTCTAGAGGACCCTGGGCCCGAGCCCAAGGTGGCCTCCCCCTAGCTCCGCCAATGCGCTACGCATAGATACATACATGATCGACACGGGATGATTGTAACAATGTGATGTATCGAATTGTCCGAATAATTTGGTTTGACCAAACATTCTAATGATGTTCTTTGTAGCATGAAGGTGCGACTTGGGAAGACGGTAGACGACCCAGTGTATGGGATGCTTATTCTCATGCTCACCCAGGTATATGATGTATCAAACAAAATTATAAAGCTTTCTATTGAGTATATTCGTCAAATTTGATCTGAGAATTATTTTTTGTACACAAAAAGATGTTAGATGCAATAAGTGTAAACTGAAATTACTCAATTTAATAATGTCGTCTCATAACATATGTAAAATCGAGGAAAAAGAGTGAAAATGTTGTATTAACGATTTTTTTGAATGGCAGAAAACATCACCGGTAAGACCACCGGCGACGTGGCCTCCGATTCTTACCATTTCTACAAGGTGCGTTATATACATTATACAGTAAAAAGTAATAAATTGAACAGTAAAAAAATTATTAGTAAATAATTTGTAGGATGACATAAAGTTGGCAAAACAACTGGGCCTTAACACATTCAGATTTTCACTCTCATGGTCCAGAATACTGCCCAGTAAGTAATTATTTACCTTTTGCTGTAAATTAATTAAATAATATGATTCAACTGTTGTCATAAATCGTAGTTGAACGGATGATTTAGTGAAACTGTACCAACTATTTTGGTAAGTACTGATTCATGATCCAATCAATTGGACCGTTCGTACTAGTACGGTTTTGAAAACACTACTTAAGCCTATAATAATTTTACGTATTATTTCATTTCAGATGGAAAGCTAAGTGGAGGTATCAACAAAAAAGGAGTCCAGCATTATAACAATGTTATCGATGAGGTCCTAGCACAAGGTCATATTAATTCTATGTTAATTTAATTTGTCATACGATTAAGTTTGTCCCGACCAATGCTAAGTCAGAGTTTCTTCAATTTGCTATCTCACATGTTTAAAATCATAACTTACACAAAATTGCAGGATTGACTCCTTTCGTATCACTCGTTCATATGGATACTCCTCAATTTTTAGAAGACGAGTACGGTGGCTTTCTAAGTAGGCACATTGTGTATGTGACTCTTCAATGAAAGATTATTACTAATAATCATATTACTCAATTAGCTAGAGCCTAGAATAATACCGTATAAAAAATTGTTCTCGTTTTTTTTCCAAAATTACAGGAAGGACTTTCGAGATTATGCTGATTTGTGCTTCAAAGAATATGGTGATCGGGTGAAATATTGGGTCACATTAAACGAGCCATATACTTACTGTAGAGGTGGCTACGATGTGGGCGATCTTGCTCCAGGTCGTTGCTCTACTTGTGACGAAGGAAACTCGACTATTGAACCCTACATTGTTGGCCATAACCAACTCATTGCTCATGCAACTGTTGTTCAACTGTATAGACGAAAATATCAGGTTTGAAAAAATCAACTTGAAGATTTTAATTCATTCAAATCTTATATCATTCTCGTACACTTTATGATATTAAATTTTCAAGAAATAATGTTATTTTTTATTAAATACATATCGATATTTGCTTTGATATGCATTATAGGCCGCTCAAAAGGGTATTATTGGAATAGCAATGAACGTTGATTGGTTCTTTCCTTATAGCTCTAGTAAGCTCGATAAGTTAGCTGCAAAAAGAGCACTCGATTTCAATTTCGGATGGTAAGTTACTAATAAATAAGTATGTTATTTCCACAATGATATTTATTTAACAGTAATACTAAATAATTTTACCTCTCTCTAGGTTTATGGATCCCATTTACCGCGGTGAATATCCTCAGAATTTGAAATACTACGTCGGAGATCGACTTCCAAAATTTTCTAAACGAGAATCAAAACTACTAAAAGGGTCATTCGATTTTCTTGGGATTAATTACTACACGTCCAGATATGCGATTCATGGAATTGCCAAACACCCTAATCATCCTAACGGCGAAGATAATCACGTCTTGCTTACTCGTAAGTTAAACTAAATTTTAATTTTAGTGTTAATTAATTATATAAATTATACTTAGATTTAAAAATTAATAATCATGACTTCATGTTAAAATAATTTTAAAATTTTGGAAACCAATAATACTTTCAATAACAATCGTTCTTTGTCGATGTATGCAGACACTGGTCGCGACGGCAAACTAATCGGTCCTCTGGTAAACATTATTATTTTATTTTCATTCTAATTTAGTGTTTTAAAATCGTACCAGTACGTTAAACTGGTGAGTCTAACGGTACAACGTTCACCTACTCAAATCTTTATAAAGCAGATTAAACCATCACTATATCAGTGTGCTACCATATACTGTTTTGAATTTTGACGAGTGATTCATATGGTTCAACCGATCAAACTGTCTAGTGCACTTTTGGAAACACAGATTAATCGAACCGAAATCACTTGCAGACAGATGCAAAGTGGATGGCTATTTATCCCAGAGGTCTATCCATTCTGCTGCTGCACATAAAAGATACATATCAGAATCCTCCTATCTACATCACAGAGAATGGTGATCAGCTATAATTACTCAAGATCTAGAGCTATGAAATCGTGATTAAACCGGTTTTCTTTACAACGATTAAACCGATTCGAAAACCTGAAACACATTCTGTTTGATTTTGGATGTGCAGGAGCTCCTGATACAGGGAACTACACACATTCACCACTCAAAGCCACACCAGATGATCCCATAAGGCTAAAGTTCATCAAGGGTCATATTTCATCCATTAAAAGGGCCATGAGGTGCGTATAGCTAACGAGTTCATACTCATACGATCGATCTAGCGAGCGAATGGCTCGAGTCAATATCTTGATAGTTGACTACTTGATCAAAGATCGATGAACATGATGATGTTAGTAAACGATATATGAACTCCCTCCGAGTCATCTAAGCAAACCTCTATTAGAATAAAGCTATGAAATATGTTCCATCCAGTTAGACTGGTTGGTTCAATAAGAGGTTATTGGTTGAGCCAGGAAGCCCACTTCTCCGAGCGCGCCTTGGAGTCTCCTTAACCGTTCCTCACAAGGTGTGTAGACAACAAGCGTCTAAGTGAAGAGAGAGATAAGACGTATCTAAGAGAAGGGAAGACATGGAAATACCGAGAATTGCCAGTAGGCGAATGAGTGAGACATTGGGAGTACATAGGTTTTGTAGTTCAGGGGACAAGATTGCGTAACAATGTATCATTGGTGGCACATTGCATAACAAAGTACGAAAATAGACAGTGGTGACATGTGAGTGGCGCGTCGCCGGATGGGTAACGCCGCGCCACCCTTGTTTTATCATGGTCTATATTTTGACAATGTTGAACAATGTGTCACCGACGGTACATTATTACGTAATCTTGTCCTCAAAACTACAAAACCCAGGAGTATCTAGTGTATAAGCGTACAAACCCAAGGCATATATAATAGGTGGATTAAGTCACATCCCATCAATATTATGGTCACTCTGTCATTTATAGTGCCCTGAGATCTGGGACAGATCCCAATGCATTGTACATCGACAAATAACCCAAGCCCTAACCTCCTTAACTAGACCCAGTTAACCAATTCAAGTCGGGCATACTACTGATTCAATTGTTCTTGAGCCATGACAAAGCATATGTTCTTAGATTTCTTCTGATATAGAACTTGTGAATTGCAGAAATGGAGCCAATGTTAAGGGCTACATGGTATGGTCGCTACTTGACGGATTCGAGTGGGGTGGAGGTTACGCATTGAAGTTCGGATTATACTATGTTGACGTGGAAAAACCTGCCGTCAGGATTCCTAAGATGTCTGCAATTTGGTTAAGGAAGTTCCTCACAGGAAGCTGGCTTACATGAAGAACAGTTGTTCATGTTTGAGATTTTGAGGATGAATTGGTTTTGTTTTTTTTTTTTTATCTTTAATAATTAGTTTGTGAGATTCTGGATTCTAAAGATCGATGATACTCTGAATATGCACGGTCTCTAATATCCTTGTAGCTGAGGGATATCTTGTCACAACGATTTTCTTGCTCATCGTGAAAATTTAATGTTATTGATTTAGTATTTCAATCACAATTCTTGCTTATAATTTAGATTGATGCGAGGTTGGATAACCAAATTATTTATGCTTTCATATGTAATGGTGAATATATATCGACAAGATTAGTGAGTTATGACCTGTTCGAGGTGACGATGAGAATATGACATTATCTAGTTATTGAAATTTGAATGGGTTTATTAGGTCATAATCATCTTATTGATTTAACTGACTTGAATTGGGATATGAAGTTGCTATTTTCACCCAACGTGTCTTCAGGAGGTCTGATCATGGCCTGGATAACATCGTTGTCATGTCAAACCTCGCCCGTAATATCATCATGATGAGATCCCTCACGGTGTGACTTCATCGTCATGTCAAAACCCTATCAAAGATCCACACTTTCATGATGGCTTCGTCATGCCGACTCCATCATGTCGACCTTGGGATGACGACCTCGCTAAGTTGACTTCGAGTCATCAAACATTTGAAACTTTTCATGTCAATTAGCTAAAATTGGCCCTTTACTAAAAATAAAATAAAATTTTGCACTAACTTTATTACTTTCTCAAATAATGAATGAGAAATTATCTTTTGCCAAAAAAAGAGAAATTATCCCATTGGCCATTTTTTTAGATGACATATAATAAAATTTCTTTCTAAATATAAAAAAGGAAAAATAGCATTTTGCCTCCTCTACTTTGTCAACTTAACAGATAGCCTCCTATACTCTCATTTCACCTCTCATACTTCGACGAATTTACCATTTGGGTCCTTCCATACCAACTTTTGTCTTCGTGACTTTAATTGATGCGCATTCAGTACATCGCACTAGCTCCAATAGTCATGTATTAGCTTACTAAACATGTTTTAATTGGTAATATATGTATATATAATTAGATAGGATGAAATCGTCGACGGATGAAATATGTGATTTTTTAAACCCTTCGTATTTCACCGTACTCTCGACTCTTCGTGATACCTCCCTAACCAACTCTCCATCTCCTACCTCTGATATCTCTCTTTGTCGATGTGTGGATGTGTCTAGATTTAATGTTAAGCAAACGAAAGTTGAAACAGAATGACCAAAACGGCAAAGTAGTCAAAGAATGAGGGGTAAAAAGAGTGATTTATAGTACAATGGGCTATTTGTTAAGTTGACAAAGTAGAGGGGGCAAAAGTGCTATTTTCCTATAAAAAATAAATTAAAAAAGGCCTCATAGAGGGCATGAGATCAGCGTCCAGTAATTTTTGGGTTTGGAAAGTTCCAAACCCATTTCCAACCATTAGATCTAGTTTGACCATTTGACCAATCTAATGGTCCAGATTTAATAGGGACATTTAGGACTTTACACAAACAATTTAATTATTATATTTAATTTAAATATTTTATTATTATTTATTATTTAATTATTATATTTTTATTACCGTTGGCAACAACTTGTCGCTGTCAATGTTGCCGGCTGCCATCGTCGGCCGCCAGCCGCCAGCTGCCGTCGCCATCTCCGGTCGCCGGTCGCCGCCGCCGGTGACTTTTCCGACGACTTTTTTCGGTGATTTTTTCAGTGACTTTTCCAATCACATTTCCGTCGACTTTTCTCCGGTGACTTTTTCCTGTGACTTTTCCGACGAGGACAAGTAACTAGTTAACCTGATTTTTACTATTAACTTATTAGCATGATTTTTTTATTCGTAATTAGTTAACTAGCTCACTTGGATTTTTATAGTTAACTAGTTAGTTAACATGTTTTCCGGTGAGGCTCCGGAGACCGACCAAACTCCGGTGACATTTCCGGCGAGGAAAAGTTAACTAGTTAACTAGTTAACTTATCGAGTTAACTAGGTAACATCATGATTTAGATAACGAGTTAACTAGTTATCTAATCGAGTTAACTAGTTAACCAATCGAGTTAATCTAGTGAATCAGTCGAGCTAACTAGGTAACTCGATAAGTTAACTAGTTAACCAATCGAGTTAACGAGTTACCAAGTTGTTAACTAGTTATCTAATCGAGTTAACTAATTAACATCATGATTTAGATCACGAGTTAACTAGTTAACCAATCGAATTAACTAGTTATCTAATCGATTAACTAATTGCCAAGTTATTAACTAGTTAACCAATCGTGTTAACTAGTTAACTTATCGAATTTAGTTATCCAATCGAGTTAACTAGTTATCCAACTCGAGTTAACTAGTTAATCAGTCGAGTTAACTAGTTAACCAATCGAATTAACTAGTTATTCAATCGAGTTAACTAGTTAACTTGGTAGTTATCAGGTTGTTAACTAGTTAACCAATCGAGTTAACTAATTAACTTGGTATTTATCCAGTTGTTAACTAGTTAACCAATCGAATTAACTAATTAACCATCCAATTAACTAGTTAACCAATCCAGCTAGCTACCACACTACCAAAAACAAGAATAAATCAAATACTTCTAAAATTATTCCAACAATGTTTTTCTTTTATGGCCAAAAACCCCAAATTGTCAACATCATAAAAACACAAGTGAGTAAAATTGCAACTACACATAAGACAAGTGACTAAAATTGCAACTTCCACATAAAACAAGTGACTAAAATTGCAATAGACTATAACTACAGAAGTACGCCGGCTGGGCTATTAGCTTCGGCAGCAGCACCACCGGCGGCAAGGACGACAACTACTATCTCGTCACCGACGCCTCCGATTTCGAAGCTGTCAAACCTAAACCCGGAACCCTCCGCCACGTCGTCATTTAGAATCGCCCTCGTTGGACCACTTTGGCCAGCACTCCCGTTCCGATGACGACGACATCTCCTTCTTCGGCGCCACCAATGTCTGTGCCCACCTTTGGCGTTCAGTCACTTTGGGCGTGGATTGGTCCAGAGGATGCCCAGGCTCCGATTAGGGTTGAGCACAAGAGGTTTCGGGTGAAGAAGGCGGCAGCCAAGTCATTGATGAGCCACATGGCGACGCCATCGATCTTGCTGCAATCGGAAGCCGATGTGGGAGATCCGGCGTGGGTGCCGACTTTGGGTGAGGTAGAGGAATTGGAGTGGAAGTATGCGAAAGGAAGAAGATAGGCAGAAGATAGGGACGGCGAAGATAGGGACGAAATCCCTAATTCAAGAAATCGGCAGAGGTATGCGAAAGGAAGAAGATAGAGACGGCGGCTGAGATATCATTTAGGGATAGGGTTTTGGATTTTTTTAAATGACCAAAATACCCTCCGAATTTGGGTTTGGAATTGTTCCAGGATTAAAATCCTGGACGCAGATCCTTTTCCCTCATAGAGGGGCGCCAAAAACCCTTAACCAAAAAAAAATCAAAACGTCGTCTTTTTATTTTCTGGTTTTCCTTTTCTTTTACCCGTTTGAAAATAATACCCATCAAAATCATAACACAAAAATACACGAACTCTCTCTCTCTTCTCAGTCTTCGCTCCCTCGCTCTCTCTCTCTCCCTCTTCTTCTTCCGTTCATCTCGGATTTGATCCGAAGTTTGATTGGCTGGAAGCAGCTCGCAGCAATAACCAAAGGAGGCTTTACGAAATCGAGAATAGGTCTTTCCCAATGGAGCTTCAGAACACAGTCAAAGAAGCCCTAAATGCACTGTATCGTCACCCTGACGATGCTGTTCGCATGGAAGCCGATCGCTGGCTTCAGAGCTTTCAACGCACTCTCGATGCTTGGCAGGTTAATCCACTATCCCTCTAGCTCAGACCTGTTCGTTTCTTGCTTAATTGATCCTCGTAGGAAAAGCTGAAGCTCCGGAGCTTTATTGTCCTGCTTTTTGATAAGCTCTAGGATTAGTTTTTGAAGTTTGAGCGTCTTTATTGTTTCCTTATCTATTCCCATCCAAAGAAGTTGACTCTCGCCGCTGCATTCGGCGGTGATGATAAACTAATGGCTTGTTTAGTTAGCTGTTGGATAGGAGATACATATTAGGTGGGGTTTTGGCAGAAGCGTCTGGTGGTAAGAATTGGAGAGAGGTGGTACGAATTGGAACTAGGTCGTTTTAGCTGCTGGAAGAACTGATGCATCTTTCTTTTTCCGTCTCTGAACTCCACTGGCAGCACATGAACTTGGATAAAGTGTACCATTCGTACGTTTTGCCTGTACTTGCGTTGAATGCAGGATGTAGAGTGCACGTTGTGTTTGCATTCTACTCGAGTGCATATTTGTCTCTTGCGGTGGATGGTAACTTGAGGCTGAGTGAACAGATTCGGATAACGAAAACTGGAGAGTTGAATTCTTGGAGTTAGTCTGTGGTCAGAAGTGGATATTGTTTTGTTGAAACTTTAAGGATTTGAGTTGTGACGAAGTATTTGGGGAGTTTATAAATATAAATCTAAAACTTCCAGCAGTTGAGTTCCTGAATATCTTATCCATTCTATTAGAAGTTACTAGTTTTTGCTGAAACATTGGGTCCAGTATACTAGCATTATACTGGGTCTTTCTGTTTTCATTTAGAAGTCATATTCTATTGGCATTGACTAGGGCATGAGTTTTATAGCAAAAGCATCTATTGGTCAGCTCTAGAGAGTCACTGGATGCTAATTCAAAATTTATGCTCGTCTGAGGTACTCAAGATAATTGATTGATGTTTTATGGAACCTGGGTGAATGTTACATGGAGCAATGTTTTCTGTAGGAAAATTTTACTGATATACTAGCTGCTGATGACAGTAAATCATTTAATGGTCAGCTCTAGAGATTCGTTGGATGCTAAATTCAAAATCTATGCTGTTGTCTGAGGTTACTCAAGAAAATTGATTGATGTCTATGGAGCATGGGTGAATGTTACTTGGAGCAATGTGTTCCTTGGAAAAGTTTACAGATATGCTATCTGCTGACAGCTTTTTTTGGTGGCTGTATTCCAGAGAAAATTGCCTGGAGTTTTTGGTTCTCTTTTTACTGAAGTTGTTCTCTCTTGACATTCTATGATATTTAACTTGAAATGTTTCCTTCAGGTTGCTGACAATTTGCTTCATGATGCCGCGAGCAATCTGGAAACACTAATTTTTTGTTCTCAAACCCTCAGGAGCAAGGTAATTGGGACATCAGTTAGTGTTTTTATGGAACCAGGGCTTCAATTAGGTGTTTACCCAAAATTGAGCTTTAGAAACTGAGGACGTGTTGGTTGCTCTCTTTTTCCATCAAAGATGGCGGATGGGATTCTTATGTTTTCTACTTGCATCAGGTACAACGAGATTTTGAAGAGCTACCTTCTGAAGCCTTTCGGCCATTGCAGACTTCATTGAATGTGAGTGGCATTGTGTTATAGTTGGAGGAATTAAGGAAGCTTTATTTACTTTCTCCAAACCATTGACTGTGTCTGAGTTATTGCTTACCCTAAACAATAAATCAATGAATCCTAGGAGACTAAGTATTTCATGCCAACTGGAGTGTAAGAGCTGGCTCCATATCAATGCTTAGATTGCATGAATAGCAGCCTAATTTTTCTTAACTATTGAAAATTTAATCGTAGACAGAAAATTGTTGTAAAGGTTCTGCATAAACGCATACTTGATGATTTCCATGATGAAACATGAACATGTATTGTTCATGGTATCTGAGCTTGTATGTTTTTTTTTGTACAATGGAAAGATTTCTTACTAGCTCCAGTGATATTTTCAATGTTCCACCGTTGACCTGCTAAGATAGCTTTAGAAGAAAGGAGACATAGGTTTATGCTTCATATACAGTAGAACTATAAGAAGTCCATTGAATACTTTCATATTCTTACTTTTGTCTCTTGCCATGTCCTTGATAACCCTATTCCTGGTCGTGGAAGAGTGATTATGAATATAATGACCAGCATTTGTCAAGAAATTGGCTTCAACATTTTCCAATCATATATTGGTTCTTCTGTTTCCTTTTCTGATTACATATATTTTTATGGAATCTAGATCTGCCAAACAACTTATATTGGATTTGATTATATGGTTAGAGGCTATTTATCTCGTATTAATGGCCTATGTTCACCAAACCATCTCATGCCACTTATAAGATTCATGAATGGGGATATTATACTTAATTGTCTTAGTGTACTACCTGTGCATCAATGTTTGAAGCATTTTTCACCCATTCAGTGAATTTTAAATGCAGACATTGGTTAAAAAATTTCATCGAGGGCCTCCAAAAGTCAGGACTCAGGTACAATTAAAACATTCAATGCTGGCATATTAGTTCATCGTAATAGTGTAAAGTAACAGTGAATTGTCTGCTTGTAGATCAGTATTGCTGTTGCTGCCTTGGCTGTACAAGTTCCTGCAGAAGATTGGGGAGATGGTGGTATCGTGAATTGGCTCAGGGATGAGATGAATTCTCACCCAGAGTATTTACCAGGTTTCCTGGAGTTGCTCACAGTTTTACCTGAGGTAATCAGCTACATGTGCATTTGAATTGTGTTTCTTTTTGTAATGAATAATTTACTCATTGTTGCTCAAATTCTAAGTCATTTGTAGCTTGGTATTTAGGCAGGAGATTTAAGCGCTGAATGAATAACTTTAAATAAAATTATGTAAACACTTCAGTTTGACTGAGTATAGAAGAAATGAAAGACTGTTGTTAATCTTACTAGGCTTTGCCCAAACAGGCTATACATGGTATAAGTGTTGCATCAATTACAACTACACAACAACTATTTCCCTAACACAACCATTGTGGTTTTTTCTTGGGCATTTGTATCTATGGACAACTCTGTTCAGTACATTGTGCATCAGAAAGTAAAATTAATTTTGCTTCTCTGAGGGAAAAGGGGGGGGGGGGGGTATGGTGAGTGGAGAAAAAATTCTTCTATATTCTGTTTTCTTCATGTACACGGTGATTGTTAACTTGCAAGCTTTTATCTGTAGACTGTAAGTGATTTTTGGGCTTGCAAACAAGTTTAAACTGGAAATGTGTCAACTTGAACTTGAAGTAGTTGGAGGAGAGTTGTGTGGAACACAAGTACACAACCATTATGTTTAATGGCTTACTTGCAATTGATGATTGTATTGTACCGTCCATGCTTTAGTGTAAGAAACATGATGTCCATACTATATAATAGTAATAAAGTGGAATTCATGTCATGACTGGACTTCATCAATATTAAATTCAAGGTTTTGGATCTATCATGATCTGCATGGTTTTCGCCCCTCGTACCACTAGGTTAACACCTTATGCTGGTAACTAGGCCTTGGTTGATTTGCGTTGTGTAGCTTCTTAGTTATTCTTCCCTTCGCATTTCAGGAAACCTTCAATCACAAAATCGCAGCTCGTCCAGAAAGAAGACGTCAGTTTGAAAAAGAGCTTACTTCACAAATGGAAGTTGCTCTTAGCATTTTGACAACTTGTTTGAAAATAAATGAGCTTAAGGAACAGGTAGGAACCCTTCTGATGCTTCATGATGTAGCTTCTGTCAAGTGTCACATACATAGCTTAGTGCTCATGAGAATGGCTTGCTCTCAAGTTCCATCTTGGTGAAATAAGAAGCATACACACTTTGTCTCTTCAATGGGCTGTTTAAAGTTAGTTTTCTTAATTCAATTGATGGTTTAAATATTTGCTGCAAAGAAGAACCTTTTTCATTCTGATCACTTGCTTTTAATGTGCTGTTGTTTATTGTGAATAGTACAAGGAGACGTTCGATCTTATTGTTTAATGTGACAAGATGTGTAATATAGAAAGCCCAAACGGGATAAGGAGGAGTTCAACCTCATTGTTTATTTGTTTCATGCTAAACCTATATAGCGTCCTATTTAAGTATTCAACGACTACATTTGACAAGATTCAATGATGTCTGTTCTTCCAGGTTCTTGAGGCATTTGCTTCTTGGTTGCGCTTAAGACATGGGTATGCATTTCTTTCTAATTCTTGGTGTGGCTGTTGCCATTTCTTTCTAATTCTCGGTGTGGCTGCTGCCATGTTGTAGTAGATAAGGTTGTTGAATCTGTAGTATCTGAGCATGGTATCATCATACAATTAAACGTAGAGAAGCTTTATTAATTAAGCAATCAGAATTTTAAGGATCCACGACGATTCATTTTGTTAGAGTTTGACACATCTCATGACAAGTTCGTTTTATATCTTCTCTTGATTTCAGGATTCCAGGATCTGTGCTCGCGACCATCCACTTGTCCATACTGCTCTTTCAAGCTTGAATTCTGAGTTTCTGTCTGAGGCTGCTGTAAATGGTATTGCAGTAAACTGTTAAATATATTTGGTTGTTTGTCCGGCTTATTCGTGACTAGTTGTCGTTTTGTTTGTTAATGACTGTTCATTTGAGCTGCAAGATTAATTCGAAAGAGCTAAAATGGAAAGAGAATTTTCAAATTATTATTATATTATTTTTGCGGAAGTTTTGTTGAAGATGATAGTTGTTGGAACATGTTAAATATCTTGTTTCTGTAATTCTGAATTAGTAGTTTTCCTGCAGTGGTTTCCGAATTGATACACTATACAACTGCAAGACATTCTGGCGGTATTCCTGTACAGATGCCTTTGATTCAAGTGATCGTGCCCCAAGTGATGAGTTTAAAGGAGCAACTGAGGAGATTCATCCAAGGTATTGCATTTAAGGTCTATGTATACTCAACTCTCAACTAGGCTTGACTTTAGTTGGGTTAACTGAGCATGTACACAATTCAGAATTATGAAGACGATATCATCACATAATGTATATTATCATCACGTATTCATTAGTATTCTCTTGTAACCTTTTGATTGTGAGTTTGTGGGTTTCTCTGGTACATGGTCCTTGCTATTTGCATATTCTTTGATATTTTCCTATTGGGTACATTTTTTTAATGTACTCGCTCATCAGATAAGTACTGTTGCATCTCATCCTCCTGCGAATGTCTGTGCTTCGAGGCGATGCATTTATATTATTTGTATGGCTTTGCTTTTTTGAGTATTGTTCTTTCTTACTTAACAGTGTTTGCTTTGATTCCTTTCATTTATTTGAAAATGCTAATTGCAAAATTGTTATCAAAATCGCAACTTCTATAGCATGCAGATGTGATACGTCGTTTTCAAATGTTTTTAGGATGAAGAAGATGTGAAGGCAGTTGCTCGATTATTTGCGGACTTGGGTGATTCATATGTTGAGCTTATTGCTACTGGTTAGTGTCCTGTTTTTATTATCTTAACCCCTTTGTTTAGGACTCTTCAGTTATGAGATAAAAAGATAGTGCCCTCTGACGATTTATGAAAATGGGAAAATTCTGAATACTTGAGAAACGTTTGGGAATAACAAATATAAAACCAATAAACACTCATGAAGCTGCAGTTTGTATATTCGTCAGACTGCTAGAATTTTGTTCCTTGTTTAGGTTCGGATGAACCTATGGTGATAGTCCATGCATTGTTGGAAGTTGCTTCACATCCAGAGTATGACATTGCTTCAATGACATTCAATTTTTGGCATAATCTTCAAGCGTTCTTGACTAAGAGGTATGCCCGGTCTGGATATCTATTGAGTTATTATTTGTTGCAGCAAAAACTTATTAAGTTTTCCCTATCTTATTTTTAAGGGATTCCTATAATTCTCACGGTAATGAGTCATCTGCTGAAGCTGAGAGAACTAGGAGATTGCAGATTTTTCGGCCAGCTTATGAGTCACTTGTATCCCTGGTGAGCTTATACTCTTGCTAAAGATGTAATTTGACGACTATTAGCACATGAAGCAGCATTGCCGGTTGTGCATGGATCGTTGCTATGAAACTTTCAAGCTGCTTTATGCCAGTTACAATCACTAAAATGTCATATGACAAGAGTTGCATGCCAACTGTCTGTTTTTGTTCAAGGGTTTTTTTATTCTATCTAGTATTGATTGGTATATTGTGTCCAGTTAATTGCTGTAGAGAAACTCAAAAGATCATTTTGTACCATTTTGAAAGCATACATGGAATGGAGACCATTGTCATTTTCTTACTTGTTGCTTTATGAAGGAAATATATGTTTGTTTGTTTGTTGCATACAGGTTAGCTTCCGTGTTCAATATCCGCAAGATTATCAGAACCTTTCAATTGAAGACCTGAAGGAATTTAGACAGACTAGATATGGTAATCTTGTGTCTGGTATATTCTTTACCTTAATGGTTGCTGCCAGTACTGCGTTCTGTTTGCTGTGAAGATTACTGCCTCTGCCTTTGTGAATTTTGATGTGCACATAAAATATGGAAAGGCAGTAGTTGGGGTGTGTAAGTAAGAAATAGAATATTAATGAATTTGTTAGGTGTTATAACTGCAATGTAACGAGTCAAGCATTGTGTTCACAAGTAAGCTCCAACATCATCTATAAATTATTAGTGAATAACTAACTTAACGATTGCTGTGTCAGGGTAGTACATCTCACATGATTCGGGGAACTATAAATAGTTAGCTCTTTGAATACAAATTGATAAATTTTAGTGTGAAGTTACAGACTAATAAAGCTGTGTAGCTGTATGTGCCTCTTGATGAGGATTGCATTACTGAAACCATTTCTAATGGGTCAGTCACCCCTTTAGCCACAACCTAACAGCTTCTAATGGGGCAGTCACTCCTTTAACCTTAACCTAACATCGTGTCATGGATATATGGAGAAATCTTTTGCAAGAACTTCTTAAGATTGCCTACATCTGGCCTCTGCATGTGTCCTTTGCATCCTTTTTTGATGCTTTCTGTTTAAAGTTATTCTAAATAGTTCTGCAAGAAAAGTATTCTCTTTACTAGGTTAAAGAAGTTTGTGTGCAGATCTACTTCATCCAAATATCTTGAGTTGTTGGATCTTATATAATTCCCGCATCCTCAAACTAAAGATTGTTCACTGAACTTGAAGTTAACACATGGCTACATTATCTTGTGTTTAAATCAAATTTTTTTCTTTTCCTAAGTGTTTAAATCAAATGTTAGGACTGCGGAGTTGCAACCAAGGACATGATTTGGAACTTTGCTGTAAAGAAAATAAATATTGGAGAGTTACTAGGGTTTGAAATAAGGACCACTCAATTATCAAAACCTTTTATAGCATGTCAAGAACAATCTATCCCGTTAACTTGAATCGTTAAAACTTGTGAAAGGTTCAGAATGGATCTTATATAATTGACACTTGAATCAGTTAACATCAACTTAAGTGTGGTAGTGGCATTGTAATTTGAAATTATAGAAAAAGAAACCAAAAAGGAAACTACAGACTGTCTGATTGAGAGTAGACAACAGTACAATAAGAAATAACTTCTGACTTGTTTTTTCTCCCCTTATGTGTTTTCTGCTGGATCCACTCTATTCTTCGAGCACCAGCCTGATTCAAATGTGGTACTCGCATGTGAGGTACCATCCAAAGTTGAATGAGATAACTTGAATATAGCTTCTTTCCAGCTAGAGAGCATATCCAACTGCACTGTCACATAGGATCCAATTAAGCGCCTTGCGACTGGAATTACTGTGAGCCTTTACATGGTGATGATCTGCTGAAATTTCTGAAGTGTGCTGGATCAGATTGTGGCCTAAGGTTGCGATGGTTGAACACAGTCAACAGAGAACTGGCATTGATCTATATATTTGGTAACTTGGAGGAAAAGCTTGTTTTTGTTCTTCAGTCATTGTAATCAGCAATTCTCAGAAAATTGGGGGTACAGATTAGGTTCTACTTTAATTGGTATGTTTACAGCTAACTTGTATTAACACGAGTCTATATTTTTATTCATCCTTGCTTCTTTGGATTGGAACTTCCTTTTGCAAACCTTGCTAAATGACTGGCCATCTTTGTCTTCTGCTTCCTGCCTTGATCTTCCTGCTTATTACGTGCATGATTGCTTGGTTTTTTCTTTCATATATACCCCTCTTTGATCTTATTTAGTACTTACATAAGAGCTTTGGTCTTGGTAGCTGTTGCGGATGTGTTAATCGATGCAGCCTCAGTTCTAGGGGGTGATGCCACTCTGAGAATTCTCTATTTAAAGCTAGCCGAGGTGGGTGTTTTAATTGCTTTTATTACCCTTCTAAGACATATTTCTCCCGTACATGCAAAAAAGAAGGGCACAATATGGCTAAAGAAACATTGAACACACTAAGACCAAAATGCTCACAAGATGTAGCGAGAAATCCAGAGATAGCATGCTTTGTGTATTTTTTTCTTTGTAATAATGCATGCTTCTTTTCAATGGTATCATGTTTTGTTTTCGTTTTCTAATTCAGTCTATCAATAGTTCTTATACTTTTTAAAGGATGTCTATATATGATTCTTTTACTTTGCAAAATCTATTAGACTCTGACTATGATTCTGATGTGGTATAGATATGGAAAGATAAAGGGTCTTCTGTTTCTCCTTCACGTTTTAATTTTAGATTTTTGTAGGTAAACCATAGTTGTGATTTTTGCTCTCCTAGGATGGTTTACGATCCTAGATACTCCCCACCCCGGGAGTGCCCTTGGGCAAAAATAAAATTTGTGAATTTGCAATGTTGCATTTAAAAATTTCCATTCTGCATGACTCATAGCCTTCATATGTACTGAATCCCTTCCCTCTTCTTTGATGATTTGCACCTCTTTTATTTGTTATGAACCTATCCAGAGGTTTTGATAGTAGGTTGTATATTTATAGTGAAAACATTATCAGTGACAATGCTGTCCTTGCCTGTCTGACCCACTGGTATACATTCTGCAAATTATATTTTCTGCACCACATTATTTTATCTCTCGCTTGCTTTTCTGCTGGGAGTATGTTTCCCTGGGGATTACTTATTTATTGTCTATTCAAATTTTGAGAAATTTTTGGACTTTGCTAGGCACAAGCTTGCTGGGGCAATGGACAGAGTGAGTGGCGGCCAGCAGAAGCTGCTTTATTTTGCGTGAGGGCTATATCAACTTATGTTTCAAAAGCTGAGGCTGAAGTGATGCCTAAGGTGAACGTTCTTTGATTCCTTTTAAGGCTTTAGTTGTCAGTTGTGTTCAAGTCAGGGGTTTCCATCTTGTGCATTCAGCAATATTTTTTATTTTGGTTTTCGTGAGTTTCCTCCCTTCAACTGCATATATGATTGGACTTCTGCCCAGATTAAATTAAATGCTAGCAAATATTATTGTTTATTGCAACTCTTGATTAATGTGAAAGTTAGTCTTCACAGCAGAAATTTGATCTGTTCTTGAATCTTGTTTTTGATCCAGTGATCTATAATTATTTTCCTGAGCAATCTACCTTCACCCTCTTTGAACCTATTATTTTTTATTGTTATTAATGATTTGGATATATCTGAATGTTGGTCTTTCCGTGTCCAGATTATGTCTTTACTTTTGGAACTTCCAGATCAGCCTCAGCTACTTCAGACAGGTCGTATTGATATAGAAGATATATTAGCTCTTCTCTGAGCTTATTCCCTTATCTGAACTTTCCTTCCCTTGCTTGTGGTGGACCCTGAACTGAGTAATTCCCTGTTAAGTTTTCAGTTTGCTTAACTATTGGAGCATACTCGAAGTGGCTCGATACTGCTTCAGATGGATTGGCTCTGTTATCTTCAGTAATAAAGGTTCTACTATGTGGCATGGGTACATCTGAAGATTCAGCTGCTGCTGCAGCTGTGGCATTCCGGCACATTTGTGATGGTAAGTAGTAACTCACTTCAGGCTGTGTAATAATCTGTTCCAGTTTTTGGGTTTAACTTTGTGTAATAGACCATTCTTACTGTTTACTTTATACAGTTATCTGTTCTGCATTTGTTTCAGTTCTTTCATGTACTTGCCTTGTCTGTTTAGTCTTTATAAGATGCCGGGTGATCTCTTATGGTTGCCACTTTTTTTGCACAGTTTAAGTATTTAATTTCTGTTTCCAGATTGTCGGAAAAAGCTTTGTGGATATTTTGATGATCTGTTTTCCATATACCACCGGGCGGTTAGTGGGGAGGGTGCATTTAAAGTCACTGCAGATGACTCTCTGCATTTAGTTGAGGCCTTGAGGTAATTTTTTTTATTTGACGATTTGTTATCATGGTATGTTACATGCTTGATACTGATATGCTTATTCTTGCTTTTGCTGTAATTTGTTTTTCAGTATGGTCATTACAGAATTGCCTCCGGACCAAGCCAAGCAAGCATTAGAGAAACTATGCTTTCCGGTGGTTGCTCCTCTACAGGTGTGGTCCTTTACAAGCCAAGATTCTAATGTGTGTTTGATTCTTGGCTGATAGCTGTGTTAATTTGGGAAAATACAGGAAATCATCAGTCAAGGTCCAGAATTATTCGAAAAGAAACATGCTCGTGAATTAACTGTCCATATTGATCGACTTGCATACATCTTCAGGTTCGATTGGCATCTGTACTGTTTTCTGCATCTGTTGACATTTCTTTCAGTGCATCTAAAAGACCGGTTTTAGGTATGTGAATCACCCTGAAGCTGTGGCAGATGCAATACAAAGGCTCTGGCCTCTACTGAAAGCAATTTTTGACCTGTGAGTAAAATGCAAACGACCAGAAAGCATTCTCTTAAAGTCATGCTTGTTTGTTCCTCGCCCTTTTGTTAATTGCTTAATACTCGTTTGCTATTGTAGTCGTGCTTGGGAGATGAGGACGATGGAGTCTTTGTGCCGAGCCTGTAAATATGCGGTGTGTTAGTAAATTTGACTTCTGTTTTAGCTAGTTGATGTTTCTGAACCTTAGTAGATAGGGTCATCTTTCTGCGAAAACATTAGTGAAGTGGTAAAAAAATACTCGTGTAATTTGTTGATATATTAAGTAATTAAGAAAGTGAGCGAGCTAGTACATCTGTTTATTGCTATTTGTTTATACTGTCCAATACTGCTCTGACTTGGTAACACGGTTGATTTATCTTTAGGTAAGAACTTCTGGCAGGTTCATGGGAGTCACAATTGGTGCAATGCTAGAGGAAATCCAAGGCCTGTATAGGCAACACCATCAACCGTGCTTCCTTTACCTGTCAAGTGAAGTCATAAAAGTATATATATTACTTTCCACGAATTAGTCATCCTTTAAGCTTTGTTTGATTTTCAAATTAACCCAATACTGTTATGGTGTGCAGATATTTGGGTCCGATCCATCCTGTGCTTTCTACCTGAAAAACTTGACCGAAGCACTCTTTTCACATACAATGTGCCTTCTTACTAATATCGAGGTTTGGTTGAGCTTGTCACTGCGAAGCTTTCTTTCCTTGTTGTCCATGTCTTCTGAGGATATATAATTGAATCAAACATTTGTGCATACTGCTGCAGGATTTCACTCATCGGCCAGATATAGCTGATGATTGCTTTCTCCTAGCATCCAGGTGCATGCGTTACTGTCCCCAGTTATTCATTCCATCCGAAGCATTCCCTTCATTAGTCGATTGTGCCATGATCGGTGTGACGGTGCAGCATAGGTAGGACAGTCATCAAATTAAACAGAATCAGTCGAATCTTCTGAATTTGATCGTACGATATGCCACGTGTGCGAATAAATGCTAACAAAGACCCTTCTTTTTGCAGAGAGGCCTCCAACTCCATATTAACATTCCTGTCCGACATCTTCGATCTCGGGAAATCTAGCCTAGGAGAACAGTTCTTATCAATCAGGAACAACGTTATTGCGCCACGAGGTCCCACCTTAACCAGAATATTGATCGCTTCATTAACTGGAGCATTGCCTAGTTCCCGTATAGAAACGGTAAATTTTCATACCTTCCCCAACTCACCAACTCACCAAAGCTCAACCAATAAGCATTCTCATCTCCGGTTTCGTCCAGGTTACATACACATTACTCTCCCTAGCTCGTTCATTTGGAGCGACCGTGGTAGATTGGGGGAAGGACGTCGTCTCCTTAATCCCACCAACAGCCGTGACAGATATCGAACGCACGAGATTCTTGAAAGCATTATCAGATGCCGCTTCAGGAGTGGACATCAACACGTTAATGGCTCCCATAGAAGAGCTCTCGGACCTCTGTCGACGAAACCGAATGGTTCAGGAGATAGTACAGGGAGCTCTAAGGCCACTGGAGTTGAAATAAAACCGGTTCGCCACTGTGAATAATGCTCTGCAGGGTGAAATATTGGGTTTTCTTGAGTCTGGTTTCATAGGCGGATTTATAAGGGTGGTGTATAAGAGATGTGGGGTTTCAATTCATTTGAGTAGAGAGAAAGAGAGTCAAAATGGCAATTGGGTGTATAATTCAATTCTCCAATTTTTTCAGGAGAATTTTGGTGTGTGAGGGATTTGGTGTTGTAATCTTTTTTTTTTTTTTCATTTTTAACTTTTTAATGTTGGGATGTGATGATAGTTTGATGGCTTTCAAGTTTTGGGGTTACAAATTTTTTGGTATAGAGTTGTAATTTTAATGTGCAATGATGCCAAGTGAAAAAGAAGTTAGTTTTATGTTGTCTTGTTGCAATATGTGTGGGTTCACACTAGTTTTTTTTTACATCGGATGTCGTTATGTGGCGTGTCATGCTTCTTAATCCAGAGATCTAAAAATATATGTAAGCATTTTAGACAAAAACACTTTGCCACATCAGCTTTTGGAGGCTTCTCCTTAAATGTAGGACTAAAATATTTATTTATTTATTTAATTTTTCAAACTCTCTCTCCCTCTTTCTCTCCCCTTTTAATTAGTTTTCATTGTATAACATTTTATGTGTTATTCAAAATATATTGGTTTCTTCACAAATGTTGTTCGTTTTATTTTTTCGAATCCAACGATATCAATCTTTATATATTTTAGTAAATAATTATTCTTATATTTAAAACGGAAAATAGCACTTTCCTCCCTCTACTTTGCCAACTTAACAAATAGCCCCCTATACTATATATCTATCTTTTTACCCCCTTCTACTTTGACCACTTTGCATTTTTGGTCCTTCCATTCCAACTATTGTCTTCATGACGTTAATTGGTGCACATTCAGTATAGCATGCTAGCTCCAATAGCCATGTATTAGCTTACTAAGTGTTGTTTAATTGGGAATATAAGTATATATAATTACATAGGATGAAATCGATGAATAAAACATATGATTCTAAAACCCTTCGTATTTCACCATACTCTTCACAATAACTCCTCCATTTATCTCCCTGACCAAATCTTAGTGTCCTAGCTCCGGTATTTCTCTACATCGGTGTGCAGATGTGTCTAGATTTAACATCATGAAGATGATAGTTGAAATGAAAGGACCCAAAATGCAAAGTGGTCAAAGTAGGAGGGGGTAAAAAGAGAGATTTATAGTATAGGGGGCTATTTGTTAAGTTAACAAAGTATAGGGGGGAAATTGCTATTTTCCCTATTTAAAACTATGTGGGGGATAACTAGACCGTTAAGCATTACTTACACCTACACATTACACCAAAATTTTCTGAGCATAATCAGTCATATTGTTCACTTACAACGTAAACAAGCCTAATATGTTGTTATTTCAAAATCTTAATCGTTATAAAATATATAATGACATCATAAACTGATCTATTATATGGTTCAAGTCTATGAGAAGTCTACGGATTAGGTGACATCTAAAGAGTGTATGTAGCCGCTTAAAGGGTGTATGCTTTTGACGCGACGTCGGATAACCTTTGTAAACGCTGGGTTGCTTCCTTTCGCCCACCTTGAGGTTTCAATCTTGCTTCTGCAGACGTTTTGTGGTGTTTTGGTTTTTGCTTTGTGCACTACTATGGGTTGGTCGGTTGACTTGATAACTGTCACCTATAGAACTATTTATGAACAACCCCCAATGAAATCGCAGCTATAACTAAAAAATTGAAGTTGCGAGTGAATTTTTTTTAGCTAAGATGTTAGGATTACTAACTTCTCTACCATGATATCTTCTACATCTCTGTCTCCAAATCTCTGTAATAACCCCACACCATAAAATTTTGCAAATAATCCTATTGGTTTTTCCCTTTGGCAAGGAGAATAAAATGCTCTAAATTAGGCCCTCGGGCATACTACAAGATAGCCAGCAAAAACACTCTCCAAAACTGCCATAAAATAACAGCAACCAAATTATAAATGATTTATGCTTTCCATGACATTACATGGACAAAGATAACATAGCTCATTCACAGTAACCCCCGAACGCTCAAGTCGGTCCAAGGTCGTCATTATGTGAAGAATAACCAGCCAAGTCAGGAAGCTATCACGAGGGATATGATAGGAACCTCACACCAATCTATACTAAGGAACTATGGATCGTCTTTCACGGATAGAATCCCATATAGTGGTAATCTAAACCTTCTCATAAGTCATCCCATCTCAACACAACTATGAAGCAGAGGTAACATATATATGAAATGCTAAAGCGGGACAAATTTTCAACAATCTTCTCCACGCCCAAGACCCTTGACCGCCCTTAAGGGACCAAATATCGCGCCCCTTAATACACACTTTGACAATCTTACAATCTATTATACACTAAAAATTCTCAAACACATTCAATAAATTTGTTCTCTGACATCGTCAACGGGCCTGATATACGATTCTTTCAACATATTAAATCATTAAAAATTTAAAAATTAAAAGCATCATAAATTGATGTAATATATGGTACTTCATCTAAAAATTAATCGTACCCACTTTGATAAATAAATCTAACTTTATATATACATTTGAAATGAAAATAATATATTTTGACTAAATTTTTTATATATATGAGTGTTATAATCCCATAGTATAAAATAATTCATATAAAAATAATATGATCAAGATGTTAATCAATCAACTAAGAGGATCATCAACATTATATATTGGATTTCTCAAATTAAAATTAGATTTTTTTGAAAGAGGTAATAAAATTATATGATCAAGATGGTACAATGACTTAGAAGTAAATAATAAAGCAAATATGAAATGTAGTTAGAATGTTTTATTTTCCGGCATCCTCATGTTAAAAGTATAAAGATACATCATGATTTGTAGTAAATAATACATTATGTATGTATATTGTTTCATTAAAATAAAAAAAAATTAAGTTAGAATGATTTATTTTTTAGATTTTTAAAGTTAAATGTTTAAAGATACATTGGGCCTTTAAAGTAAACAATATGTATTGCTCCATAACCTATAGTGGGTTTTGTTCATGACACGGGTTGGAATATAGATTGAACATTCCTCTAACTTTTGACATATAGAAAGATTTTAAGAATTAAGTGAGTTCATGTGTCTCAGAATCATAAGAATAATTTTATGATTGTCATATATAATTAAAAATACATGATACATAGATATATAATTTTACTATTGTTCTTTGGTTCAAATAACTAAGAATCTTATTGACGATTATTTATTTAGTTGATTTATTTAGGTTGTCTATAGTAAAGTGAGAGAAGAATCTCAAATTAGCCAACGGGCCGAAAAACTATCTAGAATGCTTAGTAAGAGCAATGGTTAGTGAAGTCACGAGTGTATAAGAGTACGAGTCATGAGATCGTAAATAAAGTGGGTTTCGTGTCATTAACTTTTGCCAATTTAGAATATTGATTGAGAGAGTTGAGTCAATTTGAATTGAGCATAAATAAAGCGGGTTATTAAGTTGAAGTTGAACTACAACTAAACATATTTTTTTAGACAACGGGCTAAACATAATCATGAATTCACCCATTTATAAAATTATTCTTCATTTATTAATTATACCAAATAAAGTCGGCCAACGGGCCGAAAAAAAAACTAGTTGGTCAATGTTTTGGTTTGGATTTAGACTTGATACTATTTTTTATCTTAGCTATCTTTTGATCTCTTACGAGAGTTAATGAATTAAACAAAATAGGCTGGAATTCGCCTAGTTAGGATATTTTGGTCTGATTTTTGGTTTGATCGATCAGGAATCCGGTCAAAACCACTCGAAAGGCACAAAAGGCCTAATTTTGTTGGTGAATTCACCTAATATTTAGATGAAAATTACTAAAATTTTCAATAGTTTGGGAATGCATTTAATTGCGTAAATAGTTTTATTTTTCTATTTATTATGGTGACATCTCTATTGGTACCTAAGATAAAAGTCAATTATTTACTATGAACAAATTGATACCTAATAATGTTATTATGGGCACAATAAAAAAAGTGTTGTCAACGTGGCAGATCCGAGCACTACCAGGCTCATTGAGTCTGTTAATTGGAATTAGTACAATCTAAATCTTGTAACGAGTATCCCTTGGAGGACAAATTTGGTGTCGGCAACTGCGGTAATTCCAGATCCAATAGTGTATATTTAAGTTGTTGCAGTTAAAAAGCTTGTAACTGGACCGTGGGTTGGGCTGGGTCCGCCTCACAGTGTGCACCGGCCATCATGTCCCTTTTGCCGGTGATGCGCTCTTGGCCTTAATTGTCCGGGTCGTGCTACCGATCCTAGTTACTTTGAAAAATAATACATTAGCCATAACATCACATGATTTTGGTCCTAATTGTGTGTGAACAGCCATCATTGTACTTCATTTCACACTTTGAAACACGGTTACAAAGAATCGATAACTACGAATCTTCAAAGAAACCAAATATGTCACGTAACTAGAACGAAAGAAAAGTAAGCAGAAGAGTGAAAGAAAAGCTGCAACTTCTTGGAAGGAGATTCAACAATGGAGTATCAGTGTTCCATTGGCATTTATAATAACGAATTTCTGATATAGAAGAACACAATACCTAGATGAAAATGGCGAATGAACATGATCATGATGATGATGAACATCCAAACAACGATTCACTGTTCCGTAGCCTTACGTTTCCTCGATACTGCCCCAAACTTCGCCCAACGGAACAAACACGAAACATTCCGGCCACTCCGAGAACCACCGTCATTAACTCCTACTACTCCTCTGGCGCTACCCGGTCCAATTCCGACATCAGCTGCTCAATTTCCTCATCCTCTGCTTCACCAAGCAGCTTCTTCTTCACCATCTCTTCTTCTTCTTCTTCGCCCCGGGCCTCCTTTACCTTGCCCAATCTCCGTTCCTGCTACCGCTGCATCTTCCGCGGCAGGGATGCAATCGGCTTCCGCAGGCCCAACGACATTATCAGCCCCGAGAAGCTTAGAAGACATCTCTCCGCCATCTCCAACCTCCGTCACGCCAACGTCGTCCAACTCATCGGAGCTTCCGTCTCCGAGATTAATGAACCTTGTAGTACTGTGGACCTCATCTACCAATTCGTCGATGGTCCTACACTCTCCGATTGTTTGAATCCAGGGACGGGCACGGCTGTATCCTCCTCCGATGGTAAGTGACTAAGCGGATTTTTTTAATTAGGGATTTGAGGATGATTTGATTTGAAATAGATCGAGATTTCAAGATAAAGATGAATTTTGTAAGCAATTTAAATCTGATATTTTTTAAATGATTTATTTGATTATAAATAATTAGTTCAACTGTTTTAATAGTCATTATTAAGTGACGAAAACGGCAATAATCTTATTTACTAGTAGACTACAATGTCTTTCACTCAATAATCTTATTTTTAGCGCATATTACTTATTTTCATATGATTTTTTACTTTGTTGTCGGTGATCAGGAATGTCCAACACTAATGTTAATGATCCTTACCATTACGTATCGACTTGGAAGTCTAGAATGGAGATCGCACTAGGAGTGGCGAGTGGACTGGTTTACATCCACCACATGACAGGATTCAATGTCGTGTTTGTCCACAATCGTATCAAGAGCTCCAACATCATCCTCACTTCCGCAACCCGTGGTGGTTCTCAAATCTTCAGACCTAAGATCTGTAACTTCGGCCTCTCACGCGTTGGCTGGCATGCTCTGGACGACGAAGACGATGACAATGACAATGACAATCACGAACATGAAAGCCCAAATGTAATGGAAGACGAAGAAGGGTATTCGTACATGGCACCGGAACTTGTTCAACAAGGCGGGATAGAGCAACCCAGAAATCGGATGTGTATGCATTCGGGGTACTGTTGTTAGAGCTGCTCTCGGGTATACGTCCTTCCACGTACTCGCAAACATCAGTCATAGAGACGGCGAGAATGATATTCGATGATGAAGCTGGAATAGAGAAGATGGTACGACTTTGGGTGGATAGGAGGTTCAATGACTCATTCCCAGTGAAGAATACGGTGGAGTTGTTGCGCGTTGCGTTGATGTGTGTGGTTGAGGATCCTGCATCACGACCTGATATGGCTTTTGTTGAAGGAATCATTTTCCAACGATTTTTTGCAAGTTTGAATAGGAAATTTTTCAAGTCGGGATGGTACTATAACTGAACTTGCCTTCATATTATTATTATTTTCCTCTATTGCAATAATAAACATATGTGTTTAATACTAGGTTTATCGTGTGAGATCGACGTTGGGTCGAGATTCAATCCTAAATAAATATGTTGAAATAGGTGCCTTTGCACAATAGTATAGTTGTATCATAATGTTTCTTGATAACTTAATTTAGTTTGGCGGAAATAATGATATTTTTTTTTTTGTCAGGCAACATTATCATGGGAGGAAAAAATATAGAAATCAAGTCACAAAGATACAATATTCAAAATAAGGAAGAAAGTTGTAAGGAACTGTGGAGCAGATCTAAGGAAGAAAGATGCTTCACTTCCACTGGTTCATTCCTGAAAAGAGGAACAATTTGTAGGACGAAGCTATGTTGTAATAGTTAGACTGTTAGAGTAATTCCATGAATTGGCATATGGTGTAATGGTTAGACTGTTAGATTAATTCCAAGAGGTTCCAGGTTTGAACCTTGCCATTGCAATATCTTTTTATTTTATTTATTTTTCCTCTAACTTTAAAGCTAAAAGTCTAAAACCTAAAATATTGTTTAATTTAATCATAAACAAAACGTAATTAAGTCAATTTATCTTGTGGATCGACTTATTTGTCTCGTTTTGATTGTTCCGATCTCTACTGCTACAGGTGAACGCCTATTTTCGGCGATGAAGATAGTGGTGACTAGGCTACGCAATAGTTGATAGTTTAATCATATATGTTAAGTGTGATATACTATAAAATTATAGTTTAGATGCGATTTTGAGTGATTTCAATGATATATTAGAAAAATTTTCCTTCAATTTCGGCTCAGTGCATGATTCAATCCTGGATCCGCCCCTGAGGAGAGAGGGAAAGGAAAGGTATAGAAATAAAAGGACCAACACGATTAACAAGTATTCACAAATTTAAGGAATGAAAGTTTGTTTTTCTTTTAAGGAACTTGTGGAATACACAATCTAAGGAAAGAAAGAATTTTGATTTTCTCAACTGGAGTTTACATTCCTGATCAAAGAGGAACCAACTCTTTGGCTACTTCTTAGTTCTTACCAATGTAGTTAAAATTTTAATTTTGATCTTAAAATTTTACGATTTTACGATTTATCTTATGTCTAGTAATCACGATTTCACATGAAATAAAAAACTATCGATCATCATTCTACATGGATAATGCTTGATTAATATAAATATTTATATCAATAAAAAATCATCAGATTTTATATAAAAAATAATAATCAGTCAGTCAGTTTTTTAGAGTGGATTTGGAAGGCTAATAAATTCAATTGGGGGTTCTGCAAATCATTCGACTAGATCAAACCACATTAAAATTTGTTGTGTTCCTATGGTCCTTTTGTTTTTCTGAATTCGTTTGGCACTGAAGAAATCGATCTCTGTTCTTCACAACAAGAACTAATTTCCTTCCGTACAGTTGTATTTTTCGCAGTGGGTCGAATCGTTTAAGCCCACTTCAGTGCTCTGACTCTTTTTTTTTTCTTCTTTTTTTCCAATAGGTAATTCTCGTAGGAGACCAAAAAATGATCATGCATTCACCCTAATTATTCACCTAAACCGAGTGATTCACCATTCCTCGACTTGGAAGACATCAAAGAGTTCGACGTGCCATGTAACGTGTCCTAGTATTCACTCTTAGCTGGTGAAGCCACACAATGACAATGTTATTCATGAGGCTTGTTTTGTGATGTTAATGACATCTATAGATTTGATCTATTACTAGAGCAAAATTGAGGGGTATTGTGACATGTTTCTAGTTGGTTGTGGACAAAGGGTTTGGATTCGTGTGTTATGATCCAATTCTTGTTGGGGGAGAGAGATATCATATACCCACACTAATTCAAGATTTGAAGCGTTTCGTAAGATGTTTGATAAGTGATGAATGATCACAATTAACCATATTTATCGAGAGGGCACTCATGTCGTTGGTTAACTCAAATACATTAGGACGTAGTTTTACTGTTGGTGCACACTTTATCTCTATTTCTAATTTTATGTAAATCAGTAATTGTCATATGATTTTGGTCTTTTCGAGTCTCGCTTAATAATGAAAAATAGTGTAAAAGGAAAATAGCATTTTACCTCCCCTCTATTTTTTTCAACTTAACAAATAGCCTCCTATACTATAAATCACTATTTTTACCCCCTCTTACTTTGACCACTTTGTCAGTTGGGTCTTTCTGTTCCAACTTTCGTCTTCGTGACGTTAATTGATGTGCATTCATTAACCACATTAGCTCCAATGATCATATATTAACTTACTAAACATGTTTTAATTAGTAATATAAGTATATAAAACGTTATAACTGGTACTAAGCATGATGAAATCGACGAATAAAATGTGTAGTATTAAAATCCTTTACTTTTCGCAATACCTCCCCAATTTACCTCCCTAATCAACTATTCATCTCCTACCACCGATATCTCTCTTTGTCGGTGCGTGGATATGTTCAGATTCAATGTTAAGAAGACAAAAGTCGAAACGGAAAGACCAAAACGGCAAAGTAGTCAGAGTAGGAGGGGGTAAAAAGAGCGATTTATAGTATAAGGGGCTATTTGTTAAGTTGACAAAGTAGAAGAGGCAAAGTGTTATTTTCCAAAAAAAAAAAAACCTTTCATTCAACCATGGCCATGACCACATTCTATCCAAATTTTTGGCTTGTTAATTTTTTTACCCTTGAATAAAGTACATGATGTCAAATTTCAACTCATAAAGGTTAGACTTGTTAACTAAAAAAGTGAGTGATCAATAAGATTTAACAAAGCCATTTGGGTTTGCTATTTGACCGAAGATTTGGATGTGATTTTGAACCCAAGGCATTGTTATAGAGATTTTGAATCAAATAAATCGTTTGGAATTAGAAAATGAAAAGAAATTTCGGTCGACTGAAATCACTTTTGGGTCGTTTGGTATGTAATATCTCGAAATAAGTTCAAAAGTGATTTTTATGTCAAACAAAAATCTTCATCAAATAGGTGAGATTTTCAATGGGTGAAGGAGATTAAGTGCGAGAAAAGAGATTTATGAGAAGAAAGACTAAATTCATAAACTCAAATTCTCACTTCGAACAATCTATTTCATAAATAACTTTTTCCTTGACAATCTTAGTTATTTAAAAATCTTTGATGGCCCCTAGGGCGACTCATATCCGCTAAGAAATGAGACCCACACCAACTACAAAGTCAACCTAAGCTTTCTCATGATATTGCGCGCTGCAATTTGAGCGATTGCATTGGGGTTGCTTTCTCCGTGTTTGTACTCTGTTTAGTTAAGGGTGTTTGACGCCCCTTTTTCTACAAAAAAAAAAGGTCAACCTAAGCGACAGAATAGCTGACCAGATTCGAGTAGGCCCCTGAGACGATAAAATCCCATCAAGAGAAAGGGCCCGCCAAGATAGCGAAAGTCAACCTGAGCGTTGCAGGTTGACTCTAGAAAACCCTAAGACCTGCCAAAGCGATGGGCTTCCTGAAGGTATGAGTCGTACTCGCTCAAAGGCCCATGATTACCCTAAGCAGCGCCCCACCTGTCGCCTTGGAAACCCTAAGGGAACGTGGAGTGATCCTAAGGCGCCGTACAACCCGTCAACAATGGATGGTGTCTCCGTACTTACAACCAATGAGAGCCAAGCCTTAACGGTAATCGCTCAGACTATATAAATACCTGAGCAGCTCTGCAACAAGACAGACACACAAAATAGCAGAGAACATTCCATTAGTTCATCACGTTAACTCATTTACTTATTACTACCCCATTTCTCTATACACGAATCCAAGCGACGGTTCAGCTCCTCTATTGCTCCAGGCGATGTGGCCATAATTATACATCAAATCTCCAATCCAACTAACTAGTAAATTACTTGTAGTAATCGTCCATATAAATGACAACACTGTGGGAATATCAATAAACTCAAGAGATAAGAAGTGGTCCCTAACCCTACCACAGGAACAAACAAATAGAAAATCAATAATATAATTATCACAATTTGATCCTTTGTTCCAATTTGCACGTTCATTTAAACCACTTAATCCTTCTCCAATGAGAAAACCATTCTATATTTAATTAAAGCAAAGATTAGATAATTTAGATTCCTCCTTTTTTAACCATTGCTTTCAATTATTTAATTACAATGATAAGCATTACCGAAAGCTCAAGTTCAACCAACTCACCTCACATTAGGGCTGTTGACGAACCAAGCTGCTCGTGTTCGGCTCGTGTTCGGCTCGGAAAAAGCTCGATCGGACTCGGCTCGAAACGAACCGAGCTGGCTCGCGAGCCGGCTCGTTTAAAACGAGCCGACTCGAGCTCATGCCTGCTCGGCTCGGCTGGCTCGCGAGCCAGCTCGTTCGTTGGCTCGAACGATGCAGCTCGCGAGCTGGCTCGTTACACGGCTCGTCGAGCAGCTCGAGAATGGCTCGTGAGCTGGCTCGATTAAGTAGCTCGCGAGCTAGCTCGATTTTGGAGCTCGCGAGCTAGCTCGATTCGTAGCTCGTGAATGGCTCGATTTTGGCTAATGAAATGGTTCGATTTTTGGCTCGATTTTGGCAAACGACCTCGATCCGAGCTTAACGAGCCTACACAGCTCGAGCTCGAGCTCGAGCTCGTGTAGGCTCGTTAAGCTCGAGCTCGAGCTCTACTCAAGCTCGGACTCGTTTAGACTTGTTAACGAGCCTTAACGAGCTCGAGCTCGTGTAGGCTCGTTAACGAGTCAGCTTCGAGCCGAGTCGAGCCGAGCTCGAGCCAAGAAAACTTTGGTCGAGCCGAGCTCGAGCTCGAGTGTGAAAGTCGACACGAGCTCGAGCCGAGCTCGAGCCAGCATTCAAACTCACGAGCCGAGCTCGAGCTGGGCAAGCTCGGCTCGACTCGCTCGTCAGCACCCCTACCTCACATTGCACTTCACAAACCTAATTTCAATTAATGGAAAATATCATTTGACTCCTTACTTTGCCAACTTAACAGATAGCCCCCCCCTCACTATAAATTGTTATTTTTACTCCTTCTACTTTAGCCGACGGAGAGAGATGTTGGAAGTAAGAGACGAAGAGTTAGTTTTGGAGGCAAACTGAAGGAGGTATCGAGAAGAATATTTTTTTTGGTGAAAACGGGGGCAGCGCCCCTACTCATTACTCGAAACAAATCTAGGCAAGGCGACCCCATAAGGTCATACTTAACCATTGTGCCAAAGAAGAATTGGTAATCAAAACATGAACCCAAACCAAAAGAATGACCTAAATTGCCATATAATCGGCGCAACAATTCGCCTTGCGTAGATATGGACGATTGACACCTCCCATTGCCTCGCACGAAGATCTTGGAATTCTGTGATAAGAGCAGAATGCTTATGCACCGGACAGCCGTCAACCTGCAGCATTGCCACAGCCGCCGCCGAGTCGGATTGGATCGCAACCTTCTTGATCCCCAAGGACCAAGCCAGCTTGAGACCCTCAACAATAGCTCTCAGTTTAGCCCTAGTAATGGAGCAGTTACCAATGTTGGCACAGAAAGCACGAACGAGATTACCCATACTGTCTCTGATGATGCCTCCGATCGCTGTGGCCCCCAACTGAGAGATCCTTGAACCGTCAGTATTGAGCGTGAACCAACCCTCATCTCCCGACCGCCACGCAATCAATTGGGTCTGCCGAGCTAAACCCGGCGCTTCTCGGCCCAACTGAAAGGTCTTCCAGCTCGAGAGTACAAGGTTGATCCAATAATGACATTGCTCAATGATGGCCGACGGTGACTGATCCTTATGTTCGAATATAGATTTGTTTCGAGCCTGCCAAATAAGCCAGGTGACGATTCCAAAATTAGTGCCGATATTCACATCCAACACCATATGTTTCCACCACTGATCAAAGCTCCCCATTTCGCTCCGCATCGTCAATGCTTCCGGGAGGGCCTGGCGCCAAACCTGTGAAGCAAAATTACAATCAAGGATAACATGTTCAATCGATTCCGGACAATTGGCACAACGGGAACAGTTGACCTGGTTCGTCAAATGTCGTTGACTCCTTTCAACGTTCGTCATCAGTCGCTTATGGGAAGTAAGCCAGAGAAAGTGTCTAATTTTATTCGGGCCATTCCAATTCCACAACCGCCCCCAAAAACTGTCCTGATTGCTTGAGTCATTGTCCGAAAGCATCAAATACGTCGAGCGGACAGAGAAGGCACCATTAGCTTCCAAACCCCACACCATGGAATCTTGACCGAGCCTATCCGCCGGCGGGGACATCCCCAAAACCTGCCGCACAACATCAATAGGAAGAACGGATAAAAGGAAGTCAGAATTCCAAGTACCATCATTATTAGTAACCTGAGAGACTAAAAGGTTAGGGTTCACTCCCTTAATATCCACCGCGTGATCGACAAGAAGGATTCCGCTGTCTAGCCACCTATCCGTCCAAAACTTCGTGATCTTCCCATCCCTCACACTCCATTGAACACCATTAATGACACTCGGCCAGACCTTCATAATTCCTCTCCAAACCCCGAGAATCCAGTCTTTCTTGCCAGCACATAACCTCCACCCGACTTCTTAAGATACTTAGAGATAAGCACTTGTGCCCAAAGATCATTAGGGCGATCAATAAGTCCCCACACAATTTTCATAATAAAGGCTTTATTCAGATCTCGGGCCCTACGAAGGCCAAGGCCCCCAAGCTTCTTCGGCTGACAAACTGTGTCCCAGTTAACGTTATGAATCCGACGGGCCCCTTCAACCGACCCCCATATGAAATCTCTGATTTTGCGATCAATCCCTTCACAAATGGAAGAAGGCAACCACGCAGTCTGCATAACATAAGACGGAATCGCATTTAAAACTGCAGAAGCAAGGGTAACTCTACTCGCAAGAGAAAGGTTATTAGCTTTCCACCCAGCCAATTTAGAATCCAGACGAGACAGGATATAATCATATGTCGAGTGCTTCACCCTGCCATGAAGAAGAGGAACCCCCAGATAGCGACCCAAATCTTGAGTAGCAACAATACCCAACAGAGCAGACACCTCCCTGGAGACTCTTCTATCCATCTTAGCAGAGAAAAAAACTCTAGACCTTATCCTTATTAATACTTTGACCTGAAGCCTCACAGAAACGATTGAGAATATTAAGAATGACTCCAGCTTGACACAACTGGCTTGGCCCATAAACACCAAATCGTCGGCAAAGAAGACATGAGAGAGAGGAGTGCCATTTCTAACCAACCTCACCGGTTTCCAACTCCCATCAGCCACAGCCGCTAAGATCATCTGACTAAGCCTCTCCATACAGAGCGTGAAAAGAAAAGGAGAGAAGGGCAACCTTGCCTCAAACCTCTCGACGGCACAAAACTTTCGGAGCAGCAACCATTCCAAAGAACTTGGAAAGACGGGGTGGAAACACAATGCATGATAACTTCAGTAAGATTCTGGGGCAAACCCGCCTGCTCCAGCGTATCCCTCACAAACCTCCATTCAATCTTATCATAATCCTTAGATAAGTCAACTTTAATAATCATAGAGGGAGACTTACCCTTACCCTTGGAAAGGGAGTGGACAGCTTCCTGGACAATAAGAATATTGTCGTGATATGCCGTCCCGGGACAAAACTAGTCTGGGAAGGATGCGTCAGACCTCCCATAAAGCCCTTAAGCCGATTAGCAATGCATTTAGTCAGGGTCTTATAAGTCACATTGCACAAGCTAATAGGCCTGAAATCAGAGATCCTGGTCGGGCACGAAATCTTAGGGATCAGAGTAATGAGAGTCTCATTGATACCAGAAATTAACTCCGGCGAGCTGAAACACTTGGAAATGAACGAGCTGAAATCTGATCCCACAGTCTTCCAACATTTCTGGAAGAAAATCGGGCATAAACCATCTTTGCCCGGGGCCTTTAACGCTCCCATAGAGTTGACGGCCCGAGCCACTTCCTCCATAGAAATCACCTTTCCCAGCTCCCTACAAGAATCTGACGGAACCCTAGCCGAAAACCCCTGGAGAGGCGCAGCCAGATTATCCCCAGCCGAATAAAAGTCTTTAAAGTAGCACATCACCAGCGACAGCAGCTCCGGCTGACTTTCGATCCAAATACCATCCCCATTCTTGAGTTTATTGATCCTATTAAACGCTCTCCTGCGCAGGGTAGAAAGGTGGAACAGTTTGGTGTTTCTATCCCCCTCCGTGACCCATTTCACTCTAGACTTTTGAAGCCAGAGCGACTCCTCCTGCCAAAGCACAGCTTCCAGCTTCGTTCTAATTCTAGCTTCCTCTGAGATGTTGAATTGAGAGGGGAAACCACTGCAACGATCTTCAGCTTTCTTAAGATCTTCCGTAAGGCGCTTCTTCCTGCGAAAGATATTCCCAAAAACATTTTTATTCCACTGGCTTAGCTCCATAGATAAACAGTCAAAAGCGAAAGGTAAATCTGTCCCTGACTTCCATTTACGCTTAATAACATGACTAAAACTCGCATGGGACAACCAAGCAGAAAGGAAATGGAAAGGTTTAGAATTGGGAGAAAACACCTGATTATGACTTCTGAGAACGATAGGCCTGTGATCCGACTTAAGCTTATGTAGATGCAGCACTTTGGATTCAGGGAACCTACTAAGCCAATGACCATTCACGAGCGCCCTGTCAAGGCGAACCAAAACATTGTTCCTGGCCCAGGTAAACTTGGGGCCTTGAAAGGGTAAGTCAGAGAGACCGCAGACATCAACCAAATCGATAAAGGACTTGTTCCGAGCTCTGTTAAAGGCCGCGCCACCTCTTTTATCCTCCGCGGACAGAATAGAATTAAAATCGCCCATGATGATCCAAGGAACGTCCATATTAGCCGACATACGCCTAATAAAATCCCACAACAAAACTCTTTCCGTGGTTGTCGGGCTAGCATAGACAGCAGTCAGAAAATAGATCGAACCATCCTGCAGCACACCCTTCACATGAATGAACTGCTGCCCGGAGTGAATAATATCGAAAGTGACCAAAGACGGGTTCCAAGTAATCCAGACTCCACCTTAAAACCAATCGCATCCTCCCTGAAATGAGAAGAAAAACCCATCTTGTTAATGACTTTATCCGCCTTATCCTTACTAATTTTCGGTTCCACGATAATAGCAGCCGCCAAATTAAAAGATTGAGAATACGATTTAAAGCAAGTCAAAAACGACTTGTGGCCAGCACCACAACAATTCCAACAAAAGATGTCACCAATCATAAAAAGACAGAAGAGGAGAAAAGAGGAGGACTCCCTGACGACGAGAAGCACCGGGACAACACTCTTACTGAACTTCCATGGCGGAGACATCATCACTAGCACCACCTAAGGGCTGCGAACTTTTGAGTTTCAGTCCCTCCGACGAACTACCTCCTCTCGACTTACTCTTGATGCTTTTACCAGGCTTGGAGGCGGCCCCATTCTTCTTGTGAGAGGTGGTCGGGATTGCAGCCGAAGGAAGGACAATCACAGGCGTAGGAACAATTCCAGCATCTGACTTGTGTAACGGGCCTTGGCCGGCCGGACCTGGACGCGCAGGAACTGTGCCTACAGGGGCCTCATTACAAAGTAATGGGCCAGCCTGCTTCGAAATACCAAGGCCCGGATCAGCCTGTGTTGAATTAAAAAAGCCGGGAGACCCGAAGCCGAACAACCCGACCCGGCCGAGTGGCTTAAAGGGGAAACAGCCTCCAAGGACTTGGAATTAGAGGGAGCGCCGTCCAAGGGATCAGAGTTTTCCTTTTCTCCATCCTGCAGATCCTCAATCAAAGGCTCGTTAACATCAAATCCCAACGGGCGGGGCATTGACGAAGGAGGAATCAACTCCTCAGCATCTCCACCTTCCATATCTGCAATAACTACAAAACTGTTACCCTTTCCGGCTTCGTCGCCCTTGGATCCGGCCACCGTAGCCACGCGCCGGACTCGCCGACGGCTTCTGCCTTCTTTTGTTCCTCTTCACTTGCATCCAAGGCCCAAAATCCTCCTCAATCTCCGGACGAACCTCCTGATCGGACGCAGCTTGGAAAACCGGGTTGACGAAGTTCGTCGTTTGATTCTCTGTAACCTCCACCTCCGGTGCCTGCTTACATGCCTCAACATTGTGGCCGAAGCAGCCGCAATTAAAACAAATGGTGTGAAGACCTTCGTACTCTATGCGTCTAACCCTTCGTCGGAGCCTGTACTTCGACAACAAAGGCTTTGACAGATCAACCTCCACACAAATTCTCGCAAAATTCCCTCGACTGCCCTCCAAGGTCGTATGATCAATGCGTACCGTCTTACCGATACGATCCCCAATTAACTTCAGAATGGCACTATCAAAATACTCGAATGGGATACCCGGTAGACGCACCCAAACCCGGAGGGTAGAGAGGAAGGTCTCCTCCGGTCTGAAGTATGGTCTCCACTCCTGGATGACCACGTAGTGGTCATTCACCATCCAGGGGCCTCCAAACATTGCTCTCTCATAATATAGTCTCAAAATGATGAGTTTTAAAACCGCATGGTTTATCCGTTAATTTTATCCTATGTAATTATATATGCTTATATTCCCAATTAAATGTTTAGTAAGCTAATATATGACTATTGAAGCTAACGTGGTGTGTTGAATGCACATTAATTAAGCGTTAAGAAGATGGAAGTTGGAACGGAAGGACCCAAAAGGCAAAGTGGTTAAAGTAGGAGGGGTTAAAAGGAGCTATCTGTTAAGTTGGAAAAAGTAGGGGGGGCCAAAGTGTTATTTTCCCTAAATTAATTTAGGGGTACTTTTCTACCATTCTTTTAATTAACGGCTGTCTAATCACGATCTCTAAACCAAAGTAGAAGAAGACAAACACAAAACAACAACAACACTAATGGAGGGATCACGTTAGCAACAATTCCAAAAACTAAATTAAGAAGAAAAAAAAAACAGAGCCATTAATTTATGCCAAATCCTTTTCCCCCCCACTTGGTCTGTACATTATAATTCAACAAAAGATTGGAGAACTCAGAAGAACATCATCCTCAATCACCAATCTTTAACCCTAATTTATGACATCCCCCCACAAATTTAAGCTACACTGATAGTGCTATCCCCATTCCTCATCTGGAACCCTGTGTGCCTCGATGATTCCCTCTGATCATATGGCAGTGACAGATTCAGCGCCAATGACATCTGGTCAGCTGACTCCGACTTCAGATTCAAGTCAACATCTGATATGGTCCTAGATAAGGAAGATGATGGAGGCCGAGGGGCGAGATTTGCAGAGATGCCTTGTTGTGTTAATGACAGGTTATCCATAGGCATGGGCGATACGGCTGATAAGGTGAAAGCTGGCAAGATAGGGAAGCAGCAGCTGTTCATGGTTGGTTGAGCAGGCGGAGATGGCGATTGATGATTCTGCTGTGTGCGCATCTTCTTCTCCAGCTGGATATTGGAATGGGGATGAGATTGGGAATGAGATTCGTCTTCTACCACAGCGACCTAATTTCACATATGACAAACCAGAGGAAATATGGATAAGAGATGGAACTATGATCTTTTCTTCTTCTGGTTAAGGTCCAAACAACAAATAGTAGTATCAATCTTGCACGTCTGTGTTATATGGTTGTTACCAACTAATTTATCAGTCAGCAAACAGGATGGGAGTATTTAGATCTAATTTGTACGACTGTTTCAATCAGTATCATCAACCAACCAACAACCAAAAGGATTATGATCTGTAGCCTAATTAGCTCAATCAGATGTAGATTCAGGGGAGTATAAGTGTATAATCAAGTTCTAGTGTAGACTGTAGAGATAGATCATTCGCCAACAAGAAACCAATTGGAAAACGTTGATAAAAGAGAGATTTGAGTTCGAGTTAGGTTACCGACCGTATCAGTAGTGATATCAAAGAGGCTAGATCTGCGGCGACGGCGATTGATGTTGAGTCGCCGGAGGAAGTACTTCTGAGCGTGACTTGCGACCTGAGTAGGAGTTCGAGTCTTGACGAAGTTTCGAGAGATTCCTCTCCAGTCTCCCTTTCCGACCTTCTGCAATCCAATAAGGAACAGCTTATGCTCCTCTTCCGTCCACGGTATCCCTGCAAAAATTCGAATTCCATGAGCAACAACAACCAAACAAACACACTCGGAAACCACTATCTAACGAATCAATCCGCCGATTAGGCGATTATACACTCCAAATTGAACTTCGATCAATCGAATCAGAAGTTAGAAAACATATACCTCGCTTGCGCTCGGAGCGAGAGCCGGAGGAGTGATGAACGGCGTCATCGGCGGAGGCGTAACCAACGGCCACGACGTCTTCCTTCTCCTTCTTGTCATCGCTGCCGTTATTTCAACGGCGATGGCTTCACTGCCGTGGAGATCGGAAGGAAGCTGGTACTGTGACAGGTTGCTGAGACTGACGCTCTTCCTCATGGAATCAACCACCACTCTGACTCCGAAAAGCATGATCTCTCCCGGAGGACTTCCACCGGCGGCGGTGGAGCTGGTTCCGGCCATGTGTGTGTACAAGTGTAAGGAGAGAAACAGAGGAGAAGGGAGAATCTGGGGGGAAGGGAAGATATTGTAAAGAGAGGAGAAAAAGGGAAGAAAAACTAAGGAAATTGCGTCTATTGGGAGAGAAGAATGAACGGTTGTAAACGGAGAGAGTGAGTTGGCGCTTATATACGGAGAGTGAAATTTAATTATTATGGTATTTTTATTTTTTTGGACCGATTTGGTTGGGATTTGCTCTATAGGATTAGGATAATATAGGACGATTTTCCGGAATTATTTTTTCGCATGGATTTGTATTAATATTATACTATATATTTCTTTTTTTTATAAACATATTCATCTTATTATGGTATTTTCATAATTCCTTTTTTTATAATACATAAGAAAATTTATAATAAAAAATAATAATAAATGTTATTTTTTATTGGATTTTATTTATGCAATTAGTTTGTTTCTATATGAACCGTAAATTCATATATGGTATGCTAACTCGAAAAGAATGCATCAAATCAATTCGAGTTATATAATTTCAATTCATGGTTAATTTGTAGACTTTGGTACTATGTACCACCGCCAAGTGGGCTGAGGATTGGTACTTGATTGGACACGTTTCGTGGCGCTCGCTCTTACATTTGTTTCGTCCCTCCACTTGTCACTTTACACAATCTCTTAAATTGACTAAAACTTAATCCAAATACGATTAAGGTTGCTTCTCATGCTAGGAAACAGTAGTATGTGTTAATTATAATAAATAATTGATTCATCCGAGTTGGATTATTGCCTTATTGGATACTAATACTTCTATAATATCCATTGAACCCTAATTATATTGTACTTTCTCTCATCTCTTCAAAATACCTAATAATATACACGCCGCCTCTTCTCACCAAGGATTAGCTGACTCAACGTAAGTGAACCTCGTTAAATCTTGTGTTCTTATTATTAATTTCAATATGAATATTATATTTTATTCATCCCAAAAATATACATGCGATTTTTCCTATATTTACTGATATCCAGAATTTAGATCTCAAATTTACATTCTAATAATAATGCATTTATAGGCTGTCATTTTCCTATTTTTTCTACTTAATTACCTCTTTTTTCTTTATCTTTTACCATTATCTCGATTTTCAGTTTTTTTTAGGATGAAACAACTAGTAAATGTTTCTTTATGGTTTTATAAATAACTAATAAAAAAAACTCCTAGTTTGTATTTACCACCTAGGATAACTTGAATAATTTGTTTAGGAGTTAAGTTTCATTTCATATACCTACTAGATTTATTAATCGATCGATTAATAATACGTATTCAATCATGATTTCACTGAATATGATTCTAAATTTATTATCAAAGATTATATTAATCAAACATGAGCCAAGGAGTGGTAAACCTTTCAGTTTGGGTAGATACTTAATTTTTATTCGTGTATGATTGTCTCCTTCTATCCTGCTTGAGTTGTCTCTGGAAAAAAAAACATGAAAATATCGATAGCCTCTATTGAACCAAATCATAAAATTAATTATCAGATAGATTCTAGGGTTTTAATCTTAGAATTCTAGTTAATCTACATATGTATCACACAAAATCCTAAGCATTGATTCACAAAAATACACAGTGGTAGCTTTGTATCTTCATCTCCACCACCATCATTTGGGCGACGATCGAAGACCAATATCGACGGGTATGGAAAGCAACATAATGACAAATAATTAATTAGACTGTAATTACAAAAAATATATATATATATATATATATATATAAATAATTATTAACATACTAATAAATATTTTGTAGCTAGTTATTCTCTATCGACTCGTACTACCACCTACTCGTGATAAAATAAACGAGATCAGCATGGTTATCGAGAATAGATACCCTAATTTTTTTTTTAATAATCACCCATTTATTCAATGACATAAAATTAAGGTAATATAGAGAGGAGAAAACACAAGCACATGAAATGAAAAGAGTTAAAATTGAATTGTAGGATTATTATATTGTTTAACCCAAATCGTCTTTGAAGTTAGATGAATCTGGTCAACCTGATTTCGTGTCCCAACAACTTGGAATTATATAAGTTAATTTAAGGTACTCACAAATTGGCCCTTCAAAATTATCAAAACGAATAGTTTGAACCAAAAAGAAAGGGGTCAAATACTTTTGCGGTCACTTAAGTTTGTTTATTGTGTCGGCTCGATCACTTAATTTTGAATTCAGTCAAATTGGTAACTTATGTTTTTTACTTTGTAACAATGTGGTCACTTGGTCAGATTGTATGACAATATATGTTAAAAGTTTCACGTAAGTCTGTCATGTAGTTAATTATAATCGTTTTATATTTGAAATCTGTTCCAGCCTAGTCGGCAGGCCCAATAATATGGAAGCCCAATCGCCTGGTCTTCAGTTTGGGGGGGTACCTCATAAGTGAGAAGAGGGAACAGTAGTAAGTTCAATGGCGATTTGGCCGATTATAAGGAATGAGGTAGGTGAACGGGAATAACGTATCGAGGGAGTGATCCTTGTGTAAAATCGTGTATGTCCTTCTGTCAAGGGGTCAGGGCCATATTTATAGCTTGTCCTCTTGTTGTCGTGCCTGCCAAGTATTGGCTGCCTCTGTTGGGACGATTGTGGTGGTCCGTTGTGATGATGACACGTGGTTGAGGCCTCCCTCAAAACCCTAAGGCCGCTAGGGTAAAGAGGTGGACCTTCGCTGCTTCTTCAGTCGCTACCACTGCGTAAGTCAAGTCAACGGATTGCTAGATCGTTGACCGTCCTCTTATGATCTTCCTGGTGGGCTTCCTAGGGCCAACAGTCGCCAGGCTAGGGCCTATCAAAATTGAACCAGGCAACAAACTCAATAACCTAAACTAACAAACCCAATTCACTCCCCTTTCTACATATGGAGAAAGAGTTTTATCTATCAGGTAAAGGAGGGGAGTGAATCAACTTGTTTAGTTTAGGTTGTTGGTTTTGTGGTTTGGGTTGACTTCAATATAAAATGAATATAATGGATGACATGGCATGTCTACACGTCACTTTGAACGTAAATCGTCACAGAATCAGACCAAGTGACCATACTGTCACAAAGTTATAACAAAAGTTACCAATTCGACTAAATTCAAAGTTAAGTGATCGAGTTGACACAACTAGCAAACTTAGGTGACCAAAATAATATTTGACCCAAAAAGAAAGTGTTATTCACTCATAATTGCAGATTAAGTTATTGATATAAATTTGCCTTATCTTTGTACCTAATCACAATCCCATTAAAGTAACTATTTATTATTAATGCAAGTGATTAGGGACAGCTAAGCTTCTCTTACTTCGAGTTAAAATTTTAAAAAGATAAAAAAAAAAAGTCAAAAACGAGATGCCAACTCATTCTACCCCTTCCGTACTAATGATAATGAATTTGTTATATTATATAGGGCAAATATCACTTTGCCCCCTCTACTTTGACCACTTTTGACTTTTGGGTGCTTCCAATTCAACTATTGTCTTCTTAACGTTAAATCTGGACACATTCACGAAGAGAGAGATATCGGAGGTAGGAGATGAAGAGTTGGTCATGGAGATATATTGGGATGGTATCGCGAAAAGTATAGTGAGATACAAAGGTGTTAGGTTATTCGTCGATTTTCTCATATCTAACTATGTATATTTATATTTCCAATTAAAAAAATACTTAGTAAGCTAATATGTGGATATTGGAGCTAACGTGTTGTACTGATTGAACATCAATTCACGTTATGAAGACATAAGTTGGAATGGAAGGACCCAAATGACAAAGTGGTCAAAGTATGAGGGGGTAAAAAAATGATATACAGTTTGGGGGCTATGTGTAAAGCTGGAAAAGTAGAGGGGGCAAATTGCTATTTAGGACTAGGTATGTAATTTATTCCTTCTTCTATTTACCGTTTTAAGTGTTGTTTTGATTATATGGTCAACACTCCAGTGACGCGCGTAACAATGCATCGTCTACAAAGAAGAGAGACAATCAGAGCAAGCCACATTAGGAAGCGACAAGGCTATAAATACTGTACAAATCCCACCACAGTGGGCAGTGGGCAGACTAATTAACACTTTAGGCAGAAAACATTTTCTCCGTATGTAATGCTATCCACTCATTTTCCCTAAACACTCATGTTATAGTTGACTACTAACCCCGTTATTCTTATACGAGATAACTCAGAGTCAAGTCAGGACGACGAGACAACTTCATTCACCGCATCTAAGTGTAGTAATATTATAGAAAGCTATCTTTTAGAGAGGTTTTGCAATGTGAACTGAAATGCAAAGAAGAAATGGAGACCATTATATGTGAGCAATGGGGGCCATATAGCAATATTATCTAAGGCAACAAAAAGAGGATTGCAGAAGATATTCTATTTTAGTAGTGAAGATGTGGGTATTTTCTTTTCCATTTTATTAAAAAAAAGTGGTTTTAATTAGGATATTGGCCTCCAATAGTGGGGCAAAGGATAAGCTAAGATAAGGCTTAGTGGGGTTCCACTCCCCACCTTCATTTTCTTTTTCATCCCTCACTTATCACATTTATGGTTTTATAAAAAAGGATATATTGAGATTGTAGGCTTGATAATGAGTATTCATGGGTTCGGATATCACGTATTTACTACTCATCGGTTTATTAAATTGGTACTACTCGTATTCGCCCAATGAGACTAAACAGATACAAAATCCAAACCTCTTTGCATCTGGATTGCAAATAGATTTTGAAGATAGAGTTGTGATTTTCAGAGCATCAGAGCTTTGAGAGGGAACGACTGACTTCTCGATCGAGAAGTTGAAGTGAAGAACTAAATGACTGAACGGGAAATTGGGTTTGGTTCGTTAAAAATATATAGATGATATATTGTGGCTAATACAACGTAATTTCTTACCGGGTCCCATCGGGTTTGGCATGGAGCGGATACCTTCAAACCCGTCCCCACTCGTACCCGCTCTAACTGGGTACCGGATTCGCCCATACTCGTCAACGAGTAATCCCCGCCCAAATCGACCGGATATGGGTAACTGATTTCGTATCAGGCGGGTGGTCCCAAGTGTGCGTGTTGTCCTCTTCTCAATGGGTGACTCTGTATTTATAGGATCCAACCGACGTAGCGTGGGATCCACGTGGTTTATCCCTTAGTTGACTTTACCGGATCGCCATCACTAGTGGGGCCCATACTCTCACTGGAGGTCAGTGGAGTCGGTGGCAGTCCGGACTACAACGTGATGGACCTCTTGTCTTGTCCATCAATTCAAGGGGAGGGCGGCCCATTTCTTGGGGCCCCGAGGGTAGTTCTGTCATGAGGGCCCATCAATTACAATTTTTTAGTTGAATAGGTCGAGAACAGAACTAACCATGCCACGAGGCCTTCTCACCCCAAAAGTTACCTCATGGGGGTGAGGCTTTTCCTCACACTTATATAGTGCACTGTGCCCCTTCCACTTTTCGATGTGGGATAACCCAGCAACCTCCTCTTCACACATCGGTCTCTCAGTAGACATTACCCATCTACTAGTTGTGACCGGAACCCCCTCAGTCTCTCGCTAGGCCTTACCCATCTATTTGCTTTCACCAGATCACATGACAGGTTGTTGTCAACCAGACTCTGAATACCACTGTTGGATGCTATTGAGCCTTCTAACTCCAGAAACTAGTTTATGAGGTGAGAATTTTCCTCACAATTATATAGTGCATCATATCCCTTCCATTTTCAGACGTGGAATACCCAATAACACATATAGTTACCCACTACCTCAATCAAATATATACTTTTAATCTTATTGGTAATATGAAAAATTAAAGATTCTTAATTTATTCAAAATCTACTAATACATTAAAGCAGATACCATTTTTTTCAGTTGACACGTTAGCGTTTTGGGGATTTTACAGCTTCTCCTTCATTCTAGGAATGAGGGTATTTTGGATAAAAATCGATTTTGGCAAACAAAATTTTTTGATTCTTTTCTCACGAACAAGGATCGAACTCTCAACCTCATGTTTAACAGACAAAGTGAACAACCAACAATGCCACACCTAATGATTAGAGTAGTTTACTATTTAATCAAAGAAAAGTTGCAGTGTTTTCAACGTAACAACAAGAAAACATAATTATAATGTTTTTATTTATTATATTCCAACAATTGATAACAATTTTATAATTTTTTACCAACATATGAATTAAATTATTATATATTAAAAAGTAGAAAAAATTCAACCACACTTCTAAGTAATCTAAATAAAAATAAATATAAATATTTTTAGGTAAAATATTAACACAAAAAATCGCCCAATGGGCTGTCTACAGTTATTTTTTAATTCTTTGGCAGGTATACCTTTAATTTTTTTTAAATATCTTTAGTTTTTTAAATTTCAAATTATATTTTCTATTACATGTCAACAATGACGTGGTAAAATTGCCAAAAAAATACACCGCTGACGTTAGTAGGACTGCTTCGAACCCGTATTAAAGTAATGAGTTCACTTTGTAAAGAATTTAAAATTTAGGAGGTACGAAGACACTCGACTGAGTTTGGAGATGATAGGAAGCCCCGTGGCCAACTCGAAGGGGCTGTGTCCAGACGTACTAAATATTTAATGTTTTAAATATTTATCTTATGTTGAAGTTGGCCAACAGGCCGCGACTAATCTAGTACCATTTACTACTATATATAGTTGACTAGAGAGCCGCATGAAAGGTCTTTTCAATTGGATGTGTTGAGGATATTCTAGAGTCCAGCTTGCTGTCAAGGAAAACTCCCTTCCTTGACACTATCAAGGAAGGATCTCAGCCATTGATTTATTTTTTCAGATCTAATGGTTTAAATTAAAAGGATAAAAAGGTCATTTCACAATTTAATTTAATTTAATTTCTTTTTTAGTTTTTTTAATTAAGTTCGAACAGCCAATTACCGAAATTCCGGACGGACCGGAGCTCCGACGACTTCTCCAATGAATTTTCCAGACGATCGGAGCTCCGATTTCGAAAATTTTTTCGGCCACCGGACCACTGTCGTCGGGCCTATTTTTCTGGAATTTTTTTTCCGGTGATGCTTCGTACTCGCTTTTAATATGTGTACACATTTTTGTACATGTGTACGTGCACATTTTTGTACATAAACTGTGTACTCATTTGCAAAGATTTTTCGTACACGTGTTATACATGTGTACATGTTTCTATACATGTGTACATGTTTTGTACACATTTTATACACGCACGCGTTTATGTACTTACATTTTTGCACACGTACACACACTCTTTGTACACGTGCACACACTCTTTGTACACGTGTACACAATATCTTACATTTTGTTTATGTACATGTGTACACACATTTTATACACGTGTATACCTATTTGTACACATGCACACTTATTTTTTACACTAGTGTGCACATATTTTTTATGAATCATGTGTACACGTTTTATACATGTGCACACGTTTTATACACGTACACATTTGTGTACTTACATTTTTTATACACGCACACATTTATGTACTTACATTTTTTATACACGTACACTTATCTTGTACACATGTATAAATGTGTACACCTATTCGTACACATGCATACTTATTTTTTACACTAGTGTACACATACTTTATACTCGTATGTACATATTTTGTATAAATCATGTGCACACTACTTAATAATGTAATGTGTGTACATGTGAACGTCTATTCGTACACGTGCACACCTATTTTTATATACTAGTGCAGTGTACACATATTTCGTCCTTGTATACACATTTTTTTACAAACCATGTGCATCTATTTAATAAGATAATTTTATTATTATACAATATCAATAAGTGTTTGGTAGCATAGTGGTAGGAGTTTAGTATTTAGCAATAGAGGTTATGATTTCGAATTACATCAACAACATCTTTTTAAAATATAATATATATATAATATATATATATATATATAAATTTTATTGAGGACGGCGGCGGCGGCTGACCAGCGACCATGAGGGCTGAACAGCTTTTTTGGAAATTCCCAAAATGCCCTTCTTTGATGGATCAAAGAATTGATTTCCTTGATCCCAAGCTGATCTCGATATTCTAAGATGGCCATCATTATCAGTTTTGGTACACCTATTTATTGCTAATTACTTTTTAGTCTAATTAATTAAAAAACGTGTGGCTAATTGGGTAAAGCTTATTGCTTGAACAGTATCTTACTTAATCTCAAAGGAATTAAAGAGAAGAAGAAAAACCTAAAGAAAAAAGGAGGCTTTTTTAGATTCAACCAGCTAGAAAGAAAGAAACTAAAAATGGAGAAAAAGCACATTTTGATAAATACTTGGTTGATTAAGCTTTTAATAATTAATTAGTAAGCTTTTGTAAACTTGTTTTAATAATTATAAACTATTATGAGACAAAAATATGTAAGATTAGTTAATGGTAAAATTGTGCTTACATATAATTATCCAGAACCCTCTTCCAACAACCCGAGTTATTGGGATGCAACGGTTCTTGATATGGTATCTGAGCCTTTAATGACCAAAAGGTATTGGTATCAAACTTGGTAGCCCCAATATAACAATTTATCTTACATAAAGCTTGGTGGATCTTTCAAACTTCAATTCTCTTTCATGTGCTTCCTCCATTTCATAGGCTTTCGTTTGAGGGATCCCACTCACAAATGAGTGGCCAAGGGGGCTTCAGCACCATTTTGGTGCTGAAACTTCAGCACCCTATGATGAGCCGCATTCTAGTACTTTGTACAGTTGTGACTATATATTCTGACTTTATTAAGATTGAAGACAGAAACATGTGGAATCTTGGAGGAGGTACAACATTAAAAAGATTCCAATTGGACACTATAATTCTATATGTCGTCTCTCATGGCATTGGCGATTTGGCATATGCTTAATCACACCTTTTAGTAAGGATTTAAGGTAGGTGCGTGCGCGGCTGGAAAGTGGAAACAAAGAAACAACATGCACAACCTTGAACCGCCATTACACCTAGTACTACTCTGTTTTAAACGGAGGGTCAAGAATTAGAGGATGTACGAATAGGATTAGTGTATGAGGTTTGATGGGCCATAGGCCCAAAGCCTTCATACGCCCTTACCTCAGTTGGTGATTGCTCTATGGGCTCATGCGCCCTGGCTGATCGGGTCGACAGACAGAGACTGAGGGAAGGTATGGTCTCTGAACGTCAACTCAAGGGTAGGGTGCTCATCCTGACACGTCACTACCAACTCACCTTCGCCTATTATAGTGCATGCACTGCCACTCCATCACTAACTGTCATGCAGCTGGTAGAGGGACATTGTCGCCATCAGAGCAAGACAACCTCCCCCTGACTAACTCTGACCACACGCCATCCCTCTACCACCATATGGCCCATTGGAGGATTCACGCTCCACCACATCACAAGACCGCTGACATGGTAACACGTGGGAATACAGCTCATGCCACGAATGCCTTATAAAGGAAGGATTTCCCATTCAGTAAAGAACAAGACACATTCATGGACCCCACGCCTATACGTTGCACGCTAAGGGTTGTGGATTTCCGCCCTATTATATCTAGGGCGCACGCCCCAGTACTTCTCTGTTATCCGCTCTCTACCCGTTTACACCATTCACATACTCTCACACTAACGCCTTGCGAGGATCATGACCCCGAAGTCAAGGCGCATCAAGGACGTTCCCTATTCAGCCTCCAGGTTGAACCACTTATTGACCCACCAGTCCAACTAGGCAGATCAAGGTTGTTTGATATAAGAAAATTTCGTCGAGTTTATTAAAAATTATGTATTCTAAGATATTTTTATTTGTTTATTATTCACATGAAGAAAATAAAAGAATTTAGGTATTTAAATACACAAATTCATCTTTACAATATATAATAAATAAAAATGATGTCTCAAAATAGATAACTTTATTAAAAAGCTCACTAAAAATTTCCCAACATGCCAAACTCACTCCGAATCTAATTAATGGGATGGAGATTAAGTATTTAAGATCAAGATTTCTTCCATATAGAAGCTAGTCATATAGAAAACCATTGATTATGGGAATTGAATGATTGTGAATTGGTGATGAATTAATGTGGTATGAGATTAGGTGGAATTTGAAATGGTGATTGAAACTTGTGAATTGAGACGGCCCCGCTTTTTCCTAATCATAAGGTTGATTCTTCTTTATTTTTTTTTCAAAATAAACGAACACGTAAGACACGTGTTCTTATATACTATACGTAATTATTGTAGACCAAAAAATGGAATGGTATGCATTGTTGTTGCCGGTTGAATTATACTAGATCTGGAAGGAGTTCACACTACCCCACTCGATATTGAGTTGTGATTGAGTCTGATTTTATGGGGTGGATCCCTCTCTGACATGGGTAGTCAATGGTTGTGTTGCACTTCTCGTTGAGAGAAGGTATTGTGATGAAGATGATGATTGGATCCCAGTGAGGATTATAACGTATTCCCCATGCTAGGGGAGTGTGTGGACCTCCCATGCGATAGGGGAGATGCATTGGCCGGGTGGTGGTGGTGTGAGTTAAACTCTTTGGCGCCTTAAACTATACACATAGAAATTGATTGTGGGCTGTGAATTGTGAATTGTGGTTATGATTGAGATTGCTTGAGTATGATGATTGGTGTTGATGTTGTTGAGCGTGGTCTATGATGTTGTACTCTGTTATTGAGAACTGATGATGATAGCTAGAGGACGGAACCTGGGTGATCACATAGATTGATTTGGGATTAATAACTGGTTAGATGTATGATTGAATCACATTGTTAGTAATGACTTGTAGTGTTGGGATAGCTCCTTGTGGTTTAGTTCGGCGCATAGGTGGCCCTCATGAGTTTACTCAATTTCATTAGGAAACTGATCCCATTTTCTCCTCTTTTTTTCAGATAATCATGGCTAGGTGTTGAGCTGGTATTGGAGTTGCAGTTGGTGCTTGTTGGAGTACTATTCGTTGAGACCATGAGGTAAAGCATTGGCGGCTTGGATTTGGAGTTGTCTCTTTGTTATTTCAATTGACTATTCGTACTCGGTTTTGGATTCTTATTTCAGATTGTATTTGTTGGATTTATTGTATCGGTTTTATCATTGGAGGCCTCCGCTTTATTTATGTACTTTCGTTTTGAATAATGCTATGATAATGCTCATTTAGACCATGGGTTTAACCCTATTGGTTCGGGTGGGCTGAGGTGGCACTTGGCTGGTGGTTGAAACTGGGAGTGGTTTTAGCGCCAAAAATGCGATTCAAGCTCAGTTACACAGCCGCCGAATTTCCCAGCTGGAATGCCACGACATACGATTTTCCACGTCACCCAGCAAGCAAGCCAAACATTCCGCCACGTCAATGCAGAGTTAGCCCTCGTGGGGCCCACAGCCCGGAACCGCGGTTGTTTGGGTTCCGTTTTTCCGAGCCATGGTGAGCAGGTAAATAAGATGAAGAAGTCGGGGCAGTTTAGGAAATCAATGAAGTTCTGGGGAATTTCCGTTTCACAATAACAGACAGCTACTTGCCAAAAGATTAACCAACTCTCTTCTTCGTCTCCGGTCTTTCTCACTCTCGTCCAATGGCCGATTCCGAGGTAAACTTACTCTTTTATCCTTCCCCGCCGTAACACCCCTCCATCGCCGGCGTAGTCTTCGGTCTCCGGTCGGAGCGAGTCCGACGATTCTGCTTTTATTATTTCTGGTTTTCGCGGTCTTAATCTTTGGCGGTTTTTTTCTCTCCCTTTCTCTGTTTGCTCAGAAATTGACAGCGTTGAAGAAGGCTTACGCCGATGTAATACTGAACACGGTGAAGGATGCGGCAGCAAGGATATTGGCGTCGGAGATGAAAGCTCAACAGTATCAACGGGAGCTATTCGCCGCCAAGGACGAGGCCCTGCGTATGCTTCTCCGGTTCAAACAGATGTTAGATGCTAAGGTTTAACGGCTTATCTTATTTTCAATTTTCAGTTTCGCTGTTCATCCATTTTTCACTCTCTATTTGCTCCGATTGACGATTGCATTTCTGCTTCTGTTCTGTTAGGTTTAAATGGCAATTTGCAAGTGTATGATGGAGTTACTCTCGTGTTTATCGGTTCTGTTTGAGTACTTAACTTGGTTCTCAATTCTGCATAACTGCATTCTTAGCTGATTTAGTGTTTTTTCCACACTCATTGGCTATGCTTTCTGTGTTCTGCAGACTTATATGGAGCTTTCATAAGCATTGACATTAGCTCGATGCTGGAATTGGTGATCTAAAGCATATAGATAGAACAATGCAAAGTTCCTCATTGTCTCAGATTAGTTCTGTTGTATACTCAAATGTATTTTTCGATAGCTCAAAATGTCAATGTTTTGCTGACAGCATAGTTAATCATATGGATTAGACGCAACAGGATTCTGAAATGCATTTACTTGTATTCATCTGATTAGAATGGAGAACATTTGTTGGCATGTCGACTTGAATATCACGTAGTTCCAACCCTTACTCTCTCTTTACTATAATTCACAGTTTCTCATGATTCCAGGTCAGTGAAGCAGGAACCGCATCTTTGAAACAACAGGCAAGGATTGATGAGCTAGAAGCACAGCTAGGAGAAGCTGAGGATATTGTAAAAGACCTCAGATCAGAGTTAAGAGAACTGCAGGATGAACTAGAGAGGGTTACAGCCAGAAAAATGCAGCCCCTGTGCGAAGAAACTCCTCGCCTTGATAATGCTATTGGTATGGCAGTATCGGAGGATAACACTATCAGTACTCCTGTTTCTGTAGTCTGTTCTATACCTGCTGCAGAGGCTGATCCTGTTGCAACTAATGAGATAAGAAATATGACTTCATACAACCAGCACCAACACATATCCTATGGGGAAGATGGTTCTCATAAGGATAGTTGCTTTGTCTGTGACCTGATTTCGCATCTATAATGATGAGAAGCAAAGAGACCGAGACGTACAAAAATGGATGCACTCATAGAATCCGTGCTTTGGAAGGGAATGTCTTAGGTGGAAGTATTCTCAGTTCTTGGCAGCGCTATGGTGGGGAACCTCGGATGTTTAGCAGGGACAACAAGGAGGATAAGTATACATGTCAGGAACTTGCTTCCAAGGTCGATGTTCCACATGGTTTGGAGAAGAACAAAGATGCCATTAAAATGATGAAGAAAGAATCTGAATTTGTTCAATGTTATGGCTTAAGGCCATGCAAAAGAGATATATAGACCAGGAATCTTTTATTAGGAGGAATCATGATGATAGTCTGGACAAGAATGTTGGAGAAGATCCTGTGAGAATTGAGGGTGAAGATCCTGAATTTGAGGTGGCTGAGAAAGCAAGTCCAAAGTCGAATGAAACGAGCATACAGTCAGGATTAGGAGAAGCTTCTGACGGAAATGTTGATTTCGATAAAGCTTGTTCAGTCCAAAACACCAGAAGCTATGGAAAGACATCAGTAGATGAGGAGGATGTCAAGTCTGCAGAAGTGTCCCAGTCTAGAGCTAGTAAATCGGATAAAGAGCTAGCCAGCGTCTTTCCTGAAAAATCAGATCCCAAGGAGTCTGAATCAACTGAACCGTTTCCTGTACAACCAAGGAGTAGCAAGTTTATCAAGTACACCTTCTCGCGAAAACGGAACAGGGATTCTCTCAGCAGCCCTGATGAGAATTCATCCGATGACTTCTTGAAGAGAAGGATGGGCAAGAAGAAAGATGATTCACTAGAGTTGGCTACCGAATTGTAGCCGGGGACTGGACCAGGTTGCTTAAGAGGTTGGTTAGTTATATATTCAAATGTACATGCGCAATCTGCCAGTTTTTATTAAATTGCTGATGCTGTAACATTGAGCTGGTTTTTATATGACTATGATCTTACTAGCTATTCACAATGCTAGTACCTTTCCCAATACCAGGGATGTAGTTTTATCTGGATATTGTCATTGTACTGAGTGCACTTGGCTATGAGTATCATGTTAGTTTGTCGCAACTAACCAAATCGAGTATGAGCATGAAATTCGTTGCAAGTGAGAATGCTCTTCGAATTGTTCCATTGCAATGTGTTTCTATTTCTCTTCTTGTGGCACACATTGTTCTTGTTTCCTTCACCTCCTTGTTGCAAGTGACATTGTATTTCTGAAACTCTAGTCTGTTTGCTTCTTCTTTCTGTGTTTTTCGTCCAGAGCTCATGTGTTTGCCAGTAACGAAAGTGGAGTAGCAGAGACAAACTACTGGATTCTGCAGTCGACAAAGGGAAGCACGCTCTCTGCACCGATTCCCCGTTCTGGTCCAAATGAAGGCGGCGTCATCGATCTCTTAGATGGAAGAGGGAAGAGCTAATTAAGATTGAGCTAATTTCAGTTGATTATTAGTATATACTCTCCCTATATATACACATTCTGTGGCCCTTTTTAAACTTGTAGGCATGTGTAGATATACATTTTGGATGGTTCTTTACAGAAACACAGAGATATGTAAAGTTTGGTATAGAAGTTGGCAATGGTTGCAAACAAAGCTAATGAGTTCGTAACCGACTGTTCTATAGGTCTCGAGCAACCCGAAAACCTTTTGTATATCCAGAATGCTTAGATTAGAGAGCGGAAATTACCATGATCCATGAACAAGAACCTTGGAGCTTCCATTCAAGGACTTGAACGTCGGATTCGACAACTTGTCAAAGATATCAATGCCAACATTCATCATCCGAGTAAATCTCTATGTATAGTACGAATCATTCGAGGGAAGTTTGTAATCTTGTCACTTGGAGGTCGAGAGTTTGAAGTAGAAAATGAAGGCGAAAAAGCTCCATGTTTTCGGAATCGAATTAAGAGAAGTCATATGCATCTGGAATGGTGAAGAATACAAGCCATTCATCGAGGATTGCATACTTCAAGTTGATAAGTTGACTAGTTTGTTACAACTTTAATATAGTTGGGATGAATTTGTGAATATCACATAGTTACAGTACCATTTTGTTACAAACGAACAGTTAGGACCGAAAGGATAGTTCGCCCGAAACAACTCTGCAGATTAGTTGCTACCTCAATTTGGAATCTGGGCAGAACCAGAGAGGGTTTAGCAGAAAGCGAGAGAAAAGGTAACAATGGGGATAGTGAGCAAAGCTGCGGACTGGACTTTCAAGGGCTTCACGGCGGCTCTCGGCGTCACCACCATCTACTTAACCGCCACTTTCTCCGTCAACGTCTACCGCGGCCTCGCCTGGCATAAGACCCAATCGGTAACCCTAAAACCTTCCCTTCACGCTTCATTCTTAACTTGCTGTTCTTCTTCGCATCGATTGAAATCTTAATTCGACTCTGTCTCTGCAATTCTGTCATGAGAGATCATCATCCTTTGTTTCTGCTGATTCATGTCCATGTTTTGATTCTGATTGTTAATGGTCCACTGTTGCTGATTCCCCTATCCCTAATTTCAACTTTTGAAGGTTAGGTTTTGGTAACTTTCTGTACTCGAATTGGTTAGGTATAGGTTGAATCTGCAATTCTGCAAATGAATTGATCTTTTCTTTTGTTGCCAAGTTTACAGTTTGCTCCACATGGTTGGTTAATTGGTTTAGTTTACTCCTTGGTTGCTATTGCTTTGGTATCAGTTGAAACTGTACCGATCCGCTGAATCAAAACCTTGCAGTAATCACCATCTCCATACGAATTCATTGCTGTTTTAGTACATTTTACTCCACGATGTTCCTCTTAATCCTTCGACATCTAATCGGTTCAGTTTCGAATACAATTGACAAACACTGAGAATTGCTTGCTGTTCAGACTTGCAGGGAATTTCTTGTTACAACCATGTTGCTAAATGGAGTTCATTATCCCTGTTTCTTTTGCTTCTTAACCTGATGTGGTAGAAAACTCGGTTAAACACTCGTTTTCTTTAACTCGCAGAAGCTGGAGAATGAAGGGGCCGAAGAGCAATCCACATGAAAGCTGCATCTTCTTGTCTTGTATGCTCATCAACACAAGTTCCGGTCAGTGTTGACGATAAAACCTCTACCCGATATGTAAACTTTCGAGTAGTTTTTCCTTGTTTCTTGCAGCAGAAACCATATATGATAGGAATCTAGGTGTCAGCACCATTCTTTCATTTCCCATACCAGCAGACTCAATTCTATGTTTGTTTATCGTCTCTCGAATTACAAGTACGAGGGTCAAACTCTAGATTAAGACCAGATACTACACTACATCCATGTTCTGTACTCTTATATGAACTCAGTAGCTTTGTTTGCAACCGTTGTCGAATAAATGACTCGATCAATCCTCACTGCTAGGATGCTGTCCAGATCTGCAGAACTCTCTTTCGCTGTGATGCATCGATATCGAAGAGGTTTCGAGACTGTAAAATGTCACAGAGAGGACAAAACATAACTTTGTCTGTCGACATTGAGCAGAATGAATCTTAATTTCTGCTAACAGAGAAGCATCATAGGTCAGAGTCACACTCTTTCTGTGTAGTTTTAATCGGCCACTTGTCACTTTCACTTCCACATAGGTTAGCTATTAGCTGTCCTTTTTGGATATGATTTTTCATGCGGAGAAGTCAATTATTATGAACCATTCATTTTTTTAATATGTTATCTTCGAAGTGTATAATCAATAATTACTGTATCTGATTAGGGTTAATTGTAATTACTAATTAGATAATAACACAGCAATGAATTAACCGTATCCTGTTGTGATACATCTCAAAAGCATCGATGCAGTTAATAAACATAGGATTAAAGAGGTTATTATATATTGAAATTAGGGAAAATATCACTTTGCCCTCCTCTATTTTGCCGACTTAACAGATAGTCCCATGTACTATAAATCGCTCTTTTTACTCCCTCCTACTTTTACTACTTTGCCGTTTGGGTCATTCTATTTCAACTTTCGTCTTTGTAACGTTAATTGATGTGCATTCAATACATCATATTAGCTCCAATAGTCATGTGTTAGCTTGCTAAACGTTTTCTAGTTGAGAATATAAATATATATGATTAAACAGGAAGGAAAAAATTGATGAACAAAATGTGTGATTTTAAAACTATTTGTATTTCAGCATAATACTGCCCCAATTTACCTCCCTAGCCAACTTTTTGTCTCCTACCTCCAATATCACTCTCTATCGGGTGCACATGTGTCAAGATTTAACGTTATGAAGACAAAAGTTGAAACGCAAGGAACCAAGCGGCAAATTAGTCAAAGTAGGAGGGGTAAAAAGAGAAATTTAAAGCATAGGGAACTATTTGTTAAGTTGGCAAAGTTGAGGTGGCATAATGCTATTTTCCCTATATATTAAAATTAAAAGGTAACTAATTTTCATAACAATCCCAAAAATCGGAAAAGAACGAAAACCGCCTGACCAGAAAAACAACCAAACAAACCGTGCAAAGTTAGGCCGAAACGACGTCGTTTAGATTTCGTGGCCCGCAAAAAAAATATCCCGAGGGAACCTGAAATTGCGATGCTGTAAGGGTAGGCAAGTTGGTAAATCACGACAAATACGGAGGGCAAATTGGTAATCTATTCCCTATATAAAGGAAAAAAGCTGTAGACGGGCGAGGCGTCTTGTTCTGAAAATTGTGTTAGAGAGAAAAGTCTGTTGTGAAATTAGGCTGAGCGAGCGGAGCAGAGCAGTTTCCGTTATCCTTTCCCCCATCTCTCTCTCTCTACGAAACCCAACTTCTCTCTCTAGAAAAATCTCCGGATTGAAACAACGAATTAGGGTTTTTGCGTATCTCCAATCCTTATCTTCGCAAGACTTTTCGTTTTTGATTCTTATCCTGACCGTACAGCCATGGTTTCCGATGCAATCAACCTCAACTCCGCCGTTGCCCCGAGGGATTTCGGGAAGAAGAAGAGGGTGAGTTTTTTTCTCTATCTCAATCTTGCTCCATCAATTTATTTGTCTTCTCGTTCAATTCCTCTGTTTTGATTGTTTCAATTTTTGTCTCTGTTTTTCTTTTGATATCCGTTTTTGTTAATTTTTTTTCTTTAGGCGAATAGGTCTGCAAGGTTGAAGCAGTGCAAGCTTGATGCACGTCGTGAGCAATGGCTCTCTCAAGGTAAGCTATCGCAACCCTTCGATTCTTTTTGATTGGTGAAAATGTAAAGGAATTAATTTTGTGCTTTGATAATTTTAGAATATGCTGTTGTGAAGATTTTATCTAATTGATGCTGTGGGGATTTGTGGGGGAATTATTGTTGATAGGTACGGGGAAGAGCAAGGAGCTAAAGATGCCTCCACGGGCATCTCCGCCTCCTATTTCTCCTTGCAAGAGCAAGAACAAGGAGAGGAAGAATCTGTTGGAGAAATTGGAGACAAGGGGACGAGTGGTGGTGGATGATGACGAGAATGCTAATGGGGTTCTCCATCATCACGACTTTGACACGGATTCTCCTTCTAATAGCCCCATTAGCGTTAGTAGCGTACTTGGGGTTACTGATTCTGGCACGAACTCCACTGCTTCTTCGAGTTGCAGTGGGAATAGTGCTGGTTCTTGCTCCGGCAATATAACGGAGGAAGAGGAGGAGGATGAAGATGATGGGGAGGAGGAAGATGAGAATTGCTTGGATGATTGGGAGACTATGGCGGATGCTTTAGCAGCTAATGTGGATCCCAAAGATGAGGGTGCTAATGATGATTCGCATTCGGGTTCAGGGTCATCTTGTGAGCATGAACCTCAAATCCAAGCGCATGATAGGTGTACTAGTTTAGGCTCCTCTGTTAATCTGAGGCCAGAGTTCCATCGAAGTGCTCCACCAAGAGCAACCTCGTGCAATGCTCGTGCGTGGAGGCCAGATGATACCCTCCGTCCACAGAGTCTACCGACTTTGTTTAAGCAGAGAAGCTTCCCCAATCCAAGCAAACCATACAGTCAGGGTGCCCTACTGTGGTCTAAGTCCTCTCACGACATGCCGTCCTCGTGTCCTATATGTTACGAAGATTTCGATCCGACAGACTGCAGTTTCTCGCCATGTACTTGTGGATTTCGGATTTGTCTCTTCTGTCACCAGTCAATTCTTGAAAGAGAATGCCGCTGTCCTAGCTGTAGAAAGCCTTATGAACAAAGCAAAGTAGAGGTGGAGCCAAGTGTTCTTGGGGGGAGCCTGACTGTTAGGCTGGATCGCTCGTGCAGCATGAGGACCTAAGCAAGAAGAGTAGATGGGTCATCTGAAATTGTGTATGTTGGTTCATTCCGTCGTCTCCTTTCCTCGCATGTCCTCCCTATTGTAGCTGTAGTCTCTCTTTTCATAGACTTAGATATGCGGGCATAGCTGGTTATGTTTGTGTTTTGGCACCAAGGGATTGTGAGCTACTCTACTTGTTCAAGTTTGGTTCTTTGGCTTGTATGGTGCGTACGTATGCTAATGTAGAGAATTCAAGTAATGGTATGTGAATAGAGAAGATGGTATAGAAAACAATTACATAAAATGATGATTTTGACACGTTGTGCTCTGTGTTTGTTTTGTTCTATTGGATAATATGATATTTGTTCTATAACTGTTCTTGCAGCTATGCCTTGTACATCTATTCCTTGTAGTTTTTACTCATCCAATTGCCTTGTATAAGTTCATAGCTGCTGCTGCTGCTAACGGCATTGAAGCTGTGGTGGGAGTATGATGCTTAGCTCATGGTGATTCTTATCCAACTTACTATAATCTGCAGATGTCTGCATATGAAGTAACTGGTTTATCTTTGTGTTTATTAAGATTGTTGCTACTAACTTGGTGCCGCAAAACTCTGTGTCTGTGTATGTAGCTTCTTCATTGTGTTTGACAACTAAGGGCTCTTTGTTCCGTGGGAATATTATAAACGAGGTAGCTTCTTCTTCAATTTTCAACTATGGAACACGTTTACAGGGGGAGATGTATCTATAGTTTAATGATCAAAAGGACTAATAGTTACGCAATGCTTACATGCATCCATGTTCCAAGAGTCGTGTTATTTATTTCATATTGATGTTCCATTCCACCTGTCTCTCTATTTATTGGGAAATGGATTTGACTCTTCCCTGACAACCTCGTATTTCCTTTTATCAGCTGTTTTTTGGACTCTTTATCTGCAGCTTTGTTAGAGTAGCTGGTACTGAACAAAGTCTTACCCTTTGGTTTCAAAATGGTAAAATTGTTTTCATCTGCAGCTTTGAGAGGCTGAAGAAAGTTTACCCTTTGGTTTTGAAATGGTCAATTGTTTTTACCAGCTTAGAAAACAGAAGAAAGGGTGAAGTTGGTAGGCAGTTTGCTGATGCTTTGTTGTGTTAGTCTGCACATGATGATGAGATGGGAGGACTGGGTTAATGATGTTACTAACCCTCCATTGTTGAACTAGTCTGATACATGGTTATACCAGCTTCGTTTGAAGTTGGTTGGTTGCATTTAGGTTTGTGGTCCGAGAAATTCGTAATGATGTCGAAAAGGAGGGAGCTTTGTGGTGTATTGTGTTTCAGGTTTAGGTTGCAGATCTCTAGTGATGCTGTGTGCATTTGATTACAGGGATATGCCATGTTGTTTGTGCCATTGTTTGTTGTTGATCTTGTACATAGAGTTGATTTGGGGGTTGAAATTATATGACCCTGAATGATGCGATGGTGAAGTGTGCACGTGAAAAGGAGATAGGAGCAGAAAGGTGATGTGATGTATTCTGCTGATTTGGTAAGAAAGTTGTTCACTGGGATTGCTCTAGATAGATACCAGCAGATATTCTTCATCTGCATGTTTCCAAATCTACCCATTTCATCTGAAACTGTTCATCATTTGAATCTGTCCAATGACATATTCGATTCTTCAAAAGCAAGAACAAAAACCATTTCATCTGAAACTGTTGTTGTTGATTTCATGTTAGTTTGATTCGTCGTGAGGATGGGGTCCACTAGCACTTTACTGTTGTTGACCAGATTCATGAGCTATTACAGAGGGGGTGGGAAGTCGAGTTTACTCATATCTATAGAGAGGGCAATCTTGCAGTAGATTATCTTGTTTGCATAGGGTACGAGATGCCCCTTGGTGTGTATAATGTTTCTATTTCTGATCTTTTGCTAGCCTATTAGTCTCGCTATGATGTACTTGGCGTTTCGGAAACTCGCCTAATTACCCAAACTCTCCCCTGCTATTTTGCTCAAAAATCATCTTGCATATAGAAAATTAACTCGGAAGCAGCCTTAAATCTGCAACAAAAGTCCAAAACTTGACAGCCAAACAAGCCCAAAATGCATTCTTCTTCTCATCAACTTATAGTTGTGGAAACTAGGAAAAGAGTAGTAGGAATCATGTGCAATCATGATCATCAAAATTAAGGTGGTCCAAACTTGGAAACGTCACTCAATGGTACTGATCGAAAGTGAAACATCACCTACGACTCATTGATCATGTGAACATACATCTCTTCAGTTTAGGGTCTTTCTTGTTATACTTACAAACAATCAATGTTGTTGGAATTAGATCGTACATTGAACCAGATGAGTGAGAGGTTTAATTGGGATCGAACTTCTATAACTCTGTCTAACGAAATTGGTAATATTGTGAATAGGAGGGGCTTAGATTCTCTCGAAATAGTGTTATCTTTTGGTTAATTATGAATGAAAGAATCATGACGCGAGAAAATATGGTAAGTTGGAGTTTTTCATTGGACATTGGGTGTCTAATGTGTGATATTGGTACTGACAGTAAAAAACATTTATACTTCAGCTGCAATTTTACTTTTTTTTTTTTGAAAGCAAGCTGCAATTTTACTTGGAAGTGGAGAATTGCAAAACATGGAATGAGTATGTTAGCTATGTTAATGCTAACTGGAAGGGAAGTAGACCACTCATTAAGCTAAACGCATGGTGCGGAATGCGATTTTGAGCATGATTTGGAGAGAGCGATGTAACATAATTTTTTCGGGAACAAAGGTCACTCCTAAAGACATTGTCCGACGTATCCGAGAGATGGTTATTATATTGATCTTGGGTCACATCGCCGAACGAGAAGTGTTGCAGGCTTTTGGAGAAAACTAGTAGTGTAGGCAACTTGTAATTTGTTTTTTCGTTGAGAGGTTATATTTTTTTTCTCGACATTATTCCTTCGTATTCCCATTAGGCTTGGCAATGGGTAGGGTAGGGTCGGGATATGGGGTCAACCGTACCCTTACCCTCAGGGTATAACTTTGGAAAATACCCGACCATTTACCCTACGGGTTTTCAACTGTCCTACCCTTACCCTACCCTATAAATACCCATAGGGTTCGTGGGTACCCTAGATATTTTAATATATTCTTATAACACAATCTTATCGATAATGATTATACCGAAACACATCATTCTCAACCACATAAATAAAATAAAAAATATTATATAAGCACTAGATATATATAAATTAGTCAATAAAGTAATGTTATACAAATATTACGATCAATTTCTACTATCATCATCATTATACATTCTAAATCAAAACTTGAATCATGTGTAAGTGAATAATTAATGGTTATGATGTGCTTTTACATTAGTTAATTGTGAATCACCTCACGAATCAACCGTCAACAATAGTTTGTTTGGTAATTTTACATAAAAAATACTGAGATTTATAGCGAGGTTAAGGGTAAGGGTATTTTGTGGGTAGGGTTTTGGTCATATCCTTACCCTACCCTTACCCTACTTTTTCAACTTAGAGAATACCCTTACCCAATCAACACAGGGTATTATCTTCGTTGACCGGGTAGGGTAGGGTAGGATACCCTAGGGTAGGGTATAAATTGTCATCCCTAATTCCCATTGTAGGAGATGTATGAACTCACACTCTTTTTTGATGATATGAAAACAATAACATCGATTCAAAACAATAACATAAGGAGAAATGGTATTTTGCCCCCATAATTTGATAAGTTAAAATATTATCATACTATAAAATGATGTTTATAAAAATTTGATCAACTCACCCTCCTACTCAAATCAAATACTTAAAATGTCCCGAAATTATAAGTCGGGATACAAAAAAAATTAATCTGTTATAGAGTGGTCATATTACTATGAAACGGGTTACAGAGTAGCCCTAATGACATCATTGACGTACTTTTCTAGTCATTTTGCCATATCATCATTGACATGTCATCGAAAATATAATTTAAAATTCATTGGTATATGATATCTTATTTAAGGTATTAGTAATTTGAATATCAACTGCACCAACGAGATGCAACAAATCTTATTACAACACTGCAATATAATTACAATCAATTATATGAATCAACTCTAACCCAAATTTAGCAGAAAATTAATCCAAAATTACACCCAAAATTAACCTTTACATGTTCAGTTCAAAAGTCATCGTCGTCGTCCGATTCATCAACAGCAACAGCAGCAGTCGGAAACTGATAACTCCTTAGCCGTTGTTTCCCCAAACTACTAGTATTCCCAATCGCCGGCGACAACCCCTTCGCCGCCGCCACCGTCGCCGCCGAACTTGTCCCTCCCTTCTTTTTCTGCAAACTACAACTCCGGGAAATGTCTGTACACACCTGATCCACCATCTCCAGGAAATCCTTCACAATCACAAACAGCTCAAGCGGCGGCTGCTGTTCTCCTCCTCCTCCGCCTCTGGCTCTTCCGGCCTGGTAATACGTCGTCGTTCTCTTCACAAGCTCCATCACTCTCATCTGCTCTTCCTTCACCGATTTCATTTCCTCCACGCTTTCTTCCATGAACCTCCTCATCTCCCTCACGAATTCGCTTTCCCCGTCTCCGAACCCTAACAGAATTCGAATCATCTCCGCTAGCCTCGATTCGAGAACCGAGCAAGCGGATACGAATTCTCTACTCTCGATTGTTGCGGCCTTCTTCACGTTCGAGAATTCTGATCCGAGATTTCGCATTGATTTCAGCCCTAGAGATATGTAATCGTTCTTCCTCTCTTCGTCGGGTGTGTTTGCCTGTCGCTTGCCGACAGATTGGACCACCTGCTCCACTACGAAGTGGAGCAGAGTGGTCTTTCCGTCAGAGCTTTTGATGTCCGAGAGCTTCCTGAGCGCGGCAAGGTTGAACCCCTTTGCGTCGCCTCGGGATGTTCCGGCATTCATCTTGTTTCCTGCTTTCAGGATGGCTTCCAGGAGCTTCAGGAACAATCCTCGCGTCCTCAGCTCCTGGCAGCCTAATTCGATCGTTTTCAACGATTCTTTCAGGCTCCTGACATCGGAACTGTAGCTGAACCTGAAGAGCATTGCGTTGATCCTGAGGAAAGCGGAAGGGACGGCTTTCAGGATGTTGTAGAGGAATGACTCTGCATCGGCGAGTTTCGTCGGATCGCCACTGAACTGGAGGATCGTAACGGATTCCTCTCTCGTAGGTGAAATCCTCGCAAGCTTTTCGAGGATTTCTTGACGAATCCCTCGGCCTTCCTCGATTGCGATCAGGATTTCGCTCTGGCTCGTTCCTAATGACTTCAGAACGATTGCTGCGTTTAGGGACTTTCTAGGATCGAGGATGAAGATCGGACCGTTGTTGGATTGAGTGGTGTTTGTTCTTCTGTTGCTTGAATCGTCCGTCAGTTTATATTTCTCCGATGAGGTTCTGGAATTCTTGCCCTTCTTGTACCCAAATAACGCTTCGATCTCTCCGTCCTCGAATCTGTACAGTGTTCAATGATTCAAAATTCGAATTTCAAATCGATGGAAGAAGCAAGATTAACGGCGAGAAACGAAACCTGATTGAGCCGTCTTCGATCTCGTCCCAAACAACGGAATGATCAGGATTATTCGCCACAACTTTGTCCCAATGAAACGGCCGGAGCTTCATACGATCGGCAATGATGTTATCAACGCTCTCCTCTGGTTTCCCTAATCCTTTGAACTTGTTCGTTTTCCCTCTCGGCGCTAGCGGAGGTCTGGAAGAAGAAAACGATCCCGATCTACTCGCCTTACTGCTAGATCTTCTCACTCTGTTCACCGACTTCTTCGGTCTTGGCGCCGGCGGAGGCGGCGGTGGAGGTGGAGGTGGCGGAGAGGTGGTGATACTGGAGTCGCTGGCCGAGCGAGATGTTCAGGCGATTGTAGTAAAATCCGCGGCGGAGGAGGTGGAGGTAGCGATACCGGAGTCGATGTCCGAGCTAAATGTTCAGGCGATTGCAGTAAAATCCGCGGCGGTGGAGTTTCGACAATCGAGCGGCGGACTCGTGTTTTGGATCTTCGATTAGGTCAACAGGCTCCTGAACAACAATCTGCCAGCTCTTCCGACTCTCCTTGAGATCAGAATCGTTCGACTTCTCGTTCTCCAAGCTCGAATTCAAACTGAACTGCGAGAAATTAGTGCCGTCATTCTTGAAATCACTCTCCAGATAAACGAAATCTCCACCGCCGCCGCCGCTTCCCCGTCGACGGCGGCGGCAGCAATTGTTCCTTTCACGACCGTGGTGATTCGCTGCAACTGATCATCCTCAACATCCTCGCCGGATTCCTGGAGACGGAAGCTCTTCCGTTTGGGACCGTACTGGCGTCGAATGTTCTTATTATCCTTACGACTAATACTAGGCTTGTGTCCTGCAGCGCGTTTGCGGAACAGGAAGAAGAGGAAGCACATGAGGCCTGCGATGACCAAGGCGCCGCCTGCAGCGGCGGCAGCTAGCTTGTGGAGGTTCTGATCGGAAGACGGTGGCGGAGTCATTAGGAAGACGGCGGAGCGAAATGGAGGTGCATTGTGAAATTTGGAATTTCGGGGAAGAGTTTGCGAGAAGGGATATTTCTGGAGCAGCTTAGCTGATATGTTATTAATTAAGAGGGTAAAAAACATTAGCAGTCACCTAAGTTTGAGGTTGTAACAATGTGGTCACTTAACTTTAATTTGTAACATAACACTCACTTATGTTTGGGTCAGTCATTTTTGTAGGTATTAGTGTGTTTTTTGAGTTGGTTTGATTTATTTTGAGGGTTCAACCGAGTTGATCAGGGAGATTAAAAAATATTATGTTTGATAATGTTGCATGCTTAGTTATCAGTTTGTCAGAAATTGTCATAAAAAATGATAAAAAAAATTACTTGGTTATCTTATTTAAACATAGATGAGTGATTTGTTACAAAACGAAGTTAGGTGACTACGGTGTTACAACGCCCAAACTTAGGTGACCGACAATGATTTTGACTCTTAGATTTTTGTCGTGTAGTTAAGGTGAAGATGGCAGATTATTCATTGTAGTGACCGGGGGAATAAGATACGGGGGGAATTAATTTCTACATACGTACGGAATATGTTGATGCTTTGATATACTAAACTGAATACAAAATGCTGCCAAAATGAGTATAAATTAATGGAATATTACTATTTTGTACCCTCTAATTTTTCAAAGTAACAAACTAGTCTTTGCAGTATAAAATGATCCATTTACCTCCTCTTATTATAACCAACCTAACAATCAAGTTCTTTTTTCCAGATTTCGGTAAGTGATGATTTAATATGACTCACCCATAAGTAATGACATTACTTTGACACATCAGTAACTTTTATCCATATTTGCTAGTAATGAATGAGTCATATTGGTGATTGAGTCATCACTTAACCGAATATTGAATGTAAATTTTTTGGATGAAATGACTTTATTGTTAGGTTGGCTATAGTAAAAGGGGGTAAATCGATTGTTTTTTTTTTTTTTGAAAAGAAATTGATTGTTTTGTAGTATATAGGAGTTGTATGTTAACTTGACTAAGTCACAAAGTAGAGGAGGATAAATTACCATTTTTCTAAATTAATCTAGATTGAGAATTTGGTGTTGTATCATGATCTAATAGTCTCACAATTAGGCTCGATTAATTAATCAAGGTTTAAACGATTTCGTAGGTAAACAAGAGAGAAAAAAAGGTTTTCCACCCCGTTGAATACTGGAATATGTGAAATGATTTTTTCTCTGGTTACGACATCTTTATTTAAAATTTAAAACAGTTTAATCACGATGTGACAATTGGTTCATATATAGTTGGTTAGACTAATTATATAAACAATGCAATTGAGATCAATGTCGTGCCAATTGAATTTTGCAGAAATTATTGGAAAAATAAAACAGAATAAAGTTTGAATTGAGAATAAATAAAAAAAGGTGAACTGAAGAAAGAATAAGAACATTTGGCGCTTTTTTGAAACAACATTTGGAGTATTCATTCTTCTAGATTTGGTGTATGTGAAAAATATTCATGTTGACGGAGTTACATGGCGAGTATGTTTACGGTACGAATTAGAATGAGTTTAGCTACATTCATCTCATACCTATACATAAATGTCGCCTCATATTCTAAAATAGCATCATTTTATATGTCAACTGATCAAGTTCAGAATTGGTCGTCACCTGGTGGAGAAGATACAAAAAAATTCTCTTTTTGTTCACATATATGCGTAAATGTTGTATGACTTCTTTCACTAAATGGAAACGGAATTTTTATATTAAAATGGTTATGTTTATCACTGTGTTAGCATAATTTTAGAAGGAGATATTGAGAAATGTAGGAGATGGGAATATGTTAGGGTATTTTAAAATTCGTTGAAAATGAATATGTGAATATATATTGATGGACCCACCTGGGCGACGACCCAAAGTGGCTATGACCGATCAACAAAGAAGTCTTACTAGTCAACGAGTTAGGCAATTCAGTTGAACCACCCAAGAGTCGCTCGGCCCCTTAGCACACATCAAGAACCTAGCAGCAGCCCAGTAAGGAGCGAAGGGGGGCCATCCAGAAACTTTGGCCGCTCAGGGTTTCATCAACAGTACTAATTAGCCGATGAGGCAAAATCTAAGTGACTTCTATCTACGGATGATCCAAGTCGCCTAAGAAACAGATCAAATCAAAGTGAGCCACATCTACAAATAACAAGACTAAAAATACCGCAGTGACCCCATTGCAGAAGGACAAACACTTTTGGCAGAGAACATTCCTTCGGTACGTACACCCCCACCCACACACTTAAATTACCCTAAATACCCTAAATACCCATTTGCTATATCGCCTAGAACACACTATCACCCCCTCATTCTTCTTCTACGAGGTAACTTGAATTCCACCTAAACAACAAGAATACATCCATCTATTAAATCAGACGACTAGACCAGAACACATATAAACAAACACCATTGTCATCTCTAGTTTGAATGGTTCAAGTAAGTACATTTCTTCATAGTGAAAGTGACTAATTGTAAACCAAAAATGAAGAATTGAAATAAAAACAACGACAAATGGAGCTTTGTAATTGTTCATTTTGGAGCTTTACATGGTTTGTTTTCTAGTAGTTATGAAATGATGATTCCAACGGTTTAATTGGTTTCCATGGAAATTGAAATCAATGTTCCCATGCACAGTTGGATTTGGATGGACGGTAATGCTTCAGATTTGACGCCCACAATCGGCACTTCTCTGTTGGACTGGAACCAAAGTACTTTGTTGCAGCTTACCACCGGTCAACGCCTGTGAAATCTGCATTGTACCCGTGGACTTACGAGGTACATTCCTCACAGCCTTATGTATTCGCATATTCCCTAATTTAGGCCACATGTTGTCTAGTTTTATATATTCGGGTTTAGCTATCTACTCAAATCGAGAAGTTGATTAAATTGGGAGATATCGAAGAATTTATTGTGTTATATAGTGGGCAGCGATCTGTTTGTTTGTTTGAGGAATAGTAAGAAGTCAAAATGTTGGAGTAAAGAGTCTAGGAATGAGCAAATGTATGCTACTATCGAGCCACATGGTGGGGGGAGAAAATCTTCATCACTACTAGCATAGCATCCTCCTCAAAATCCACAGATATATACCTAGTTCTAACGACGACAAAGTGTATAAGCGTGGCTGAAGCCTAAAAGGCAGAAGCTCTAAAACGAGAGAGTCGAGCAAGACATGGTAGCAAAGAGAATAATTGTCATTAATGCTCCAAGTTCAGACAAACATGACTCAAATCATTAATGTTTTTTAGACAAACATGACCAAAATGCTTTTAGAATTCCGCATCTTAACGAATTAGAAAGGAAAAAATAGGTTCCACTGAGACTTGAACTCAGGTTATTGGATTCAAAGTCCAATGTCCTAACCACTAGACCATGGAACCATTACAAATGATGTAGACTTTCAGCTCTTTTGATTTTTTTTTAAATGTTTTTTGGGTAAAATTTTAATGTTTAAATTTTTTATCAATTCAAAGTATAAATCAAGTTTAAAAGTCTCAATACGAGCTGCACAGTTTCATGGACATAAAGTCAATTTCATTGTTGAGAATAACGACCAAGACTTTACATTGATTTGCTATTTCATAGGATTCGGTTTTTTTTATTCGCACTCTCCGATATATAAAATCATCATCTTTGTCAAAAAACAGACAAAGCTAGCTCGACCGGTAAGAAAGCGAGTTCAAACCAAGTATTAATATTTCATAGCACTAATTTCTAATATGGTGCACTGAGATTTCTTGACATCCAAGGCATGGGTTAGTGGAGGTGTGACATCAATATGATGAATCGAGGAGGAAAGGAAGTTGAATGGCCCTCTATCCACCTATTGTTACTACTTGAGAAGATCAAGTTCGTTGAAGATGCTTGTGAAAGCTTGCGTGGATCGCTCAATTGCAGTCGACTAACAGGGATTTTCGCATCACGCTGCAGCGATATATGGATCTTCGACAAAAATTGAAATGCATGTTACTAATAATAAAAACATTTTTAGCAAATAATATGTCTAGGTGGTGTAGTTGGTTATCACGTTAGTCTCACACACTAAAGGTCCCCAATTCGAACCTGGGCTTAGACATTATTTTTTTTGCATCGCTTCTTTCCACTCCAATGTCATTTTAAACTGTAGCCGATCTATTTACTTAAACATTGCGTTGGTAAGTTAAAACAATCTCGAATGGCGACCATTTTTTTTTATATAGTTGCTAAAGACCACCTGCCCTGAAGAATAGTAGTGTTAGGTCTACACTTAAGAAACAAACTAGTCAGATCCTTATCAGATGTGTGGGTATATTCATGTCGGTACTTATTGACACGATTCTCAAGTGTATTTCCGATGTGATCAGATAGACCATCACATCTAAGATTGTCCTCATCACGTGATACAAAAATTAGAGATTGACCAACGAGTGTATAACTTTTTTTGCAAATCTGAATTTCAAGGTCACTAGCAAAAAATAAGATTGGACAACAATCTTAAGCAAGGTCTAATGTTCCAAAAATAAGATTATTTCATCTCATCTTCGTGCTTAATTAGGATGGTTGTGCCCATTGTAGTAACCATGCATTTTCATGGTATATACCATTTATAATTATAACACTAGTATAGCCAAGTTTGATCACATGTTATAACTTGTAATCTATAGTGAGTCATAGAAATGCATTCTCTCTCTGAAGGAAGTTCGAGGGGTTAAATCACTTATAGTTACTACTTGAGAAGATTAATAAGTTCATTGAAGCTACTTATGAAAGATTGCGTGGATCGCTCAATTATAGCCGATCAACAACGATTTTGCGCACCACGCTATAGCGATATATAGGTCGTCAACAAAATTTAAGATCCATGTTACTAATAAAACAACCGTTTTAAGCAAACAATATGTCTGGGTGGTGTAGTTTGGTTATCACGTTAGTCTCACACACTAAAAGGTCCCCATTCGAACCTGGGCTTAGACATTATTTTTTACCATTTCTTTCCACTACAAATGTCATTTTAGACTAATATCGGTATATTCACTTTTACAATAACAATCGTAAGTTAAACAATCTCGAAAATAAATGCGACCAATTTTAATTAATAATAACTAAAAAACATCTTATAAAATTAAACGGTATTTTTTATAGAACACAAAGTTAAAGAAAATTGAGGAACAATATTCTTAAAATGTTTTCCACGAATTTAAATTTTGAAGTAGGTAGCAGAACATAAGGTTGCAACAATGATCTTATGTTCTTTTTTTTTTTGGTTAAATGATCTTATGTTCAAATTTCATATCACCACATATTATGTCACTTCTCATCTTCTCAATTAATTAGGATGTCAAACATTTTTTTTCATTTAAACATAATTCAAACAATTCAAACAATTTACAGATTTAGAGAGAAATTACTGAATTAGAGAGAATTCAATTTCATACCAGAATTACAGATTTAACCATGTACCAAAAAAATCACATTAACCCAAAAAAAGCATTGCAGCAGTCAATAGAAAGCTCATCATCTTCCATCTGGCTTAACAAGGAAATCTTCTGCTCCTTCCTCCAGACAACTGTTTCATATTAATCAAAATATTCTCATGAGATTGATGAACATTTACAGCACAATACAACTGATGGACACATCACACATGTGATTCTACAGCTAAAGATTCCACAACCTTACGGATCATCATCATGTTAAAGCATTCAAGATGAGTTCATCTTAACCCTCAATCCTATCCTCGACCAGCTAATGAAATTATCAGTCTTCTCATCCTATTTCTTCAATCCTAGGAATACTTGACTAGATCACTGTTCTGTGATTCACTTTGTAATGCAAACCATAAACTCTTGATTCTTAAGCTAGTAAAATACCCATTTTAGCAACATCTTGGACATAGTCAACATCTAAAGCTCAACCAAAGAGCATTCAACTTCGACAATCAAAACCAGGACAGTGTCAAAGATCAAGATTTTATTACCTATGGATTCACAAACTTCAGCACCTTCAGGGAGAATCTATCAGCTTCAAGTTGAAGCAGCCATCGTCCTCATCCATCCAGCTTAGGTCCAACTTTGGTGGTGATGGTGGAGGACTCAAGCTCCAAGTAGGAGAAAGTTTCAAGTCCCAACTTCCCTCTTCGACGAGAGACTTGTAGTTCCTCTCCGGACTTTCAGGCTGAAGGGACAAAAGGCATGAAAAGTTGTTACTGGTTCAGAAAGGTTCTAAACTCTTGCAAGCTCAAACTGGTTTCTCAATAAACAGAGTTGCCGATTCCTAAACTGGATTATCAGTAAATGGAGAAAAAGATCAAGCGAAGTTAAAATGTCAAGTATGGAGAATCTGCCTACTGAGTACTGACCTCGAAACTGGTAGTCATCATTGTACTTGCCCCTGGAGATCCAAACTGCATAGGACAATCTGTACAGAAACAATCGACAAAAGAGTGTTAGAAGAAATTTCAAGATGTTAAAAAGCACAAGGCAAGCACAAGCAAATCAAATGATTACCTCCATCCATGCTAATAATCCTCATGAACTCCTCCACATCCATTTCTCTAGTCTGGGATTTTATACACTCATCGTGATTGTGCAGGAATCCTTCCTCAAATCCACACTCAGCAACCGGTGGCTCCTCCTCAGCCACAACATTCAGCCTTTCCTTAACCACCGGCTTCTTAGATGTCTCACTTCCCTTCTGTAACTTGGCCGAATTCGAAATGTCAGAAAGAGCCTTCCTGTTTCTAGGGCTAGTCCGCAGCTTCCCAGAAGCTTTACCCACAGAACTGACAGGAGCCTTCTTCGACGTTTGGAACCCTCCTCCCTTCTTAGATGATTTGGAGGCATCACGATTCACCCAAACTGCAGCCATAATCGGATGACTGAGATCAATCTCAGCAATCGACAGAAAAGATAGGGAAAGAAATTTCGAATTTCAAGAGGGAGACGGTTACCGTTTTCAACATTACGGTCCTGGAACAAACGACCGATTGATGACGCCATTACTGATTCTAAGAATATTTCAAGGGACTACACGCTGTATATCCTGCACGGGTCAGAAACATGCAGCAAATGAAAACCCTAGAATCGAAATCAGATGATACGCTTTATTAGGGTTTTGAAACTTTTATATACCAAAGCTTAGAATCAGAAGAATTTGTAACTTGGAAACCTAGAATCGTTCTAAACAACAAAACGGAAGGAAATCGAATAACTGGAGAAGAGGGGACACTTACTGGAGAAATGTTCTTGATCTTGTTCGCAAAGCTTGAATCGGACTTGAGAACTGAGAATTTGATTGATTGGTTTTCTTCCTGAGAGTGTATAGAAAATGTGGGAGTCAACTGAAATGGATTTTTTCCAACGGTTACTTTGCTTTATAGGAAAAATAGCATTTTCAACCCTTTACTTTGCCAACTTAACAAATAGCCTCCTTATACTATAAATTATTCTTTTTACCTTTCCTACTTTGACAAATTTGTCATTTGGGTCTTTCGTTCCAACTTTCGTCTTCGTAACGTTAATTAATACACATTTGGTATATTGTATTAGCTCCAATAGTCATATATTCATTTGTTAAGCGTTTTCTATTTGATAATATAAATAAATATAATTAAATAAGATAAAATCAACGAACAAAATATGTGATTTTAAAACTCTTCCTATTTCACCATACTCTTCATGATACTTCACCAATTTAACTTTCTAGCAAACTCTTCATCTCTTATTTTCGATATCTCTCTCCGTCGGGTGTAAATGTGTCCAGATTTAATGTCACGGAAGACGGCAACTTAATGGTATGGCGTTAAGAGCTCAGCAGCTCAGGTCATTAGACCAAACGACTGAATTCATGTCGTATTGGGCTCAGAGAGGCCATCTTCACTAAGTCTGGACTAAAAGCCCAAATATCTTAAAATTGGATCCATCAATTAGCCCAAAGCCCATCCAATGGTTTATTGCCAACAACCTCCAAGTCATGAAAACAAAAAATGCATTTTCTAGACAATTATTTATCGATTCAATAATTCTTTTGATTTGCACTCAATTGTGAACAAAAAATATTCGAAGTCCTAGCAAGTAGAGACAAGAGGATCTCGAGAAATCGTGATCGATGTTAGGCAAGCAATCGATCCAAAAATCTTGTTCACTATTGCATGGGAAATAGTCACAACATCGAATCCTCCTTCAAGATTCAAATCATTGTAGCATCTTGCGTAGAGCTTCCAAACGGGAGAGGACATCAGTTCAATTGGTCAGGTCACGGGCTAGCTAGATTACTTGGATTGTATGTCACAATTCAATCGAGTTCCAAGTTCATTGGATCTCAAATTTGTTGAGTTTAAACTAAATCAAATTACATGTCATTTCAGCTAAAGGTTTAATCTTTTCTCAATTATTTTTTATTTTCGGATTGAGTCGAGAATATTACCTTGATTGAGCAATTATAATATAGTATAATGACAGAGCGGTCGAAAACTGTCACCAAGTTTCAGAATCACTTCATAACAGATTAAAATTTCTAAACCCGTCTGTAATCCGACCTATTATTTTAAAATGTATTAAGTATTTGACCGTTACTATTATACTTTATATGTGTAGCAAAAGAGTGGCATCTTATACCTATAGAGCCAAATATGCCATTCCATTAAGGGAAGGGAGACATAGTAAGATCTTTGCTTTTGGCCAAAGATTTGATGGACCCAAACATATGATTTCCATTCCAAAATGGCAAAGTGGGAATTTGAACTTTTTTCTTGTTTCCACATTTTAGTGGATTTTAGTGTTCATAGATTTCATGATTGGAAATTGATATGATCACACCTATCTTTTGGATGGTTAGTGTTTTTTGTTTATTAGTGATTCGTTTACAATTGAATTCTTAATAATTTAGATTGTTGGATCAAAACCTCAAATATGTAAAATTTAATTATTAAAGAGGACATTGAACAAGTTTATAAACGAGTTTTTATCCTTAAATGTCACACTCACTAGCATGAGCTAGAATTTAGGAAAGAAGAGTCCTACAGCGTGGCTAAATTTGCTATTTGTTTTCTGCAACATACGTTTGTCATGCATAATTTGACTCGTTTTGTAGTTCAAGATGAGGAATAGAGCGTAGGGTAAGGATGTAAGGTTAAAATGTTTATATTTCCTCCAAGTTCCCCTACCCCTTCTCACCCTATCCCCATTTTTTTGCTTGTAGTTAAGATGGTGCACGATCTATGACCTCCCCTCACAAGAGTTTCCACGAAAAAAGAAAAAATCGTGGTTGTTGTTCTTTAAGTTTAAGTTGTGTCAACTTCATTTGAGAGTTGAAATGATAACAATAGATGTTTTGTCAAATAGGGAAGAAAAATTGTATCACTTTATACTGAGGAACAAGCCGATACGAGTTTATATAGTCACAAAGGGGCGTGACATCTACATGGTGAATGGATGAAGGAATTAAGCTCGAGGGGTTGGATGACCTTCGATCCTTATAGAGCCAGCTTGAGTAATTAGAATTTTTGTTGAATTTGCTCATGAAAGCTTTCGTGGACCGGTAGGGACTTCTGCATCCCGTTGCAGTGATTGATGGGTATTTGCTATTCTAATTAATAAAAACCATCTTAAAGAAATGAAATGTCTGGGTGGTGTAGTTGGTTATCACGTTAGTCTTACACACTAAAGGTCCCCAGTTCAAACCTAGGCTTAGACATTATTTTTTCATAATTTATAACACTAAAATATTGTTGTACATTATCGCTAGGTCTTCTATTAACGCAAACTCTGGTTTGAAGCAAGTAGTGGTTTATAGGTAATTCTTTTATAAATAGAACCCATGTTAAATGACTGTTTTACCAGTGGTTAAAAAAAACGTTGTATGAAATAACAACGGTTTATAAACCCACTTACCCATTAGCACAAAGCGTCTTAATCATTAATCAAAATCAATCAGGTTTGCCCCATACATATGTTAGAATTTTTCATAGTGGTACTTGAAGACATGTTTTCAAAGCATGTTCGATAGGTTATCACATTAGATAGAACAATCACTGAGGCCACGTTTTCCTGCTTAATGGGACAATTCCGCCGCAATTAACCATTCCGTCAGAATTGAATTTAAGTAGGATTCCGGTTAGTAATTCTATGTTTTCCTGCGAAAAAGGCCTTCTAGAATTGAAACTCAACTCAATGTGAAATGACATAACTATTACTATCCTATGACTACCTTTCTTCTTCGACTTCTTCCATTTTTCACTTTTTCCCAGACAAACAAGACTTCTTCTTCTTCGACTTCTTCTTCTTCGACTTCTTCCATTTTTCACTCTTCCCAGACAAACAAGACAAACTTTGACTTCTTCTTCTTCGGCTTCTAGGTTAACGGAGGCATCTGGATCGGCAAAGACAACAAAGGAAATCTAGGTCCGATCTGGGTCGGCGGAGGCGTCTGCTTCGACTTCTTCCCTGACAAACTTCGACTTCTTCCCTGCTTCGCCGACGGAGGATCCAAAATTGGAGGCATCTGGTCCGATCTAAAGGCGTCTAATCGGCGGAGGAAATAATAAAGTTAACGGATCCGATCTGGGAGGTAGAGCTGTCGGAGGTGGTTGCGGTGGTTGGCACGGCGACGGTGGGGGAAAGTAGGAGGAAGGATGTCGTTGTTTGTTGGGGCCATCGGATCTAAGTGGTGGCTTGGCCAGCAGCAACATCGGCGACGGTGGTTAGGTCGCCGAAGTTGGTTGTCAGCTGTGACCTTGTGAGGAAGAAGGAGAGAGTGTTGAGATGGAGGGCATTGTTGTGATTCCGGGGGAAAATGTTAATTCCTTTGGTTTTGAAATGGAATTAAATTCCTTTACATATCTGGAATCTCGCCAGGAATCGGAATTAAATACCGTTACTAATTCGAATAGGAAAACAAGGAATTTAAACATTCCGCCAGAATCAATGAATTCCAGCACTTTAACTCCTTGGAGAAAATTGAATTACTAAAAGAGAGAATTCAATTTCATACCAGTATTTTAACTCCTTGGAGAAAAATTGAATTACTAAAAGAGAGAATTCAATTTCATACCAGTATTACAGATTAAGCCATGTACCAAAAAAACACATTAATCCAAAACAGAACACAGATTGGGGAACATGGGATCAACCCAAACAAAAAAAAAAGCTCAAGCCTTTTCCTATATCTGGTCAGTCAGTGGAGGAATACAAAAAAAGGAGGTTTCTTCATCAAACAAAAGCTACATGGTTTCATCTCAGTAGCGTGCGTTCCACGTCTCTGCTATTGCTGTTGTTTGGACCTTTTGGATGAATCTGGAGATGAACATTGAAGATCTTCTGTAGAAGCAAGCATAGCAGCTGCTGCAGCAGCAGCAGCAGTCAATAGAAGCTCATCATCTTCCATCTGTCTTTTCAAGCTCCTTCTGTTGCCTTTCTTGGCTTTGTCACCTTCCACTATGAAGTTCTTGATTCTCGTAACATCGGCCTTCTTCACTGGCTTAACAAGGAAATATTCTGCTCCTTCCTCCAGACAACTGTTTCATATTAATCAAAACATTCTCATGAGATTGATGAACAATTACAGCATGATACAACTCACAGACACATGTGACTCTACAGCTCAGATTCAACAACTTTGTGGATCATGATCATGTTAAAACCTTACTATCTTGTTTTGCTACCAATGAATTTTGATCGATCTGCTCTATCGGGTTAAGATATATACTTAGAACAACAGTAGAGATCAAAGGACCAGGGCTGATTCTAATTTCCAAAGGTGTTTACCCAGATCATGTACGATTGGTGTCAATGATCTGTAACAACCTTCTTTTAGATGTTGAAAGTTATGAATGGACTAATCTGAAATCCCTAAGCCAGATCTAAAGCACCCAAGATGAGTTCATCTTAACCCTTTATCCCATCTTAGATCAGCAAATGAAATTATTAGTCTTCTTCTCCTAGTTATTCAATCCTAGGCATCGAAAATACATGTGCTACAGTGCTAGGATGCTAGATCACCGTTCATGATCCAGTTTATAATGCAAACCAAACCATTAACCCTCTATTCTTATACCAAAACAACCCATTATAGACACATCATAGACATAGTCAACATCTAAAGCTCAACCAGATCACAGCAAAGAGCATTCAACTTCGACAATCAAAACCAGGACAGGGTGAAAGATCAAGATTATTACCTATGGATACGGGTCAAGACGTTCTCTGATGACATAACTACAACAGGTACCTCTCTGAAAGCAGACGATTCCTGTTCAAGAAAGCAAACACCAAAATCAGCAAAGGGGAAATGGAAACACCCTTAACAGTATAAGATCATCGAATCTAATTATGCTATTTGAAAGAGGAAAAGTTCCCAACCTTGATCTTTTTAAGAAGCTCGTATCCAGTCATCCCAGGCATGGAGTAATCCGTCATGATCAGATTAATCTTCAAATCCTGTAATAGAATCACATAACCAATCAGCACCAAGAAAACTCAAACAAGTTTCATCCTACAGTTAATTCTCAACCAAAAGAAAGGAAGAAATTCTCTACTTACGGTGAACCCAATAGATGAAGAACTCTTCTCCCCATCCAATCCAAGGTACTGCAGGGCTCTAGTCCCACTATCCACAGCCGTTACTGCAAACCCAAAACAGATCATAAACAAAATCAGCATAAACCCCCAAGAACAACCCTAATCAAACGAAGCAAAATTGATCGAAAACAAGCAAGACGCACCTTTAAAGGAAGAACTCTTCAGCAAACGCTCAATCAACTTCCTATCGACAATACTATCATCCACAGCAAGAACATGAAACTCCTCGGAAGACCCATTACATCCGGATACACCAACTTCCTCAGCGAAACTCCACCGCATTGAATCGGTACCAACTGCCGCCATTTTTTTGTCGAATTCAAGATCAAGAGCAGGAACCCAGGAAGAGAAGTGATCAGATGAACTGAAGAGTTGGAATTGTGAGGCGGTGGAGGATCGGGAAAAATGTTAAATAGGGGGGGGGGGGAGATTACTTGGAGCAAAGGATCGGATATTGAGAAATCGAAATTGGGAATCGTGGAAGGATTTGGGAGGGAAGAGGAAGAGCTTTTAATGGGAAGAGAGGGTGGATTTGATTTTGTTTGAAAAAGGCGAAAAGATTCTGAAAGGATGGAAATAACGTGAGATCTTAGCAAATCTTTTCTTGTGGACCCCACCTCGTGTCTGTTGTCGCGTCCCATTTGTTGCTATTATTAACACTTTGGCCCCTCTACTTTTTTAACTTAACAGATATACACTTTATACTATAAAATTACTCTTTTTATCACTTCTACTTCGATCACTTTGTTGTTTTCGTCATTCTGTTTCAACTTTCATCTTTATGGCGTTAATTGATGTGCATTTAATACACCACATTAGCTCAAATAGTCATGTATTAGCTTACTAAGATTTTTTCAGTGGGAATATAAAAATATATATAATTAAATAGGATGAAATCGACGAATAAAAAGTTTGGTTTTAAAACCCTTCGCATTTCTTCATACTCTTGGCTAGGGATATTAACTAATATAGTCGCTCGAGATTCGCTCGGCGTTCAGCTAAAAAAAAATGCTTTCATAACTCGATTCGATCCGAAATGAGTCGGTTCGCGAACATATTCGATTGTAAACGAGCAGAACCCGAGCTAAGGGGGTTCGACTCGGCTTGTTCGTGATTCGGCTCGGTTCGACGGCTCAACGAGTCGGGTGGAAGTTCAGCTTCATTTGGCTCGTTTGCAGCCCTACTATTTGCGATACCTCCCCAATTTACCTTGACCAACTTTTCGTCTTATATCTAAAATCCTTCCGTTTGTAGATGTGTCCAGATTTAATGTTAAAAGACGAAAGGTAAAACGGAAGTATCCAAGCAGTGAAGTAGGAGAGAGTAAAAAGAGTGATTTATAGTTTTGGGTGCTAACTGTTAAGTTGACAAAGCAGAGAGAGCGAAAGTGATATTTTTCCTTAAATTTAAAATTTTGAAAACCGGAAATTATTATTTCCAGTTTGGTTTGGGTGGCATTTTCCCAGGTGGTGTCGGTTGACAAGGCCAAAAACGCGCCTAAATAATAATAATTATAGGAGTTTTAATTACGTTATTTTTTAATTTAAGTTAATAATATATCTTTTTTTACGATAATTATATATATAATTTATGGATATTGGTAATATATTTTTCCAGTGGTGTCCCAAATATGGTGGCATGTGACATGATTCTATATATTATCTAATTTATGATGAGTCAATCCATGCAATTTTCATTATTGCGAATATTGAAGGAAATGCACTCGTAGCATCCAAACAATAATATACATGTTATACTTGTATCTCTAATCTGATTTATCTTGAAAAATTCGAATTTCTCCATTAAAAAGTAATTGTGATATTGATTTAAATAATATAATGGTATGTAGATATATTGATGAATTGGTTAAAAAAAGGAAATAGACTGTGTCATAGTCAGGTTAAGTTTCCACACAAGATGGTCATCCATGTGTCGGGTCCAAGGTTGATAGTGGACTCAGAAATCAATGTTTACAAAAGGTTATATTGACCAGTGATCATTGGAGACTTAGTGACTAAGACCCCGTCGCACAGGAGACACTAGTTCAAGGCTAACATGAGGCTACACAGTTCAGATCCTTATATACTAGCTATAAATTGAAGGGTGGCCCCGCTTATAGAGTAATTCATTGTTGTGCTATATACTAATACTTAGTTTGTTTCTTCCTTTTTAATGTGCTCCTTACACCGTTACACGTAAGTCCTATAAATTCGCCTAATGGCTAACCCCTCGTACTTTCCTATTTCTCAATTTCCAAAACACCTTACCATCTATTCATATCGCTTTTGTGCTCTTAACGCCTTATCTTTACACGTATACGTATACGTCAGGCACCTAAGGTGCTCCACCTATATATACGCTATGAAGGATAAGCAGTATAAGGCTAGTTAGCCCAACTCATTGAAATCCTTATGATCCTTCAAGTTGACCCACTTATTTCTCCATTCAAACATCTGAAAATGAACACAATATAATTAGATAAGTGTTTGACTCAGTCGATGGACTGCATATAATAGAGAAAATACATGTTGTAGAAAAAGAGTGAGACTTCTCATATGAGTATTTGGCACTTCTTATTGGAGATGGTCTAAAGGATTCGAACCATAGGTAAATCTATGTTATAAAAAGGACACATATTGATCAATCTACGATTCATAGGTGCATCTATGTTACAAATGGACATATTGATCAATGGATTCTTAGTGACTGAGATCCCGTCACATAGGTGACATTAGTTTGAGCCTAACATGATGCTACTTATTTGAAACAATATCAAACAAGCAAAATATATGTTAATACTACGAAAACATACAACAATTTTCACCGGTTATTAGCTTTAGGAGTCCCATTAGTTTGGGTGTTGTACAAAATCGTCCCATTTGTATGCAAAAAAAAAAAAAAACTAATCAATCCCATACGTTTAAGAATCGTACAAAATCACCTTCTCAACCACTTTTTCAGCCGAATCGCCTTGTTAGTATTTCGAGTCAACAAAAAAAGTACATGTGGAAGGTCCAACTCAACTCTATTAACCTAACCGGTCATGTATTAAACCTACTCAAGCCAACCAAATCCCTCAAAAACCATACTAAAAGTCGATTAGGTTAATAGAGTTAAGTTGGACCTTCCACGTATACTATTTTTGCTGACTTGGCATGCTGACAAGCTGATTCGGCCGAAAAAGTGGTCGGATGGAATGATTTTATACAATTCTTTAACGTATGAGACTGATCCTTTTTTTTTCATACGAATGGGATGATTTTGTACAAATCCTAAACGAATGAGACTCCTAATGCTAATTACTCCAATTTCCCATATGAGGGTGAGTAGTACCGGGTCAAACCGGTCAGCTAGGGTCATGCAAACCAAACATTAAAATACAGTGGGTAGTATTAATTAATAAAACCAAAAAAGTGGGTAAATAGGGTATTGACCGTAGGGTCAAGGGAGTCGGGCCTCCGAATCAGCGTACATTGTTTTTGTGATTGATTGCTGAGATTCGGTTCTGACCGCTGACCGCTGCAAGCCGAGCCGACTCGGCGGCGGCGGCGTAATGAGGAGAAGATATTGGACCGAATCTTTACGATTTGCTAGCTGATCCATAAATTAAATGGATGACAGTGATACGTCGACTCACCACCCAATAAAATCGAACGATGCAGATTAAGTTTTAATTTTACCCAATCTGAAGAGAATCTGTGCCAGATTTTGGGGAATTTTCGAGGATAGATAAATAAATGTGTTTACTTTACCTAAAAATCAACTACCCGTCAACCATAATCTCAGAAGATTGTACGTCTAATTTAGATTTTTGCTAATTAATTGAAGCGCTGTCCTTTTTTAAATTTATCAAAATATAGGTTCTGGATCTGGGTCCAACATTTAAAGATTGGACCGTTTCAACCAAAACCAGAGTAACCCAAATACACCCCTAATCTCCTATTTTGCAATCCTCAACCACTGCCACAGTTAACTAGTTATCTGACGAAATTAACTTGTTAATTGACAGAGTTAACTGGAAAAGTTGGATCCGAATCCGGTTAACTGTTTGAACAAGATAAAAATATATATCAACCGTTAGATGAAACCTTGATTGATCTAACGACCTATAAAAAAGTTGGAACCAAATCCAACCCCTTGCAAGGGTTTGAACCTATCCGCCTCCCTAAATATATGTATTATGTGGTATTTAATTAATAATTATGATTGTGTGGTCTCTATTTATTAATCATAAGCCTAATGAGATTTTATTAAGTGATGACTCACCGATATGACTCATCTATTAATGATAACAAAGTAGAGGTGACAAGGTATCATTTTCCTAATGCTTATAATTGCATCACTAACTTAGTCCTGTGTACAGAAATCAAGCTCAAAATCAATAGGTTTTAAAATGTTATATAAATGATTTTATAATCAAAATGGAACCAACCTTATTAAGTCGACTCACTAGCCATAAACGAGCTAACTCGTGAGATAGGGTTAATCGAAATAGCTCACAAGATATAACAAGTTGGCTCGCGAACTAGGATCAATAAGCTCATGAACCAAGAAATCTCACGAGCTTGTGGAGCCCAGCCATAGTTGGAACAAATTAGACATTCTCACCATTTGATTGGAAAGATTATTCATATGAAGTAAATAAATCTCTACTCGTTCGAACTCTAGTAATTATGGCGAAAAAACTCTAATTATGCCCCAAAACTCTCTCTTAGTTCTTATTATGCCACTAAAAAGAAAAAAGATTGCCATTTGATCACTCATGTTATACAACATTTTTTTTTTTTACTTAGATAGCTCCGCGAGGAGAATCAAGGTAGTAAGCAGTAAATTAGCTACGATCTACCCAGGGCGTGAGGACTACCGACAACACCCCTGGGAGATATCTAAGAGCCATACGTGCCACAGAATGGGCGGCCCTGTTTGCTGAACGGCGGACCGTGAGCAAATGGAAGCTTGAGCTCGACCCCAGTAGACGCATGATTTCCTGGACTATAATCCCCCCATTGGACCTCAATTCTTCATGCCCGCGAACTGCTTTGGAAACCAACTCTGCGTCTCCTTCAAAATCAACCTGAAAAATACCAAAGCAAACACACCAAGCCACCGCATCTCGACATGCTAAAAGTTCAAGTATGAAAGGATCCAGTATAGCTGGATATGGAGTCCCTACAGCATGGAGGATCATGCCATCCGAAGACCGTAGAACCCACCCTGTGGCTCCGCCATGCGGTGAGCAAACCGCACCATCCATATTGATCTTGAAACGATTCTGCCGAGGGGGTGTCCAGACGGGATGCCGGGGGGGGGGGGGGGTAGGGGGCGAGCGACAGGGGGGGAGAGGAGGTGGTTCACGGAAAAGAGGGAGTTCAGATGCATGCGAGGCAAACTGGTCAAAGAGGGACTCGATGCGGAATTGAGAGTGATTAAAGACCACCTGATTTCTGCTCTTCCAACCTCTCCACCAGGCCAGAACCCAAACAGGGGCTAAGTCCAAATGATGTTGAAGCATGGATCTCCAGTAAATTGCAAAGTGGGTATTTACATATAATGGAGGAGTTAGTCGGGCCATCTTATAGAAGGCCAGGGATATGGGACATTCAAACAACATGTGTTCAATTGTTTCATCTGCTGAGTGACAGACGGGGCAAATTAGAGGTATCTCCATGCCTCTAGAAGGCAAACAATCCAAAGTTGGTAAAATTCTATGAAGCAGCCGCCAAATAAAAAATTGAAGCTTTGGTTGGACCGGAATTTCCCACGGTGATAACCATAAGGCACTGTCTTGTACATCAACATATTGTTTACGAGGCTTCTTAGGTTTTTTAAGCCGATAGGCCAAATCATATCCGGACGAAGTGGAATAAATTCCTGTCCCGGAGTAGTGCCAAACTACGGAGTCTGGATAGGGTGTTAAAGGTAACGGCAATCGGAGTATATCGCAAATGGAGGAATCAGAGAGATAAGTTTGTAAAAGAGGAAGATTCCATCGCCCATAAGAAATGAAGCCAGCGACAGATAGAGGACCAACATAATGTCCTTCACCACGTTGGATGGCAGGTTTTGGACTAGCACCAGGGATCCAGTTATCTTTTAAAGGATGTAGCAGGTAACCAGAGCCAACCTGCCAACGCAGACCCTGTTTTAGCAAAAGAAGACCATGGAGGAGTCCCTGAAATCCAGGGGAAGCCCGAGAGCCTTCACGAGCTTGTAGTATGGTCTGACCTTCAAAATATTTGGCTCGTAACACACGTGAAAGCAACAGCTCAGGTTGTTGAAGAATTCTCCAACATTGCTTTGCCAGTATAAAGCTATGTTAAACAATATAAAATCTTTAAAATCTAGACCCCCCAAGTTTTTTGGCAAAGAAAGACGAGACCAGGAGATCTAATGTTGCTTCTTGTTGGTGCCAACTTGCCCCACCAGAATTTGGCCATGAGCCCATTTAAACGAACACAGGTTTGATCCGGTAACCGATAACATGACATAGCATAAACTGGAAGACCTGCAATTACGGATTTCAGCAATGTGTGAATACCAGCTGGTGACAGGCAATGTCGTTTCCAGCTACTCAGTCGTAAGGAAACCTGGTCCTCCAAAAATTGGAAAGTTTCTTGTTTTGATCTCAGGACGATACAGTGAAGGCCAAGATAGCGCTGCTTTGGGTCAAAGGGAGCAACACTCAGCATTGTCAGATATTCTGTTTTTTTAAGGTCGGGAGTATTAAGACTAAAAAGTGATGCTGATTTTAAGAGATTAACCCTCTGGCCACTCATATCCTCAAAGGTTTGTAATAATCCTTTCAAAGTACGGATTGAAGAGTTTGTTACTTTCAAAAATAGGATTGTGTCATCAGCAAACATTAGATGTGAAGTCTTCGGACATCGGCTATTCAATCCAATACCACTTAGCGATTTTGAGCGAATTGCCTCTTGAGTGAGCAGGGATAGTCCTTCTGAGCATAACGCAAAGAGTAATGGCGAGAGAGGGTCCCCTTGACAAACCCCTCTAGTAGGCATGAAAAATCCATACGTGGTGCCATTAACAAGAACCTTCATAGTGGCCGACGAAAGACAAGCATGCAAGAGGGAAATGAAACGTGGTCCAAAGTCAAGCGCCCCTAATAGTGGCAAAAGGTAGGTCCATTCGACACGGTCATAAGCCTTTTACATATCAATTTTTAAAGCCATATAGTGTTGGCTGCCTGAGTGACATTTAAAGTGATGGATTAGTTCATGCGCCAGGAGAATATTATCTGTGATGGACTTAGTTTTTATGAAACCATTCTGACATGGGTTTATGATATGCGACAAAATTTTGGAAAGTCGGTTTGTGATAATTTTAGAAATTATCTTATAAATGACCGTGCATAGCCCGATTGGCCGTAAGTCCTTCATTGAACGAGGATCTGAAGTTTTAGGTATTAATGTTAACCATGTATGATTTAAAGCTAGTAGCATACGATTTGAACGAAAAAAATCTTGGATTGCTCGGCAGACATCCGTCTGAATTACATCCCAATATTTTTGGAAGAATAATCCAGTGAAACCATCAGGTCCTGGTGCTTTGGTAGGACTTATGGCAAAAACAGCAGACCGAATTTCTAACTCTGAAACATCCTGTAATAGGGTTGAATTCATGGATGCCGTGATTGTTGGAGTGATGTGTAGGGGTCTTAAATCAACCATACCTTGACTAATTTCTCTCGAAAATAAAGTTTCATAAAAATCAACAGCAATTCGTCCCTTTTCCGACTCCGAGAGTGCCAAAGATCCATCAGAACGTTCAAGGCAGTCAATTCGCTTACGTTTCTGCCCTGCTCGTATCGAGCGGTGAAAAAACTTTGTGTTTTTATCACCAAGAAGGAGCCAGTTAGTACGGTTTTTTTGTTTCCAATATTTCTCCTCTTGAGCCTTAGCTCGTGCCCTGTCACCTTCTAAGCGACGGACCTCTGTCCAGTCTACCCGAGGCTTGGTTATAGCAGTACGTAATGCAAGATTTAAGTCTTGTAGCCATCTAGCCGAGTTTGATGTACCAGCACAAGACCATTCAAATAATGTGTGACGCATCTTCTTGAGTTTAAACATGAGTCTAAACCGAGTTGTGCCTTGTGTGATAAAGGTATGCCAAAAAATTGGACTAAAGAAGACACCTCAGGGTTGTCCGCCCACCGACAATCAAATCGAAAAAGTTTTTTGAAAGGTATTGGTGGAACCACTAGTTCAAGTAGGATTGGGGCATGATCCGACTCATAGGGCAAGAGGTGGGTTATCTTACATTCAGGCCACTGAGCTAGCCAGTCATTACTTAGTAAGAAGAGATCCAATCGTTCGTCAATGCACTCATTAAATTGGCGCCTGTTAGACCAAGTGTATGGTTCGCCATGAAAGCCAATATCTAATAACAAATGATCTGCCATAAAGGTCCTAAGGTCTTCTAGGCATGTTGGAGATGGGGGTCTACCACCTCTTTTTTCAAAGGCATGAGCAATGCAATTAAAATCACCCATTATTAAGAGTGGTCCGAAAATGTTAGATAAAAGTTCACTTATACGTTCAAATTGGGACAATCGGGTTTGGTAGTCTGTTGAAAGATGGACACCAACTAGATAAGCAAAGTGATCAGGTTCAAATTCCCAACAAACACAAATAGCATAGTGCATTGAAAAAGTTACAACACACTGAAATGTAGAATCCCAAGCTATTGTCAAACCTCCCCCATTCGTAATACCACTTTCATAATGAAAGTTAGGAAAAACCAAGCTTTGGAAAAAGAGTAAAACTAGTTACATAATCTAAGCGAGTTTCACATAAAAATAGAAATTTAGGTTGATGGATCCGCAAAAGGTCACTAAGTTCCCGAACTGTGGAGTCTCCACCCAAACCCCGACAGTTCCAAGAGAGGACATTCATGGTGAGAGGACGGGCCGATTAAGGTTGGCCTCGTCTCCCACCTTTGTTGGCAATGTAGAAGCATCATCCTCCAATTGTTCCCCACAAGACACCAAAAGAGCTTCATAATCTGCTTGATTGAAATGGTTCAAAGCCGATTCTTCATCCAGCAAGTCTTCAATATTTGCACCAGAAGCAGTATGCCCCAATATTGGTTCCGAACCATCGATGGGACGAAGCCGGCTTGATTCTATCACTTGCTTGATTTCAGCCTCCTTAATAATTAATGGAAGAAAATCATCCGAAAAGTTGTCATCCGAGATTGCATCGCTTCCATTTAACAAAGCTTGAATGAGGTTGGCCGACTGGAGATGCAGGCCCGGAATGCTGACCCAATGACTGCATGTAGGCTGCTTGATTAACCGGCCCAGAAAGGACTCCTTCCACTTCAATGGTGTGCAGTGGAGAAGTAGCATTCGGCCTAGTAATTGCAATTGGACTGGAAAGCTTGGTGTTAGGCCCAACAACACCTGAAGTAGGAATATGAATTGTGCTGGCCAATAATGGCTTGGAATAGGAAGGGCCTTCCTCCTCTCTTTCCGGCGAGATTGTCTTTTCCCTCGGCGGCGTTGATGTTCAGAGGCATTCTCATTTGAAGTAAGGACCACATTGAGCAGGGTCGACTTCGAGAACGGCCATCAAGACGTCGGTCAGTGCCACGATAGGGATGTGGCTGTCCGGAGGAGCAAACCGAGTCACCTCTTCGACGGAGGTGAACTCGGTTGGTACATTTGACAGAGTTACCCAGAGGTCCATGAAGAATAGAGAGTCGGCAAGTTCCTGGCATGGTTGACTCCAAGCCCCAGATGCATTAATTGTCCTTCAAGATTCCAAGTGTTGTTGCCTTAAAATCTTTGACCGATCATCCTGAGATTCGAAATAACATTGAAGCAGCCCGTGACCCACATTGAAGAGGCGAATGCGGCCCTGAAGACCCCAAATACGGCCACTGAGATCTGTAGAAACAATAATTTGTGTTGAGGCTTTCTAAAAACGGAGCCCAGCCCAAAGATATTTGGGCTTTCTAAAGTTGCCTTGCTAAATTCGCCGTCTTCTCTTCAAACAAAAGATTCGCTTCTCAGTTGGGCGCCGAGAAGCGAAATTTTGATTTTCCACAGAAGACATTTCCAGCAGATTCAGACGAAGAATTTGCAGAAGAAACGAGTCTCCCAATCAATGCAAACTCGAAGATGAACTCCAAAGAGAACTGCAGAAGCGAACTTCGAACCGCGATTCGCCATCTCAGCGATCGTTGCCTTCACCAAGCAGCCAAATGGTAACCTCTTCTTCATTAGTGTTCATTAAAACCCTAAAAACCCACCCTCAACTTCCCCTCTCATTTTCTTCCTTACTATAAGTTAAGCTTCTTCGATTCGTGTCCAGGGCGGCGGAGCAGCTTGTAGGAATTGAGCAAGACCCTTCGAAGTTCACGCCAGCGAACACCAGGTTCCAGCGAGGAAGCTCCAGCATTCGGCGGAGGTTTCGCACCAATGAGATCACTTCAACGCCTTGCACGCCGATTGCTGGAGTTTCGTATGTTTCCTCTCCAGTAATGGCGGAAGATGAGGAAGTTGACAATGATTTCTACATTCTGGGTAAATCTTACTTCGACTGTAGGGAGTATAGACGGGCTGCCCATGCTCTTCGAGATCAGACTGGCAATAAATCAGTCTTCCTGCGGAATTATGCCCTCTTTCTTGTAAGTTGCTGCATTTTTTATCTTGTTCATTTGCTTTGTATATTGATGAAGAACTAATTCTGGGATTAAGATTTCAGGGAATGCAGTTAAACTGCTTAGGCAGATGGTTCATTCGTTCTTTTTGCTATCTTATAGTATGTTGCTATATGGGTCGTTTGGATGTGCATTTTAGTTTTCATTGGCTGAGTTCTACATTACGTGTTGTTTCCTAGCTTCTTTGGTTGCTGAAGAAGTTGATGGCATGAAGTTACTTCTAGGAGCTTTGCTTGTTTTTGGATATGTAATTTAATTAGGAATGTGCTAATCGATAATACTTTGACCAACCAGTGGCGAAGCCAGGGGGAGTCTACCCCTGTCCCGGGCCCAGGGTCTAGTAGAACCCTGGCTTCGCCACTGCGACCAACCCCACACTTGAAACAAACTGTTCGAAAAGACCATCATCTGATTGTGGAATTGACTGTGATGTTTCATGAAGCTCCCCAGTCAGCATTCTTGTATGCCTGAACCATGAACATTTCTTGGTCTATTGGTTTTGCTGCTGTATTAAGTATGATATCCTCAGAAGCTTTCACTTTCTCACTTGCTACATAAATTGTAATAGTGCCTTACAAGTAACGTGTTGTAATATGTTTTTCCCGTTTTTTGGTCATGAAGGCTGGAGAAAAGCGTAAAGAAGAAGAATCGATAGAACTAACAGGGAGCCTGGGTAAGAGTGATGCGACAAACAGTGAGTTGGTTGCTATTGAGGGGGAATTATCGACCCTACGGAAGAATGGCATGATTGATCCATTTGGGTTATACTTGTATGGCCTTGTGCTGAAAGAGAAAGGTAACCAGAATCTTGCTCGTACTGTTCTTGTCGATTCGGTGAACAACTATCCTTGGAACTGGAGTGCCTGGTCAGAGCTACGGGCTCTGTGCTCAACAGCTGAGGCCTTGAATAGTCTCAGTCTCAGTAACCATTGGATGAAGGACTTCTTCCTTGCCAGTGCTTACCAAGAACTCAGAATGCACAACGAGTCGTTGGCCAAATATGAAAGTCTGCAAGGCACATTTAGCAACAGTAATTATATTCAGGCTCAGATAGCGCAGGTGCAGTACAGTTTAAAGGCATTTGACCAAGTCGAGGTAATATTCGAAGAATTATTGAGAAACGACCCCTATAGAGTGGAAGACATGGATATGTACTCCAATGTGCTCTATGCAAAGGAGTGTTTTTTCAGCCCTAAGTTACCTTGCTCACAGGGTATTCTTGACAGATAAATATCGGCCGGAATCATGTTGCATAATCGCCAACTACTACAGTTTAAAGGGTCAGCATGAAAAATCAATCACGTACTTCAGAAGGGCTCTGAAGTTGAATAAGAACTATCTATCTGCTTGGACGCTCATGGGGCACGAGTATGTTGAAATGAAGAACACGCCAGCAGCAGTTGATGCCTATAGAAGGGCAGTGGACATCGATCCTCGTGACTATCGAGCTTGGTACGGTCTCGGGCAAGCGTACGAGGTGATGGGCATGCCTTTCTACGCGCTGCACTACTTCAAGAAGTCCATCTTCTTGCAGCCTAATGATGCTCGGCTGTGGATTGCCATGGCTCAGTGTTACGAAACTGATGAGCTCCAGATGGTGGAGGACGCAATCAAGTGCTATAAAAGAGCAGTCAGCTGTGACGACTTGGAAGCAATCGCCCTGCACAAGTTAGCAAAGCTGCATCGTGAGCTCGGCCGGTTTGAAGAGACGGCTTTCTACTACAAAAAGCACATTGAGAGAATGGAAGCTGAGGAGAGGGAAGCTAAAAATATGGTCGAAGCCTGGTCATTTCTCGCCAGTTATTACAATGACCAGAAGAGATACGAAGAAGCAGAGGTGTACTGCGCTCGTCTGATGGATTACGGTGGACCTGTAAGTTTCTCTCAGAACTCGTTCTACGACTGATGATGCATAGTGAATATGTTTTTACTTAATCTTTTTATCCTGTTCCGGTGCACCAGGAGAAAGAAGCAGCAAAGAACATACTACGAGGAATTAGGGGCCACATCGAGTTCCCGTCTATGGATGTCGAGCATTTCCGACCTTGACAGTTCACCGTCTTGTACTCCGTTGACGACCTGAAGAAGATCAGTTCTCTGGTATACTTAAAAATGGCATATATAGCTTGTTGTAGAGTTCAGTCCATTCATCATGGGACTGACTTAGTGAATGAATCTATCATTATTTTGATTGCCTCTGAACAACGATTATGATCAATGTAGGGCAAAAGTCTCGATTTTACGTGTTTATGTATCAATTCATTTGATTTCAATCCTTCTTCTGTGTATTTTTTACGAGTTTATTTGTCGATTCGAATCCTTTAGACTACGAAATCAACCGTCTATAAATGCACAAGTTCACAAGAACAGAGTAAATCAAAACTCATCAAACGAAACACTTGAATCCAGAACAGCTCAAATCATCTCCAGTTTTAATAATGTAGAGAAATTGTAACACACAAACTTTAACCAATAGCAGTATGAATCCCAGCACAATAAGCAGAATTTTTTATTTTTACAAATAGGTCATGACAAATTTGTTCCATTTCCATTTGATCAGTTTGGGTTGGAGAAGAAGGCGTTGAGCTTAGGCATGATTTCTGGGGACCTGTTCCGCACCAGCTTCCTGATGTAATGCTCCTTGTACTTCTCTCCTTCTGCGAAGTTTTCCAGAATCCCTGCAGCTCTGTTATCCTTCTTCACTCTGCCAACACAAGAAACCGAAACCCTAATCGTCAGAACGAAAAATCGGGGTTTGAAGGAGTGAGTTTGAATCTTACTGCCAACAATCAGTTAATACGAGCATCCAACGAGAAAAGAAGGTCGACTCGTGTCTAGGTGTAGTTCCTATGAAATCTCACCTGAGCATGTTCAAGAAAGACACAAGTGGTTTCCTTACCGTGACATGGGACAAGCTTGACCTTAGACAGCATCGATTATGATTATCATGTGTTCACACAACAAGTGGTTTCTTACCGTGACTGTGGACACTAACCTTTAGACCGCATACGATCTATGAGATTACTATTCGATTCCACAACTTATTATCAACGAGTATAATCCCTTTGGTTAGGAGATTATCTATCAGCCTAGGATTCGACTGATGGACATTCTAAACTAACTTTCTATTCGGGACTGTTCTAAACGAGTCTTTTAGGCCTAGATCTTACATTACTTCGGATCTAGACCAACGAAACTAGTTTAAACTTGTTAAGTATGGACTAAGAGTGTTTCAACTATGATAAAGTCCGAATATCTAGCACGAAATCACTACCAATTATAAATCTGCCCTCAATTTCATTGATTTTAGGGTGAAACACAATTCAAACTACAAGATATCATTTGCTTGTGGTTTATCGATCACAAAGTGTGCACATCATTCAAACTACAAGATATCATTCTCTATTTTGTAAACTATAAACAAGGCGATAACAATCAGGAGTACTCAGTGTATCTAGCTATAATCATCGGCCGGAGCTTCATAGATAAACCGGTCAACGAAGACTGGTGACAATATCTTACATAGTGAGAGAGGTTGACCTACCTGACTTCAGGGTTGATGCAGATGTTGCGGACAAGCTGAAACCCGCAGATCCCTACTGCAACTCCCACAGAAGCGAACAGAGGATACACCTGTAAACCAACAAAAACAGACGCCATAGCTTCAGATCTAGTAATCTATCTACAGTTTTCGATCGTTTCTATTTGTAGACGCGAGAGAGACAAAATCGGAGACAATAAGGAAGAGATCTAGAACGAGAAGTACCTCAGGCCTCAACCACCGATTTCCGGCCATCTCTCAAGCGTCGGAAGAAAAGAAGAGGAAGCTGCGGCTGCGGCTGCGGAGGAGTTTTAGAGAAATGGGAATATGAGGAGAAGGCGAATTCAACTTGACACTGGAGTTATAGAAATGGGAGGAGCTGATTGGTTGGTTTCGGCCATCAGGTAACCAATCAGGAACCCACACGTGGGAAATGCTGCACGTTTCTCGAGGTTCCGTGAATGTAGAGAGGATTTTTTCCAAAAATAGGCTTGGGCCAAAATTCAATTCCCAAAATAGGCTCGTTCTACGGTCAATTCCCAAAGTAGGCTTGCGTGTGCTGACTGGACGCGTACATCGCCAAATTAAGTGGCGATTAGCATAAAATCGGCAGAATGTTTGGCGACCATGAGCTCAGCCCCAAAATCGCCACTTATAGTGGCGATTTTACTCTGAAAATCGCCACTGTAAGTGGCGATTTTGGGCCTGACAAAGCAGCCCCAAATACCACTTATAGTGGCGATTTTCAGAGTAAAAATGCCACTATAAGTGGCGATTTTGGGTGCTTGTCAGCCCTAAATCGCCACTTATGTGGCGATTTTCACTATGAAATCGCCACTATAAGTGGCGATTTTGAGGCTGATTTTCAACTTCCCCTTCCCATCAAATGTTTGGCATTATTTAGCGTGGGAATCCTCAACAACAACTAACACTAACACAGAAAAATAAAATGATAGGGTCAGACTCCTCTATTTATATTCCTTCATTCTTCCCCTTTTTTCATTCACTCCTCTTTCATGCATGCAAGAAACAAAGCAAGTAAGCTCCTCCATTAATATTCTAGTTCGTTTCCTATTCTACCTCCTTATATATTTATCACTAATTACATACTGTTTTCTTGAAGGAACATTAATATTATCTAGTTACTCGGTGACGTATATCATTCTAACTATCCACAGTTTGAAGGTATGCACGAAAGTTCTGTATTTATATTGTTTGTGTGTTCTTAATATAAGCAACATTTTTACGTAATACGCATTCAACATATCTGTTTTAGTAATTATTATAATTTCATATGTAAATACTAGTTTTTTTGTTGGCACGTTGGCCGAGTTACTCGTTGGCCAAATTCAATTAAGTATATTATGTTTCCATTTTTCATACATATGTTTTCGTCCAGTTTGCAGTTACAATGGGTGAACCATATGACCCTGTGCATTTCATTGGCCCTGGGCCCGAAGAGGACAGCGTACTCCACGATCAAGCCAATCACGATCTGAGCATATATGGCAAAATCCGGTTAGTACGCCAAACTAACAACCAATGGGAAATTTGGTTGTTAGTTTTACACTTTGACAATTTTGCGTCAATTTAAATCCATGGCCATGCGTCATTTTAAATCCATGGCCATAACTAATATAGTGGTTTCGTGCTTATTCTTTGCAGGGTCAACAGAGATTGCTTCACTGTAGACGATCTACCATTGTACCGCCCTACAACGAGTTGTACACCCCACATCTAAGAACTGTAGGGTTGTACGGCGTTCACGAGCTTGTGTGGATGAGGTTGGATCACGACCTCATCACTGCACTAATAGAGAGATGGAGGCCTGAGACACACACTTTTCACATGCCAGAGGGGGAGTGTACCGTGACATTGCAAGATGTGAACATTATTTCAGGTTTACCTATCAACGGCAAAGCCATCACTGGGAGGGCTTCAGGACCGTGGATACAAATGATCTACGATTTCTTGGGCCATCAACTCGGCGTAGAAAGCACAGATATAAAAGGTTCGCAACTCAAGCTCCGGTGGTTGAGCGAAACTTTCAGTGCGCTACCACCTGACCCCACCCCCCTTGATGTACAACGATATGCACGTGCGTACATGTTGTGTCTCATTGGGGGGTTTCTATTCCCCAACAAGTCCACACAATATGTGCACTTGATGTGGTTGCCACTTCTTCGGGACTTCACTTCCGCCGTGGTCTTAGTTGGGGTTCTGCATGCTTGGCATGGTTGTACCGAGAAATGTGTAGGGCGAGTCATATCGTGGCAGAGCAAATTAGTGGACCATTATTTATTCTCCAAATATGGGCGTGGGAGCACTTCCCCTTTATTGCTCGTACACCATCATACACAATTCCGTGGGACATCGAGGAATTCTTACTCATGCCTTACGGGGCTCGGTACGTATTACTTCCCCAGTTCAATGCCTATCTTGTACACCTTTATTTCTTGCCTTACTAACAAATATTTCACGAAATGGGGTAGATGGATCGAAAGGGGAAATGAGGGTGAACAAGCTGAGCATAACGTGGAGGTGTATCGTTACCAGTTCGATCGACTTGCCCCAAATGAGGTTATTACTATCCAACTACTGTACCTTGTTATATCTTTCAGTTACTAATACAGTTCAAACTATGTAGATTGAATGGCAGCCATATGAAGAACAGATCATATATCGGGCACTCCGGACATCCCGAGGTACCATAAATGTTACGTGGGACGCCCGTGTACCACTCATTTGCTTTCATATTGTTGAGTGGCATTTTCCCGACCGTGTTATGCGCCAGTTTGGCTTCCATCAACACATTCCCATATCGGTGCCTTCAGGCATGGACAGGCTGCATCGTATAGATCTGCGAAGGGGGGAAGAGAATTGGGCAACGTACCATGACCAATACATACAATATTGGAATGCACGACAAACCCTCCGCATCAATGGGACCCCATGGGAGCTTTTGCGCAGGGATACCATGATGAGTACATGCAGTGGTACCGTAGAATAACACGACTATGGGTTTCTCAAAGTGGAGGAATGCTTGGATCTGTGGTAGGGCTCTCACCACACACATCCGTATGATTAACCATCATCATTAATATGCTGACTTGTCTTGTCAATATATTACTAGGTGAATGGGATTGAACACATTAACCTTCGCACATCCGGTCAAACGGAGTTAGGGAGGGACGACACCGCGTTCATTCGTGACATCAGTACACACATGTTGCAAGCCCTACAGGAAGACCGTCGTGACACATTGAGACACGTTCCACGACGTGCTCCGCCTCTTCCTGAACACCTACAAAATCCAGTGGTCCAGAATGAGGAGCCTCGACGGCGAACGGGTAGACGAGCTGCAGAGAGGGCAAGGGTCAAACCGGACCCCAATGTGCGATTACCACCCCCATGGGAGCACCCATTCCAGAATGTTGACCCGAGCCACACATTCACTACCCCACTTCGAAGCAACGTCCACCCCACGAATATTAGTATGTTGGATGCATCGGTCCCCATGCATGGTTTCCGTGGAGGTCCTCCACCGCAACAATCATACACCGCACCAACTTCGAGATCTGGATATGAAACCCATTCGTATGGTGGTCCTATTACCGAATTCCAGCAACCTCCTACCGGCAAGATGTAGTATGTGGCTAGCGACATATGAGCTATCCAATTGGTGATGATCTTGGACGATGGTACTTTGCAAGCATACATGGTGCATCTCCGCGGTACGTATGGACCAAAAGTCTTTTTCTTTTGACTGAGCAGCACGTACGGTCCACTTGCACTGAAATGTATCAGCATTCTTGCATTTCACAACGAGTAATCGCTTCTTCGAGTCACATACCATGTACTCAAAATTACGTTGCAACGCATATTGTTTTCATTGCCGCTTGAACGTCCTTTTTGGTCTGGAATATCATACCCTTGATGAAGTCCCTTGAAGGGTCCCAATATGGGATGTCTGGAATTTCGGGCATATCGGTTGTGGCGTACATGGGCTGGCCGATCATCGTGTAATGCTCAGTGGGGGGCATATGTTGCCTTTCAGCAACCTCAGGATCGCCATCTGAGTCATCAGTGCTAACGTCCTCGGACTCGTCACTCGAGTCGTATCGCTCGCTCGGTGGTGGGCTCGAATCTGAATGAACGTTGTACAATCCTTCATTTTGCGATGAGGGTCCGACGTTTTCATGACTGGATGTCCTCCCAATCTCGGTAACACGCTCCGCAATATCGTCCCACGACTCACTGCATCGGCCAAATAGTTGTTACGTACGAAATATGACTAGGAGCCATCATTATGAAATTAAGAAGTAATGCTTTATTACCTTGTAATCGTATCAACATAAATCTCGGCATATTCAATATCTGGATTATTTTGTAGTGTCTCGTATATCATTTCCACATCATCATCGTGACTGAGAGTGATCGGGATGTGTGCACGGGTATGATCGCTGTATGCTGGCATTCTATACGTTAGATATGCTGGCTGTTCATGCTCATCGAAGTGTATAGATTCGGTAATTAACTCTAGCATTTCACTGAAACTAAGCTTCCTCGTTGCTTTAATTTTTTTGACGTGGCCACCTTTGTATTCCACTCCGTTTGATGTGAAGTTAGTCTCCCCTCCCCAACGAACAATGAGCACATACTTTCCTCCCATTCTGTACAAAGAACTATGGACATGTATCAAACTTACTATTAAAAGCATTAGAGATAAATTCATCTTGTATGGGTTATCAATTACAAAATAAAACAACCAAAGCGTCAAACAACATGAATAGCAAATAGTACACATTTAACACAAACTTACTGCAGAATGCTACAAATGGCGTTGAGGGAAAATCTCTCACGAAGTCGGAGGACTAATAATTTTGGGAAAATGTTGGAGGAGTTAGTGGTTCTTTCGATACGACATATGACAATATATATAACTTCATATTTGTGGAGTACAGCTACGAAGCAAATTCGTCATAACTCATATACACTGATTGGAACAACATTGCTCAAATAATTGCGTGTAAAACGACACAATAATGGGCTCGTGATAGTAAAACAATATGATGCTTTTCCACCGCCTGAAATCATGCATGAGATAGCCCCTATAACTCCCCACCACTTGAAATGATGCATCAAATCGACACTGTTCATGCTCATTTTATTTTTCTGTGTTAGTGTTAGTTGCTGTTGAGGATTCCCACGCCAAATAATGCCAAACATTTGATGGGAAGGGGAAGTTGAAAATCAGAAAGCCTTCTACAAAATCGCCACTATAAGTGGCGATTTTGGGGCTGCTTTTGTCAGGCCCAAAATCGCCACTTACAGTGGCGATTTTCAGAGTAAAATCGCCACTATAAGTGGCGATTTTGGGGCTGAGCTCATGGTCGTCAAACATTCTGCCGATTTTATGCTAATCGCCACTTAATTTGGCGATGTACGCGTCCAGTCAGCACACGCAAGCCTACTTTGGGAATTGACCGTAGAACGAGCCTATTTTGGGAATTGAATTTTGGCCCAAGCCTATTTTTGGAAAAAATCCTGAATGGTTTAGTCTTTATTGTCTGAATTCACGGTTATATATAATATTCGTTTTTTATATTATCGTTCTAAATCTCCATATCCACCGTCCAAATTATTTTCAGATGAGATCAACGGTGCTCAATTCACAAATTGTTTCCAGAAAGAGCTTTAGAGATATAAATACAGGTAGTATGGTTGCTAAAAGAAAAATGGTATGGGCATTCTGAAAGTAACCAACTCATATCACTGAGCAATAAATCAACTCAGTTCACGAGTTATCTAGTCGAGCAAGCGAACGAGTCCATTGTTAGAGCAAGCTTGTGATGAACTACATGATTAAGCAATTTCGCTATGGTGCTGAGAGGTTATTTTTTTGGTTAAGGGGTGATTAATCATTAATCAAGAGCAAATGCCACAAAAGTGGGAATGATTAATCTAATAACATAAAGCTATTACAAGAGCCAGAAATCCGATAGCTGCTCATCCCTTGCTCTTTTAGCCAAGCGATCCGCTTCGCAAACTTCCGCCCTTCCCACACGGCCACAGAGAGAACTGAAATCTCCTCATGATTCCTCAAAGCTTGAGTAATCAATGCTAGGATTGTCGCCACTTCTCATGGCCACTGATCCGACTGATCTTTTAAAACCTTTGTGAGAAATTGACAATCCAAAAAGATAATGGTCATGCTGCCAGCACATTCTGAGAGAAGGATGACCGTCAGATTGACTAAATAGGAATTCAAAGGTTAAGAGCGAGTGTTTGTCGGTCAAAGCTAAAAAAAAAATCTCCTTCACAAATATTATTTGTTTACTTTTTCAAATCCAGTTACATCAATATTGTTATAATTTATTCAATTCTTTAAGATAAATAAACTTGTATATTGGTGTCATGTCTATAACATATAGCCGTCCAATCGAGCTGACCATTGAAAAGCAATAAAGACCGTTAGATCATCCTCTCAGCAACATCTGAAAGAATCGGCTCTCATGGCCATAGCGAAATTGATGATTAAGACGGTTGACAAACCGTTGTTAGCCATGAACAAGTTAGATTGGGAGAGTATCAAGTGAAACCATTTCGAGTTCTAAGGCTGATAACCGAGTCAAATGTCGAGCCGGGTCAAGCAGGTTTAACTCATTAGTAGGCGTGAGAATGAGGCATCAGATACGTTTAGCCCAAGTAAAGTTTCAATCTCAGGTAAGGCTTTATAACAACGCAAATGTTAGCATACAAAAAAAGAAAAATCAGTTTGCTTTCCGTACAACTGGGGGAGGGCTCAACTGCCTACAATTTCTATACGATGAGAAAAGATAATACAACAGAAGATAAGGTTTCGTTCGAATTCGAGCCAAATCCAATGATTCTTGCTGCCTTCTCCAAATCCGTCACCCAGTACATCCACAGGCATGAATAAGCCGTCTAGACATGGTCGTCGCAAGATTTGGACTTGTTAACCGAGACCTACCGCACAATTCGTCAGCAGCATGGCATTGACTGGTGCAGGGTCTATGCTCTCCAGAAGGGCTCGAGTCGGCTTCATGATCTGTTTATGGTTTACGAGCACGATCACGCCACGAGCCTTGTTGCTTTGCAAGCACCTATTAACAAGTTACAACCAGTGAATTCTTCTGTCCCAGCTGTTACTTGTAATGGTTAAAACTTAAAACTCGCTATCGAAGTTTAAAACGTACCTTCTCACTCAAAAGACTAGTGGTAAGGTCGGTTTTGTTGGTTTCCTTCATGTTCTCGCTATCTGAATCAGCAGAAGCTGGAAGAGCTACTGAAGCTCCAAACATGGCTTCGTCATGAGCGGCTTTAACCTGCTCCTCCCTTTTAGCCTCTACCGCAGAGAACCGAAAGCTCTGTCCCATGGTCTTGACTATTGCTTTGTCATCCTCCGCAGCTGGGAACGCATCACAGAGTCATATGTTAAAAGTTAAAACAACAACATCAATGTACATTCTAATTCTTTCATCAATTACAAAAGTCCAAGAGATTATGGTTTAGTCTCTAGATTGTTTACTTCCTATGTTCTGCAATTATCTGCGGAAGGTGTCAACCATCTCCTACCAACCAATGGATCATCAATAGTCTAGTATGTTGTTCTTGTTGATATCGTGGAGTATATGCACGAGGATAAATCAAATTCACAGAGAAAAGAAGAGCTCCTGTGGATTTATGTAATGTATGGCAATAAAGGATTTAACATCACAGAAATCCTTAACCAAAAAAAAACATCACAGAAATCTGTACGTCTCTTTCCTTCATTGCAGAAGTTTGGAGACCTTTAATGACTTTTACAATACTATTGACTTCACATAAGACGGACGATAAGACTTAAGCTAGTAGAACTAACTATACTGTGTGAAAAAGAGACAAGAACCAAAGCCTAGGAACCATTCACGTAGCAATCAGAAGCAAGAATTTGTAATCACTGGTACCACAGAACAACGGAGAATGGAAGTCAGACCTTCTATTTCTTCATCATCAAGGGGAGCATCCTGGTCAAATTCAAACCTTTCCCAACCTGAGCTGCCTTTTGTTGTATCCTTTTTAGCTGCATGCAAAATGATGTAACACATCATTGACAAAATTCCATCATATCTGCACAATTTACAGTCTAACAATCCTAAAAGGAATGATACAGCGTGAAAGCAAATATTTTGTAGATAGTTTTGAGCTGAGCCTGGATTCCTTTCTACTGGGCGAAGTTCTTCCCTTCGACACACCGACAGTTCTCATTTAAGTCAAGTCTAGAAGCTGGTACTTTGACAACGAATTCAAGTTGAAATTCCTCTACTAGGAAACAATAACACTACTTGTTCCCTATGACCCTATCAATCTGCATACTCTAATGAATGTTGAAAATAGCAGCAAGTCTCATGAAATGGGCACATACACAAGGTAGTAACATCATGCGATTCCTTACCAGTGTCATTAAGCTGGAACTTCATCCGTGCTTTCACTCTTTCAGCTTGTGTCTGATGGCAAAGAAACAAAAGCTTGTAAATTTAAACAATGGATACAACATTAGGAAGAGGATGGAAAACTGGATTGATCATCATATAATCAGGTTGTCAGATGGCTTCTAACAGAGGAATTAGCTGGTAAACACATAAATCAAAATTCAGGGACAAATTATCTTAGGAACCACATGAACAAGAGCATGTATACTCTAATCAACTACCGACTGTCAGTAAAATTGTGATTGAAGATCTAAAGAGAGAGCATGGACGCACCATTTTGTCATAACCTTCAATCAAACGCCCATAGTCTACAACTTCCTTCCTCGATTTCCCTGCTCTATCCCTACCTGCGTCTTCCCTTCTACTCTTCTCCGACCGTCTCCTATCCCGGCGGGGAGATAAGCTCCGGCTCCGGCTCCTTCTATCCGATCTCCTCTCCTTACGCGGTGAACGACTCCTGCTCCTGCTTCTACTCCTTTTACTCCTACGTCTCTCTCGATATCTTTCTCTGCTTCTACTCCTACTTCGCCTCCTTGAATGTCTATCGCCATCTCTACCTCTATCCCTCTCTCTACTCCTGGACCGACGCCGATGACTCGATGTGGACTCTCGGCCTCTGTTACTCCTCTGCGCATCCCTAACCGACAATGACTCGTTTTCCGACTTCTTCTTCAGCTTGTTTTGCACTGATTGGAGCTGCGCTTCCTTCTCGAGCTTGGATGATTGCGAGGGGCTGGACGCTCTGACGAAGCTGGAGAGGAATGAAGAAGAGGAAGGAAGCGCGGAGCCTCTTGATGGAGGAGGAGGAGGATCGCCGTCGGGAGCGGAAGAGAAGCCGAGTCCTTGTTTGAAGCGTGCCGCTCCTTCTCCCTTCCGGCTGAGCTCGTCGTAGTACGCTGCCGCTTTGTCTTCCTCCATTTTTACTTCAGTTCTCGATGGCGGAAATCCGATGAGAAAATGAATTGAGAAAAAAGGTATCTGATGAATGAAATTGTCCAGTCCGAGTGTGAAGTATGGGCCCAAGTCCATAGGCCTGGCCCAATACTAGGCTGATTTTAAAAGTTGGGCTGTGTAATTTACCGAACAAGCACTAAACATTTAGAAATTACACCTTGGAACATGATCATGAGGTTGAGAGTTTGATTCTCAAATCTCTTTCATTAGTACGTGGATCGATATCTAAAGAGCATTCGTTTCTTTAAGTGAACATTAGTGATGAGAGAAATTGTTGTCGTTTCTATTGACGATGACTTCTCTACATAGGAGCATGATCATCATGCTGTTTCTATCTTACCTTAACTATGCGATTGAAAATCATTCAAAACCGTTACAAGTAAAGCACAAACAATACCGAAATCAACCGTCTGCAAATGTTTGTAAATGATTGATGATTAATTGCATAAGATCGGGCCGAGGCTGGTTATACAACACTCAACCTTATTGATTTCACAAACATCACTCAATCTTGTTGTATGTGTACTTGGAGCATTTCAAGTTCTTTACTGCTTTGGTGGAGACTGGTACCATCCCCATGGATCACTGGAGATGTACTTGGTTACTTGCTTCACACTCAAGTAGCTATCTAGTCCCCTGCGAATAACAAAATGTTCGACTCTCTCGTTATAAATTCAAGCATAGGGTTGTTCTTCGTTCATGATCATGCTTTCAAATGTCATGAATTATATATCAGCTAGAAGTTCTGTATTGTAATGACATAACGTACCATTCTCCGTTTTCGCGTCCAAAACCACTGCGCTTGATGCCTCCCCAAGGTGCTTGAATGAAACACGGCTGCGAGCAGTTAATCCACACGACACATGTCCGGAAAGCCTGGACATAGAAGGCAGAATATTCACGATCTATTACGCTCTCTCTCTGACTGAGAAAGTGTATATACAGAATAGCTTTTGCAGTTTGGATCTCACCTTGCTCACACGATCACACCTCTCCTCGTCGTTGGAGATCACAGCAGCTCCTAAGCCATAGCTACGAACATCCATGGAAAGGTCAGGTGAGAAAATGGATCAATTGGATAATTGAAACATTCACGGAAACAGAAAGTACAGATGTATGTAGTAACTAACTGGGTGTCATTTGCCATGTCAATTGCTTCATCTTCAGTGCTAAATGTTTTGACACACAGAACAGGTCCAAAAACTTCCTCTCTCCAGATTTCCATGGAGCTCGTCACATCAGTTATAATGGTCGGTTCGATGAAGAATCCCTTTTTCAAATGCTGCCATCCGTTGAAACATAAAATATTACAGTTCATAAAGTCGAATTAATCGGAAAAAGGAGTACTGGAAAGTGAAATTCATGAAGTACCTTTGGACGATCACCACCAATTAAGATAGTGGCACCTTCACTTTTAGCAGTTGAGAGATGAACTTCAGAACTTTCTCATACTGAATAAAAAAGCAGGAAATCAGCCAAAGAGTTCAAGGTTTACAGAGAAAATACGAGTTTCATACCAAACGTAAACTAAAAGGTTCATTTCCCAGATAACACCAGGATAACAGTATTGTAAGTTTGACAGAGATGTACTTTGAGAACCACAGTTGCCCCATTCCATAAATGCATGAAAGGAAAAAGAAGTAGAAATTTACTCTACTAGAAGAACGCTTTACCTGCCCTGCACTGACAACTGGACCAAGCCTAGGGGTGGGCACTCATCCGCCTCATCCGCCTCACACCGCACCGGACCAAGAAGGATGTAGGCTTGGTCCAAGCCTACATCCTTCTTCAAATGGATCTGATATTTTGATGTTTTTTGTCCATTGGACAATCCGGTCAAGCAATTCGGCTGCTATGCTTTCCTGGGCAGAAAGTTTCGTATAAATTATCAGACCACATATACAAATAAAAGGCGAGCCAGGAACTGTAATGAACAACGAACCATGTAAAATACTAAAAGGGCTCATGCCAGGGTCACTTACATGTACAATAAGACGGGATGTAGCACTGCAGATCTGTCCACTCGTACAGAAGCATCCGAACATGATCCATTCAGCAGCTGTTGAATGCAAAAACAGGCGAATCAGTGTAAAACATGCATAAGGAATATAAATCATCACAGACTAGTCTTACTACTTTCACAGGAGCCTTTGTTGCCGAAAAAATAAGATACTGGAATATGAGCGATCAAATTTGTAATTATCTGAGGGAAGTAACCTTTATCAAGATCTACATCCTCAAACACAATGATTGGGCTCTTTCCACCAAGCTCCATAGAGACAGCTGTCAAGAAGTTGTGAATGGCAACAATCAAGTAATGAATACGAGAATCTACACAGAAACAAAACGTTAGCATTACCTTAACTAGTTGGGCTGCAGCAGTCATTACGCGGCTTCCGGTGGTTAAGCTTCCTGTGAATGCAATCTGTCAAGCATTACAGTCAATACATCAACACATGGATGTAACCAAAGATGAATTTTAAGAATTGACGTCAAAGAATATACAACAGGAAGAATGTTAATAGATTAATAACCTTGTCGACATTGGGATGAGCAGCCAAAGGAGCACCAGCTTCGGTGCCCAACCCAGTTAGAATTTGAGGACACCACTAGGAAGACCAACCTCTTGACAAATTTCTGCAAGCTCCAGGCAGGTACTGGAGCAGAAAACATTTTAACTGGTTCAGTGGGAAACAACCAAGAACAAGGTGACAGATTTTCAGGTAATTTGATACATACAGAGATGCCAGCTCAGATGGCTTCAGGATTACAGTGCACCCAGCAGCCAAAGCAGGAGCAACTTTCCACGTAGCCATCAATAAAGGGTAATTCCTTCACAAAGAGGGAAAATATAAGATTCAGCAAACCAAAGAAAACAAAATCTCAAAGGATCAATGGAATTTTTTTACTCAACCTCTCCCTGAAAAGAACATTTCAGTAGAAATGCCAGGATTGAAAGAAAAGCACATGAACTCAAATGCCTTGCAGAAGAAAATCTCAAAGCAACAATGAACATAAATTGACATCAATGCTTAATCTAATTTATCGACCTACAGTAGCATTTTAGACATTGGACAAGTATATATTTCATACAAAATTTCGATATTGCAGTTCAGCCAATTTTAGAAGGAGATAAATTATAACAAGCAAAACCACCAAAAAACAAAGAGTAACTAAGCAAAAAGTAAAATTAAGTACCAAGGAATGATCATTGCAACAACTCCAATGGGCTCCTTGAGAACATAGCTTCTGAATGTTTCCATGGGAAGGGAAACAGGAGTCTTCTGCTTCGAGTCTAGGCCTTCAGCCATGTCCGCATAGTACTCAAAGCATCCAGCCACATCATCCTAGGCATAATAAGAGCAAAAAAAAGCGAGTAATAAGGCAACAGAATTCCATACAGGCAAGAACATCTGTATTTAGCAAAGATATCAAATGCATACCATGTCAGCTGCTGCTTCATCGTAAGGTTTCCCACTATCAATTGATTCAAGTTTCGCTAACAAAGGTTTCTTCTCTTTTATCTGCACGCCAGCATCGACATAGCATATAAGAAGTTAGTGTTCTTCATTCTCAGGAAAGGACCACAAAATTACAGTGATCATTTCTAGGATAAATTGAGTGCTGAATGGAGAAATAAACAATAGCTAGACAACCACAATTACGTATCAGTTGTAAATGAATTCTAAACAGATTTCAATTGTATATCACTGTTCTTGAACACGTTGATCATGAACTGTTAGCCTGACCATTTCGAATCTTGTCACGATTTTTGAAATTTCTTAAACCTGTACTCTAAAAACCCCTTCACAACAGAAGCTCAGAACATGATACGCGATCATATCAACCTTAGCAGCAATGGAACGCAGGTACTTAGCACGAGAAGCAGAAGACGCAAACGCCCAATCTTTGCCTTTGCTTCTGTTGAAAGCTCTCCGAGCAGCTTCCACTGCAGTCTCCACATCTTCGGTAGTAGCAGCTGGGATATCACCTGGAAAATTCGAATTTGAAAATTATCCCTATCATCACTTTGTCAAACACAATCCAAGCATCCAATCAACAAAAAACAGACGCCTTAAGACAACAAAATTCAAACCGATGATCTCTTCTTCAGTGGAAGGGTTGATGACGGGGATGCGTTTGTTGAGGACTGGCTGCCTCCACTCCCCGTCGACGAAAAGCTGCCTCGTCGGAATTGGAACTCCCGCCATGTATCTGTTCATTAGGCCCGTGGCTGAAACGATGAAGTGATGCAGTTGGATAGAGGAATTGAAGCGCTGAAGGAGAGAAAGAAGGATGAATTGATTGAGCTGTCCCATGACGTTGACTCCCGCGGCGATCAGTCATCTTGTTGCGAGATTGAATTCCTTGGTAGCAGACAAGGACGTTCAAAAAGAGACAAGAATTTCGAAATCAAGGTATAAAGACTGACCATGACTTCTCGGCTAGCTTATTGCTCCGACATTTGTGCTCTGAGTGAGGAATTCCGCCATGATCACCGACCTGATAAGTTTGCGCAATGAAATAAAATGGGAATCTGCCATCTTTTTTTCCCGGTTATTAAACCACTACACGAATTAGACGGATTTGAAAATCGGCGTACTTTGAAAACAACTTGTTTTGAAATTCCTATTAATAGGTAAAGATTTAGAAACTGTGACCAAATATTTAAACCAAATTCAAGATTATTTTAATTTTTTTTTTTGGTTCAGCCATCACATTATTTTAATTTTGGACAATTTACGGTTAATATAATAAAATTTAGGGATAGTGCAGTTATTTCTTGAAGCACAAGGCTAGAAATGGATAGCTGGTTTCAAAGCAAACAGAGTTGTACAATTTCACTGATGTTTGAAATGATGCACATACAATGTCACAATTCAGCTGCTCAAGTTATATAGCTCTAAGTTGCTAGACATAACTGCTCAACCTTACAGTTGATTTCATATACACCAAACCGAACCCTTCCCTTTTATTCTAGTCCTCGTTCGAGCTAAACTGCAGCGTTCTAAGAAGTCCTTTACAGCTTTGCTGGAGATTGGTACCAGCCCCATGGATCATTGGAGATGTACTTGGTTACTTGCTTCACACTCAAGTAGTTGTCCATTCCCCTGTCAACAACAAATCGAAATAACAGAGGTTCATGAAAATGTCGGTACTGTCTCAATACAACTTGATGTCGAGTAAGCGAAGGAAAGGGCTGTTCTTTTTTCACGTTCATATCATGTACCAACATGTCGTCAACTGGGCACCATACGTTTCGTTTCAAGTATCTAACTTTTCGAGAGTTTGATCAAGTGTCGCTCATCATCTAGATTCAAACATTCACCTATACGAGAAATAGAAATGAGAGACGTACCATTCTCCGTTTTCACGTCCAAACCCACTGCGCTTAGGCCTCCCCAAGGTGCTTGACAGAAACATGGCTGCGAGCAGTTAACCCACACGATACCTGACCGAAAAGCCTGGACAAAGAAGGCAGAAGATTTAATCAGATAATCTCCCTCTTTAAGATTGAGAAAGTCTACAACATTAGCTTTTTAGTTTGATGCTCACCTTGCTTACACGATCACACCTTTCCTCGTCGTTAGAGATTACAGCAGCTGCTAAGCCATAGCTGTGAACATCCACATTCAACAAGGAATAAGTTTGTGGCCGTAAATTAAACAGTAGTAGCTACTACAGAAAGTACTAGTTCGTGACGTGCCGTGTATCATTTGCCAAGTCGATGGCTTCATCTTCAGTGCTAAATGTTTTGACACATAGAACAGGTCCAAAAACTTCCTCTTTCCAAATTTCCATGGAGGTGGTCACATCAGTTATAATGGTTGGCTCGATGAAGAAACCCTTTTTCAAATGCTGTCATTCATTGGAACATAAAAGTTACAGTTCTTAAAGTCTGATTTTAAAGAGACAGACGAGTATCCGCAGGCAAAATCATGAAGTACAAGTACCTTTGGACGATCACCGCCTGTTAAAATAGTGGCACCTTCACTTTTAGCAGTTGAGATGAATTTCATAACTTTCTCATACTGGATATTAAAGAAGACAATCAGAAACGAGTCAGAAGTGAGTTCAAGGTATACACAGAAAGTTGTGAATCTATTTGAGAACACTTAATGATCACTTACCTGCCCTGCACTGACAACTGGACCAAGCCTACAGCCTTCTTCAAAAGGATCTGATATTTTGATGTTTTTGACCCATTTGACAAGCCGGTCGAGAAATTCAGTGGCTATGCTTTCCTGACAGATTAGAGCAGATATAAGTTCCCCTCATAAATGGTCTGACCAGGCATATTGATAAAAGGTCAACCAAGAACTGTGATAATCAGAATACCAAAAATACTAAAAAGCTCATGTCTTCCACATCTATACAGGAAAATAATGAGACAATGTACCCTTAAGTTCAAAAATTCTACATCAGGTTGCTTTATCTGAGTTAAGGCATACGAATCTAACAAATAACGAGTTCAACTGATCATCATGTTCTGCACCAAACATTGGTAGACCCTGAACCAAGTTTCAGCATCCAACAAGTGCAGCAAGTCCATCACAAGTCGCAGGAAAGTTGGTCATTCAACCGAATATACGATGGACAAAAGCACGGGCGAAACATGTCTTATCTAACATAATGTTCTTCAAATAAAATGGTTGTTCACATTTTTTGAGGCACATAATAAGAACTCTAGATAAGAAAACAAGAACTAATATTGAAGCCTTCTATTATTTGCCCAAAATATGCAATCCTAGACTCCTAGTCTAAGGCAAACCATAGTTTGGGGACCTACTGTGCTTAGAAGGCATAGGCATAGAGCAATCTCAGAGAACAACAAAGCTCAACAATATAGGAAAAAATCGAAGCTTCTACTGAATGGAGAGAAGCAAAAATGTAGCACTTGGCAGTTGGAAGCAACCCCAACCACACAGACATAACCCCCTCCACCAGACTCACGCACTTACATGTACAAGAAGACGGGATGTAGCACTACAGATCTGTCCATTGGTCCAGAAGCATCCAAATGCGGTCCATTCAGCAGCTGTTGAATGGAAACCAGATGAATCGAAGTAAAGTATGTTCACAGGTACCAAAGTTGCAAGAAAAAAAGGCTCTACGAAGCTGGAATATATGGTAAGGAGCTAACCTTTATCAAGGTCCACATCCTCAAATACAATAATTGGGCTCTTCCCACCAAGCTCCATAGAGACAGGCTGTCAAGAAGATAGGAATGAGTATGACAGTCACATTCAATTGAGCAAATAACCCGTAAAGAAATAAATCACTAGCATACTTTGACCAATTTTGCTGCAGCAGTCATTATACGGCTACCAGTGGCTGAGCTCCCAGTGAATGCAATCTGCCAACCATTAATGCATGCATAATGGAAGATGAAATATGAAATTTATCGTCAAAGATGAAATTCAATTCGGCAAGAATGTTACCTTGTCAACATTGGGATGAGCCGCCAAAGGAGCGCCAGCTTCAGGGCCCAACCCAGTTAGAATGTTGAGGACACCACTAGGAAGACCAACCTCTTGACAAATTTCTGCAAGCTCCAAGCAGGTCCTGGAGTAACAAACATTTTAACAGATTTAGAACGCAAGTAAACTAAGACTGAGGAGAAAGATTTTCAAGTAACTCAAAATACATACAGAGATGACAGCTCAGATGGCTTGAGGATTGCAGTGCACCCAGATGCCAAAGCAGGAGCCACTTTCCATGTGGCCATCAACAAAGGGTAATTCCTACAACAAAGAGGGAAAATCAAATATTCAGCCAACAAAAGAAAGCAGAATCACGTGTAAGATTATCGAGGAAACATTAGGTGTTAATCGATATTCAAAGATCCACCTCTCAAGGTCAATGTTGCACAAGAAAATGTCAGTGGAAGTGACTGCTTACATAAAAAGCTTAGAAACTCAAATGCCTTTTAATGAAATATCAGAGCAGTAATGAAAAAAACCTTCGACAACATCAATGTTTAATTTAAGTAATGACCAGGATGGTAACAGTTTGGCATGATCTTCCAAATTCAAGTATTGTCATCACTCTTATCATGATTTCAAACAAAAGGGAAAGCAACACTTGGACAAGGATATACAGTTCATTGAAACTTTAACATTCAAGATCTCCGCTGAAAGCAGCAAAATATCATGTATGATTTAATGAGGTAATTTCCGAACAATATCCATCAATATTCAACATCCTAACCGCAATTGCATCAATCTTAAGCTCTATCAATCTCAGTTGGAAACTACTCTTAGCAAGAAAATCACAGAAACTCATTCCCTTTAAGGAAACCTCAAAGCAGCCATGTTTGAGCTTATAAATTGAACACGACAGTAGCAGTATAGACATTATTACACTGTGAAATCTTCCAAATCAATTATGGTCTCATGATCATTATAAAAACTTGAGATACCACATATCAGAGAAGTAACTAACAAAATTCCACCAGAAAAGGAAATGAAGTTACCAGGGAGTGATCAAAGCAACAACTCCAATAGGTTCCTTAAGAACGTAGCTGGTGAATGTTTCCATGGGGAGAGAAACAGGAGCTTTCTGCTTCGAGTCTAGACCTTCTGCTAGGTCAGCATAGTACTCAAAGCATCCAGCCACATCGTCCTAAACAACAACAATGAAGAATCAAATAAGGCAACAGAATCAAATAACAGTAGCGAAAATACCAAATGCATATAATAATGTACCATGTCCCATGCTGCTTCATCGTAAGGTTTCCCACAATCGATCGATTCAAGTTTAGCTAACAAATCCTTCTTCTCCGTTATCTGCACACGCCAGATTAGACCCAGAAGTCAGTGTTCATCTTTTATCACTAAACTTGGCAAAACTCAAGACCCTTTTTCGCAACCTTAGCAGCAATAGCACGCAAGTACTTAGCACGAGAAGCTGAAGACGCAAAAGCCCAATCTTTGCCTCTGTTTTTGTTGAAAGCTCTCTGGGCAGCTTCCACAGCGACCTCCACATCTTCGGCGGTAGCAGCTGGGATATCACCTGGTAAATTGGAGTCCTTCCCAACTCGTCAGTTTCTCTGGTGATTCAAGAATCGTATAAAAAAGCGATGGAGGAGAGCACAAACCGATGATCTCTTCGGTGGAAGGGTTAATGACGGGGATGCGTTTTTGAGGACAGGTTGCCTCCACTGTCCGTCGATGAAGAGCTGCCTATTCGGAATCGGAATTGCTGCCATGTATTTGGTTTGTTCTCCTTCCTTCCTGCTTCAATTTGATAACTGTGATCAGAAATTCAGAAGTGAGAGTGAGGTTGAAATGATGAAGTGGATGAGGGAGTGGGCAGATGAAATGAAGAAATGATTGTTCGGGTCCCGAATCCCAAGTTTGAATCAGGGAACTTGATTTGTTTTTTTTTTTTAGGTTAATACACTTTTTACCCCTACTAGCAAAGTTAAAACATACCCATTTACTATTTTCTAACCGATTTAATACCCTATACTTTGAAAATTTTAACAAATATGCCCCTCAGTTTAACTTTTCATCTATTTTTCATCTGATGTGTTGATTATACGTGTCATATCATATTATTTGTGCACCTTATCATTGTTTGGAATGTTCACAATCGAAAATTATTTAAATTAGAAAGAAAAATAAAAAGGAATACCACAAACACCTCTATACATAATAGTGATTATAATGTGTTTTTCCTTTATCTTTTCTTTTTAATTTAAATATTTTTACCTTGTGGACATTCCAATTAGCGATGTTGTGGAAAAATAATATGATGTTGTACGTATAATCAACTCATTAGACGAAAAATAGATGAAAAGATAAATGGAAGGACATATTTGTTAAAATTTTCAAAATAGAGGGTGTTAAATCGGTTAGAAAATAGTAAAAGAGTATGTTTGTTAACTTTGCATAGTAGAGGGGCAAAAAGGTGCATTAACCCAATATTTTATTATATTTTTATAACATGTTAATGGTGATGTAATAAAGTGGACAAAATATGTTACCTCCAGTAGTACTAAATCGTAAAATAATTCAAAAGTTCAGGATCAATCGGCAATAATTTAAAGTTTCAAAACCACTTTAGACTCAGAATTTCAGGATGTGTGGAGTATTTGACTCACAACCTATATGACTGTTACTTTGCTGGTTTCCATTCCTCCTGGAATATCATTCTAGCCTAGTGATTCAACATCTTATATGTCTTATCAAATTCATGGACTCCATATCTTAGCTTGTGGCCCTTGTTATCGAACATGAGCCGAGATCTCAACATCTCTTGTTATTGAATCATGTAGTTGTGATCGTGTAAGTACAACATCACCAAAGTTATTGACGATATTTGTGTTGAGCCATGCAGTTGTTTCTCATCAACGGTTGGATATTCATTTATGTGTGCTTACTTTTTTTATTTAAATGGGTTGAAATGAGCTGGTATAAGACGAAACTACTCATCCAAGTATACTCGATCCTTTGTGATAGAGCTTCTTGCTTTCTGGGACACATATATTGTTGGTGTTCTTTTTCTGTTGTTTTATAGCTAGGTGGACATGTACAAGGGGATGTTGAGTTGTTACTATCCAAGAGCAGTTGAACAAGTCCCTTGCATTCAATGAGAGCTTTCTTTGAAGAAATCCTTCACATGCGGATTCATGCTCCATCATGGCGCTTTAAGACGGTTCGCCGTTTAGGTAATAGGATCACCCATTACGTGGCACAAATAGCCCTGACTAACCTCCCATGGGTCATGGAGGTAGACTTGATCTCCTGGGTTGGGACTTGATTTTCCTTTCTACTTATGCTTGCTATCTTGATGTCTCCATTGGAGCTATCTATGGGGAAAAAAATTATGGGAATTAAATTTTGGACCAACCCATATTTAAAAGGGAAAATAGCATTTTGTCCCCTCTACTTTGCCAACTTAACATATAGTCCCCCTATACTATAAATCACTATTTTTACCCTCTCCTACTTCAACTACTTTGCCATTTGGATCCTTCCATTCCAACTTTAGTCTTCTTAACATTAAATCTGGACGCATCCGCACACCAACATGAAGAGATATCGAATCTAGGAGATGAAGAGTTGGTCAGGAAGGTAAATTAGAACTATATCACGAAGAGTATGAAGGGTTTAAAATGACACATTTTATTCGTCAATTTCATCCTATATAATTATATATATTTGTATTTCTAATTTAAAAATGCTTAGCAAGCTAGTACATGGTTGTTGGAGCTAACGTGGTGTACTGAATGTACATATATTAACGTCGAAGACAAAAGTTGTAATGGGAAGACCCAAACGACAAAGTGGTGGAAATAAGAGGAGTCTAATGAGCAATTTATAGTGTAGGAGACTAGTTTTTAAGTTGGCAAATTAGAGTAGGTTAAAGTGCTATTTTCCCTATATAAAATTATAATTTCATAATGACCTAATCTGGGTAGAAATCTAAACAATGACGTACTAGGGAGCCAAGGGGAGCCATGAATCCTCCTTTTCTCAGCACCGAGTGTAAAATAGTATGTAAGATTTAGGGTCGTTTGGTATAGGGGAAATTCAGCTGTGTTTCTTGAAACTCTGTATTCTGAGATATCCTTGTTTGTTTACTGTCTAATGGAGTTGGGGTTTTGTATTTCAGATACCCAGAGTTTCTTATTTTCTCCAGAATGTGTATTCTGACAATTTCTACTTTTATCAGAAATTCTGACTTCCCCCAAATAAATAATGGGACCCACTGTCTTCCCCTCCTATTTTCTTTACCAAATATACATACCAAACAATGTAATTTAACATCCTCCAACTTTTAACAAACACTTTTCCACCATTCTCCTATTTTCATATTTCCCCTAATTCTCAATTCCCCGTACCAAACGACGTGTTTTTGAAGATTGGCATCGGGTATTTGAAGTTCAACTCCCTCGTATACCAATCCTGATTGCTCCATTATAATCCAAATGATCATTATGTGATTATGTATGATATCTAATATAATTAATGGTTACCTTGAAGTTGTGATGTATGTTATTTTTAGGGATCACACACAGGGATCACACATTATTTAAATTCTGCAAACACTAGACAGTCTAGACTCATTTTAACGATTGTTTGCTGGTTTTTGTGGAAACCAGGAATAAAGTAAAGTTTTAGCTATTTCTCATCACTCATGAATTATTGTCACACCAGATACGCGGTTGGATGTTGATTGTGCATGACGCACATCCCGAGAACATACTTCTATGCTTGGTCGGCTCGCGAAGATGGAAGTGTAAATCTTTTGTAAACGGACACTTCTAGAGTGGGTGTTCCTTAACTCGGATGGTTCAGTTAATTTGGAGATGAGTTACTTAACCACAAATGGCTTGATTAGAGATAGTGTTGGGCATGTCTTGACAACCTACAACGAGTGCATGTGTGTGTGTTCGATAACCCCAAACAGAGTTAAGTGCGGCTATAATAGGTCTTCTAACCGTTTGGGAGAAATGATACTAGAGAATACAAGTGCAACTTGACTCCCGAAGGGGCCTACCAACAATCCGTTGTTGTGTACTAAATTCATTGTAAGCTGATGCAGATATAGCTGTATATGAGGTGAGCCGAACTTTAACTAAGGTCGGGCTCGGGCTCGGGCTCGGGCTCGGTTTACGAGCTCGAATAGACCAACTAGGTTGCCTTGGCTCGAGCTCGTCTCAAGCTCGACTCGTTTACGATGTTAAACGAGTCTGGCTCATTTATAATGCTAAATGAGCCAAATTTGAGCCAGACTTAGCTCATTTAGCATTAATGAATATAAAAAAAATAATAAAATTCAACATTCTACAAAAATACGATATAAGTACTACAAAATATTCAAAATATAAAAAAAAATCACAAATTCACAATTCACACATATTGAATATGCTTAGTTCCCCAAGCTTGACAAATCGTCAAAGACTATCGTATTAGGGAACATGGAGTAACAAACTCATATGCTCTAATTAGTTGATTAGATAAATTCTTTTAACTATGTTTAACGAAGAATAAATTCTTTAATTAACATTTACCAATGTACTGCCCTAGTGGCAAAGGATCTGCGTCCAAACTTTTAAGTTTGGAACAGTTCCAAACCTACTAGCCCGAGGGGCATTTTCACCATTTTTAAAATATAAACAAACCCTATTCCTAAGTCTCCTTCTTCGTCCAAGCTGAAACAGCCGCCGACCATAAAAACGACCGTCTCCTCTTACCTCCGCCACCTCACCCTCCACGCACACCTCGTTGCCTCGTTCGAACCCCTCCCTCCTCCGATTACGTCTCCTCCTCTCTTATCCAGTGACCTCCTTCCTCGAAATCCACCGCCGTGATGGAACCTCTGTGTCCTTTGGATCTAGATCTAATCAGAGACGATGACTTCAATTGGGTTACGAGATGGAGGTCGGAAGCAGGGGAGATGGGATTTCTTGTTCACGATGGACATGGCAGTTGTGCGGGGCAGTGGAGCCGTGGAGGCATGGCAGTTGTAGCCTCGGAGCAACGGCGGCGGAATATCCGAGGCAAAGCAGATGCGATGGCGGCCAAAACTAAATCCCTGGTCAGTTAACTGAATGTGCTCCTTCTTCTTCATCTTCTTCTTCCTAACAGTTTCAAGCAATTGGGTGATGCTATTTGCAGGGAGATTCAGGCTGGCTCCATTGGCAAACAGGAAGCTGGAAGGGAGGGATTCAAGACAAGAATTGGCATTCAAGTCCAACGAGGAAGTAACAGTTCAAGTGAGGACCATACCACTGGATTTGTCAAATATTAAAGTTCAGTGACTGATTTGTCAAATATTAAAGTTCAGTGACTGATTGTCAAATATTGAAGTTCAGTGACTGATTTGTCAAATATTAAAGTTTATTGACTGATTTGGCATGTTTTCAAAGTTGAGTTACTAAGGGCCCGTTTAGTATCACTTTGCTTTCACTTTGTTTCCACTTTATGTTTTCTAATTCCAAAAAATAAAATAAAATCATGTTTAGTAACACTTTACATTTATTGATTTGGAAACATGTTTTGAAAACAAGAGCTATTATTGAAAGTGGAAAAAAGTCGTTTCCACAAAAGTGATTGTTGATTTTGATTTTTAAAAAAGACCAGGAAAAAAACGGAAATGACTAATAGCCCACTCTTCAATATGTATCTCTGACTTTTTATTTTCCTTATAATTTTCTGTTATTTTTTAACACCATTTATGGAGTAACTTTCTCAACAACCCTGCACCAGCCTTTTAAAAGCTAACAAATTTTTCACTATTTCCCATACTATAATTTCCACCAGCTGTCTCTTAACTTCTGAACTTCTGATTCTCTGCAGAGTAAAACATTTTCCTATTTTAAATATTCTAAAGCTTCTGTTACATAAAACATGGGTTTGGAAAATATCCTAAAGCCATTAGAGAGGGAGCTATCGTTACTTCTTCATTGTTTACTAATGCTGTCACATTTTCAATTCATAAATCATTTTGTTTTTATTCATATAGCATGGGTTGGACAATCCATAATTTCATCATGTTACATGCTACAAGAGATGAGTTGTTTGATCGATTTCCAGATAGTGATGCGGAAGATGCAACAGTTGAACCATTCATAGCAACGGAATATATCAACAATTCATCTCAAATAAGAGAAATGACTGAAAGACGTGATTCAATCGCAAACAAAATATGGAATAATCATCAAAGTGCTTGAGTGACTCGGTGATTCATCATACGTAAAGGAAGTAGTTGGTAGCTAGGTTATTTTTGGACTGAAATTAGTCTTCCAATAATGTTCATTTAAACACAATTTCGATTTCAGTTTTCAATTAAAAAAAAAACAAAAGTGTGCCAACTAAACATTTTTTCACTTTCAACTTTCACTTTGATTGCAATTTGTGTTTGTTTCCAAATTGTCTTTGTTTTTGAATCAAACCAAAATTGATACTAAACAGGGGCTAATATATCACATATTAAGTTCAGTGACTGATTGTAGTTTGGGAATTTTTAGTAACATTAAAATGTGAAATTTTGGTTGTTGAAATAACATATAATTATATAATCGGATCCTTGGTTATCTACTAAATAATCTTGTTAACTAGTTAACAACTTGATAACTCGTTAACTCCATTGGTTAACTAGTTAACTTGATAAGTTAATTAGTTAACTCGAGTAGATAACTAGTTAACTCGAGTAGATAGCTAGTTAACTTGATAAGTTAATTAGTTAACTCGAGTATATAACTAGTTAACTCGAGTAGATAACTAGCTAACAAGATTATTTAGTAAAAATGAATGTTACAATTAAAACGGTTGGTTAACTAGTTAACTCGATTGGTTAACTAGTTAACTCGATAAGTTAAGTAGTTAACTCGAGTAGATAACTAGTTAACTCGAGAAGATAACTAGTTAACTTGATCGGTTAACTAGTTAACTTGATAAATCATGATGTTAAACAAAAAGTTAACTAGTTATCTGCTGATAAGTAGATAAGTTAACTAGTTAACAACTTGGTAACTAGTTAACTCGAATGGATAACATGTTAACTAGTTATCTGTTGATAATTAGTTAACTGTAAAAACTCAGGTTAACTAGTTATCAATAAAAAAATATCGTTAACAAGTTATTAGTAAAAATCAGGTTAACTAGTTAACGTGTTCTCACCGGAAAAGTCATCGGAGTTTGTTCGGTCTCCGGAGCCTCGCCGGAAAAATAACCGGAAAATATGTTAGCTAACTAGTTAACTGTAAAAATCCAAGTTAACTAGTTAACTAGACGTCGTCGGAAAGGTCACCGAGTTTGATTGGTCGCCGGAAAAGTCACCAAAAAATTTCACGAAAAAATCATCGGAAAATCGTCAAAAAAGTCACCGAGACGGTCACGGAAAGTCACCGGAGATGGTCACCGGAAAATCACCGGCGGCGGTGACCGGCGACGGCCGCCGGCGATGATGATCGGCAAGGGGGCCGACGACAGTACTACTGTCAACATAAAGCATTAAAGGAAAATAATAAATAATAATAAAATATAATAATAAAATATTTAATTAAATATAATAATTAAATTGTTTGTGTAAAGTCCTAAATGCCCCTATTAAATCTGAACCATTAGATTGGTCAAAGGGTCAAACTAGATCTAATGGTTGGAGTTGAGTTTGGAACTTTCCAAACCTGGAAAGTCTTGGACGTGGATCTGATGCCCTGCCCTAGTTTGATTTTAATTATTTTTTAATTGGTCGATATTAATAGATAGCTCACAAGTTACAACCGAGCCGACTCGCAAGCCTAATTTGGTTCACTAGCCTGCCGAGCCGACCAACATATTAGCTCGAACTCATCTCATTTACCTTACGAGCCTATTCACAATTGCCAGCTCACTTACTTGATGCATATAATCTTCCTATTTCTAATTCTTTGTTATCCTATTGATCACATTATTATTATATAATAATAGAATCACTTGATAGTGAATAAAGGTTAAGCACAGTCGGCCTAAATTTTTTGTACCAAAAAGTAAATAAATTATTATTCAGCCGACAAAAAGGCGCTAAATATACCACACATTTAATTCCTTACCATTACCATTTATATATTTTCCATTTTGAACCCGCCATTCTTTTCGGCCAGTCCCGCAATTTTTGTCTAATGACAAATTCGTCAGAATTACAATTCTAGACAGTACAATGAATGCGTAATATTTTTGTTATCAAAATTAGATAACGTAAAAAAACAAAAACAGCACCCAGTCGGATTTACGGCACTGTACAGAAACCCCTTTGAATTACAGACAGCTGGAAATCCAGAAGAGAAGAATCTCCGTAATTAAACAGAATGAATATAGAATTAGAGATTCCTCTGTAACAAAAAAAAAAAATAACAAATTTGATTACTATTACATTTTACCTTTTTAACCCTTTACTACCTACTTAATTACCCAGTAACAACCATCAATAAATAACCCCATTTTTCTTTGTAAAAAATTTACAGACCTTCAATTCAAAGAACAACAATGGAGTTGAGTCAGCAAAAGAAAAGAACAACAATGGCAACAAGCACTGTCTCATTTCCCGACCCTGGTAAGTAATTAATTAATTTACAAATCCCTTTTCAGCTTTTCTCTCTTTATAAAAATTTACAGTTAATTTCCTTGTAACGTTTCAGATCGTGTGAAAACAGAGGAGGAAGAAGAAGAAGTAAACGACAACCCAATCGAGCAAGTCCGGCTGACGGTACCCATAACCGACGACCCGACCCAACCGGTCCTAACATTCCGGACATGGGTCCTCGGGATTCTAGCCTGCGCTCTTCTGGCATTCGTGAATCAGTTCTTCGGGTACCGTCAGAATCAGCTTTCTGTCGGCTCTGTCACGGCTCAAATAGTTGTCCTTCCATTGGGGAAACTGATGGCGGCTACTCTTCCGACAAAGAAGATTAGATTCCCGTTCTCCGACAAGACTTGGTCGTTGAATCCAGGGCCGTTTAATATGAAGGAGCATGCTCTGATCACAATCCTTGTTAGCTGCGGAGCAAGTGGGGTCTACGCTATCTACATTATAACCATGATCAAGGCGTTCTACAAGAGGCAGCTTCATCCTGGAGCTGCTTTCCTTCTGGCGCAGACGACTCAGTTGCTTGGATACGGATGGGCAGGGCTGTTCAGGAAGATCCTTGTCGATTCTCCGTTCATGTGGTGGCCATCGAATCTCGTTCAGGTAATTCAAATCAATCACATATAACAGTCGTCCAAACTTGATTGGTTATTTAATTACTAGCATTATAAGCACTCCACATCTGATTCATTCAGGTCTCTCTGTTTGAGGCGCTCCACGAGACGGACAAGAGGGTGAGAGGTGGAGGCATGACAAGGCTTCAGTTCTTCATGACCGTATTCGTTTGCAGCTTTGCTTACTACATCATTCCAGGCTACTTGATGCCATCGATTTCGACCATCTCTGTTATCTGCTTAGTATGGACTCGATCTGTCACAGCGCAACAAGTTGGTTCGGGGCTTAACGGACTTGGACTAGCGAGTTTCGGGCTTGATTGGGCGACGGTTTCGAGCTTCCTTGGTAGCCCTATAGCCTACCCATTGCATGTGATTTTCAACTCATTTTTTCGGGTTTCTGGTGTTGATATACGTGGTGCTTCCGATCGCTTATTGGGGGAACTTTCACAATGCGAAGCGGTTCCCGATCTTCTCTTCGAACACGTTTGATGGTTTGGGTCATCCGTATGACATCGATAGGATTATCGATGCCAAGGATTTCCAAATCGATTTGAAGGCTTATGATAGCTATAGCAAAGTCAACCTTTCGATCTTCTTTGCATTTGTGTATGGGCTTAGCTTTGCTACCTTGACTGCTACTATTTCACATGTTGCTCTCTTTGATGGCAAGTAAGTACTCAAGTTGGTTCATTATTACATTGGGAGTTAACAGGATTCGATGTCTAGATGTGTATGTAACCGTGTGTCGATGTGTGTAGGGTGATCTTGGACTTGTTCAGGAAGGCAACGGCAGCAAGCAAAGCTCGATTCGCAGATGTGCATACGAGAATTATGAAGAAGAACTATGAGGTTGTACCACAATGGTGGTTCATTTTGGTGTTGGGAGTGAGTTTTGTTTTGGCTTTGGTTGCTGTTGAAGGCTTTGATAAACAACTTCAACTTCCATGGTGGGGACTTGTTCTTGCTTGCATCCTTGCTCTGGTTTGCACTCTTCCCATTGGCATAGTTCAAGCCACCACTAACAATGTAAGTTGTGCACTCGATCACCACTCAATTACACCGATTTTTGGGTCGTTTTGGTATGGATAGTTGGTAAAAAATATAGTAGGACCAGTAATTTTGTTTGATAGGGGAGTAAATTTATTTTAATAAAAGTAGAAATTATCAGAATACACAAACTACAGATAATCAGAAACTAATTCAAAAACTCTACTACATCATACAATAAACAAACAAGAGTTTTCAACAAACTCAACGTGATAACAGAGCTAATGATAGGGTACAAAATATCCTATCATTAGCTCCGTTATGATTTGCAAAACTGGTGATGTTCATGTAGGTAATGAGATTAATTAACTATATATAAGTTACATAATACAATAATCAAAGTTTATAGTATCCCATACTAAGTACTAAAATGAAGTAAATCGTTCAAGATTTCAAGATTTCAAGATTTCTTCGACTTTATGACTGAATATTTTTCTCGATATGCATGCAGCAAGTCGGGCTGAACGTGATAACAGAGCTAATGATAGGGTACGCATACCCAGGAAAGCCACTAGCGAACGTGCATTCAAAACCTACGGCTACATAAGCATGTCACAAGCTCTATCATTCGTACAAGACTTCAAGCTCGGCCACTACATGAAAATCCCACCAAAGTCCATGTTCATCGCCCAGCTGGTCGGAACCCTAGTCGGTTCGACAGTCCACTTCGCCACAGCATGGTGGATCCTCTCATCAGTACCACACGTCTGCGACATCGACAATCTCCCTGAAGGCAGCCCGTGGACCTGCCCCGGATCCGACGTCTTCTACAGCGCATCCATAATATGGGGAGTCGTGTCGCCTCGCAGAATGTTCGGAGACCTCGGGATCTACAAAGAACAGTACTGGTTCTTCCTTGTGGGTGCCCTGGCTCCTGTTCCTGTCTGGTTTCTGTCTCGGAAGTTCCCGGAGAAGAGGTGGATTAAGCTGATTCACATGCCCGTGATTCTCGGAGCATCGAGCAGTATGCCGCCGGCGAGGGCTGTGCATTACTGGACATGGGCGGCGGTCGGAGTGTTCTTCAATTACTTTGTGTATAATAGGCACAAAGGTTGGTGGGCTAAGCATGCTTATATTTTCTCTGCTGCCATGGATGCTGGCGTGGCGTTTATGGGTATTCTTCTGTTCTTCGCGCTGAATACGTATGACGTGTATGGTCCTGATTGGTGGGGGCTTGAAACGTCGGACCATTGTACGTTGGCCAAGTGTCCTACTGCTCCGGGAGTTGTGGTCAAAGGTTGCCCTGCTGTCGTTTGACTTTTTTTTTTTAAAGTTGTTTGTTTGTTTGTTCTTTCCATCTGTTGTTACTTCCCTCGTCGTGACTCGTGCATATAATTTGGATGATATTTTCATTTTTTTCAGCGTACACAGTTTTAATTTTCGTTATTTTATTATTATTATTATTATCATTATTATGACGTCATCTCCAACTTCTTCTGTACAATTTCATCTTTAATATCCCTGTCTTTAGTGTAGAGCTGTCAAACGGGTGGGTCAAAGATCGGGTTTGGCGGATTGACTCATTGGGTTGGGAATGTATAATGTAATATATTCATCATATTGGACGTAAATTATATCATGATTTGCTTAGTTTGAACGTTTTTAAGATATTAAGATTGGACTAGCTTTGAAATGTTGGCTTTGATCAATTATATTTTTATTGGATTGAGTCGGGCTGAGTTAGGTCAGCTAATTTTTGACAACTCTACTTTAGTGTATCCAAACCCTTGGTTAACTTCTCCGAAATCCTTGTTCTCTGTCCAGTCAGAGGTGCTACTTTTGTCTCTCGACTCGATGTGGTCACTTAGTGTTTACACGCCCAACCAAGTTTTCTAGGTCGGGGCTTGATGGAGAGAGCACAACAACATGTGGCGAAGAAGGCATTAGAGGAGTATTAGAAGGCGTGGATGATGCCATTGAGTTAAGGACATTGCAAAAAAAAAAAAAACCCTAACAATAATAAAAGTGGAATCATTGGGGGTAATGGTTGCTTCCATCGACATTTTGATGGATAAATATGCTTTTAATACGCTGTAAAAAAATATTGGACTCTCATTATGTTGGGAGGCTCCAACCATGGTCACTACACTGTTAACTTCTATGAGTCAATACTGGACTTCAGTGTTTTTCTTGCATAAGCAAGTCATTAGGAAAGCGGAGAAGGTTTGTAGCGACTTTGATCTTTGGTCTCTTGGGGAAGGACGATCAAGACAAAACATCATTCATGACGCCTGTAACCAATTACGGTTACAAAATGATGTTTTTTTTATGAATTTGTCTAAAATTTTATTCATAAAAAAACAATGGAATGGCACTACAGCAAAACAACAGTCCACAGACTATAACTAAACGGGGAAAAAATACTATACTATTGCAACTCTGCTTCTCTCATCCTTGTCTCCAAAGGCAAAAACAAGGAGTTCTTGCTTACTCTCCTCTATCAAACTATGTACATCACTATACTCCCGCTGTCCAAAAAACCTTCTGCATTTCTCCAGCCAGACCCTGCATATAACTATTCTCCACAGCAACTTCTTGCATTTTTTTTATTGGAACAAATTGATGCATTTTGGCCTATGAATACAAGGGTAACATACCAAAGAATGATAGACATCTTCACTAAGGGTGTGTTTGGATAGATGAATTTCAGTTTGGTATTTGTATTTGATATTTCAAATTCCAAATTTTCTTGTTTGGTTAGAAACTAACTTGTGTATTTGAATTTGAATGAAATCCACTCTTATAGTTTTTAGTTGTATTTCAAATCCCCTCTTAAAAGTAGTGATTTCAAATTTCAAATACCAAATCCAATTACCAAATACCAAATCCAAATCACTCTACCCAAACACTCCTAATAAGTAAATTGGGCGAAATTTAAAAGCATATGGAATTGATCTCCTTGTGAAGAGTAAGAAAGTAGAGACTCGTTCGAGCGATTTGCTAGAAACATTTGAGACACTACAACAATATTCATTGCGCCTCAATCCATTAAAGTGTGTATATTTGGACAACTTCAAGCAAATTTTTTAGACTAATTAATAACCAGACGAGGGATTGAAGCGAATCTAGCCCAAATAGCCGTCAAAGCTAGCATGTCACCCCCAAGACAATAACAAAAGTTCAAGTATCTTCAGAAAAAATTACAACGATGAATCGCTTCATTCTGAAGACGCCGATCAATGTGACCCATTCTTTCGACTTCATTTAAATTTTCATTCTGCCAATAAAGATCCCGTAGAGATCGAAACAAAAGAAAGACAGAGGGAAACCGACTAAAATTTTGTACACTGTAAAATATGCATATCCATCTTATATTCATCCTAAAATAGTCTTCTTAATTCTTCCACCATAGTTTTATTTATAAGCACAATAAGGAAAGTAAACAACTAAGAAAAGAAAAGTCAAATGACAGCAGGGCAACCTTTGACCACAATCCCCGGAGCAGTAGGACACTTGGCCAACGCACAATGGTCCGACGCTTCAAGCCCCCACCAATCAGGACCGTACACGTCATAAGTGTTGAGCGCGAAGAACATAAGAATACCCATAAACGCCACGCCAGCATCCATGGCAGCAGATAAGATATAAGCATGCTTCGCCCACCAACCTTTGTGCCTATTATACACAAAGTAATTGAAGAACACTCCGACCGCCGCCCATGTCCAGTAATGCACAGCCCTCGCCGGCGGCATATTATTCGATACTGCGAGAATCACGGGCATGTGGATCAACTTAATCCACCGCTTCTCCGGGAACTTTCGAGACAGAAACCAGACAGGGACAGGAGCCAGAGCACCTACAAGGAAGAACCAGTACTGTTCTTTGTAGATTCCGAGGTCTCCGAACATTCTGCGAGGTGACACGACTCCCCATATTATGGATGCGCTGTAGAACACGTCGTAGCCGGGGCAGGTCCATGGGCTTCCGTCTGGGAGGGCGTCTACGTCGCAGACGTTTGGTATTGCTGAGAGGATCCACCATGCGGTGGCGAATTGGACAGTCGACCCGACTAGGGTTCCGACCAGCTGGACGATGAACATGGACTTTGGTGGGATTTTCATGTAGTGACCGAGCTTGAAGTCTTGTATGAATTGTAGAGCTTGTGACATGCTTATGTAGCCGTAGGTTTTGAATGCCACGTTCGCTAGTGGCTTTCCTGGGTATGCGTACCCTATCATTAGCTCTGCTATCACGTTCAGCCCGACTTGCTGCAAGCATATCGACAATAGTATTCAATCATAAAGTCGAAGAAACCTATAAATCCTAACTTAAAACCAACTAAGATATGTTATATAATGCTTAATTAATCTCATCACCTAATAATCAATCTCCTTTAGAGACATCACTGGCTTTGCAAATTATGACGGATCTAACGATGGGTATGCGTACCTTATCATTAGCTCTGTTATCACGTTCATTCTGACTTTTAGCTTCTAATAGTCTGTGTATTCTGAGAATTTCTACTTTTCTTAGAAATTTTGTCTCCCCCAGGCTCCAAACAGAGTTGTGTGGGTTCTACTATTCTCTTTATCAACTATACATACCAAACAAGACAATCTAACATTTCCGATTTTTTAACAAACATTTTCTCACCAGTCATCTATTCTCATTTTTCTCCTAATTCTCAATACCTTTATACCAAACGAAACGACCCGTAAATCAACGTACATCAGGGTATATATAATTGAGTGGGTGATCAAAGTGCAAAAACTCACAGTGTTAGTGGTGGCCTGAATTATGCCAATAGGAAGAGTGCAAACCATAGCAAGGATACAAGCCAGAACAAGTCCCCACCATGGAAGCTGAAGCTGTTTACCAAAGCCTTCAACAGCAACCAAAGCCAAAACAAAACTCACTCCCAACACCAAAATAAACCACCATTGTGGTACAACCTCATAGTTCTTCTTCATGATTCTCGTATGCACATCTGCGAATCGAGCTTTGCTTGCTGCCGTTGCCTTCCTGAACAAGTCCAAGATCACCCTACACATCGACACACACGGTTACATACACATCCAGACATCGAATCCTGTTAACCCCAAGGTAATAATTGACCAACATGAGTACTTACTTGCCATCAAAGAGAGCAACATGTGAAATGGTGGCAGTCAAGGTAGCAAAGCTAAGCCCATACACAAACGCAAAGAAGATCGAAAGATTGACCTTGCTATAGCTATCATAAGCCTTCAAATCGATTTGGAAATCCTTGGCATCGATAATCCTATCGATGTCATACGATTGACCCATCCTATCAAACGTTTTCGAAGAAAAGATTGGGAACCGCTTTGCGTGGTGAATGTTCCCCCAATAAGCGATCGGAAGCACCACGTATATCAACACCACAAACCCGAAAAATGAGTTGAAAATCACATGCAAAGGGTAGGCTATAGGGCTACTAAGGAAGCTCGCAACCGTCGCCCAATCGAGCCCGAAACTTGCAAGTCCAAGTCCGTTAAGCCCCGAACCAATCTGTTGCGCTGTGACAGATTGAGTCCATATTAAGCAGATAACAGAGACGGTCGAAATCGATGGCATCAGGTAGTTTGGAATGATGTAGTAAGCAAAGCTGCAAACAAACACGACCGTAAAGAACTGTAGCCTTGTCATGCCTCCACCTCTCACCCTCTTGTCCGTCGCGTGGAGTGCCCCAAACAGAGAGACCTGAATGAATCAGATGTGGAGTGGTTATAATGCTAGTAATTAAATAATTAATCAAGTTTAGACGATTGTTACATGTGATTGATTTCAATTACCTGAACGAGATTAGCTGGCCACCACATGAACGGAGAATCGACAAGGATCTTCCTGAACAGCCCTGCCCATCCGTATCCGAGCAACTGAGTCGTCTGCGCCAGAAGGAAAGCAGCTCCAGGATGAAGCCCCCTCTTGTAGAACGCCTTGATTATGGTTATAATGTTGATCGCGTAAGCCCCACTTGCTCCGCAGCTAGCAAGGATTGTGATCAGAGCATGTTCTTTCATATTAAAGGACCTGGATTCAACGACCAAGTCTTGTCGGAGAAAGGGAATCTAATCTTCTTTGTCGGAAGAGTAACCGCCATCAGTTTCCCCAATGGAAGGACAACTATTTGAGCCGTGACAGAGCCGACAGAAAGCTGATTCTGACGGTAGCCGAAGAACTGATTCACGAATGCCAGAAGAGCGCAGGCTAGAATCCCGAGGACCCATGTCCGGAATGTTAGGACAGGTTGGGTCGGGTCGTCGGTTATGGGTACCGTCAGCCGGACCTGTTCGATTGGGTTGTCGTTGACTTCTTCTTCTTCCTCTGTTTTCCCAGGATTTGAGACTGTGGTCGACGCCATTGCCGTGTATTGTTTTTCTTGAATTGAATTGAATTGAATCTCTGTATATTTTATAAAAAGAATTGGGGTAGATGGTAAAGGTAACCAAATATGAATCTCTGTTTCTATATTGATTCAATTTGATCACAGAGATTCTTCTCTTCTGGATTTCCATTCTGTAGTGTATAGTTCCGTAAATCCGACTGAGTGCTGATTTAATTTTGTTGTTATTGTTTTACCATTTTAGGTTGATCTAATTTTGGTCAGACATAATAAAAGAAAACAACGATATTCATTGTATTGTCTGTCTAGAATTATAATTCTGCCTTATATGTCATTCGAAATTAATTCTCAACCAAAAGTAATTTGGCAAAAAATGAAGAACCAACCGCCCAGAAGAAGGGATTTTTTTTTTTTCTGGGATTAAGGGTTTGTTTAGTCTGATAAAGGAATCCGGAACCAACCTTTTACAAAGGTTGAATTTGGACCAACCTTTTTCAAAAGTTGAATTTGGACCCAATCTTTTAGGTGATTATTATTTTAAAATGCACTAACTTTGGCGATTTATTTTAAAAATGCACTAAGTTTCGGAAACCCCAAATCTATCCCAGAGTTAGCACCGTTAGTCCTGCTTTGTAAAGTTGTAAGCATTTTGAACCAAGTTGCTAACGGAATTAATTTTTAAGTTATTTGTCTTCTAAAATTAGTAACCCAAGTTTTCCGAAATGCATTTTAGACCCTCATCAATTCAATCCCTTACAAATCCTCCCAAACCCATCCACCTCTTCACCTTCTCCGATCATCTCCCGCCGCCGATGCCGCCGCCGCCGCTGCCGTTGCCGCCGTCGTCGTCGCCGCTGCCCAGAATCTGCCGCTGCTCCTGCGTGCCAGAATCAGCCATCCTCCACCGCGGATTCATCAACCCAACCCACTCTTCCTTCAACTCACCCAATCCAACCTCCGCCCCAGCACCCCCTCGACTCTCTTCTCTTTCTCCAGCCGCCGTCGCGACACTACTCCACTGCCGTCCCCACCGCCGACGATTTCCAACCGACGGACCCCGCCACCCACTCCCCACTCCTCTCTCTTCGGCTCTCCTGCAAAACCTCTGCTTCCAGGAATCGAAACCCTAACCCTCGCCAGCATTTCGCAATCCCGGAATCGACCTCCCTAGCGCAGACCTGGTCGCTGCTGCCGAGGGTCAGATCTGTCAAAGCGATTGAATCGCTATGGTAGATTCGCTTGGGGTTGAAGCTCGAGTAGTATCCTGCATCGTCGATGTCCCAGCAGAGGAGGCTGAGGCCGCCGGAGACGAGACCGCAGAAGAAGTGAGCGCGGATGATTCGAAGGAGAGATTGATGGGCTGGATTGAAGTGGACTAACCGTAGTGGAAGCATTGGATGTAGTTGGTGGGTTGGCCGGCGACGATTCCGCAGACGGTAGGGGGTTGGTTTGGGTGACGGCGATGGTGGAGGCGGAGGCGAGGGAGGAGACGACGGCGGTGAGAAGTAGGAAGCAGAGGTTGGAGTCGGGGCGGTTGGCGGCGGCGGTCAGCTGCTTGTGTGGAAGCCGGCGGCGGGGTCAGTTGGAGTCGAAGAAGAGGAAGGGTTTGGGAGGATTTGTAAGAGATTGAATTGATGAGGGTCTAAAATGCATTTCGGAAAACTTGGGTTACTAATTTAAAAAGACAAATAACTTAAAAATTTATTCCGTTAGCAACTTGGTTCAAAATGTTTAAAACTTTACAAAGTAGGACTAACGGTGTTAACTCTGGGATAGATTTGGGGTTTCCGAAACTTAGTGCATTTTTAAAATAAATCATCAAAGTTAGTGCACTTTAAAAATAATAACCCAATCTTTTATGGTCCATTATATTAATCAATGTTTCATCTAACAGTTCAATTTTTTTTATCTTATTCAAACGGTTGACCGGATCCGGATCCGTCAGTTAACGGCGTTAACAAGTTAATTTCGTCAGTTAACGGCGTTAACAAGTTAATTTCGTCAGTTAACTAGTTAACTCCGTCCGTTAACGGCGTTAACTAGTTAACAAGTTAATTTCGCAGTTAACTAGTTAACTCCTTCAATTAACGACAGTGAGTGATGGCTGCGAAGCAGGGAATTAGGGGTATATTTTAGGTTACTATGATTTTGGTTGGACCGGTCCAACCTTTAAAGTTGGGTTTGGATCCTCTTCCATAAACTAAACCAATCATATTACTCTTTGTTAATTATTTTAATATAAAATTCTATCTAATTAATCTCTTATTAGTTATCTCTCAAGATGTTTCTTACGATGGTTACTTGTCCGAGAGAAAATGGCGGGGTTTACCGGCGACGCTCATATTGCCATCGACGAGAATGAAAGAACATCCTACTCAATTAAATTGAGAGGGAAGACAAGCCATTAAAGCTCTGCAATTTTAGGGCTGTGAGATAAAGGAGGAAGTTGTATGGATTTTTTTTTGGTGAAAATGTAAGGCATCCTTACGTGTTGTTAATAATCAAACGCGGAATACAAGAACCAACAAGGTCATATCTCAGCCAGTACTGCAGGGAGATATCGGGAAACTCAAAAACATGAATACCCAGGTCAAGCGAGTGACCTAGGTTAGCTAAATAATCCGCTGCACAATTTGCTTCGCGGTAAATATGATGACTGAGACTTGCCAGTCGCGGTAAATATGATGGAAGTTGTATGGATTGGGGAAGGGATAGAGGCATAATGAGGGGACCACATAATTATTATTTTAATCTATTATTATTATTATGCAAATATAATCAAGCCCCCTTTTATTCACTCTCTCCTTAACTCTAGCTATACAACCAATAGAAAATTACTTATTTATTTAATTTTCTTTAAAATTTCTATTTTCCTTAACATTCTCTTTCCCACGTTTTCAACTCATGTGAAAAAATAAACTTCTTATTTAAACTATTAAATTCTTTTATTCATTAATCACTTACTCTTAATTCTTATCACGTATTAGTTACTTTAGTAGTATTATTTATATTTTAGGTTTACTATTAGTTTCTTTTATTTTGATCTGGATGATCAATTAACAACCATGACAAGATTGTTCCATTACAATATGATAAACTATATTTTCCGGCAACTATTACCTTAAATATGTATCTAATCATTAATTAATTGATTACTTTTAATACTATCCTCTACAATAAGGACTAATCAAACTTTTTTTTTTCGAGTATATGTAAAAAACATCTTCAACTAAGACTTCAACAATAATATTAAGAGTTTTCAAATTCATATATGACAAATGGTTTAATGTGTTAGATCATGAATCATTTATCAATGCAATTTTGATAAAATTATAGTTTAATCACGATTCGCCAAAAAATTATAGAAATTTGAGAAGTTGCACCAAAATTAAACTTACGGGTTTGATTGTCTGCTACGATTATGAAATCTGTCCATATATATTATTAAGCAAATATAACAAACACCCCTTTCCTGTTAAAATAATAAGTAATAAAAAATAATTACCTTTTATTCTCTTTCTATAGCTTCCCATGTTTTATGGGATGCTACACGTTTATAATTGTCAAAAAAATACTACCCACGTTTATATGTATTGAGTTTAGTTTAGAATTTCATTAAAATTTCAATTAACTTATAATAACTATTTATTGATTTTAATTTTAATTAAGTATTTCCTTCATCTAGACTCTAATCCAATTAAAAGGTATGTTTTTAATAAATAAAATCGCATTTAACATTCTTGATAATTGTCTCTTTGATATGAAAGGTTCATTTTCAGTTTACTTTACGTATTATATATAAACTGAAAAAAAAAATCTTAATTTTTCTGTCACAACTATCTGTCTTCCACAATAAAATTTTCCTCTCAAATTTATAAAATTTCTTATTCTCTTTTGAGAAGTTTTGGATCACAAATATATGAAATCTTTTATTGAGTCATATATTTTTCCCTATTGCACCGACAATTAATTGAAATGAGTTAGTCACTAGGAAAAAGAAATTGAACTAGAATCATTATAAAAATATAAATGAAGTTTTAATTAACAAATGTGAAAAAATTATAACATTCATGTAACTTTAGTAGATTTGACCTCTTCTCATAACTTTAGCGGATCAATCAATCAACTATTTTTATTTTATTTATTCTTTTAAAATTTAAATTTTCTATTGATTAATAATTTTTTTGACGATTAGAGACTTCAATAATAGACTTTATAATAATTTTTAGGGATTTAAAATAATTAAGAAATTTATCCTAATTTCTTTCAATTTTAAAATAATACTCAACACAGTTCATTAGAAAAAAAACAAATCTCACTCTATAATTATGCACAATTGCCTGACATCTACTCTAATGTATTTCGACTTGAGCTTTCAGTTATCCTTAAGTCCTAGACCCGGTGAATGGGTTGTAATCCATTTATTCAACATCCAATCCTCGACTACTACTCCAATTTACTCGACTCTCACCCCAACCTTCTTAGATTGCAATTCTACTCTCATTCAAGTAGAATTGGTCTTCCAATATAATTTCTCATTAGTGGTGGTTTTCAAACTTCACTTTTGCATCTTAACTTTTATTTTACTTTATCAAACATAATGAGGTGACCGCACACTATACAAACCCAAGTACATATACCCTTATTTTAACCTCAATTTCACTTTCCTTTTTAAAGAAAATTTATTTACCGCAATAGTTAGTGGTTTGAGTGCTAATAAGTCATGAGTATGAAATTAATCTATTTATTTTAACTCTAATATTTGAAATGAGGATCAAAATGATATGAACTCTTATAATGTCTTCCCATATGCAATATAAGCTATTTTTTTGGTGTAAAATTCAAACTATTCAATGAGATGTTGCAAATCTTAGCTAGAAGAATACATTTTTTTACTATATAATAATATTCCTACTACGAATAAACTTAAAGTCTACAAAATAGGTTATTCTACAAATTCATCAAAAACCTATTCTACAAAAAGGTTGCTCTCCAACTTTAAGTCTTTATGGACTTCATCAAACCTAACTACGTGTGGAGCTCTCAAACGGGCAGACGGGCTCATCGAGTTGGAGGTTTATTGGGTCATTTATTCATTATATCATGGGTAAATTGTATCACAATTTGCTTAGTTTGAAGATTTTTAAGATATTAAAATTGGGCTAGCTCTGAAATGTTGGCTTTAAGTCAATTTATTTATTTTGGTTAAACTGAATCAGAGTGTACAACTATACCCACTCATCTCCTACATGAATGCACAATAATCTCTACTATATATAAAGCAAATTATGACCAACCCTTTTGTCACATCAGCTTTCCTACCCCTCCCTTAATTTGAGGAATCTAGCCAACCAAAGAATTTTTTTTACAAATAAAAATGCATAAAACTACCTCACTTTTCTTCATTAATATATTATTTTCTTTATAATACCATTTCAAAATAAATTAATTCCTTAAAAATAGTTAGTGCAATAGAAATTCTATTATTATATTTAATAATATTTTAAATTCAATATATTAATTAATATAATAAATGTCAAATTCATATTATTAAATATTGTCATAATTCTTCATTATCTGTTGGACATCTTGCAAATCGGCGATCATTTGATTGAGCTAGACGAGAAGATTAAAAAACTTTAAAGTAGTCACTTAATTTATGCAAAGACCCTCCTGAACTGTCTCTAAACTCTTAAAATTCGGCGGTTATATGAAACACTTGAATGGTTCTCTTAATGGATTTTAACAATTCGAACAATTTATTTTATGAATAGTTGGTTACCTTTGCAATTGGTTTAATTTGAATGTCTAGGTATACATGAGTGTTACTTGAAGTTAACACAATAATTTTCTATATTATGTGAATTTAACGAAGTAAGTGATATTGAATCAAAGTGGTATAGATTATGAATATGAGAGACCGTTTTATAATAAAAATATTGTTTTGCTCAAACCCGCCAACGGGCGGGCAAAAAAGCTAGTTATTAAAATGGAACATAAAATTGGAAATTTATTATAATATGAGTCATATACACGTGGATAAAGTGTGATGATGTGGCATGCTTATTTGTCACTATAACGGAAAACATAACGGAAGGGGCTTATATATTAACTTGGCAAAGTAGGAGGGGGATAAATGAGCAATTTATAGTACAGGGATCATTTGTTAACTTGGCAAAGTACAGGGGGCCAAATGACCATTTTCCCTATTTTTATTTGTTGGTTGGTTTTTTTTTTTTTTTGACAAAGACAGCTCCTCACGGAGAAATCAAGGCAGCACACACAAACACAAACATGGAATGAACATCAAGTCCAACCCAGGAAGTCATGTATACCTCCATGACCCCTGAGAGGTTAGACAAGGCCATGCGAGCCACGTAACGGGTGGCCCTGTTACCTGAACGACGAACCGTCATGAAGCGCCAAACAGGAGCTCCGCGTTGCAACTGATTGGAATCCTCAAGAGAACGATCACCCTTGGAAAGCAATAATTCAACATCTTCTATGATAACCTACAAAACATCAAATAAAGGACACCAACAGAACGTGCATCTCATAAAGCAAGAAACTCCATCACAAAAGGATTGAGTATACCTGGGTAAGTAGTTCCGACTACTTGCCCTTCCAGTTCCTGATTGGTCAACGATATTTCAACCACAAAAATAAAAGGAAAAAACCACTTAAATAATCGTCCAACCGTTCATGAAAAGCAACGGTGAACAAAAGAGCTATTTGCTCAACGCCATGCTATTCGGCCTCATGAACGTCGAAAATCATCTACATCCTACTCTAAAGAAACATGATGAGATAATGGTAAAAAAAAAATAAAAGAAATAATAATAAAATAAAGAAAAATAAAAGAAACAAACAGAACAAAAAAAAAAACAAATGAGAAGAAAGAAAGAAAAACCGTCGCCTAGGGCAACCATCGAGAACCGCTGCCCCCGCCGGAGAACGGTCCTCCACCGCTTCAGCCTCTTCTAGCAAACGTCATCTCCACCGTCGACTCTACCTTCCGGAGAACTATCGTCGAATTTGCCTGCCGCCTATCTGCAACTCTGAAAGAAGAACAATCTCCACCGCTATCAATTTTCCTTGTTATGATCTTCCGGGCCGTAGACTTTGTAATTCACCCCTCCCTAAATACATTCCCGACCACAACCATCAACATCACCGCCGCCGCTGATCATTCCGGTCAAGACGGACTCTGCCACGAATCAGAACCCTTCGTCGTCGGTTCTTATTTACATTATCGGTACACGGCTTTAAATAGATTAGTTGTAAATAAACTATTTTTCGATTGATTAGTGCACTACAAGAAAATTGGTCTTTAGTCACGGTTTTAACCGTGACAAAAAAATTTAGTCACGTTTAAGAAACCGTGACTATATTGATAAAAAATTGTCACGGTTTTCCTGTAAACCGTGACAAAGGATTAGTCACGGTTTTTGAATAAGGGTACACTAAACGTTACACCTCGAATAAGAGTAGGTGTGGTTGTGCCTGCAGTAATGTGTCTGGAATTGAATGAAAAGAAAGAGGCATGTATGATCTATGAATGTCATTTCAAGCACAACCACACACTAATTCCTCCCCACATGAGGCGATTTTTCAAGTCGAGGCCAAGTTACCTGATACTCGCGTCAAATTGCTAAGTGAATCACTACAAAAAAAACTCCTTTAGCGTCGTGAAACGTCGCGTTTTAGCGTCGTTGACTTCGCGTTTAGCGTCGGTTGATTGTCGACCGACGCTAAAATGCCTAAGACGCGCTTATTATCCGTTTTGGTTCGATTTTTTGGTTGACCGGATTGGTAAATTGGCGTCGGTCAGCAGAAAGAGAATTAGCGTCGGTCATTGACCGACGCTAAAACCAGCGGTGTATTTAGCGTCGGTTGACACGCGTTTTAGCTCGGTCATCGACCGACGCTAAAACGCGTAAGTATTTAAACCCTCATCCTAACCCTAATCTCAAATCTCTCAATCCTCTCTCCTCTCTCTCCTAAAACTCCTCCTTCTCCAGCCACCAGCCTCCTCCTCCTCCTCCTCCTCCTCACTCTCCTCCCTCCTCCAGCCACCAGCCTCCTCCTCCTCTTCCTCCTCCAACACCTCCTCCACCCCGCCTCCTCCTCCTCCAGCCACCAGCCTCCTCCTCCTCCTCCTCCAAACCCACCAGCCTCCTCCTCCTCTTCCTCCTCCAAACTCTCCTCCTCCTCCAGCCACCCCTCCTCCCCTCCTCCCTCCTCCAAACCCACCAGCCTCCTCCTCCTCTTCCTCCTCCAAACTCTCCTCCTCCTCCAGCCACCAGCCTCCTCCTCCTCCTCCCAAACCCACCAGCCTCCTCCTCCTCCTCCGCCGACCACCGGTCACATCCCAGCCGCCGTCCGCCTCTCACATCTGCCGTCCGCCGTCGACCGGCCACATCCGCCGTGCACCAGACGACGCAGCCATGAAACGAGATCTGGGAAAAAACCCAGATCTGGAAAAAACCCAGATTAGAAAACAAATAAAAATAAAAACGAAAATAATAAATGAAAAATTAAAATGAAAACAAAAACGAAAAAATTGGGTTGGTCAGCCGCCCACCTCGGTCAAACCATATTTTAGCGTCGGTCGTGTTTTATTTTAGCGTCGGTTGACCAAACGACCGACGCTAAATTATAGCGTCACCGGATCTGGCGTCGGTCTTGCCGACCGACGCTATTTATTTTGGCGTCGGTCATGACCGACGCTAAAACGCGTGTATGACCGACGCCAAATAGCATTTTTTTTGTAGTGAATGATTTCGTTGGACTTCGGATTAGAGATTTGTATCATTTGATGACTTTGTATAGTGGTGGGATTGAGTCCCTTTGATTCACAGGTAGCGATCTTGCGAATTACGTATGTTAGGGCGCTTCGACGTAGAACCATTGAAGAAGGGGATGACATATTTTTTGCAAGAATGATTTTGGAAACAGTCATATCGTTAATGCACCTGATTATTGGTGCTATCGATCCCTCAATAGACGGCATTTTTCGTGACGTTTGGTATCGTTTGGGTGATTTTGCATGAGTTTAGAATCCCCTCGATCCTTGGGGTCGTTTTACATTGTTTTGCACATTTTTAGTGCATTTAAGTTTATCCACGATCATCAGGGACAAAGCGGGGCTTGGAAGAGAGGCTGAAAGCACATAGAGATAGACTTTACTGGAGTAGGGATGAATCACGACATGCTTGTTTAACACACTTTGAGTCAAGTCGACCTCTATGTGCTTCCAGCCTCTCGTCCAAGTCCCGCTTCGTCCGTGATCATTGTGGATAACCTGAAATGCACCAAAAAGTGCAAAACAACGTAGATACACAGCCTTACAAGAATTATCCCAATTCTTCTGAGAAAAGAATCATTCATATACATTAGATAGCAAGAACACGTTTTTTACGATCTCAGACTGATTTTGGTGGATTCTTGGAGTTATTAGGCGAGAGAGAAGGTGAAGGTTGATCCCGGTTGATCAAAGGTCGGAGATTAATGAGAAGATTGAGATAACTCGGCGGAAGATGTCATCTCCATCAATTATTTTTTTTATGATTCTCTTTCCTTGATTATGAGTAGTTAAGTACTTTGTGTTGGTCAAATTAGATGAAACTCAAGGTAGGATTTGTGTGGATGATGATAGGTTTCTAACTCTTTAATTTTTATAATGAATAATTAGCTTTTATTCATCAAAGCAACAAATTAGAGAAAATTCCTAAGTTTAAAACAGACGAACCGAGTAAACAAAGAACATCTTAGAAGGAAGAAATCGATTTGGTGAGACTTTATCGCATCGAGGAAGCATAGGACTCATTGCCAAACCAACTCACCACCAAGCTCTAGCACTTGAGTAAACCTCGATTCAGCTTCTCCCTTCAAACGAAGGTGTCCACTTCCTCTCAGTTAACCAAGTGAACACAAGAAAACGGTGGGAAAGAAAAACAAAAACAAACACAACATCTATTACATTATATGACCACAGTAAAAAAAAGAACGATCTCAGCTAAAGCCTCTGGACTTCTCGGTCTCGTGCCTGCATTCCTATTGCATCTTTCGTACCAAATATTGCTAACCAAACAAGGCATCCGACTTGTTTAGTATAAGCACAGCTAATCATGATGTGGCTAATATCATCAACTCCAAAGTCACATAGAACACATGATATATCAGTAGTCAGGTCCGGATGTGGCTAATTTTAACTTCGAAGTATTAAATAAACTTTGATTGTGTAGTTAGAAATAAATACAAATGTGCAATCAATAAGTTATTAGATATATTATGAATTTTGATATAAAAAAATAAAATGATGTGAAAATTCGAGAGAAGGAATAGCAAAAATATTTTGTTGATCTACCTTTCTATATACTTAAGACAGTAGATATATAACTCTGTATGAATGAGTAATCTTCATACAAAGTATCAATTTTATGAACTGTGTACAAACTTAATATTACATGGCAGAATCAGGTGACCAACAACAAAATAAAACAAGTCACCTATATAACTTAATTTTATACTATTATATATACAAAATTGGTTGAATTCAATGTGAAACTGAGGATCCCACCATATATTTAATGTTTAACTCATGAGTCTTGTTGGAAAATATACTTCTCGAATCTTTAAACACATAGATCAAAGGCAGATCATATTATATTAAACGATCCCTAGGCACTCAGAATCGTAGGTTGAAATTCAAACCAAATCTCTATTCACAAACTGAATCATTTTTGGGATGAAGGGATGATAGAAAAATCATCTCGCTTATCACTGTTAGTAAACACTATAAGATCCATTTAAAATCCTCTCTCAATAATTCTAATTATTGAGATGCAACGGTTTCTCACCACTAAGGACCTTGTTTTGTATCTATAACCCTCCCAAGATGGTTAGGGAAAAAATAGAGAGCTTTTTCTCACCTTTCTGTTGAACTCCCCTTATCTCAACTTAACTCTTGCCCAAATAACTATGGATAATAGAACAAAAGAAGGCCTAGAAAAATGATCAGCCCAAGCCCAATAACATGGTGGGCTTACCATTTTCAACAAGTCTTTTTTTTTTATTACTCTTTTAGTATTTACAATTGCAACAATTGAAAACAATATTAGCTTAACAAGCATTTGGGGTTGATAGGGTGAGTGGCAACTTGGATAATAATTCGGTTTAGGTTAATTGTTGAAAGTTATTAACCGATCAAAATGGTTAACTGATTAGTCAATCAGTTAAGGGGTGGTTAAACATTTTTTAGCAAGTCGGTCATCGGTCAACCAACGTTGATCGACTTTCACCGAACTAATAATGAAATAATGAGTTCTAATGCTAGGCTTAATTTTTTTTTACATGGTGTATAATTTTTTATAATATTCAATTTATATGGAATTTCAAGGTTAAAAGTGGGTTAAATCGTCTAGAAATGGTTAAATTGGTCAAAATGGGTTAAACTTGGCAAATTAATTCGGTCCATAAACAGTCAGTTAAATGTTAAACCATAAATTTATAGGCCACGATTAATTTTCCGTTGATCGAATTTGGTCGGTATCTACCATTTTTTTTTCCGTCGGTCCCAGTCAAAATTTCTTGAAAGTTGGTTTACCAAGTTTGATAGATCAATGACCAAATTAACTGACTCCCAACTCTACTTAAAGTCGTACCACTATCATAGTTTTGAAACTAGTTGTATTTTAGTGTATTTTATCGATGAAATACTTAAATTTTATTGCGTGTTAATTTAGCTCAGTTCATACATTTTTTTCTGAATAATTCACAAGTGATTATGGTAATTATTATGAGTTATCCCATAGAATCACATGACGGCAAGAAATCACCCTAATTAATTTAGTAAATAAATAATTACTGTAGCTATTCAATCTCATGCCCTGAGAATCAGATCAACGGCTATAAATGCTCCATGATCATCCCGATTTCCTTCCTCTTTATGTACAATCCCCTAATCACTATATAAACAAGATCAAACAAACAAACAAACTAAAACATAACAAAATCAAAATGGAGGCAAGAAGATCAACAACCAACAACTCATCATTGGGGCTAATCATCTTCTTGTTGTTGGGTGTTTTCGTGGCGCAATCGACAGCCTCGTTCGAAGATTGTTTCGCGCTTTGCTTTTACGAGTGTATGCAGTCGGGCACTTGGAAGCCACTCTGTTACCCTAAGTGTGGAGCGAAATGTGTCATCGGTATGAGCTCAAACCATGATAACCAACTTAACGGGTCGTCTAGAAACATCCATGTAAGTTCGTATTTTATTTTTCGTTTGTAATGTCGTAATTCTCATACATTTTAGTTGTTTCGTCTAATGATCTTCTTATGTTGTTGTTGTTGTTGTTGTGTTTCAGAATGAGAACGAGTAGACAAGAGAGAGCTACAAGTCCTCTAGTGAATAAGTTGGTCATGTTTTGTTTAGTATTTTTGGAATAAAAAGGCAAAAGGAGTATTCCCAAGCATGTTTGTAATTGGCTAGTGTATTATTTAGTAGACTTGTTATGAATTATGTGAATCAATCGTTTTAATTATATGTGTAACTATAGTAATTACTAATTACATTGGATCATAATATTAAAAAAAATATGTTTATTGAATGATATGATGATTTTTTTTTGTGTGGGAAGGAAGCTCAAAGTAAAATCAGAGAAAAATAGACGCGTAGATAGTCATCAATTCTGGCGATTGTGTGGCCACCAATTCTGGGCTTGTGAAATTCAGAATTTCGGGTTTTTGGGCAATTTTTGAAAAAGCTCGGTTTTATCATAGAGTTGATCATACATTTTTATTATTATGTCAATTCATTTGTTCCTAAAGGTTTGTGTTATTTCGCGGAACATAATCTTTGGTCTTAATCGGTCTAACCTAGTTTAGGGAGGTTTGTTGTAGTTAACAAGCAACATATATATATATATAATACATAAAGTTTATCTGAGGTATATTTGCATACTTATTTGCTCAAGTTCACGAGGATAGAAAGATATAGTGTTGTTAGCCTAGAAATGATTTTTCTAAGGGTTGAAGATAATCAGGTTTCGGGCTAAACCCGACCCCACCAAATCAGACTTCGAGTTACACGATTGGTATGACCGGGTTAGGCTCAGGTTAAAAATAATAACAAACTGGGTAACCCAAATTCGGTTTGACCAGGTCGGGCATAATTATATATCTATAAATCTACTAATACATTAAAGCAAATATCATTTTTTTCAGTTGACACGTCAGCGTTTTGGGGATTTTAGAGCTTCTCCTTCATTCTAGGAATGAGGGTATTTTGGATAAAAATCAGTTTTGGCAAACAAAATTTTTTGATTCTTTTCTCACGAACAAGGATCAAACTCTCAACCTCATGTTTAAGAGACAAAGTGAACAACCAACAATGCCACACCGAATGATTGGAGTAGTTTACTATTTAATCAAAGAAAAGTTGCAGTGTTTTCAACGTAACAACAAGAAAGCATAATTATAATGCTTTTATTTATTATATTCCAACAATTGATAACAAATTTATAATTTTTTACCAACATATGAATTAAATTATTATATATTAAAAAGTAGAAAAAATTCAACCACACTTCTAAGTAATCTAAATAAAAATAAAAATAAATATTTTTTGGTAAAATATTAACACAAAAAATCGGCCAATGGGCTGTCTACAGTTATTTTTTTAATTCTTTGGCAGGTATACCTTTAATTTTTTTAAATATCTTTAGTTTTTTAAATTTCAAATTATATTTTCTATTACATATCAACAATGACGTGGTAAAATTGCCAAAAAAATACACCGCTGACGTTAGTAGGACTGCTCCGAACCCGTATTAAAGTAATGAGTTCACTTTGTAAAGAATTTAAAATTTAGGAGGTACGAAGACACTCGACTGAGTTTGGAAGGGATAGGAAGCCCCGTGGCCAACTCGAAGGGGCTGTGTCCAGACGTACTAAATATTTAATGTTTTAAATATTTATCTTATGTTGAAGTCGGCCAACAGGCCGCGACTAATCTAGTATATATATATGCAGAAATGGGATTCAGAAGTTGCCAACTCAGCATTTTTTCAAAATTCTCCTTCTATCCACATTTGTAGGAAATCACCCAATTAAAAAGAATTTTGTTGTTTAAATTACTCTTTTATCCATTTTAAATAATTCAAATTCCATAAAAATAGAGCATTTGTTTAAATTACTCTTTCATCCATTTTAAATAATTCAAATTCCATAAAAATAGAGCAGTTGACGGTTTACTAACAAAAGTTCACATTTTTTTTCTTCTTTTACATTTATTATGTTTTCATGAGAAAATAAAGGGGAAAATATAAAATCTTACATATGGGTACGCCATTTCATGGATTTGTACATGTGACTTTAACAAATGAAACAAGTAACTTATATAAAAAATATAAAATTAGTACATGTGTATTAAAATTAATATAAAAAATTTTGTTCTCTTTATATTTTTAATGGATAAGTTGTAAATATCTTCATAGTGTTGAATATTAAATTATATTTTTATGACATGTCAATGGTGATGTGAAAAAATGACAAAAAAAGTACACCGTTAACGTCAATAAGACTGCTTTGTACTCTGTTTCAAAGTAATGAGACCACTTTGTAACAGATTAAAATTTAAGGACAAATTTGTAACCCGACTTATAGTTCTGAGACAAATTAAGTATTTTACCACTAAAATATTTATCATCTTATGTTCAAATCGGCCGACGGGCCGCCATTAATCTAGTATCTTCATATACATTAAAGCAGAATCCCTTTTTTTTTTCAGTTGACACGTCAGCTTTTTGAGGATTTTAACCTCCTCCTTCATTCTAGGAATGAGGGTATTCTATTTTGGATAAAAATCAATTTTGACAAACAAAATTTTTTGATTCTTTTCTCATGAACAAGGATCGAACTCTCAACCTCATGGTTAAGAGACAAAGTGAAACACCAACAATGCCACACCTGATGATTGGAGTAGTTTACTATTTAATTAAAGGAAAGTTGCAGTATTTTCAACGTAACAACAAGAAAGCATAACTATAATGCTTTTGTTTTGATAACAAATTTATATTTTTTTACCAACATATGAATTAAATTATTATATATTAAAAAGTAGAAAAAAATTCAACCACACTTCTAAGTATAATTAAATAAAAATTATTTTCGGTAAAATATTAACACAAAAAATGGGCCAATGGGCCGCTGATAATCTAGTAGTTATTAATTGGGATTCCACTCACCGTCCATCATCATGATGATCATGTAGAGGTGGGGAATTTCTTTTGTTTCCTTTTGATGATTATAATTGAATAATTAATGATAGCTAGGGTTTCATCAAATTAAAACATCATCATTAGCATTTGGGAAAGTGAAAGCACAAATTCCCATTGTTGTAGCTGCAATATTCCTCTCATATGCTGCCACATGCTCCCTTCCTTGCTTCTTCTCATCTTGATTTCAAAATTGTGTTCATAGGAATATTTCGAATAATAGTTTAACTACAATTTATAATAAGTTTAGCAATTGAATTTCATATCATTAGACTGATCACTAGTTCAACATATTGATATAATTTTGAAAACACTACTTATTAATCACGGATTATGCTGTTTTAAAATGGTTAATGAGTCACTATTAATATTGTAGTTTATGGTTCATTTACGAGTAATTGTAAAAAATTCAGTATTCTCAGACATTTTAAGTTGGCTAATCTAACGTATACGGTTCAATCGTTAAAAATCATATGAGGTGTGGTTAGGGTCTTAGGGTCATATTTATATGGTTACTATTAAATACGGCTTATAATCAATGGGTGTAGCATGTAGGTTTTGATATCGTATTAAAATTGTAAACAAATTAAAGAACGATACTCTACAGAAAATATGACATAAATATAATGTGTGTTTACTAGCATAATATTAATGGTAACCCCTTAAAATATACTTAGGTATCGAGGGTAGATATTTGCAGTTCGGCTACGACATGGGTACCTTTTTTCCTGTTATATCGAACATGTTATTTGAGTGTTATGAAGTGTTAAGGACAAAAAGATGTACGAACCGATTTTTACATATAAATTTGGGCACAATATCTTGTTGAGCAACTTGAGTGGAGATTCCTAGTTAAGAATAAATTACCATTATCATAAAAATGGAATCTTTTTTACGCCTGACTTGAGTAAAGATGGTCGATTTTTTAGCCTTTTTATATATTTTCTGCAGTAGTCAACAGAATATTGCACATCATTCAAAGAAAAAATTGGTTCATCTTGCTCAGAATATACACACAGAGATAGTAGTCAGAGAAGTTCAAGTATGGAATATATGGATTCCTTTTACAGAGACACCTATAAAAGGTTTTGATACTTTGATTCTCATCTACTAAAAATTCAAGAATTAACATACAAATAGGAACTTCAGAAGTTTGAATTTTGAGGGTTAGTTGGGAAATTAGGATTCTTGGGATTTTGTTGATTCTTTTGAATTCGGGATTTAGAATGTTGTGATTCTATATTATCTTGTGATTATAAATGCCATGTTTGAGATTTGAGATTGTGTAGTGTTGCACAAAATCTCAACTTAAAGTTGAGATTCTATTTCTTCACAAAAATTTAGGACTATAAATCCATGGATTCTCAAGAATCTTGTGGTTTCTACTTTCAAATGTGCAAAAAAAAAAAAAAAACATGGGATTCTTCAGAATCTGGATTGAAAATCAAATCTAAAATACCAAACATCTAGTTATCCTATAGTAAGAAATTCGAAATCCCAAAGGAAATGTTTGTTATTTGAGATTTGATTTAATTTGAATCAAGAATTCCGGATTTTTTTAATGTTTTTTTTTTTTTACTTATTTTGATTTTTGAAAGGAGAATCCAACGTTTTAGAGAATTAATAGAAAAATCACTAAAATTTGTAAAGGAATAAAATCTCAACTTTAAAAATGTCGTTTGAAAAAAGTCTTGAAATTTTGGTTCATACAAATATGAGATTTAACTGATTTTGAATTCCAATTTCTTGAATCAATATTTTACAATACAAGCAAAGAACTAACACATTTTTCAGTTCTCATTCTGTTAGAGATACGGTTAGTTATTTTTTTTTTTGATGAATGATACGGTTAGTTAGTTACATGGCATAGTTAACTTTGCATGTAACTAACTAACCGTATCTCTAACACATCCCGAATTCCCGCATCCAAACAACACTCAAATGTAACCATGAACCTATCCAGTTTATTATAGTTTCATGCACACATAGTAATGTGTGTGTAGATGAGTGTAAGTTTTGGCCGTCCAAGGGACACACCTACATTAATTATGGTCATTAGTTAACTAAACCCAATAAAGGCTTGTATTTGTTTGTAAGAGAATTAAGTAATAAGTGTAATTAGTATCCACAGAAATTCATATGCACATACAGTCCACAAACAGCCTTTTGTTCTCTGTAAGTACTTTCTTGAATTTACAAAATACCCCCATTTCTCTGCTGGCTGGAGAGCATCTTTTTTTCCTTAGAATAATTTGTATACAGATTTTGGCTACTGTGCCCTAGCTGTAAGAGGAGGAATCATATATACTACTTTCTTATATCCATCATCATCATCACTGTCACACACATCATATCATTCATTGGAACCTTTCCATAAAAAAACAAATTTCTAAACCAGATTACAGTAGATGGTATCTAATGTAATCAATTACTACATTTACTTTACATTTCTCGTTTTTTTTTCTTCTTCTGTTACGAATATCATGATATTTGAGGTTAAAAGTGTATCAATATCATTCACAAGATATTCACCTTTTTACGTGCTTCATATGTATTGTCGTTAACCATACCTACAAACACATACACATTTATGTTGGTCGACGATATTCATTGAGTTAATTAATGATGTTGGGGTGTGGTGCGGCGCTACTTAGCTAGCATATTTGTCACTTTTTAGATTGTTTATCAAAAAAGGTGACTGGATGTTAATTTTTATTAATCATTGTCTACAAAACTACAAAATTCAAATGAAACGTGATCATGAGACAGCACGGACTAAAATTTACCTTTGAATCGAGTATCCAATTATCATGGGCCATTACATAAAAAAGAAATAGGGTAGGCCATTACATAAGCTTCTTCCACATAAAACAATAACATTATTTAGGATTACTAAGTAGTAAAATATTAGTGTCATGAACCGTTACATTCCAATAACTCAAGTAACTTGAGGTTTGCACAACTCCGGTAAGACTTGTGGAACAGATTGGGAACCCACATATATAGGTTTCAATAAGCCTATATACACACAAATGGGTGGTTATCAGAATTCGAATCATTGCATCTCAATAACTAAAGTCGTTGAGATCGAATTATGAAAGAATTTTATATTATTTATCAAAAGTCCAAGTGGTGTATTGTTAGGGTTAGTGGGGTTGAGTGGTTTAGGGTTCCTTTTCCCCAAGAAGCTTTAAAAAGTAGTCAGCATTATCTCTCTCACACACACATAGAGAGCACATATTTGAGAGAGAGAGCTTAGGAGATATAGCTAGGGTGGGGAGCATAATCATAATGATCTCATCATCTTCTTCCTCTCACTATCCTTCACCATTCATCTTCATCATTACCCTTTCTCCCTCTTCCCATCATCATCATCATGACCATGATCATTACCATCATGATGATCATCATCATCCATCTCAAGAAAGAAGAAGAAGAAGATGATGATGATGATGATGCATGCATACCAATGAAGTGAAATGATGATGAATGTTCTTGTGTGTTAGAGCTAGCTGAAGATCCATGCACTCCAAGCGGAGATAGATCAATGGGAATGCAAAGCGTCTCGGTCCGAATGTTACTTTACTTCCTCATCTCAACATCTCTTTCCTTATTTTCCATTTTAATTACTTGCGAATGATCATATATGCAAGATTCAGTCATTCATGTCGTTCATCTTTTGATTTGTTGTTGGATATGTTCTTGTAACAATTATGACTTCTGTTAAGTTGATTTTTTCATAGTAATGAATGATTTAAACATGATTTGCTAGACAAAGAGAGGGTTAAACATGTTTGGCTATAGCTTCCTCTCATGCAATGATTCATTAGTTTGTACTTGGTCATTAGTACTAACAGTTAATGAACGATATAAGATCTGTGTTTGTTGGGATGTAATAGTTTATGATATGGTATTAAAGTCTTTGGTGACTGAAAGGTCTTTGTTTTTGAATCTCGGTAACCTTCAATATCTGTTGACTTGCCAAAGCAGTGCAAGCTTTAGACTATATTGAGAACTATCGTTTGAGAGGTACATGTGTTTCAAGCTATTAGAAGGTACTCCAGGAAGTTTTGGTTTAATGTAACTAGACATTGTTTAAGCAAAGAAGACATGTTATACCAATCATCGCATAAAAACTCGACTAATCCATACAATCGGTGGTGATCAACGAATCCTACACGTTCTATGCCATCGGAGCACACAAGTAATTAAGATTAGTTTTGCACCATTCTCATACCCATCTAGCTTCAAATCCCGAAAATATAAAGACTCAAGAAGTCACACTTTCAGAATTCATATTCATAATCAAAATCAAAATCAAAATCAAACGAGTTTTACCTTCTATTTTACACAATATTTTGTTCTTGTTGAGCTCATCTTACGACAATCTCCTTCGCTAATAGTCTCTCACGATATAAAACACCTCCTTAACCCAAATTTCGGGTTATGAGACCTTTTGGAAAGAGATAGAAAGTGAGTATATTACTCTTTTCAAATTAAAAACAAACTAACTTTTGTAATTGCATTTTAACATGATCCACAAAACCAAGAAATAGTGTATTTCTTTTTTTTTTATATGAGTGGGATGCACATTTGAATGAAAATCCCATATGAATTCTACAAAAAAAAGCCTTTTGCCAACGGGAAAAATCGTTGGTAAAGGTCCAAAAAATTGTTGGCAAATGTTTAGCCAACGGTTTTCCACCGTCGCCTAGAATCGTCGGCAATACTGCGTCGCCGAATGTAATAGCCGACGGTTTCTCAAAATCGTTGGCAAATCATCCACTTTCGCCAACGATTTTTTTCGTTGGCAAATCATCCACTTTCAGCAACGATTTTTTTCGTTGGCAAATCATCCACTTTCAGCAACGGTTTTTTTCGTTGGCACATCATTCACTTTCAGCAACGATTTTTTTCGTTGGCAAATCATCCACTTTCAGCAATGGTTTTTTTCGTTGGCACATCATTCACTTTCAGCAATGATTTTTTTTCAACACCGATATTGTTGGTAAAACATCTAATTGCATTAACGGTATAATACGGCAAATTTTCAGCTTCAAACCACCATATATCAACCATAAATGTACAATATAATATACATAACAATAGCATTTCTTTTATAGATTATGTAAACAGTACGAGTACACTCCTTTGTTTACAAATATTAGATGCCTGAAATATAAACTAACACTCCTTTGTTTACAAATATTAGATGACTGAAATATAAACTAACTTATAAATCCATAAGTCATATGAATAACACCATATGTAAAATACCCTAAATTCTTGGCAACTTCTTGTTCATATGGTCCATTCTTCCACCCACGTGTCTCTACAAGATAAACCACAAAATGATTAGTATTTTAGGATCTCCTTGACATGTTAAAATGAAACTTTAAATCTAAACTCTACAAAGGAAACCCTCACCTTTAGAATCATTCTTCCCCTTGGGAGCTTCCTCCTTTCCTTCGGGAAACAAGTTCTCATAATCTGCAAACAAAGAAACATGATTAAGAAGATATCATACCAAAACATATCTGTGTTGTGCAGCTCCACCATGTTTGAAGCAATGATCATAAAGCCATACTATATTCCAAACACTACTTCACACAATCAGACAAGTATTGCTTAAGGAAGGGAACACTAAAACTAATCCACTGAACATTTTGAGTTCTCATACACTGAACTCTCCAAATCCATACAACCATTCCCAACAAATTGGATTCTAGGAGCTACCAAACACAATATCAAAATATACCCACTGAAGAGTTCTACTCTATCTATTTTTTTCGATAAAGGTGTGAAAATATATATATAGCCGTACAAACTAAGACACAGGTGCAATTGCAGTAAAAACTCCAACCAGTAAGCAAGACCAGAGCCTACCTAATCCGAACCCATCCCCTGCACTTAAACCACTGCCCCTTTGGAAGATAAGAACAAAATAAAAAAAGGGCAGGGAGTAGAAACTAACAAGGAGGAAGCAGAGGCAAGGCAGATACACTAACAGTACTAGTACTTTCCACACTAAAGGATAGAAAAAGCAAGAACACACAACACAATAATGGTTTCTCAAAATTCTTACACCAATTCCTACAACTGAAAGTAGAGTTAATGTAAAAGTAAAGATTAAGGGGGTGGAAAAGAACCTAAAATAAGACTTTGGTAGTGTAGAATTTGCTTCCAGCAAGAGTGCATTTGACTATGTAGTTTCGTGATCTACTAATTCATAATGAAGCAGCTTAAATTCTAAGATCAAACATGTACATGGGAAATCATCATTTCGTTCCATTTCTGTCTACTTTTTCTCTTAGTGTTGTTTGGTGAGTGGTGGGGAGGATTAGTGTCTCTCCAATAAAATGGAATGTATGGTGATTATATTGATTTTGATGACTCTATTTATTCATTAATTAATCACTTCATGAGATTGATCATTTGATTGTCATTAAAATAATCAAAACAGAACAATACATTAGTGCATCAAAATGTTTAGTTTCAGGTAAGCAATGGAGCACACAATTCTTCACTCCTCTTAAACACTACTCACGACATGACTTATTTAGTAAGCATATGCTAATATCATCATCATCATCCTCATTCCTAAACCAAACCAACATCTGTTGAAGAATGTCATTTCACTTCTTTGATACAAGAAACTAACATGACAGCTATGAATAAGATAGCAAGCTAATTGGATCCCTAATCCAAACATGCTTTAGAAATTGTATCCCTAATCCAAACATGCTTTAGAAATTGGATCCCTAATCCAAACATGCTTTAGAAATGAAAACTTACCCTATAGCTAGTCACAGACAACAACCATTGACTTGGAAAAAATAGCTTGCCTTCATATAATGGAGCATAAAAGAGACCTGCAAGGCTGCAAATCCGAACTACTCTTCTTGCCAAGGTCGCTGAACTGAAAAGGAAAAGAGGCTTCCAAAGAGAACTCATTTCTCTCTGACTTAGGCTTGAAGTCTACACAAGCCACAAGGGACGGGAATCATAGAAGTGTCATCGGTCCTCTGCAGTTTGATATCTCCCTCTCGACTGCCCCAACACCACCAAGTCCGTCTCTGAACACCAGAAGCCGCCGACCGGACTCCTCTTCTCTTTGTCCGACCAGAAACCCAATGGCACCTAGCATAAATTGAAAATGAAGAACATATAAACTCAACCAAGGTGTTATCAAGTGTACCGACGAGGATGAACTTTCCATCAGGCGAAAACCTTACAAACGATCGCGACCCGAAACCTTCAAGCAATCGCCGCTCTTAACATCCCAAACCCTGACGGTCTCTTCGAAGTATCCTGGCACGACCATGTTGCTCTGGGGGTTGAAGTTGGCGCAGAAGATGTAGTTGGTGTGTCCAGTTAGGGTTTTGATGGAGGACCCCGTGGTGGCGGAGGGTCTTGTTGTTGGAGGCGGAGACGAGGAGCTTGGAGTCGAAGGAGAAGGCGACATCGGAGATAAGGACGCCGATAAGTTAGCTCGCTGGAGAGGAAGACTCGCCGAGAAGAGGACGCCGATAATCTTATGACTGATTGAGAAGTTTGCCGCCGTCCGTTCCTCCGTCGCCGATGTTAATACTTCCGGGAAATCAATCAAGAAACTGGTTAGGAGAAGAAGAAGAAGAATACAAGTGAGGGATTGGAGGTTTAGGTTAGCCTTGTGACGATTTAGGGTTCACGATATCCATTTTCTCGTCTTCACTCGTCTTTTAAAGATTTAGCATATTGACTTCATGTTTTGATAAATTCTAAGTTAAATAAATCACCTGTGCGACAACATACACAAATCGTTAGTTGTACAATTGGTAAGAATGCTGGCTTTTTACTGCGATGTCCTGGTTTCGATGCCATGACATAGTTCTAAATTTTTTTATCTCTTAACTTTATGTATGCCAAAGAATCATTGAAATAGCCAGGCTTGCAACGTTTCAGTTCACGTTCGAATAGTTGATGTCCGTTATCATGCATTTCGGCCGGATAACTATAATGACGAGTATCATTGTCATCCATAGAAATAGCTTTCTACAAAAAGTTTACCTTCGCCAACGATTTATAGAAAATCGTTGCCAAAAGGTTTACATTCGCCGACGAATTTAAAAGCGTTGGTAAAAGCAAGACCTTCGCCAACGATTTATCAAAAATCGTTGCCAAAAGGTTTACCTTCGCCAACGAATTTAAAATCATTGGTAAAAGCAAGACCTTTGCCAACGATTTGAAAATCGTTGGCAAAAGTCTTGCTTTACCAACGATTTTAAATTCGTCGGCAGAAAACCGTTGGTAAAGCTTCTGTTTTTTGTAGATGTTCATCTTAATTAGTTATAATATAATCAACTGATCAACTCTCTTTGTATTTAATTCTTTATTTGGTTGCTGAAAAGTATAAAGCTGTCTTTTCCTCCTATCCATCATTATTATAATACTTAGGTTTTTTTTGTGGTTAAAAATATCGAGAATTACATATTTATTGCGTGAATCCTGAATAATAATTTAAAATAAATAAAAAATGCTTAAAATGAACGGCAATGTTGAAATTTTATGGTAGTTTCGAAAAACTTATCAAGAAGAACTCAACGAAGTCATTAGCATTGACCAACAACCTTATAATTATTCAACCAATTATATGGTACATTTTTCGTTGAGGAAGATTCTCGAAAAACTTATTAAGAACAACTCAACGAGGTCATTAGCATTGAACAATAACATTATAATTATTCAACCAAATATATGGTACATTTTTCGTTGAGGAAGATTCTCCAAAAACTTATCAAGAAACGAAGCCATTATCATTGACCAACGACCTTATAATTATTCAACCAACTATATGGTACAGACTTTCAACTTCAAATCTGTTGTAGTAGACACCGAGGCTTAGGTACTTGCGCTCGAACATCTGGTGCAACTGATGATAATAATGAAGAAGAAGCAGGAAAAAAACATGGTGAACGCCATGCAATTATCACAACAACAACAACGACAGACTCAATTTCCCTTTTGTTTAGGAAGAGAGCAGTTGTAACAACAGCCCAATAATGCTTAAAATAATGAATAAAACATTCAATTTGGTTAACGATGGACAACTGTTTCTTTCCAAAGTCTTCCATTCCGTTTCCTAACCATTGCATCGTATATATAGAATGCAAAATTTTGATCCCTACAAACAACAACAAACTTGCATCAATCTTGGATCAATTTTAAAATGTCAGATACTGAAGAAATTATAAAATATATACCAGACATACCCGAATCAACAATCGAATTGACATCCATTTCTTAATGAATTTAAGATATCGAATAAATCATTCAGTAAAGTAAGTGACAAAGAATGTTTTACAATTAGCATAGAAAGGGAAATAAAAGCTTCAAATTGAGAATGGGTGATGAGAAATTAGGGATATTTTGCATTTTTATATACAAATCAAAACTTGTTTGGTATTTTTTTCTAAATTAATCACCACAATAATGTATCTATTAATTAATTAATTAGTCTCCACAAAATTTTACCGTAATTATCTCCCATTCACAGGTCAACTATTTTTTCTCATGTTCTCTATTATATTCCGGTTGAAATTTGTCTAAAACTTAAGACGCACATTTTATGGAAGTGACATATTTTTAATTTGTTATAATAAATGAATAAGTAATCTAGCAAGACATGATGAATAACGAAGAACCAGCATACACCAACACAGATCAGCACAATCAACATTTTTCAATTTCATAATGAGCTATTTTTTCACATTTCATTAAAATAATGCCTATGATAAATATTTATTGGGTTTCATGATATTTTTATTTTCTTCTCCAATTTAGATAAATAGAATTTATTTTGCTAACACAAAATGAGTTTTTTAATTCATAAAATATTCAATGGAGTAGATACATTTTTGGTTTGTTTTTTCTCATAAAATAATTTATGATTATCGTAAATATTATGTTCACATTTCCTATTTGTACAAACTAACCTTTTATATATAATCATTCCACAAATGAACATAAAATTGTAGGAATAAATTGTCTTTTTTCAAACTACATTTCTTATCATGTTCATTAGGAATGTAATCATCATTTTCTATATTTTGTTTTATTTTATTTTATACAGTCCACATGATTTTAATTAAACATGAGCATTAATCGAGTTTACATTAACAATAATTACCTGGATAAAAAATTATTACATTAACTATACTTTATAAAAAAAAAATTAAAAAGTTTTTGTTACTCAAAAGTTCATGATATGTTAATAATTAAATAACAACACAAAAAAGAATGATCTAACAATCAATGTAAAAAATAGAAAGAATAATTACATGTCAACAACATAGGAAAGGTCATTCATCAAAAAAAAAAAAACAACATAGGAAAGGTCAGTCTACAAACATCAAATTCAAGTACATGATCTCGATGCGCAAAAAAAAAAGTACATGATCTCGAAAAATTTTAATCTACAATTGGTATGGAACATGTTCACAAAAGAAACACATTAAAAGGTACTATACACAACCTTATATAAAAATCAAAAGGTGCAACTTCAACTATAACCAATATTTACAAACACTAAAATATTGAGATCCATTACCATTCAAAATAAAAATTCCCATAGGCTAAAATGAAAAAATGCATTAAAATAAAATTAAAAATACTAGAAATATTATATCCTGCTACTTTTAATTAATTCATCCATAGCGTTTTTTAATATGTAGTAAGATTCACTTACATTTAGTTTAATTTTAGACTCTCTTTTCCATTTACGTTTTTCATCCTTAATCATTCTCTAATATACTCAATCTGTAATCATGTCTCATTTTTAATAGTATTTTATGAGGTTGTAGCTATTGAGGTTACTATTAGCTATCTACACATGACCACTGATTGGACGGGTCAGTAGCAACAAACGGAAGTGGTGACATTGGGAGGAATTCTAAGAGACTAGAAGGCACGAACTGTAGATGCCTTCATGACCAATCTTGGAACATGTTCAATAACCTGTGCAAAACTCATAAGCATTGTCATAAGCATGGAGAGAAGTTGAAATGTTGAGAGTCCTTGAAGTGCAAACCGACTCCATATGTGCAGTTAAGCTCCTATCAATGACCATGTCCCTCGACCACCAACATGGAACAATCGTTTGTCAGTATAGAAGACTGCTGGAGAGAAACTGGAAGTTTACTTTAAAACACATCTATAGAGAGGCGAACCACTTCGCAGACACACCAGCGAATAAGAGTCATGGAGCTGACTTCGGAACACACACAGTAGAGTGTTCAGATAACATAATTAAATACTAGGAACGGTATGACCTCATGAGAGAGTCAAAGACTCGATTAATTTTCATGTAACTAATTTTCATTCTTCCTTAAAAAAACTATGTTACCGCTGCAAAGCGCGGATCACAAGCTAGTTTATAGATTAAGACGTTTTGAAATCTAGGTCGGGTAACCGTTATATATATATATGGACCTTGGTAGACCCACTAATATTATCCAGGTTAATCTGACCCGAAAATCAGGGTCCATAAAATCACCAGGCCCATTACATAAGCCCAATAAATTTAAGCCCAATATACATCAGAAACACAGATAGAAAGAAGCATTTAGACATGATTAACAAGCTAAATCATCTATTAGCTTCCACAATTAGACAAACAGGAATTCAAAACCTGAAATTTCTTTCAAGCAAAACACAGCATCCCATATTGTTCCACAATCTGAACAAGCACAAAAGTACTGAATATCTCATTCTGCAGGAGTCTAGAGTCATGAGCAAATAAGCATTACAGACGAGAGCTTTTCTCAATTTATGAAGCCTCAGCAGCAGGTTGAGTCACTCCAAACTTCCCAGCAGCTTGCTAAGAGAATCAGGAGTGCAAACCTGGTACTTGACGGAGCCGATAGGAGATAGGAACACCTCAGCCAGCTCAAGCTTGTCGGATGTCAAGCTCGTACTGTCCATGGTCTTGCTAAGAACCTTCAACGCCAGCTGAACAGCCTCCTCCCTTGTGATCTCATCCTTGTAGTCCTGTTTAAGCATCGACTGAGCTGCTTGGTTGTTTGCACCTACAGCTGCTGCCTTCCATCCACCGTAGTTCCCGCTGGGATCACTTGTGTAGAGCTGGAACCCGTAGTTCTTGTCCCACCCAGCAAAAAGGAATGAGACTCCGAATGGCCTAAGACCTCCGAATTGGGTGTACCCTTGCTTGGTATCGCACAGAGATTGAACCAGCTGCTCAACTGGCATGGGCTCTTGGTAAGCAAAAGTGTAGCGTTGAGCCTGAAGCCTGGCAGTGTTGATCAAGATGTTTGCATCTGACATGATTCCGGCAACAGCGCAAGCGACATGGTCGTCGATCTTGTACATCTTCTCGGTGGAGGTTGATGTCTGAAGAAGCTTGGAAGTAACCTTCTTTTCGCCAACCAGGACAACTCCATCTTTTGCCAGAATTCCGATAGCACTTCCAGCATTGCCAATGGCTTCCATTGCGTACTCAACTTGGTAGAGACGACCCTCTGGGGAGAAGATCGTGGTGCGGCTATCATACCTCCTAGACATGTTTAGTTACAGGACTGGCATATAGAAAAGCATTAGAATAAGTACGTAATCCTCGGGCTCAAGCACATTATTCTCACGGGTAGCTGATTAAGCAACTAATCAAAACCGATACATCACAAAATCTGTCGTCTTTCTGCAATCTCAAGGGGTTCTTCAATCCTAACAGTTGGAGCAACTTCTGTTTACTTTGAAATGGCCCCGTTAAGTTCCAAAGTAAATGAAAATTGAAGAATCGCTCGAGATTGCAGAAACACAACAGATTTCCCTCGCAGAAATAGAAAAACAGCATAACAATTCCCACCCTAAACAAAGATGTCTCGACCCAGTGATCTTCGCCGATAAGCGAATGGCGGCAGAGAGGATCGGAAACCCTAGAATGTACAAATTCCAACAGCGCCCAAAAACCTCCCACAAGCAATCGATAGCTAACAGTGTATATAGTTATCAACAGATCTTAAAATTATGCATAGATCGCCCTAACCAGATAAACCTAATTCGTGAAAAATCCATAAAAAGATAAAGAGGACAAGAGAGGGGGGAATCTTCATCGAGAGAGATGCATACCTTCGATTCGGCTGGACAGAGAATCAACTAGAAACAACGTCGGCGACTCCGGAGCAGCGGTGGAGCTTCAGTGCGGTGAACGGTGAATGTGTCGATACGAATGTTGAGATATTAAAGAAGGGAGACGGGATTTCTTGAAGAGAAGGTCAGGGGAGTCTACAGAGTGAAGAATTACAGTTTTACTCCTCAAATTGTAATGGAATTATGGAACGCACCATCTGTTAATGAATTTGCAAATTTGACCCCCTCAACTTTTATTTTTCACATATGCAGTAGTGTGTCATGTAATAGTCACACACAACAAAATATAATATAATGGTGAATAATAAGAATAATAAAAATTGTTTGGCTAATTGCTTAATACATTATTCTAGCCCAAGGTTTGGGAGCAAAAACTTTTTGAAATACAATATCTAGTCATTTTGTCCATCTTTGTTTTGTCCCCTGTCATCTTGTCCAGTAATCTAACGACTTGTTAACTCTCAAACTTTTGTATGTGATGGCATATGAGATGGTGAACAGACTGCTACCTGGATTAATGTCTTATTCAATTACTTTAGGGTGAAAAAAATGAAATCCATTCATCTACTCATTTTACATCTACTCCCCTCATTTACTTTCTCTTTCGCAACTCTTATGTGGACTAAAGAATCCTAGACCGAACATTGAAGTTTGATATCATTATTCGAGGACCTGGATCGCAAGATTCAGTAGGTGGAGGCTTTCGGGCAGAGGATGACAAACTTCTTATGCGAGTTAGTTGGGTGAATCACTACAACATAACATAGCTACGGAGGCAGATTCATGGAGGCACATAGAATATTTGTCTCTAAATATACTTTTAAAGAACAAATACTATATGTGCCTCTATAGATGAATATATCTGTCTCTAATTGTATTTTATTTATTTATTTTAATATTAATAAATAATTTTTTATAGTTTTAGAGGCAGATAATTTATAATTGCCTCTATAAGTCAATACGATTACATCTTTTAGAGGCAGATAATTTATAACTGCCTCTATAAGTTATATGAAAGCTCTTTTAGAGGCAGATAATTTGTAACTGCCTCTATAAGTTTTTTGTCTTACACAAAAAAAACTCTTTTTGAGGCAGATAATTTATAACTACCTCTATAGGTTGTATGATTAAAATTTTTAGAGGCAAATAATTTATAATTGCCTCTATAGGTTGTATGATTAGCTTAGAGACAAATAATTGATCTATCTCTATATGATGAATGATTAAAATTTGTAAAGGTAGATAACTTGTAAACTTTGTATTATTTTGTATCGATAAATGTTAGATAATATATAATTAATTATATATATAATAAACGCTAACGATTTTCTTTTCTAATAATGAGTAAGAAAAAAATTTCATTTTTTCAATTTTGATTTCTTTTTCTTGGCATAGTTTCTCCATATCATTGAGTTTTATAATTTATATTTAAAAACTGCGTAAGAAGTATCAGTAAGTACTCCTGAGCCAAGTGGTAAGAACTAAGAACTTAGCGTATTTCCTTGAACCACCCAGGTTCAAATCTCATAGATAGCAGAATAATAGAGAGTAATATATGTAAATAGTGGAAGAGTCCAATAAAGGGAAATGCTCTGGTAGTAGTAAATTCTTTTTAAAAGCATATATATATGCTTCTAAAAAAATATACTAGCAACAAAAATAAGTGTCTCTAAAAGGTGGCTAAGATGACAGATAAATGTTGTTTAAAGATGCAATTGCCAACAATTATATATGCCACTAATTCTTCCATTTAGTGGTAGATAATATGTGCCACCGTATTTGCCTCTAAAGACTTTTAGCCGCAGCAGCGTTAGTGGCACTTAACTATCTGCCTCTAAAACTCTATAGAGGCAAAAAAAAATGCTTTTTAGAGGCAAATAGTGTGTGCCTCCATAGCCAGGTTTTGTTGTAGTGAATCGAGCAACAACGATGGAAGCTTTCAGGTTTATCTATTGAAACTGGAGGCAACAAAAAGTCATGATTTAGGGTTTCGAAACAATTTTTTAGCCGACAAAAGGAGAGTGAAAAAAGTTGGTTAGCTAGAGACTTTATTGGTAGCTTGGGAAATGGTGTTGAGATGCATGTTTTATGTGATGTAGGACATCTTATCAGTATACACAACAACTGATGTGTTTGGTCCTTCCCCGCCCCTGAATCCACCAAATGACACCACAACCACATGAGTACTTGTTAGATACAAATAATGTATCTTGCTTTAAAACATGATCACTCATGTTTTAAATAATGCATATGAGTGATCATGTGAATGCAAAACGAAAATGCAGCATCTATCGACAACATGGGCGCAACAAGCAGAGCTTCCCCACAAGGAAATGAGTCCAACCACTAGACATTAGGACGTCCGATCAGAATGTGGTGGACAAACAAGTAGCCCAAGCATATCATGGATTCAAAGTAGCTACTTTCCCAAACATGAGAATGTTTATTCTGCCGTAAATGACCCTAATTAACCCTTGAAAAAAAATGGATGTTTATGAGTTTGGTTCCTTAAACCCTAAATAATACTTAGTAGGGAATGTCTAGTGATACGTGTTATTGATTTGTAAATCAGATAAGATGTGGTAGACATTGGTGATATATGGCACAATTACAACACATTGCTTGTTTATTACCATATTTTCCCAGTACACAAGCGACAATTAGCAATACGAACACAACTGAAATGGTAACAATAGACTATGACATGTTACTAAATAAAAATTTGGAAAAGTTATCATTGCAAAAATAATTTGAAGCAAAGTAAAATAAACTTTGAATATTGTGTAAAACAAAAAAAAATCAGAAATATATATATAACCAATATAAAGAATGGCAAATTTCCAATAAAAAAATTAGTTATTATATTGCAAAACCAAATTTTACTGCAAGTTACTAAATAAACAAATTAACAAGGTATCCTACAAAAACAAATTGAATTAAAGTGAAATAAAGTTTACTAGACATCATCTCATCATATACTAAATGTGTCATATAATAAAGTTTCCAACAATGTGATTGATCAGGGAGAGAATAGTAAGTTTCCTCTCTCTTTGTCGCACATGTATGCAAGACTTTGGTTAATGCAAGTTACTAAATAAACAAACTAACAAAGTATGGTTACAGAAACAAATTGAACTAAAGAGAAATAAACATTACTATGCATCATCTCACCATATACTATGTGTCAAAATCTACAGTTGCAATTTCCAACCAAGGTAATAACAACTTAAATAGCATGTTCTTATACCAAATATTGAATGGATAAAATATGGATAACAACAATAAAAGACAAGAAATAGATATAAAATATGTATATTGAATAATAGTTTCTCAACAAAATAGTGGTTTATCCATTTCAAAATAAAACACTATTACATGTTACAAAATAAATAATCATCCATTTTTCAACTTTATTCTCAACAAGCAAAACGGTAGACAATCTCAACTCAAATGAAAATCAATGTGGCAAATGCAATAGCCAAATTTCACAGTTATCCAAAAAGAAGAAAAGTTTTGCATACAATGCATACACAAAAACTCATTATGCAACAAAGAAAGAGAAAACTTACTTTTCAATATCTCTTATCAATTACGTATGTATGCTGAGAGGATTCCTGATAGCCTCCAATTGAAAAGTGTTGGAGCTCGAATCCGAAGATCCTACAAAATCAAAATTTACTAAGAACTTTTTCTAATCTAATAGATAAAACTAAAAATGCATTTTCTTACCTCATGATGTTAGGTTAGGGCCTGATCCTATTCACATGTAGCATTTTGAGGAAAAAATAACTAAGAGATTACAATAGATTATTGATTGTCAAATTCACCAACTATTAGAAAGAAATTAAACCAAGTGAAACATAACATGATGGAATTTTAAAATGATGCAAAATAGTGTATAAAAAAAATCAAGTATAATAGTAATGTTTAAATTTTTTCAAGTAAACAAAAACGAGTAATCTTCAATCAAACTAAAACTTAAAAGCATACTAATGATATTAAATCAAGCATAGTTAAAATTGAAGTCGAATTTGTTCAATCAACGATTAGTATGGTCAACTGAACTTTCTAGCTCAACGAGTCATGTGAAGTGAAGCAACAATCCCAGTCTACAAATTAAGAATTTAAAACCAACATGACTATTGCAAAAAAACTGATTATAGAATCGAATTTACAAATAAATGCATCATTAACTATTACAATGTCAGTCTGTTCAATTTACGATGACAATAACTACCATATTATATTTTTAAGCTAGTTGATTTGATATTACATCTTATTCTCAAGTTAGTTCTTCTCTTATACAAACTTCTCTCCCAAGTATCGATCATGTTGAGCTGGTACGAACAGCATCCCAGTTAAAACTTAATGATTTTAACCACGTGACTTGTGGGTAAATGACGTTGGTATGAATCGTAGACTAAGATAAATGCACTTCATTAATCTTTACATGTCAGTCTTCATTTTTCTGTATGAGCAAGATACCATGATTTTTTTAACGCTTATTATTTGATATATACTTTGTTTTTAATTCCTTTCTTATACAATTATTTGCAATACTAATTGTAGGCTTGGGACTGAAGAGGAGCAGTGAGGAACTAGGGTGCAGTTATACCATTCGAAATCGAGGGTAATGGTTGGGAATCGGGGCATGGGAGATAATTCGGCAATCTTTGTAACATGGGTTGCCTCATGGGATCAGAAGAAAGAGTGTCTTTGTATTCCTCTATTTTTCATATCCTATAGCTTTAGGTTTTAACTGTTGCTATGATTTTTTAGTTTCAGGGGTATTGATTCATAAGTAAAGTATCACGTATGTAGCTTTGGTTATTGCTTCTGATGCATCTTCTTATCTTTTACCCGTACTCATATGCAATACGATATGTTTGATTTGACAGACATCAAATAATTTTCAAACGTGGCCAAATTAGTCATGGTTTCTTATCAACCGTGACCAATTTGTCACGGTTTCTTATGAACAGTGACCAATTTGTCACGGTTCTTAAGAATCGTGACTAATTTGGTCACAGTTTTTATGCAACCGTGACAAATTAGTCACGGTTTCTTAAAAACTGTGACTAATTGGTCACGATTCTTATGAAACCGTGACTAATTTATCACGGTTTCTTAAAAAAACCGTGACTAATTTATCTATATGATATGTTTGAAATCAAGCATAGTTCGAGTTGGAGTTCGAATTTGATTCATCAAGGTCGGTTAGCTTGGGCTCAACCTGAACTTTCTAGCTCAAGTTCGAGTTCATGTTGAAGCTTGGTTAGCGAACATCCCATCCCACGTCTACAAACTTAATGATTTTAAACCCACGTGACTATTGTGAAATGACGTGCATTTATAGAATCGTTAATTCTACAAATCAAATGCACTTCATTAACTTTTTTACAATGTCAGTCTTTCATTTTTACTGTATGATCAATTACCATGATTTTATTTAAGGCGCTTGTTATTTGATATATACTCTTTTCTCAGTTAGTTTTTCTTTCTTATACAAACTTCTTGCAAGTACTAATTGTAGGCTATGGGACTGAAGGGGAGCCCAGTGAAGGAACTGCTGTCAGTTATTTCACCATTCGAAACTCGAGGGGTAATGGTTGGGGAGATCGTGGGCATGGGAAGATAATTTGGCAATCTTCTGCCAACCATGGGTTGGATCCTAGGGCAGAAGAAAGAGTGTCTTCTGTATTCCTCTATTTTTCATATCCTATAGCTTTAGGTGTTTAACTGTTGTTATGATTTTTTAGTTTCAGGGGTATTGATTCATAAGTATCACATATGTAGCTTTGGTTATTGCTTCTGATGCATCTTCTTATCTTTTACCCGTACTCATATGCAATACGATATGTTTGACTTGACAGACATCAAATAATTTTCAAAGGTGGCCAAATTAGTCATGGTTTCTTATCAACCGTGACCAATTTGTCACGGTTTCTTATGAACAGTGACCAATTTGTCACGGTTCTTAAGAATCGTGACTAATTTGGTCACAGTTTTTATGTAACTGTGACAAATTAGTCACGGTTTCTTAAAAACTGTGACTAATTAGTCACGATTCTTATGAAATCGTGACTAATTTATCACGGTTTCTTAAAAAAACCGTGACTAATTTTCACGGTTTCTTAAAATAATATGTTTGAAAATCAAGCATAGTTCGAGTTGGAGTTCGAATTTGATTCATCAAGGTCGAGTTAGCTTGGGCTCAACCTGAACTTTCTAGCTCAAGTTCGAGTTCATGTTGAAGCTTGGTTAGCGAACATCCATCCCACGTCTACAAACTTAATGATTTTAAACCCACGTGACTATTGTGAAATGACGTGGATTTATAGAATCGTTAATTCTACAAATCAAATGCACTTCATTAACTTTTTTACAATGTCAGTCTTTCATTTTTACTGTATGATCAATTACCATGATTTTATTTAAGGCGCTTGTTATTTGATATATACTCTTTTCTCAGTTAGTTTCCCTTTTCTTATACAAACTTCTTGCAGGTACTAATTGTAGGCTATGGGACTGAAGGGGAGCCCAGTGAAGGAACTGCTGTCAGTTACTTCACCATTCGAAACTCGAGGGGTAATGGCTGGGGAGATCGTGGGCATATGAAGATAATTCGGCAATCTTCTGCCAACCATGGGTTGGATCCTAGGGCAGAAGAAAGAGTGTCTTCTGTATTCCTCTATTTTTCATATCCTATAGTTTAGGTGTTTAACTGTTGCTATGATTTTTTAGTTTCAGGGTATTGATTCATAAGTAAAGTATCACGTAATGTAGCTTTGGTTATTGCTTCTGATGCATCTTCTTATCTTTTACCCGTTACTCATATGCAATACGATATGTTTGATTTGACAGACATCAAATAATTTTCAAACGTGGCCAAATTAGTCATGGTTTCTTATCAACCGTGACCAATTTGTCACGGTTTCTTATGAACAGTGACCAATTTGTCACGGTTCTTAAGAATCGTGACTAATTTGGTCACAATTTTTATGTAACCGTGACAAATTAGTCATGGTTTCTTAAAAACTGTGACTAATTGGTCACGATTCTTATGAAACCGTGACTAATTTATCACGGTTTCTTAAAAACACCGTGACCAATTAGTCACGGTTCAATAGTCACAGTTTCTCAAAATCTTATTATAGGTTGAAAGGTGAACAACTTCAAGAAATTATAATTTTATCCAACCATCGTGCTCGGTGCAAAACTAATATATAATTAAAAAAATCATAACTAATGTCTAACTAATACATAATTATAAAAAAAACCATAACTAATGTCTAACCCGAAGTTTTTCCATAACTAATGGATGGAGCATTCGAAGGAGGGGATGGGGCAGAAGGTCGCGAAGGAAAGATCTCAACCTCCTTTCTTTTGTCGGACACTGATGGATGAGAGCGGACAAAAGAAGCGGGAGCCTTTGGCGGTCTGCCCATGGTGACCTTGGCTTTCTCTGCCGACCTCTAAACGCGTGGCAAGCATAAGAAACCGCCACCTAAGTCAAGGGATTTGCTTTGCTGGCAAATAAAAAAGGCGGGAAAAAACAGGACTTCCCAGAAGGCGTCTTAGGGAAGTCATCGACAGTCAAGATTGGCGAACAGGATGACATTAGCACACGACGTACGTTCTCGACGTTCCTTCAGGCACAATTCTAACGGCCCACAGATCGTTCATTTTCCTAGAGCGTGATATAGAAGCTTATCCTCGCGTCAAGCTTCTAAATCACACTTGGGGGCAATTGATGGGCCCAAGCCAAGTTGCTAGGCCCCAGAGACGGCGTATATATAGACGTATAGATGTAGCGGACCCGAACCCTATAGGGCCAACAGTTGCCTAGGGTTCCATGTAAAACCCTAGCCGCCTAGGGTTTCACCTCAAACGCGGATTCCAACTCCTACAAGGGAAGAAACTCTCACCCCAACTCAGTGACCAAAGAGTAAATAAGGGGCTCAGACCCTCTACTATAGACGAAAGATTCATACAAGACACACACACAAACACGTTTTAAGTTGTAGGCTCCGACTAGTACGCTTAAGGCTATCATCTCCCCCAAAACCCTAAGGGGTACCCCAATACTTCTCTGTCTCTCTCTCACACGATCTTACCCCCACTCACAAACACTTAACTGTTCATCCTCTTACTATCGCTTCTTGCACACCTCGCGAGGTACATCCCGGATATCCACTGGTGCACAGAAGTAAGGCGAACAACTCTCAACCCCTCAAACTCTCCAAGTTTGAACCTCATTGTACGCCACGACTGTCGTGGATGGAACAATAACAATTTTGGTCAGTCATTACATTGTCTCTCCGTGACTAGGCATAATACTTATCCAGTCAGCTAGTTACTTGATAAAAAATCTAAATTAAATATCATTTATCAATTTTGAATTGCATCTGAATTTTTTCTCTCATTTATTCTCCTCCTTCACACATATGTTCCCTTTATTCTCTTCCTTCACATATGTTCCCTTTACCAACACGATCGTTCCCTAGCTGGTGTCGGCTAGTTTAAGAATTCGTAGCAGAACTGAGATTGGACCAACTTAAGTTATCGTCCAAGATTCATCTATCCTAAAATGATTAAAATTTAAAATTGGCAAAATAAAATTTGTTGTCTAGTTTTAACTTTAAGACTTGAGAATTCATCGATAAGGAAGAAAATAAAAAGAGAATTTAAAATTCTTTATGCATAAATAGAAAATGAAAATGCATTGAAACACATGAGCAATACCCCATTTTACATAATAACTCAAACAAAATAACACCAATAAAAATACTTCCAAATTCTTTCATTGACCAAATTCCTTGTCACGCACTTATATTAAACCCTTAATTACTCTCTTCAATTCATTCCTTCCTTAATCTCTCATTCAAGCAGTGTTAAACTGGTCACACCTGAGCCTAATATCACCTTCATTCCCAAGCTTGACACCCAAAGCACCCAACTTCTGCATAGCCTTGGCGAAATCATCGAAAAATGCAGACTGATTCGCAGCATAGATGTTCACAAAGTTCTTGGTCCTCGGATCCTCTGCCATCATTTGATCCGTCGCCAAGAGACCCATCCCTTTAAGCAGGTTCTTGAAGTACATGTTGTCGAACTTCCCAGGAGTGTACAGATCATTAAACGCAGACACTGTGGGGTCCTTGGTGTAATTAGCGCAAAACTTCCTCAAAGCCGTTGCATATGCAGGGTTCATCGTTGGGTCGGACTCGATACCGTTACTGAAATTGTAGATCCTCTTGGCAAACTGCTTGCAATGCGAGAATCCCACTGTGTGGGCACCTGTTAAAGCAACCATGTCTTGGATCGTGAACTTTTTTGACTCGAAATGGCTAATGACCTGGTTCATGGTCATGTTGGGCAAGGGGAGGTTGGGCGCCACGTCGTCGAACTTGGACACCCGGCTATCCTTCCTACCAAGCAGGACAGGGTAGCTGGGCCCACCGACCATGACCACAAGGTCACGCGTGACTTCGGCTAGGATGTCTGCGCACGAGACGGTCTTGGGACAGCTGATCTCCAAGGCTGTCTTGACGCGGGTGATGACGTCGAACCCGTCGCCTGGGAGGTCTTTGTCATCTTCGGTGTCACGCTCCACTTTTTCTAAATTGTTGGGGGCAATGAGGACGGAGGCGTCGCAACCATCAACCATACAGTCGTGGAAAAAGATGCGGAGCGCAGCAGCCGCTGTCGTGGGGTTGGATATCTGTTTAGTGGTGACCGTGTCAGTGACCGTGTCAGCAAAATCGGGGCAAGTGGTTTTGTAGTAGTCGAGGGAGAGCTGGGAATTGGAGAGGAGAGGTGCAGTGAGGAAGATGGTGATCAAAAGTATGAGGATTGAGGAATGATGATGAGTCGCCATGGGAAGTTGAGCTTATGATTGAAAGAGAGAAAAAGGAACAAAAATTGCTATTTGGTTTCCTTTTTCTTTCTTTGATGGAATTGTCTGAGATAGAAGAAGAAAAATAGAGGATGGAGGATTGAAGCTAGTGGTTGATGATTATGGAAATCAAAGAATGGATGGGAGAAGTTGTAGGGAATTGTTATTCAAAATTCTATTAATTTGTGTAAGTTTTATCTATATTAATTTCTCATGTTTTCAAATCATTAACTAACAACTATATATTTAGTATTTACTCGATTTAGCTTTGCCAACTCCCAAATTGTTGTAATTGTGTCATTTTTAGACAAGCTATTTTTATTCCAAATGCGTGGTTTCAAAAAAGGCGGAAGTCGAATGGTATGGTTGATTTGGTTTTGATACGTAGGGTAAAACTCTCCTTGCAAAACTCCACATCATCACATCATTTTTTATTAAAATTTTATTTATTTTTTCCTCCATATCATTAAATGCTAATGTATTAAGTACATCAATATTAGATATATTGTGAATTAAATAATAAAAAATTTATGTCTTTAAATATAATTAAACTAATACGAAATGCTGATAATAAGAATAAATAAGTATCAAAATGCTTTATAAAGATTATAAAAAATTACTCTTAGAGTGTTAGTGTGGCCACTGTCAGAGGGAGTTGCTCATGCCCTGACAACGACATATCCTTGATTTGACAGGAGGTGGTTGGTAGCGGGGTGTCAGGGCGCCGCGCCCTGACACCAACTGTGACTCCAGAGGTAGTCCTTTCATGGCAGGCGGATACCCTTAGGTTTAAACCCTGGGCGCTCGATCTGGTGGCCCTGAAGGCTGTTGGGCCAGGGGGCCATCAATTGCCCCCTAGCACGGGTTGAGCGGCGGCTAGTCACGGCTTTATCCGTACTATCGGTCCTTTGGCTGCCGCTTTCAGGGACCTTCGGTTATTGCCTTGGGTCCTATTGGTCAGTGGGCTCTTGGGCCAGACCCATCAGTTACTAAGAATTTTAACTTTACGTAAGTTAATTCAATTTTTTTACGTAATTCTTACATAATAATGAATATTTCTAATACAGAATTCTCCCCTTTTTCTTATCAAAACAAAATCATATCATTAGAGAGTTTAACAATAATAAAAAAAACACAATACGAAATAGTTAAATACTACCACATTAGCTCCCAACGAGGATCTACACTTACTGGTAACAAATTATCCTTCAACATGTTCTTGTACACAAAATTGAATAAATAAAAATTACCGATAACCACAATAGAAGACAAGAAACAGATATAGAGTTTGATCATCATATCTCATCATCGGCATCATTATCATCATCTCAGTGTCACGACTCATCATCTAAGTATCATCTATCTTACTTAAATTAGTTTATTTGTTGCAGTAGTTTCAAGTATTAGTTCTTCTCTAGTGTATATAGTTTTACAATTTGATGAACAACAAACTAGATAATTTGCTCTAAATTCTAATAGTTCAAGATTGTTCACTGAATTTTTTTTTTTTTTTAATTTGGGTAGGTCGTAATGGACGACACTACGATTTAGCTACTGAATAATAACAAGTTTGTTTCCAAATTATTGAATTTTAGGTCCTTAGTGTCAAGCAAGTCATAGACATTCACACTTAGTGTCGAGCAAGTCATAGACATACGCTACCATTGTACTTAGGTTCTTAGTGTCGAGCAAGTCATAGACATTCACACTGAATCAAGTAGAATCAATCACTATGAAAAGCTATCAGCCTTACACAAGTGTGCACTAGTGCCTCATGATGTACGCACTAGTTCACGATATGTGTAGGAGTTACTAGTGCAAGTATCCTAAAATATATTTGGCGTGCTTCGTTAAATCTTAAAACCTTGTCAGTTCGATTCGTCGGAATACTCGTTGATGATTTGCTTGTGCAAGATTGGCTGTTGAATTATTGGAACATGAATACCAAGTGTAGAATAGGCACTAGTAGCCATGGATGGTTTGCTAGTTTGTGGCATTAGTATGTTAATGCACTAAAACAAGTTATGTACTAGTGCTACTTGATCATTTGCTTTTCAAACTATGCATTTCGTAGTGGATTGTGTTGATTTTTATGTTTACGGTCTAAATTTTGGAGTTTCATCTTGACAACTACGTTTGGATGTAGTATTTTTTTAAGTCGTCCGATTAGAATTCAATTGGTCTTACTGTTTAGTGTTGAACATCGATCTGTTAGATTTTTGGCCTCCGGACTTCGTCAAGTCCACTAGTGCATTTAAAATTGATTTAAAATTTCTTCTTGTGATAGTGTTGGGTGGATTGATTTATGTTTAGATTACAATTTGTTGGATTTCATTTTGACAATTAGGTTTCATCTGGTAGAATATTGATCGCATAAAGAATGTGCGGCAGTGTATTGTTGAGGAACTCACGAGAGAATCAAACAACGTTTATTTTCGAAGTTTTAAGTGAAGTTGTATACGTCACTACATCGTGGAGTTTACACAACAAGGATGATGTCGGTGAGATTGACATAAGTTTCTATTTTGTTAGTGTTATTGGTGTACAAAATTGTTGGTACTAGTATGGTAAGCTTGTACCACTTGGGTTTTAATATTATGAGATTATGTTTTGCATTTATGAATTATTAATTTTTGTTACTATTTAGAGTTTTAACCTAACCGGAACAACCAAGTGAACGATATTTCGGCCAAACCAAGTGAATAGTCGAGTCGGGAGTTGATTAGGTGACGTGGCAAGGGTGAGGTGGAAAAACGGATGACATGGAATTGCTGATATCAGCACTTAACAGAGAAATTGGATGGATATTTAACGGATTGACCAAATGTTTACAACCCCTATAGATTAATGACCATTATGTTACAAATCAAAGGTTTATAACCAGTTTGTTATATACCCCAAAGTTTATGACCAAAATGGACAATAAGTCAACTTTTAGAGACAATTGGTGTTACTCTCGTGCTAAAATCCGATAGGCTGTAGCTCCACTTGGCGGCTTTCCATTGGTTGCTTCCACGAAATCCAAGTAATAATAATAATTATTAATAAAATAAAAGATAGTAGCGAGCAAGCGCGATAAGCTCAAAGTTATTTGATTGCCACCTGCCACTGCCAGCAAGCAAATCCAATTTCCAATCCCGAATTCATCCTGTTCATCCTGATTCCCAATTTTTGTACCATGAATCCAATCTTCCCGCCGTTCTTCCCTTTCCACATCTGATCGTCACAATTCATTTCGGCGGGCGGCTCCTGAATCCCCCCAAACTAGTACTATGCAGTCTCCAAGATCTGGGACGTGGTCGTGTCTTCTTCTGTTGCTGCTCGTCTCTTTTCGCCCCTCGATTTCCAAGCCTGATCCCCGATGGGAAGCTAAGAAGCTGCTGCTGCGAGACAAAGTTCGAGAGATGTATTGATTTTCTCCCTTTTCACCCAATTTGTTGAGTCGGTCCTTTTGGGGGAATTTGAATTCCGGTGTTATTGGGAGTGCCCATTAATTGAATGGCGACTATCCGGAAGAAGGAAGATATAAGCTCTGTTTCTTATTTGATTGTTGGTGCTTGTTGTTTACAGGTTCTATCACGCATATGACAACTACATGACCTACGCATTTCCGGTGAGTCTGCTGCTGTTTTCGAGTTTTTCCGAAGTTGTAGATATTATGGGGGATGTCTATGTAGTATGTACTGTGTTCTTAGACGAGTTTTTAATCAATTCACTGGGTGGAAATGGCAGCATGATGAGCTAAAGCCTCTTACCAAGACATACACTGACTCGCTCAGTGAGCTTGGAAATCTCAGGGTACTTTGTTTATATATGTTGTTTTGATTGTTTGACATGTTTGATCAGAAATGGAAGCTAATGGGAAATTTTACCATTTATGTTTGGCAGCTTGAGCATTTGCCGCAAGATTATAATGGGTCTGCCCTTACTCTGATTGAGTCATTATCTAGGTGAGGGAATTATGGAATTAGTGAGGCTGTAAGTAGTTGTCATCATCCATTGTTTTTATGAACTCTGTAGCATGATGCATTTCACTTTATCCACTCGCTAAAAGATCCGTGTCTCTCTTCTTTCACAGCCTTGTTATAATGGGAAACAACACGGAATTTGAAAGAGGGGTTCATTGGCTCTCGGAGAATTTGTCGTTTGATGTTGATGCAAGGGTGAATCTTTTTGAGGTAAGGACTTGTGTGAACTCTGGATTTTGATGGCTTTAGTTTCATTTCCAACTTGTGTGCTTAGGTTGTTGACAGTCTTTATACTTGTTGAATTTATATAGTGCAATATAAGAGTTCTCGGAGGGCTTGTTTCTTCCCATATTCTCGCAACTGACACCAAGAATCGGTTGATTCAAGGTTCTTACAATAATCAATTGCTTGCTCTGGCTGAAGATTTGGGCCGACGTTTCTTACCGGCATTTGATACACCAACTGGTTTGCCATATGCCTGGATCAACTTAAAGGTACTTCATGGAACGAATCTGATATTAATTGATGGGTAAAGCATAGACTTTCCTTAGTTTTGGATAATCAACTTGGAACTTTTACCCTCCAATTTAATAGTCGAGACAAGAAACGGTTACTCGCTCTCATATTTTTATTCCCAGTTAGTTTCAAAATGATATGAAATTATTTGCATCAGCTTTTCCAAATAATATTTGAACTACGAGGTTAGGAAGTGAGAATATGTTTTTGCCTTCTCTTTTTAAGAGGGATATATGACTCCGCAGCAATGCAAAAATTCTGTGGACAGTATGGAGTCATGGAGGGTGAAACTACTGAAACTAGCACTTCCGGATGTGGTGAGATTTATAACAGGACAGTCTGATATGACGTATTTTAGGTGGATGGATGCCTCAGATCAACATTTTCTTATGTTTTGCAACCAGGTTCTTTAATACTTGAAATGGGAGCATTGTCAAGATTAACTGGTGACCCCAGATATGAATATGCAGCTTTACGTGCTCTTAGGAAGTTGTGGAGTATGCGTAGTTCATTGAACTTATTTGGAACGACATTGGATGTGACAACAGCACAATGGACCCATTATTCGTCTGGGATTGGGGCTGGTATGTATCCTCTGGCCATTTGTATGCAACAGATGTGACTTGCTATTAGCAATTATCTTTGAAGTCTCAGTAATCCGTTAAACTTTTTCTTCATTCAAGTTCCCACTTATGATTCTGGATTCTCTTTTGCTTCATTCAGGGGTTGATTCTTTCTATGAATATCTAGTCAAGGCTCACATCCTTTTTGGAAAAGATGACTACTGGAGGATGTTTCAGTCTGCTTATCAAGCTGTGCAGAAATATTTCAGACATGGCCCATGGTATGCATGAAGATGATGTTCTTTTGGGATACACTGCCGGCATAATGTTTTCCTGCCAGTACTATTTAGCTTTTATGTTCTCTTTCTCGCCCTCAAAGAGGAGGTACGAGGAGGATGAATTCATTTAATTGGACAAGCAGGAGAGGCTCCCCATTCTGGATAATTTCATGTAGCATCTGTAATATGTAGTTGCTTAGAAGTGTGATTGCAATAGGTAACATGAAGCCATCACTCTGATAATAGGTACCATGAAGCTGATATGAGGACTGGAACAGCGACTTACTGGCAGCTGACTAGCCTCCAAGCATTTTGGCCTGGTTTACAGGCAAGTTTTACATGTTTTAACATTATTTTTTGGGTTGGAATTGAACACTCTCTAAAATATTTCTAACTGTAAGCTTTTGATATTATCAATCAGGTTCTTGTTGGGGATATTCCAGCTGCAAATTCTTCGCATCGAGAATTTTTTTCAGTGTGGGAAAAGTTTGGAGTACTTCCAGAAAGGTATCGTCATCTACTTCTGATAATAAGTTGGATCCACTGTTAATTGTGCTGCCCATGCTTGGTTGTGTTAAGAAGACTTATTTTCAGGTATTTGTTGGACTATAAAATGGTGCACCCTACAGAGAAGTACTATCCGTTGCGTCCTGAATTGGCCGAGTCTACATTTTACCTATATCACGCCACTAAAGGTTTGGTTACTTTTCCATATAAACATCTATATTCCATCTTCTCCTAAAACGCCAGATGCTAGTCTTGCTTGATTCTATCAGTCTTAATCATTTGTTTACTGTGATGAAAGTTGTTGATAATCAATGGCATTACTTCTATAGTCTCTAGACCTTGACCAGTTTCCATATTGAAAGGAAGATTTCTCCAATTTCCCTTAAGTGGGAATCAATTGACCAATTTATTGTTGGCATTAGATTGAATTGTTAAAATGTTTCCTAATTTGACACTCCATGTCACTCAAACCATGGTTTCAGATCCTTGGTATTTAGAGGTGGGAGAAGCAATGGTTAACTCTCTGAACTTATACACCAAAGTTGAGGGAGGATTTGCTAGCATTCGAGATGTGACAACTATGCAAAGAGAAGATCACCAACATAGTTTCTTTCTTGCTGAAACGTAAGCAATTTCTTTATCCTTTCTAACACTGGCGTCCGGTAGAAAAGATAAACAACACTAGGCCATAGCATTCTTCTGTACCAAGGTAGCATCTCATGGTGTTTTCCTCTCCTTTGTTATTTTAGGTGCAAGTATCTATATCTTCTCTTTGATGATTCATTCATAGCCGATAGAAACTATGTATTCACAACCGAGGGTCACCCTCTACCAGTGCGACGCGATTGGCATGATCGGCTTCCAGAAGCATACATTCCGTCGAATTGGACTTACCCCCAGGTTTTCCTCGCAAACTCTCTTTACCAATACCCACCCATCCCTTTTCATTTCCGGACCTATCATTTCCCGCTCTGTTCTGTTCTGTCCCTGCCTCCGAACTCGACAGTTATTAAACTAATTGTTCTTCTGACGATGCAGAGTCCGATATCAATGGAACGTGCGAGCGCAATGTCTCAGCAGGTCTGTCCTGCAACGAGCTTGAATCTAGGAGAGGGTTACCAGCCGATTGAGAGTGTCTGCCATGTCGTCGACACTCGCAGCGATCACAGGTGTCTCAGGGATGAGGAGTGTGGGGTTGATGCAACTAGTTGCAGAAGAAGATCGTGTAGCATGTCTGGATATTGTGGGTTATGGCTGCTGGGACAAGGCCAGCCATAACCAAACCATACATTCTTTTACAGAACATGTTTTAGCAATTGCTTTGCAGGGAAAAACCACAAAAGCTCAGAAAGACAACAGAAGAAGCAAATGAATTGACAGTGAGAATAGCTTTTCGTTAAGTTGTCTAGATTAGGCTGCAGAAAGGAGAGATAGTAAAGGACTTCATTTTAAAGCTACCCAGAAAGATATATCATTTACAAGTGTTACTCATGAAGAGCAAGGCAGTAAAATGAAGTTCTGTCGGATCTTTCTAACGAGAATAGCTTTTCTTTTAAGTTGGGAGGAATTTGGGAGAATTGTTATTTTTGGTATTTTACAATTTAGTTTTAATTTTAATTTTATTAATATCAATTCTCCACCTCACAATCTCTCACATTCTCTCCTCCGAACGTCTACTTTCGAAATAGACAATTCTCTTCAATTTTCTATCTAATTGAATTATCTAACTAATTCAATTCTTCATCTCCAAATTCCACTTGACGAATAACCCCTAAAAGAATCTAAAACAAGACTGTGATAACACATACTTGCTATAAATAAGATAGCTTGAAACGGATCACGAGAAATGAGATTAGCTAGTAGCTCCATCTAGAAGGGAAACAACAATGTCGTTAATCTTGATTCCTATTTTAGCCCAGGAAAACATTACCGTGACAACAACATGATACATATGTTACACAGGAATAAAAGAATCTAAAAGAAGACTGGATAACACATACGTGCTATAAATAAGATAACTCCAAACAATTCACGAGAAACGAGACTAGCTAGTAGGCCATCGAGAAGGGAAACAACAACACCGTTACTATTGATTCCTATTTTTGGCCCAGGAAATCACAGTCTTGGCAACAATACGATACATGACATTACACAAGAATAAACGAATCTAGAAGAATACTGTGATAACGTATATCTGCTATAAATAAGATAACTCCAAACGAATCACGAGGAACGAGACTCTCTAGTAGCCCCATCGAGAAAAGGAAAACAACAACATCGCCAATATTAATTCCTATTTTTATCCCTAGAAAACACAGTAGTGCCAATAATACAAAACATGACATTACACAAGAATAAAAGAATCTAGAAAAATATTGTGATAACGCACATTTGCTATAAAGAAGATAACTCCAAGCCTCATCAGAAGAGAAACAACAACACCGTCAATATTAATTCCTTTTTACTTTCTTGTTCCACAAGTGTGCTCTTTGATTCATAACTCGCAACTGAAACTTTGATTCAGATGCTCTTTAAAAGGCCAAAAACAAATTTGTAGCCGAACCTTTTCGGGAAATGTCAAACATAGCCAAAACTACTTGCGTCACACTTTTTAGACCACATTTTTATTTTTTAGAACAAACATAGCCAACATCCGTTAAAATTTTAACACTGTTAATGACTGTACAAACGGAGCTGACGTGGCACCCACTTGACCGGTCAACTAGATGACACGTCAGATGCCATGTCATTATTTAAATTTAAAAATTAATTAATTAACCTAAATAAAAAATAAAATAAAATTAAAATTAAAAACAATGGGCATCACCCTCACCCACCACCAATCCACCACAACCCGCCGCCACCATCTTCACCCACCACTCACACTCGTCGCCACCGTCTTAACCCACGACCCCAAAAGCAAACCCACCACCACCATCCAATCCCCTCTCTACCACCACCGCCCTCCACCCATCCTGCCTCCGCCAATCGTCGTCCCTCACTACCAAAAAAACTCCTTTTAGCGTCGGTTGAAACGTAGGACTTTAGCGTCGGTCGATCAACAACCGACGCTAAGAAGTTGACTTCGCGTTTTAGCGTCGGTTGATTGACGACCGACGCTAAAATGGGCCTAATAGCCGACGCTATTACCCGTTCCTAGTTCGATTTTTGGTTGACCGGACGGGTAGATCGGCGTCGGTCAGAAGAAACGGATTAGCGTCGGTCGATGACCGACGCTAAAGCGCGTGTATATAGCGTCGGTTGACACGCGTTTTAGCGTCGGTCATCGACCGACGCTAAAACACGTAAGTATTTAAACTCTCATCCTAACCCTAATCTCAAATTCTCACCTCTCTCTCCTGAAACTCTCCCAACCACCACCCTCCTCCTCCTCCTCCTCTTCAAACTCTCTTCCCCCCTCCCAACCACCACCCTCCTCCTCCTCTTCAACTCTCCTCCCACATCCGTCGTTCCGCCGCCAGCACAAATCCGCCGCCGTCAGCTGTTCCGCCGCCGTCCGCCTTCACTTCCTCCTCCAGCCGCATCCCAGCCGCCACCACAACTCCACCGCCGTCCGTCGTTCCACCGCCATCCGCTTTCACTTCCCCCTCCAGCCGCCGTCCGCCAGACGACGAAGCCACCGCAGCCCAACCGGACGCGGTGGAGAAGAGAAACGAGATCTGGGAAAAAACCCAAATCTGGAAAAAAAAACCCAGACTAGAAAAAATTAAAAATAAAAATGAAAATAAAAAATGAAAAATAAAAATGAAAACAGAAAACGAAAAAAATTGGGTTGGTCAGCCACCCATTCGGTCAACCCATTTTTTAGCATCGGTCGTTATTTATTTTAGCGTCGGTTGACCAAACGACCGACGCTAAATTTTATCGTCACCGAATCTGGCGTCGGTCTTGCCGACCGACGCTATGTATTTTGGCGTCGGTTAGTGACCGACGCTAAAACGCGTGTCCGACCGACGCCAAATGTGTTTTTTTTTGTAGTGCCTCTCCTTCTCCAAAGGAAGCTGAGTCAGTACGCCACCGCCGCAAGCGTACGGGGTCGTTGAAGAGGAGCTTCCGAAAGTCGCCGGTGGTGGAATCGGAGATCTAGATAAGATCTTGGATCGGCACCGGCTGTTTCCTCCTTGGCTCCCTCTCTCTCCTCTTCTCGGTCCATATCGCTTTTTCCGCTCTCTAGATCCGCTGCCGTGTGGGTTCGAAGGTGGGTTCGGCACCGGCTGCTTCCTCCCTAGAAACCAACCCTAACCAGAAGCAGAACGAAGCAGTGAGCTTGGCCTTGGAGATTGCACAACCAATTCTGAAACTAGCTGGTGGTAGCAGTAACTGCAAACTGTGCAGCCAGAAGGTGGCGTATGAGCTCTGCTCTCGCCGACGCCCCCTAACCCACGGAGGTGGTCGGAGGAGTTCGGAGGAGTTTGAAGCTTTTGTGGTCGGAGGATTTCGAAGCTTTTGTGGTCGGAGGAGTTCGAAGCTTTTGTGGTCGGAGGAGTTCGGAGGAGGGCAATTGGGATTTCAAGGAAGAAGAAGGGGAAGAAGAGAATAAGATTGAGAGATGCGGCGGCGGCGGACATTAGGGTTTTATTTATTTTTTTTTTTTGAGGCAAATACGTCAATCTTCATTAATGGTTGCTAGTGAAGCAAACACGGTTAAGTACATTCTCCATCCCGATCAGAGGAGAGCTCACTATAAAAGGTGACTCAAAGGAAATGGATCTACGCGCTAACACGTGGGCTACCATATTCCTATTCCTCCGAACTACGCGAACCGAAAAGCCAGGGTTGCAAGCCAATACATCCCGACACATAGAAATCAGACAACCAAACTCGGACTCGTCAGGCGTTGCTGCAGTAATCGCATTCCCCACCTCTTCCGCATCTATTTCGAAAATGGCATTGATGTACCCTTCATCAGCCAGCCACCGTAAAGCACTCACCAAAGCAGCTGCTTCGCCCTCACGCGGTGACCACACTCCCCTGCCATGCCACATTTTATATTTAATGATACCGCCGCCGCTATCCCGTATAATCATTCCTATTCCCATGGATGTCTCATCAGCGAACACAGCAAAGTCGGTATTACATTTAACAACTCCAGGAGGGGGTGCATGCCATTTATCACACACAGGCTGTTGTCTAACCTGTCGGATGGGAGCAGTCGGGGCCTGAGCCGCTTTCCACATGGCGTGCTCATCCAAAGCCAGCTTAGTCGCCGTGTTAACTGTAAGCGCCTCTTGCGTCCACACTCTGCGATTTCTTTCCCGCCATATACCCCAAAGAATAGCCACGATTTTAGCTTTGTTCTGAGCCTGGTCCGACTGAAGCAATCCTCTGATCCAACTAGGAAAGTCATCAAGATTCGCTCCCAGGAAAGTTACATCATTAGCCAGGTTCGTATGTTGCCAGCAGTCGACCGCGAAGTGACAGGTAAGGAAAAGATGACTCGCCGTTTCTTCTTCGAGGCCACAGACACCACAAGCCCTCGACACATTAATTCTTCGCCTTCTCAAAGCAGCTCTAGTGGGGACCACGTTTCTAGCCAGGCGCCAAACAAGATTCTTCATTTTAGGTTGCACGTCCAGACCCCATAATTGACTCCAAGGGCCCTGCACATGTAACTCAAGGTTAGGTGTAACATATGCCATGCACACTCGATACGCCGACTTGACAGTGTAGCAACCGAGCTTGTCATAGTGCCAGATTCTCTTGTCCTCCGCACCGCCCAAACCAACTGGCACGCGCAGGATCTCCTCTACGTCCCGCTCCTCAAAGAGGCTTTCAATCATCTCGACATCCCATTCGGCCGTTCCAGGTATTAGTAAATCACTTACTTTTAATCCACGCAACGAGTCATCCTGCGGCGTATTAATGCACAAGTTCCCATCATCCCTTAGCCATTGTGAATCCCATACAGCCACTCTACTACCGTTACCCAACCTCCACCGCACACCCCGGTTAACCATTTCTTGCGTAGCCCGAATGCTTTGCCACACATAGCTCGGTCCGTTGCCTAACGGTGCCGACAAAAAATCCCCATTAGGAAAATATCTAGCTTTGAAAACCCTTGTAGCGAGAGCATTCGGTTTAGTTAAGAAATTCCAACCCTGCTTGCCTAGCATGGCAAGGTTAAAGGCCGGAGATCCCGGAACCCCATGCCACCCTCGGCTTTCCTCGGACAAAGCCGTCCCCACCTCATCCAACTAATACCACCACCTCCAGCTCCTTTCGTGCCCCACCAAAATGAATTCATCATTCTTTCAAGCTCAAGAGTCAACAAGTTAGGGATCAAGAAGACACCCATGCAGTAGACAGGGATAGCTTGAGCAACTGCTTTAAGCAGGACCTCCTTACCAGCATTAGAGATTTTCTGAGACCGCCAGTTATGCAACCGCTGCCACACTCTATCCTTGAGGTACCTGAAAGCAATCGTACGATTCCGTCCCACCAATGAAGGTACCCCAAGATAGTGATCACCACCAAAACGATTAGAAATCCCCAAAATAGCTTCAATACCTGCCGCCAGCATGCCATGAGTCGAGTTACTAAACATAATTCCCGACTTATTATAATTAATGAGCTGCCCCGAGGCCCTTGCGTAAGTCTCAAAAATCTGTTGTACAACTCGAGCCTCCGATATCTGGGCTCGGAAAAGAAGAAGCTGTCATCGGCAAACAACAGATGCGTGACTGCCGGCGCACGATGACACACCCTGACTCCATGCACCAAACCTCTGACTGCTGCCCTGCGAAACAGACCTGATAGGCCTTCCGCGCAAAGGAGAAAAAGAAACGGCGAGATAGGGCATCCCTGCCGAAGGCCTCTTCCGGGCTCAAACCGATCCGTCTTAGTATTGTTCATGATGACCGAGTAGCGGACCGATTCAACGCATAATCTCATCCAGGCGATCCACCTCTCCGTAAACCCCATCTCCGACATAACAAATGTCAAGTAATCCCATTCAACACGGTCGTAGGCCTTAGAAATATCAATCTTGACCGCCACTTCCCCTTCTTTAGCTCGGTATCGACATCTCATGCTATGCAACGTTTCAGTAGCAATCAGCACATTATCGGTAATCGACCGCCCGTGTATAAATGCCGACTGCTCTTCGTTAACCAAATGAGGAATGACACGCCGAAGACGATTAGCTAAAACCTTAGCAAGCAACCTGTATCGAACGTCGCAAAGGGAGATCGGACGTAAATCCACCATGCTACTAGGATCGTCTTTCTTCGGGAGCAGAACAATATTAGTTTCCCGAGCCTGAATCAGAATGAATTTATTCTCCAACCACCGCACGCATTCCCGGACCACCTCTTCACCCACAATGTCCCAAAACGACTGATAGAAGCCAGGATTTAACCCGTCAGGACCCGGGGCCTTGTCCGGACTCATCTGAAAAAGGGCGACGCGAAATTCCTCGTCTGTGAATCCCTGGAGCAGGCTATCATTATCGGTAGCAGTTACAAGGGTTGGGATCACTCCATCGAGACCTGACAGATCGACTGCACCGCGAGCAAAAAGATTACAAAAATAATCGTTTGGCCACCCGACCCATCTCCACATCACCTTCAACCCAATTTCCGTTGCCATCCCTTAACTTCTTTAGGGTCTTCCTCTTGCGCCGACTAGTAGCTGTGGAGTGAAAATACTTCGTATTAAGATCACCCCCTTTAAACCAAAACTGCTTGGCTCGTTGCTTCCAATAAGTTTGCTCCTGATCCAATAAATTGACCATGTCTGATCGGCAATTTTCGTACTGTGACAGCCCCGCCGAATCAGTTCTGTCTCTTAATTCCTCCATTTTCAACCGAGTACTAGAGATTTGGTTTCGAAACCGGAGCCGCTACTTAGTTCCCCATTCACTCATGCGCCGGATACAGAGCTGTAATCGGCTGTTAACATCCAGACCACTACCCTCGTCCCATGTTTGAGTAATCAGCGGCCGCAGATCTGGTTCAACCAGCCATTGATTCTCAAAGCGGAAGGAGAAAGAGTACCCATTGCTGTCTACATGTTCAGTAATTAATAATATAGGAGAGTGGTCAGAAATCGGCGCCACCTTATTGAGCAAAATAGCATTAGGGTATGCATCAAACCAGGACTCGTTGGCCATTGCCCGATCTAGCCTCTCTTCCACCACGGCTGAGCTGCCCCTTGACCGACTCCAAGTAAACGGATACCCCTCCATAGGTATATCAACCAGACCACTGTCCTCCACAGCTAACCGAAACCCTTGCAAGAGATTTTGTGGGTGCGGGTGAACCCCTTTCTTCTCATTATCGTGCAGAATATCATTAAAATCCCCAATACAGAGCCACGGTTCCGGACGCGAAAGGAGCCGCAATCTATCCCACGATTCATGTCGTCGGGTCCTGTCAGGTTCACCGTAGTAACCTGTCATGTAGGAGACATCGCCCGACTCCGAAGTAAGCTGCACGTTAATAAAAAACTTTGAATAATTCAGCACCGCAACACGGTTGGTATCCCGCCAAAGAACGCACAACCCGCCACTATGGCCTTGGGCATCAACCGCAAAGCAACCATCATACTTTAAACGAACTCTTATTTCTTCCATTTTCTGTTGATTAACAAAAGTTTCAATTAAAAAAACAACATCAGGCCTGTGAGTCTTAACAAGCTCACAAACAACATTAACTGCCCGGGTGTGGCCGAGACCCCGGCAGTTCCAGCTCAAGATAATCATTGCCCCGGACAGGTCCTGCTTCCCTGCAGTCCTGTCGATGCCAGGTTTGTGGGGTCCTGGATCCCAATCGATCTGTCCGAAGCAGCATGACCATAATCTACTTCCATACTGACAGCCAAACCTTTCCCAGCTGAATTCGTGCGCTGCCTTTTCCTATCTTCCGGAATAACAATAGGGACACCACTAGTCTCGGCTGGAGCTTCACTGGATTTCACCTCGAGGCCTTGCGTTAGTAAAGAAGCTCCTATGTTTAGCCTAAGATTGGCTACACGTGCAGCCTGCATGTGCACCACATTGCTCACATCATGCAACGGAGAGGCAGTGTTGTCTTGAACCTCCTCAACTAGCCACTTCTCGCCACCCAGAGCATAGGTGTTCTTCGGTGGGGCCCGAAGGGTTTTATCCCAGGCACGAACAATCTCCTCATCAGGAAGCCGAAAATAAATCTCGCACTGGCGATCAATGTGGCCCATACGACCACAAATGTAACAGAAGTTTGGCAATTTTTCGTAACGAAATTTAGCCATAATGATCTCGCCCTTGGCTTTTTTTATCTTCTTCTCCTTCTTTAGAGGGTTCCTGACGTCCAAAGTAACTCGAATCCGCATGTAGATCCCTCCAGTCTTAGCAAAACTCTTCTCATCGAAGGAGATGTAAATTCCAATAAAATCGCCCAAAGCCTTCGCAACCCTCTCGGTGAAGAACCCATATTGCAAGTTATATACCTGGACCCAGAAGTCAGCGGTATGCAGCTGGACCTGTCTTGGTAGTTCACCTCTCTTCATCTCATGGAGAATAAGCAGCTGATAATCGAAGATCCAAGGTCCGTTCTGGAGAACCCACCGTGCATCTTTTTCATGAAAGAATCGGAACAGGATGAGCTTATCGCCGATCTCTTGGACTTGCAGTCCGCGCCCCGGTTGCCAAATACATGCCATGCGATTTTTGAAAGCATTGAAATTGAACTGTTTATTGGTGAGCAGGAGACCAACCAAGCAGTGTTCGTAACCCCAAGCCACGAGATTCTCCTCCTCCTCTGGAAACATAAGTGGCTCATCTTCGATGCCCAGCTCATCGAAGTCGTTCAGTTCTCCATCAAGGTCTTGTTGTGTAGCGGCCGTCATTGTAATAACCTGCCGTATTTTTCCGGCCGAAAACTCAGACGTGTGCAAGAACGAACCTCAAACCCTAGCCCTCGAGATCCACGTAACCGAAGAAACAGAATCGCGAGGGGCCCCGCAACCAATCCACTAGGTGAATAGGCCACGAGCAGGGAGGAATCAGATGCACACAATCGGAGAAGAAGGTAGGCAAGAGAAAACCGGCGGCGGCGTGCACAGAAGACAAGGTAACGCAAGAAAAACCCTAACTCTCATGCGAGAGAAAAAACTCTATGCGAGAGAAAAAAAAGTCTCAGCGGAAATCCTTAGGGTTTTAATTTTAATTTTAATTTTGTTTTGTTTTCTTTTGGTAAATAATTTTTAATTAAAAATAATGACACATCAGCTGACACATCACTTTGTGGGTTAAATTTCCGTTAAATTTGACGAAAAAGTTAACGGAAAACAAAACATTGCCAATTTTGGGATTACGAATAGTTTTTGGCTATGTTTGATATATCCCGAAAAGGTTTGGCTACAAATTTATTTTTGGCCTCTTTAAAACTGCTTATTGACAGAAACTCTAATCCCTTCTGTCAAAAAAAAAGACAGAAACTCTAACAAACATCTTAACTCGTTATAAAGTACAAGTTGGGTGACCAATTGAGTAATTAACCCAATCAATTACCAGCCGCAGAATCCCTAAACAAATGGATAGCAACGTCAATCTGCCAGAGGAATGAGAAGGGACGATTTCTCCGACGATGAATTCTTCTAACCAAATCAATCAAACCCAATGGCCGTATCTCTCCCGACGGCCACCTCCGTTGCCTCACGGCGATTCTTCGGCGCCGTCACATTTCATCGTCCGCCGTCTCAGTCACTCCCTTGCAACCTCCATTTCCCCGCCGTTTCTGCTCCTCCTTGCCGCCGCCATTTTCGCGCGCTGAAAGCCAGAGCTACCCTGGATGAGAAAGACCTCATCGTATCAGAAGAAGAGCTTCAATCAAACGAAAAAGTAAAGTCTATTCGGATTCAAACTTCGTCTTCTCCTATGAATCAAACGTATTAGATTATTTGACAGTTTTGGGGAATGGATTGATTGATTACGGATTACCTAGGTTTTGGAGAAGGTGAAACTGCTTAAGGAAGCTGCAAAGACGAGGAAAGTAGCGGCTGAGGAGATTTTGGAAGCTTTAGCAGTGATTGAGAAGTCCAAGATCGATCCTTCCGGTTTCCTTCAAACCCTCGGCGGCGATCAATCCCCTGGCCGGACTTGGATGCTTGTCTTCACCGCTCAGGTTCTTCTTCTTCTTCTTCCTTCCGTTTTACCCTAATTTCCTTCCATTCTTGTAAAGGCATTCATCAGAAGCATAGGATCAAACTGAAGCTTGATTAGTATAGCAATGCAACTACTTGTGATCTAGCTATCATAAGTTGAGATTAATTGTTAGTTTGCTGCTAGTTAAGCTCCATTGACGAAGAATCGGCGATCGATTCTAAGCTAACTGTAGCTATCTGAATGCAGAAGCAATACAAGGGTGGAAAGTATTTCCCAGTTACTGCAGTCCAGAGGTTTGATGCTGATGTATGTAACTTATAAACCCTAACCTCTATCATGATATCATGCCCAAAACTTGGTCTTTGAGAAAAGAAACAAACCATTGTTCCTCTGCAGGGCAAGAGGATTGAGAATGGAGTGTATCTCGGTCCACTCGGATGGCTAACATTCGAAGGGAAGCTCACATGGAAGAAGAGGACATTGGCATTCATCTTCGAGCGAGTGCGCATCAAGATTGGACCGTTCAACCCTCTCGAGATTGGACTCGGGCAGCAAGGAGATAGGGAACCCACCATTAAGAGTGATCCTTTCTTCGTCTGGTTTTATATCGACGAGGAGATTGCTGTTGCTAGAGGTAGGAGTGGAGGCACTGCCTTCTGGTGTAGGTGCCGTCGTGTCCCTTCTTGAGTTTTGATTGATTTTTACAGGCCTTATAGCACTTGGTTAATGAGTAGTGTATACTAAGTTCCATAACACTCTAGGTGAAACCCACATCGATTAGAGCATGAGAGATGCTACCCATCATGACAAAGTTCGATTCGGGGGTTTAATAGAAAAGTTCTTGTAAGAACTATGAAGTTAAACTTACGCAAATTAGAGGAGTAATGAAATGGGTGACTTGCAGAAAAGTCATCATTTTTCTCTTCTAAGCAAATTCATAAAATTTAGGCCCAGAGCAGACAATATATTGTCGTAAAAAGGTTTGGTGTTATGGATCTTCGGTTATTGTTTCACCAAAGTAGACTTGCCATCATAAGAAGGAGAATTCGTGACTCGATAAGAACTATGCTCAGTGTGAGTGTCAATGTAGGAAGTGACTAGAGAGGAAAGCCTCATTTATCTACGAGTAATTGAGTTAGTACGAGCTCCATGCAAGGTATGACTTCTTAGTCATTCTCCAACAACTATCCTCATCTAACTTATCGTATTTCGCAAGAACACGAGAAATGGAACCCGTCAAGTCTTCGATGGATCACAATCCAAGTATCTAATATCTATCATTTTAAACCTATTGGCTTTATTCATTCGTTGTTAACAAGACATTTTAAACATATACAAAGTACACAAAAGGGTAAGTTTTGAACTTGTAAAAGACTCCATCTTCATTCATGACAATCTCTCTATTGGCATGGTTTCATGAACCCTATCGCTAGCCTTCTTTGCCTGTAAAACAAGATCCACAACAACCTTTAGAACGATTATTATAGTATACATACCGTTAAGAATAATTGTATTCCAATAACTCGAACCGTCAGTGAAAACAATCAAATCAAAGACTGAGAGCACTTACTTCATGTGCCCAATTGGTACGAATAGTAAGGATGGAAAGTGATATCGTTTGCACCACCAAAGCACATATGATCCCTAAATACAAACCCTAAAGGCAAACAAAGAGATTTTATAGCAAAATAAAAGTGTTAAATTAAACCCAATAATTCAAATTAGGAAAAAAATTAAATGATATTATTAAATTTATTTACCTTGCCACCAATGTGAAGAACAAAGGCAAACAAAATTCCCAAAGGAATTCCAACTATATAGTAAGAGCCAAGATTTATGTATGCACCTATCTCTTGCCAACCACATCCCCTAGCAGTCCCTATGATAATCAAAAGTAGAGCTGTCAAACGGGCGAGTTGGGCGGGTCATGGGTTGAGCGGGTTAGGAGTTTATCAGGTTATTTATTTATCAAATGGATCAATTATATCAATCGGTTTGTTAACAATGTGGCGATGAATTTAAGATAACATGTAACAAATTACCTGAAAGAACGCACTGGAGAGCATCCAAGAAGTTGGCAATGGCTACAATGGGAAGCATCTGAGCTACATAGTCGATCACGGGCTTGTCGTTGCTATAAGCATATCCCCAAACGCCACGTATCGAGAACAAGATCGCTCCCACCAATAGCCCCTCTGTCACGGCCATTCCTAGCACCACGCACACCGCCATTCGTGCCCGCTCTGGCTGACATGCTCCTAGTTCATTCGACACCCTTGTGCTGCAAGGTTTAAAAAAACGTATATATAAGCCGACTTTTTTTAGCTAAAAATCTCGTATCAAAGACCAAAGAATCGAGTCACTAACCTTCCGGCTGCACTTAGTCCATAGGCTATCATCCATACAGTTGCTGCTGTGTTAAGACTACAAGGTGTACCATGTTAAGTTCTTGCTAGAAAGTGTTATGAACTGATATTCCAATAACTCGAGTTATTGGGCGATTAGTTACCTTATAGAAAGCACAGAAGTCTCGAGTTTCGGGTTAGGAAGAAGGCCAGACGCAAGTACCAACATCTCGAATGACCACATTTCCAAGCTGCAACATTCATTTGCAGAACAAATTTAAGTATCTCAATTAAAATACAGCATAAAATTTGATAAAATTACTTACCAAACCATGAAGGCAGAAGGTATAGCAAGCTTCAAGAATGTCCAAACACCAACCAAAGCCTCCTTCGAAAACCCAGTCCAAGTCTTGGCACATGAGGGAGAAAACTTGATGTACAAGGATAGCAACACCACATTAACCCAATTCGAAATCGAGTTCGAAATCGCTGCCCCACGAGATCCAAGGGCGGAGTTGAACACCAGGAGCCAGCACAAGAGGAGGTGGAGAAGCGCGGCCACAGCAGAGCAGAGCACCATGGGGAACACAATGCTCTGCGTCTGGAGGAACTTGACCTGACATTGCAGGATCGCGTAGGCAAATATGCTTGGGATCATAAACGTGGCGTAGGTCCCAGCCCCCTCGGCGATGTCTTGTTGTTGCCCGACTGCGATCAGGATGTTAGCTGTGTTTGCCCATATGACGGACAAGGGGATGCTTATGACTAGGAGAACCAACATGGCTCTTTGTGTGTGGATGCTCATTGTGTGGTACTGTTTGGCTCCGTAGGCTTGGCCGCAGAATGTGTCTAGTGCGCTTGCCATTCCTAACTAGATTTCCAAAAAATGTCATATACCAACATCAGATTCCGAGTGTCTATATCGCATAAACACGCGTATAAGTACTGGTTCGAATGTGTTGTTAAGATTGGTTAAAAATATGTGTTTTGGTACTATAGAGAATAATTAGCCTTAGCAGTCTCATACGTTTAAGAATCGTACAAAATTATCTTATCAACCATTTTTCTGGCGAATCGCCTTATTAGCTTGTCGAATCAGCAAATAAAGTACACGCGGAAGGTCCAACTCAGCTCTATTCACCTAACCGGTCATGTATTGAACCTACTTAAACCAACCCAAATCCCCCAAAAAACCAAACTAAAAGTCGATTTGGTTTGGGTAGGGTTCAATACATGACCGATTAGGCTAGTAGAGCTGAGTTGGACCTTCCACGTGTGCTTCTTTTGCTGGCTCGACATGCTGACAAGACGATTCGGCCGAAAAAGTGGTCGAATGAGATGATTTTGTACAATTCTTGAACGTATGAGACTGATCGATCGGGTATTTTCCCATACGAATGGGACGATTTTGTACAAATCCCAAACGAATGGGACGATTTTGTACAAATTCCAAACGAATGGGACTCCTAATGCTAATTACACGTACACTACAATCGACTAACCATAAGGAACAAGGTGAACCAGAGAAAACGACACATGCATAGTTGCTGATGTAAGAGATCGTTGTCGTTTCGTTGTCAATAGCGTAGTTAGGGAGTGACTACTCTTGACCCGGGCCCAAAATCCATGAACCAAAATAGTTAACATATATGTATTTTGGGTTAATACACATTTTTGCCCCTCTACTGTGCAAAGTTAACAAACATACCATTCTACTATTTCTCAACCGAATTAAATCCCTCTACTTTTACACTTCTAACAAATGTGCCATTGCGTTAACTTTTTCATCCATTTTCTGTTAAATTTGTTGACTGGACATACCCAATAAGCTATTTTGTACGCATGGATGTTAAGAGATTAAGAAATTTGCAGAGGTGGTGTGTACAGAAAGAAGAATAAGGGAAATGAGGGCAAAAATGTGTATTAACCATTTAATTCTAAAGTCTTAGATTTTTAGTTTTATTTTTAAGTTTAAAGTTTACTTCAAATGATACATAAACAAATAGTCTGATGTAGCATGCACAATCAACATAATAGATAGGAATTAGACGAAAAAGTTAATGGAAGGGCACATTTGTTAAAAATGTTAAACTAAAAGAGTTTAATTCAATTAAAATTTTGTAAAATGATATGTTTGTTAACTTTGCATAATATAAGGACAAAAAGGTGTATTAACCTATTTTTTTTTATACGAAAATATATTCAACTCAGAATTCTGACTTCGTATTAGTTGTTGTCAATGCCGTATCCTCCCCCGGTTGGACCGTCCGACCGTGAACAAGTCAGCTCTCTGGCACCGATAAATTTCGATTCAATCTTGGTTTGATCCCGGTTCAACCCTGATTTTCCCATTAAACCTTTGAACCCTTGACCTTGCCGGCTCGACACAGGCAAAGCACCCAATCATACGAAAATTACAGTTTGATTACTTTAATTTTTCAAGACATTGACTAATAATAATCAATCAGTCCAAAAGATAATAATTAAGGAGTGGAAGAAAAATCGAATTCAAACTAGTACTCCTCTCCAATATTGTATTAACATCATAAAATAATGAATGGTGAAAGCAGAGACGTACCAGCAAGCTGAATCCAGTAACAGTAGCGAAAGAAGTCGCCATTGAAGCAGAGGACAAACTTAGTTCGCCGAGGTGACCAACGAACATCACAGATATAAGATTAAGACTGTACTGAAGCAAGCTCACTGCTATCATCGGACCCGCTAGCCACACTTGCCTCTTTACTTCTTCAACCAACTCGCTCTTCTTCTCTCCCTCCGCTGCCGCCGTCGTACCAATCAACGGCACACCCAGCTCATCACCCGCCGCCGTGGCTGCTGCTGCTCCTCCCATGTTTAATTAATTAATTGTCCAATCTCGGTGTGGGGGGCTGCTATTTATAGCTGGCGGCAGCGAATGAGAAAGGAATATTTGGCAGATTGCAGAGTCGCGTTCGATGGCGGGCCGTGATATGATATGATACTCTGTTTCGGCGAAATGTCACGAGAAAGTTTTTAAGGAAAACTTGCTTTTGTCGACAAGTACTGTCTGTGAGCTGATCAAGATATGGGATATGATTTTTAACTAATTAAAAAGACATATTTGATAAAGAATATGGAAAATGAAACATGAAAATTGCAATATGTTAATGATATAATCCATTTAATGTGTTATATTTGATGAAGAAAATAGTGAGACTCTAAATTTCGTTCGGAAAAAAATAAAAATTTTAGTCAAAAGATTATTTTTTAGAGTACATTTTTTGTAGACCGTTGAAATCTTCGTCGATCCAAAATATGCAAACCTAACTTTATTAAATTTTATTCAAAATCGTGACAGATAGACCAATGGAGTTAGATAACTATTGTCCGATGTTGGCGTGGAGAGTGATGTGGTTGTACATGTCATTTGCAATGTTTTCAGAACCAGACTAGAGATCGAGTCAGTGAAATCAACGGTTCAAGGTTCAATGGTTCAACCGGGTTGGACCATTTGTGTGTCAGAGTAAGACGGTTTTAATTATTAAATAAATGGAAAATAACATTTTGCCCCCTCTACTTTGCCAACTTAACAGATAGCCCCCTATATTATAAAATGCTCTTTTTATCCCCTCATACTTCACAACGTTGCCGTTTGGGTCATTCCGTTCCAAATTTAATGTTAAGAAGACGAAAGTTGAAACGGAAAGACCAAATCGGCAAAGTAGTCAAAATAGGAGAAGGGTAAAAGAGCATAGTACAGGGGGCTATTTGTTAAGTTGATAAAAAAATAAGTTGGCAAAATAGAGGGGCAAAGTGTTATTTTCGCTAAGACAAATTTTTAGTTAAAGCTGGATCAAACAGGAGATACATACAAACACACAATACAAAAATCTAATTTCTAAATAATAGTGATTTAAATTCAATAATAGTGATATAAGCCAATTGGTCGGTTCAATCTAGTTTACAAAGAATAGCTTTTTTGTTACACCAGTAAATCTGGAAAGATATCTTCTACTGGTACTAGATACAGCACTGTAACAGTATTACAGGGGCCATTCCTTTTTACAAATATAGCTGAAGTACAACGGAAGAGGAAGAAAGATGTATACAAGACGTATACACTCGAGTGAATGGAACTTGCACCGATCATAGAGTCAACTAATCATGGTTTCGATGTATACACTCGAGCGAATCGAATGGTAGATAGCAGTGTACAAGTATGTTTCTATTTCTACATTACCATAAGCGTAGCTGGGTCTTAGAATCAATGATCAAAGCATTGCTCTTGAATTAGGGTTCAAATCTTACAATCATTATTATCTCTGCATGATTCACCCTGAAACAGAGACACAGAGCTAGGAGAGTTAGCAGGAGACATGCTACTGGTTCATCGACTAGTTCATATTTCCAATATGCAGGACCAAGTATGAACATGGAGAAATTTTCTTACCTTCTTCTTGCGTGCCGCCAAAACCTGTTCTAGTGGAGGTCGGCCTAAATCCAAGTAGACAAAAACAGGGTCAGTTTGTGATGAAATATCATACAAACAGAGTGAGAGAGAAGACATAGTATGTTGGTTAACCTGTGACTTGAAGTCTGTATTTAGCCCAGAATCCATATACAGCATCAGCCATCTTTCCAATAGGCTCGTATTTGGTGATTGCGTAGACCCATCCAAGACCAACTTGTTCATACAATCTTCTGAATGCCTGCACAAGTTGTTGATTACAGTGTCTTAGCATTCATTCAGTGGTGTCATCTCTTTCATAGTTTCATTAGCAGCAAACATTAATTCGCATTCTCGGCGGTATTAGGGGTCTATGGTTATGGTAGGCTTGATATATCCCTGAGATTGACGAAAGGAGCAATGCATAATGAATGTATGCATATTAGTTATGTGGGTTTAATTACTGATAGGCAAGTATGTAGTTGACAGTCTACTTCGATTCAAAATGTTATTTAACCTAATATCCACTAATCGATACAGCAGGCAGTTCTCCGTAGATTAAAGCTCGTCTCTCGACAAGAAAGAGCATCCATCCAGATCATAAAAATGAATCATGCAAAGGCTGCTTATTCGGACGAAGAAGCATGATTTAACTGGACAAGGATTAAGCAGCATCAATGCCAAAGATATTCAAAACAAGTAATTGCAAGAAAGAGACCTACTTCAACATCAGTAACAACAGTTCCATCAGCCATGACTGCATGAATTCTCCCCATAGCCTACACCCAACAGAAATCATTGCTTTCAAATCAGTGCAAGTGATAAAATTGGATTCTCTCTATTCAACCAAGACTGCTTGAAAATCAGTTGAAATGGTGGTAACATTAAGAACTCTCACGGTCTCATAGTCCAGGCCTTGGTTCTCTTCAGGAGAATAATCATCCGAGCTTATGTCCACGAACTTGATCGTCCCGTAGCTTTTATTCCTCTCCCTTAGCATATCAACCTGCAAACAACAAAACAAAATCAACCTTAAGAACAACAAACCCAGATAAACGTTCGAAACCTAAAAATGAAAAATGAACAATCCTACTGTTTCTACCTCACGCATGCAAAGCGGACAATCTCCATCGTATAACATCTTGATCTTCCAATCATCAGACCCCGAATTGCCTCTCCCATTTTCATCCGTCACAGACTCCATCATCGGCGTTGCCCTATGTATACCACGACTCCCACGTCTTGATCCTACCAAAAGCAGGAACCCTAATTTTCAAAACTCACAGAAATTGGAATGCAGACATAATTAAAAAATAATTCAACGGTAACGACTCACCATCATTAGATAGGAAGATAGGTTCCGATGAAGCGAATCCGCCGGCGGTGACAATAGAGCGGCGATGAAGTGTTGCTGCTCTGAGAATGTGAGGCGTCGGGAGGTTCGAGGGCTTCGCGGCGAATCTGGTTTGGCGAGCGAGGGAATTGCAGGCGGTGGTGGCAGCGGTCTTCATCTTCATCGCCGACGACGCCATGATTTCTTCTTACAGTCGGAGGAGATGGTGGTGGTTGGTTGTTTGTTTTGCCTCTCCTCTGTTCCATTCTTAACAGAATAGCCGTAGACGTGGCGTAGTTCTGAGCCTCTCTAATTTATGTGGGCGCCAACGTCACCGTGTCTCACGACCGTTAGATCTAAAATTTAACTAAAATTTTCATTTTGGGCTTAAGAACTTTGAGCTAAGCCCAACTATACTTTGGCCTGAAGAAGCCCAAACATTCCATAAAAAATTTAACGAAAATGTAATGACTGATATAGTAATACAGAGAAAGTTGAAGGGCTGAACAAACAAAAACTCCGAAACTTCCGGTCTGGGGAGTTGCAATCAAATTTTTGTTCTTCTTTATCTTCAGGCACCGGCGATTTTCCGATATCCGACGAAGTTAGTGATCTGAAGCTGAACGGACGATATGGCGTTCTTCCTGCAGAACTCCTCGCTTTCTTCTCACCTCCGATCCCGTACTCAGGTACCACCGTACTGATCTCTTATTCTTTGTCGGCTCTGACGATTCCAAGCTACCCTACTAACGCCAGCTATTTCGTTTTTTTTCTATCGGCAAATCTTACCGATTGAAGGACGCACTTTCGATTTCCCGTCGTGGATTCCACGTCGAGATGGGACAGAGAGAGAAAGCCGTGAGTATTCCCAATCTGTCTCCTTTCTATCCCTGTGATGTTCTGCTCGTATTGTGTAATTGCTTTCACTGTGACGAAATTGGTTGGTAGCTGTTCGATGTAGGTTGTTTCATGCTTGCTTGTTGTTGACTCATTTTTAGATTCTCAATTTAACCGTAGCTTCAATAAAATGGCGATGAAATTATCCAACTAGGGTTTTCTCCTTAATTGGCATCTTCTGGTAATCACTTTCATTTAACGTTCAATTGGATTGTCTAATTGGGGGAATTTTCGATCATAATGCCTTCATTGCTATGTTAATTGTGACTGGTTTCTCATTTCTTGCTCACCTGAGTTTTGAGTTTCTGTTAAGGTAATAATGTTGACGAGATTTGCATAATGCAGCTCTTGGCTGAAGATCCGGCTATCAATAGATTCAAATCCTACAAGAAGGGTGTGTCGAAAATTAACAAAATTGGAGATTTTCTCACAGTTGTTGTCGTAGCAGGTATGTGATGATCATTGGTAACATTTGTTCCTGTTATTACACTGCTCATTGTGATCACTCTTCGGCTAACAGATAGGATCTTGGGTTGTGACGAGCTAGGCATTGAACTTGGGAGCAAGTATCCCTGATTTTAGTAAATTGTCTGGCATGGGTTGCATTGGAAGTGTTGAAAGTTGTGTGCGTAATTGAGATTGATTATTAGTTAGTTAATCAGCAAGTTTGCACTAGTAATCATTTCTGTAGAGTTTAGACGATGGACATATACAAAGTCCAGCTTAGGAGCTTGATAAATCTCATGAAGAAAATAGTTAAGCTTCTAAACCATAGTCCGCAAGTTGAGGTTTAAAATTGGACTGCTGGGAGGGAACAAGTCCATGAGAACCTGCATCCATTTGCTCGAGTGATGAAAACCCTCATGTACTTGCTATGCATAGGGCTGTCCTTGTTCAGTTGTTCGAAACATCTGATCAACCTAAGTCACGGAAGCTACCATTTGACTGCTGCCAGTTGTGATTCATCGAGTGTATCTTCACATAACTCGTATCTATTTTGCATCACCCAATAGATGAAACCAAAACCCAAATTCTATTCTCGTTGGAAGTAGTTATTCTTGGATTCTTCATGAACTTCTAGTCTTGGATCAGTAAAGGTACGTTTCGACAGGCTGATAGTCTCCACTCTCAAATTAGTACTTAGAATATAACCCTCACCTACGGCCATTACTTGTTACTGAAGCTTATTCAACTTTGCTCTGCATTTCTATACAGCTTCACGTTCCTGCTTTGGCTTCTAACTTCATCTATTCTTACACTTTTCGCATAGGGTGCTGCTACGAGATCTACGTGAAAGCAACAATGCGCGAAGATTCACGGAAACAGGCTGGCGGGAGTGCTTAAGACACTGTTTCCCCCCTTTGGCAACAGAAAGAACGTTGTTGTTTTCTTTCTTCTTGGACTAGTTCCAGATGTAGCAATCCATAAGCAGAGAATCAAATAAGGACCATTTTTCACTGTTGGATTATGTGGTTCTTTAACCAGAGATTCACAGACTCATTTTCCATTGAAATGAAGTTATGTACGTAGCTCTGGTTATATCCATGAGTCTTTGTTGAATTTGATTGGTTCTGGTGCATCCTCATAGTCATATCTCGTACCCAGTACTCAGCCTGCTCGGTACTAGTACGCATATATGATTTCGATGTGTTTGATTTTGACCGACATAGAGGATTCATAAATGTAGGTACCCCCTCATGGGCCATGGATTGTGAATGATGATGAAATTTACCAAACCCAACTACACAATGCATTTTTTTATTTATGATAATGGTAGATTATATTAATCAACGAGCAAGACCGCTCAAAACAAGGTCTAGAGATCGTTACAAATAAAAAGAAAAGTCGTGTTTTTTCAATGTAAAATATTGTTTATATGGATTGCGTTAGTTAAACATGGATTGTATATAGTAGTACTCAAAGAAAATCATAGAAGATTGTTAAGTTTTAGTCAATTGCTTAACGATTCTTTCTAGCTCGTGGTGCAATCATGTCTGCCAATCTAACAACTTCCTTACTTTGCTATATCACAACTATGTTATGAGAAACTGTTTGTAGATCGCAAATCGTTGCAATATAGGCAGCACACTCCCGCGAACATCTATGGGGTGGGGGGAGAACAAATAGCATCATCCACAAGGGTCTTCCGATAGGAGACGACGGCACACGAGCCATCATCAACACTTTGTGCCATCTCCACCGTCGTTATGACAACTTTAGCTTCGACAACAACTACAGCTCGACAAAAGAGGTGCCCCGCTCGATCGTCCACCACGTGTTCATCATTGTTAAATTACATCACAACTCCAAACCTCTCCTTCTCGATGCCGCTCTTAAACGAGCCATAACACACTAACCACCCAAGTGCATCTATAGCTCACAAAAGTTGAATTATGATTCAATAAACCCGTCTGGTCCTATCCAACAAAACTCAACTCGACCCGTGATGAAAATAGACCAAAACTACATCGACTCATAACCCGTTAATCCCGCCACGATCTAGTAAAACCAACAGTTCGACATACCAATAACTCTAATGACATGTGATTCAATCGAAACATTTATTACGATAGTTAGAATGTTATGCAAGCCACCCGACCCAAATCGACCTAACCACCCAAAACCATTAATGATGATGACTCGCAATCTTTCATGCCTCAAATTCCTGCCGACAACCACTAATTCCTCATATTGTGGCCACACACAAGGGGCATTACCGTAAATTCATCCCTCGATTCCGACAGCTTGGACTTCCTTTCCTCTTTTCTTTTTTTCCCGCTTTATCATCTCAAAAGACATTAAGCCTAAATGGGCAATTTGCTCTTTATTTAATTTCGAATTAGCAGTGGAGCTGTAAAATCCAGACACCAACTCTCTGCAAAAAAACCCTTTAGAGGAAAGAAAATGGCGACTTTTGGAGGGACGACGCAGAAGTGCAAGGCGTGCGAGAAGACGGTTTACTTGGTCGATCAGCTGACCGCCGACAACAAAGTCTACCACAAAGCTTGCTTCCGATGTCACCACTGCAAGGGCACTCTCAAGGTATATCATTTCATCTCTTCAATTTACTGCCTTTCTTTAAAGCTGAGATTTTTAATTGGAGTTGATGGTTTCGATCTTTGATAAGGATAGATAGATAAGGGAATGGTGTTTTTAGTTGTTTGTTTGTGGAGAGATCTTTGTCAATAATCTCTTTGTCCCATTGGAAGGTGGGCGAGTGGGGACTGAGCAAGTTTAGTGGGTTTTTCATGATCAGGGTTTTTCCTCAAATTTTCCAAAGATTGCACCTTTCGATTTCAGAAAGCCCCACTCTTCCTTGCATTTCAGTTTTGTCTTGGCTTTGTAGTGACAAGACAGTAAGGCCAAACAGACCAGACAATACTTGAAAACATGTAGATGGTTAGTACTAGTTCATACCAAAGGCCAAACACACCAGACAATACTTGATAACATGTAGAGATGGTTAGTACTAGTTCATACCAATAACTCAATGTGTTGAGAGGGGTTCGAGATAGATCACTGATCATATAACATCACACTTTAGATGCCGTTTCGAATGAAAGGCCAGCTGAGGGTTTGTAGTTTGCACAAACCCACCAATCTTTGTGCTTAAGAAGTCATTCTTAACATCGAATCTATTTGAACAGTATGGAATCCAGGGGACCTCTTAAATCGAACCTTAAGACTCTCAGTCATCGAAGGCATTGATAATAATGTCAATAACACGTTCATCCCGATGACTCGGGTTGATGTGAAGGTTGAAAATGTATGTTGCATAGACTTCAAACTAATGTAGAATCTAACTAAATGCAAAGGTAGTTGGTCCTGTTTCTACTGTTTCTTGTGATGATAGACTCGTATTTACCTTTGTGCAATCCGCAGTGATGTTGGTTAATCTCATTTGGTGTCTTGAACTGAAATATATTGGCTCTAAACATGTTTCACTTTGTATGATGTTGCGACCAGCTGAGCAACTATTGCTCCTTTGAGGGTGTCTTGTATTGCAAGCCTCACTTTAATCAGCTGTTCAAGATGACTGGCAGCTTGGATAAAAGTTTTGAAGGTGAGTTTTGATCTCTTTTGTCACTTTTGTCCTCAATCTCAATGCTGATTGAATGCTTAACTTTGCCTTAATTTTCTTCACTTATATCACTGTTTAGGTACTCCTAAAACGGTTAGGGTCGAGAGATCTACTGATCAGGTATCTGAATTCTAGCATATATCTTACTTTCGAGTTTGATCTCTTCAGGTAACTAACAGTAGTTTCTTTCTTTCTTTCTACAGAATAGCAACAACAAGATCTCAAGTATGTTTGCTGGTACTCAAGACAAGTGTGTTGCTTGCAAGAAAACTGTTTACCCTATCGAAAAGGTATACACTTTTTCCCCTTGCTCAGTTCAGAATCTCGAATGGTCAATCGATGAAAGACCAACCAAGTGAAATTCAATACATTCTGTGTTGTTTTATGATCAGGTGGCAGTAGACGGTACATCTTACCACAAGCCATGCTTCAGGTGCACACATGGAGGGTGCGTGATAAGCCCTTCGAACTACGTAGCTCACGATCACCGCCTCTATTGCAGACACCACCACTCCCAGCTCTTCAAGGAAAAGGGCAACTTCAGCCAACTTACTAGCAAGCATGAAAATGGCAAAACTGTTGCTTCCACGGATTCATCAGCAGCAGCTGCCTCGGAATGATGCTGTAACCGTTTCTAAGTCTCGACGGAGGAGGGGAAATTGCGGATTAATAAACTGATGAAACTTGGTATGATGCAGAGTTTTTTTTTATTGGTGTTGAGAGAGTGCTTGCTTTTGTTCTTGATTGTTAAGTCTCTTTCCTGGCTAAGTCTGCTTTGGTTTTCATTGTGTGGTGGTTTTCTGGTATTGTATCAATACACAATTGATATATGCAGAATGGTTGTTTCATGTTTGTGTCATTTTTAATGTGTAGTTCTTTGATACTGTATTCATACAAAAAAAACAAATCTTTAAAACTGTGAATCAAAATCTGAGCTCTAATTCACCTGTCTCTGACTCAAACGCCTAATCTCACTATCTCACTATATAGAGTATGGAGGAAGAGAAGGAGTTTCATAGGCCGACCGAGTTGCCAAACTGATGCGTGAAGTTTTTATCTTTGGATTGGTTAACTTTCGCTTTAGTTTTTCTGTCGACCCTTCCCTTTAGGTTTACTCTTTTGTGTTTCTATCGGATTCTTTGTTTCGAAACTGGCTTGTCATGGTGGTTGTTTTGGATTTTATCAATGAAATCAATCATTTCTTAAAAAAAAAAATATGAGCTGTTATAATATTTAGACATCATTTGATCTAACGGTTAAGATTGTAGGATCAAAACATAAAAAGTTACTCTATTCCTTCACTCACTTGAAATCAGATTATAGTGACGGGATCAATTGCTGCCTGCTCGATTTTGCCACCATATGATCTCCGCGTCCTTTAGCAAAATCAATCATCGCGGCACTGGCATAGCTCATATGTCAATTGTCGAACCTGCAACCATCATCTTTGTCGCCATAGTTGGACCTCTGGCCATTGTTGTTGTCGGGTTCGACCACTTATGTAGTTATGTTTACTGAAATTGTGTAAATATATGTAATCTTCTACAACAATGTACTTGTGCATCACATATATTTTGTGTTAATGGCGAAGTCAGAAAAGGTCACCCTGGGCCTAGATCCAAAGTCTCCTGAACTCAAATTATAAATTTAATGTGGTTACATATTCGACTCGATATATTTTATGTCTGGTTCAACGTCCTCTAAATACATAATATAGGGACTTTTGGTGTAAGATAAGCTAATGGGCTTAGCATTAAGCCCTTAGCTCAAGCCTCCAGCCAGCCACTAAAACCAATAACACAAGAATAGGGGTGGAAATTGGGAGCCCATTCCCATATTTCCAAAATCCCAATTCCCAATTCCCAAATTAGGAATCCCATTCCCAATCCCGAATTTAATTTGAGAATTTTTATTTGGGAACGGGAATTCTAATTTGGGAATCGGGATCCCAAATTCCCGAATTCTTTTTTTATTTTATTTTATTATAATTGTGTATTTGTTATATAAAAAACTTGATATTAAATTAAATTCAAGAATCAGAAACCAATTCAGCCCCAAATACACCATCAGTACAGCATCAGCATCAGTACAGTATCAGCCCCAAGTACACCCAATATCACGTTCCAGCATCAATACAGCCCAATACAGCATCAGTACAGCATCAGTACACCATCAGTACACCATCAGTACACCACCAGAACAGCCTGGCCCTGCATTTACCAAGTTTAGAACAGGCATTATTGAACAATAGAACCCTCTGTACACAAACAGTAAACCTACTACTATCAATGCCTAATCTATAACAAGAATCAGGATCTAACTTAATATAACTTAATTAACTTAGTACTTCTGTACCCTATAGCTATCAGTACTTTTGTTTGTCAAACTGGTTCTTTGAGGCAACTCAGATCACCATTCTATCCACTTCCCACATAAGCATTCAATTCATTTCCAATTTGAAGCATACCAATCATTCTCTGATCACTAGTTCAAAAGCAAGCACAAGAATTCAGCAAAAACAAGAATATACATGGATCCTCCTAGCCTATAAAATATAATATCTGCTACTGAGAGCAGGTTTGTGGTTCTTAAAACAAATCAAAACATCAATGCAGTTAACCTTATAACTTAGAAGTATGATTTAGCAAGAGCATCTTCCAGCTCTTTAAACTCCCATCACGCTTCAGTTGATGACTGCATTCCTCTGTTTCTATGTCACTCACATTTAGCAAGAACATCAATGCATGATGCTTTTACCAGTATTCTCTATCAATCGTTTTGTTAGTTTCTGAGATTTGTGATAAGATGATACATTTGCCAATATGAACGCCAGCAGAAATGTTGTAAGAGATCACATGTCATTTCACAATTCACTCAAGATGATACAATGAACACTCACAAAACCAGCACCAATTGAATTCACACAGACAAATTCAGTGCAGGAAAGCATAGACAGCAGTGGAGATATAACACAAGAGAGCAGAAGAAACCAGCAAAACCAGAGCCGTAACAGCATGAATGGCGCTCTTCCTCCCACAAGACAACAACCCCAGCCGAATCTCAATCACATTCACCATCGACAACACCTAGTTGGCCTATTTCTTAGTAATGTTCGAAACCCGATAGCCTGATGATATTAGTAAATTCAGAATTAGGGAGCACACAAGATATTACCTGTCAAACAAATCTTTCCACCGAACTTGAACCATCATCCTCTTCACCAACTTCAGTTTCACCGCCTTCTTCTTCATTATCTTCAATGTCAGCAAATGGATCCACATCAACACTTGTACTAGTAGAGGTTGCACCTTCATTTTCGTTCATACACATTCGTTCGAAAGATTCAAATACTACTTCAACAAAAAACAAATTAGTTAGAAATAATAGTATTACCATTCTCAAACAATTTATAAATGCTAAAATGGAAGATATAATATATTACCATTCTCAAACTCCGTTTGCTCTTCAAGATCTTCTTCGTCAATCATCAACTCTGAATCATCAGATATCCAATCCCGACAACAAATTAATGCCTCGACAATTTTAGGAGTAAGTGAGGTTCTGAATGAATCTAAAATTCGGCCTCCCGTGCTAAAAGTCGACTCAGAAGCAACTGTAGTAATAGGGGCAACAAGAATGTCTCTAGCCATTGTAGAAAGGATAGGATATCTCATCTCATTTCGCTTCCACCATCCCAATACATCATAGTTGTAAGCATTGAAGTCTTCTACAGTCAGAATTTCATCATCATTATCATTAGAAAGATATTTTTCTAACTCAGATCTTGACACATTTCGATTCCCCCTATCGATGGCCTCAAGCCTCTTCTTCACAAACTCAGCATCAGTTCCTCCCTTCCTCCCACTAATTGGAATAGTACCATCTTCTCTCACATTTGGTGAACTAATACGAGATTGAGCATTAGCGGCAAGCAATTGTTTGTAATACCTAAACATCTCCAAGATTCCATCTTTCACCTCATTTGCCAATTTCCCCTCACTCTCTAATCCATACATCCTTGATAAAATAAATTCACATACTCAAATTTCCGCCTCGGGTCAAGGATAACCGCTATATAAAGCAAACGATTCAACTTTGCATTTGGAACACCATCTTCCTCAAGCCAGTACTTGGCTACCTTCAATTTGATCCTAAACACCATTTCTCTAACTTCTGAATCATAACTTTCTTCCATCTCAGCTATCTCATCAAACATATCACAAAGCTCCTTGCAAAATAGATGTGTCGTGACATAAGAGGTACCAGAAACCCGAACAGTTAGATCATAGAAAAACTTCAAGTACTTCATCAACCTCCTCACATTATTCCAATCAAATGGAGTCGGAGTTCCGAGAGTTTCATTTTGATACTTTTGTCGTAGAAGATATGATTTAAAGTTCTTATCATTTCCTTCTAAAAGCTTGAATGCAGCTTCATACTTTTCTGCAGCTTCCAACATCAGATAGGTGGAATTCCATCGAGTTGAGACATCTAAACACACGAGCTTCTTAGATTCTATTCCTTCAAAAACTATGCAACTTTTGAATTTCGCCAATCTTGCTGGAGAAGACTTCACCCATTTCACTGCTTCCCTTACCCTCTCTATTGATATACTACATTCTCTAAGCCAGTCATTGACAACCAAATTCACAACATGAGCAACGCATCGAATATGTAGGTACTTGCTGTCTAGAAAATCTGAACCCCACAACTTCAATTTATGCCTCATGTGGACGATTGCAGTGTCATTAGCACTTGCATTATCTGTAGCAATGCACAAAATGTTTTTGATGCCCCACTCTTCTAAGCATGTTGCAAGTGTTTCTCCAATATCAACTCCTGTATGACTGGTAATTTGCACGAAACCAATAATTTTCTTGCACAGTTTCCAGTCTTTGTTGATGAAATGAGCAGTGACACACATAAAATTCATATTAGACAATGAAGTCCAAGCAACTGAAAGTTAAATTCATATTAGACAATGAAGTCCAAGCAACTGAAAGTGAAACCCCCCACTCCAGTAGCTAGTAATGTCTAATCATCCCCAATATATGCAATGCAGTGCAACTAGTCTTTATCCATTTATCCATTTATCCATTTACATCATCATTTCTATATCATAAGATCACATTAACATACTCAATTTTCTGTCATAACTTAAGCCCCAAAACCTTCTGTCATAATCTCAACAAACAGTTCCACACCTCAAAATCATCTAGCTCAACTGAGATAGCATGGCGAAAACAGCTTTCCAAGAAATCGAAATAAGACCCAGTTCAGGAAAATCGAATCAAAGAACAACAGGATCACGATTTCTCAGCCAAAACTCAGATTCAGCACAGACAGTGACACCCGATCAAGTTAAAAACCCAAAACCCCCGCGTCACAATCTCCAATTCACAGTTCCACACCTGGACATCATCTAATCGAGCTAACACAGCCAAATCATAGAACTCGACCTGGACATCATGAAGGGAGGGAGACGGAAGCTTACCGTAAGGCAGACCGACGAGCTTGAGAAGCGGCGGACCGGCGAGCTTGAGCAGCGGCCAGCCGACGAGCTTGAGCACTTGAGCATAGCAGCAGCGGTAAGTCGCCGTCGCCGAGTCGGTCGCACTCCAGAGTCAGATTGTTGAGGAAGAACAGTAACCCTATTTTCCACTATTTTGGTATTTGGGCTTTCCCATACCCAAACCCAAATTCCCATTCCCATTTTGATAAACCCAAACCCAATTTTACATTTTAAATTTGGGATATGGGCTCCCAATTCCCTAAATAATTTGGAAATTTAAATTTGGGAATGAGAATTCCCAAATCCCATACCCAAACTTCCACCATTACACAAGAATTAAGAGTATTAAAGTATATGAATCAAATATCAATTAAACAAGTGAACAAAACCCTAAAAATAAAGAAATAAATACTAAAGAATGAAGATTCAAAATGATTGAAAGGCATTGATGACTTTGAAAAAATAAAGTGGTGGCCAAACAAGAATCACAACAATTAATTTTAGAACTAAAACTCGATAATCTGAACTCAGTTAATTTTATTCGAACGCTCTGAAACGAGAAATTTCATCTCACCAAAAATTGAAACTCAACACCCAATCTCAACTCCAAATCGCACGACTTACTAATGGTGACGAGACCACGAACCAACACGCGATGGAGACACTCCAATTCCAGGAGTTTATGGGTAAAGATTGAAGCTTGAGGAATGAACACACCTACAGAGAAGGGAATTGAACGGCTAATTTTCTCGCTAGTATCAGTTATAGCCTACCCTTTTGGGAATCACACTTGTGATGTGTCAGATTGTATAGTTGGATACTTTTTTAGGCACGACTGCTTCGACATCGTCCAGCCTCGCTCAATTTCGATCCATGATTCAAGCATCTAGCGCCGCTTTCTCAACAAAAAAAACTCCGAATTGGCGGAATTGTCAAGACATCAACTAAGAGACTTCAATCACAATTCCAGAATCGAATTATTCAAACATATTCCTAAATCTGATATCCCTAAGAATGAGCTAGACATGAGGATCATAATTATTGAAAACATTATTATTATTATTATTATTATGAGTATTAACAATTAATAATTGATTGTTTAAACGTTGGAAAGGAATTATTAAGGAGGATGGCCATGTACAATGCTCCCACAACTCAAAACTCAAATCAATATTCCTAAGATTTGATTCTGATCATATCTCTATTTCAATCATCAATGTTTTACACTTTGCTTACACAATACAAATTATTGCCAGGATGGTACAATTGTTCTTTTGTATTGCCCACCCTTCATTCCTCTGAATTTATCAAAGCATACTACTACTAATTTTCAGAGATTTGCACTAAGGTGTTGAGGGCACTAGCTCAGTCGCTAGTCGGACGACTCTGGATCGAATTAGCATTTCAAGCCTAGTAGCTCGGCCCAGTTGCGGTCCATGCATTGTACACATAGGGTTAAAACTAGTGGCGGAGTCAAAAAAATTGGCCAAGGAGGTTCGAGTTTTGTAACATTAATAACGTCAAGTAAATAATAGAAAAGTCAATCCTAAACAAAATTAAAAGCCAACAATATAAACCATGTATCGAGTAGTAGTCAACACACAGTGTTTACAAAAACTATGATAAAATTGCATATTCTAAAAGCATTGTACAACTTGTTTTTTTTTTTTTTTACGTCTTTAAAACAACTATTGATCTCTTGCAATTTGTTCAATGGTTGCTGCAGTTTTTTTAATTTCAAGTATATCATATTATTAAATTTTATGTACATATATTAGAAGAATTGATATCCAACTTATTCCTGGTTTGGGTGAATAAATTAGTCAAAGTCTAATTTATATGAGAACTGAAATTGTATTTTGAATAATTGGAGTTTAATTCTCATCCACGTAGAAATTGAATCTTAATTTCAACACCCAACTTATTCATTCAAATGACCCTTTAGTAGTAAATATAGTGATTATAGTTATTCCTACAATTGCGAGATTCACAAATTCGATAAAAAAAAATACTTGTATACTTTTTTTTTCCTCCGATCGAAAGCCAAAGGTGCTCCCTCCGCCAATGGTTAAAACTTGAGGCAATATCAGTTCTTGGAATATTATGATTGTCTCTAAGTTGGGTCATTAATTCATTGACGATACGTTGCGACCCGACCTGAATCTCAAGTACTTATAAATATAAACCTAATATTTTACAGTAGATGTCATAAACTACATGTGGCCTCTCGTAAGCACGCTTAAGACTCTACAATACGCTTCAGATAAAAAAATACTCTACAATACGCCCACGAGGTGCGCCCCTCATACTTCTCTGTCTTGCTAAACACGAGTATCCACTCACACTATAAAACACTTACTACTCTCTCTCTGCAGATTCACCTTGCAATGTACCACATGACGACTCCTAGGCACTTTGTACAGGTGGGGCGTCACATTCTCAACCAACTCCTAGGCGTTTATATAGAAAACACAAATCAACAATGTCTATCGGAGTTAACACATCTCAGTGGACGAGCAACAAACAAACAAACAAACAAACACAAAATATAAGTTTTAAACCGAATCGAATTTGAGTCTGAACTTACTAGTTTTTGCTAATTAGAGGTTACTTCAGACCCGAAGCAAACCTCTAATTAGGATCCAACCCTAGTAAAGTAACACGTAGAGAGCCATGATTACATGGGACTTTAGGTATGAGAGACTATGGTCTATGAGGGAATATTATTAATTGGTGGATGAATGATTGGTAGTATATATATGTTGAGTTGGTGGGAATTGTCTTTTCTGCTCTTCTTTATTTATTTCATTGATCATCTGCTTTTTGGCATGCACTTGTCTTTCTGCCTTCTTCATTATTATTCACATTTTCATTATTATTATAAAATTCTTATTATATATTTGCATGCCTAATTAGTGGGGACTCCATCATAACTACAAGAGGTGTTAGTTCATAATTATATGAAAATTTGAATTTGAGATATTCTTGTTTCATTATTCAAATATCTTATTATATGAATAATAATCACTTTAAATACTTTTTAGATAGTATATATACTATATACATATTGTATAAGGGTTTGTAATTACACCGTTTCGGAACAAAAATGGGATGAGTGTATATTGGAGTGAATTCAAATTCACTTGGTGGGTACGGGTGCAAATATAGAGGAGATAGATTCATCTTTGATAGTGGGTGAAATTAAACTTTGATATGATAATTAAAGTTTAAATTAATATCTATTTCACTCCAATTCACCTTCTAAATCACTCATCCAAAAAGGTGTATTCTCAAGTTCACTTTCACCCATGATTCACCTGTTATTTTAATGCACCTGTTAATTCAATTCACTTTCACTCCAATTCACTCATCTAAACGACCCTTTTTTTTTGTTATTGAGGTAAAATTTTAACAACAAATAATTCACACTCACAAATTCTAACATTTGTAAAAAAAAATTAATTTTTAAAATCACTAATAAATTATTATCACACAAATCAACCACTAATAGAAATATAATAACTATTCTAAACATAAAAAAATCACAATAAGAATGATTACCAACCATGGTGATCACCATTCCCAAGGCCAAGATGATGATCAGGTGGTCTCAAGATGATGATCAGGTGGTCTCAAGATGGCTGTCTGCGCACGCCTATTCCATCCATGGTGCCCACGCTCTTTGCTACTATCCTATATTGGCTCTTATGGGCTTGCTAGGACCGATAGTTTCGAGACCAATTGGTTGCACTAGCGGAGGAGCTAGGGTGAGTCCACCCTGGCCCCGGTTAGAAGTTTGCTCTCCGGCCAAGCGTACTAGACAACATGCTTGCATTAGCGGAGTAAGGGTGAGTCTCACCCTTGGGCTTGGACCCAAATGGCAAGAATATATGTATTTTTTATACAAAAAATATTTTGGGTCTATTGTATTTTATGTATCAGACTCATAGTCTACTTGAATTTTGACTCCGCCAATGTTTGATTGGGGGCAATTGATTGGCCCGCTAGGGTGATAGCCTCGAATCGGGTCAAGCGGTTCGCATGTGTCGCCAAAAAAACACATATAGCACCCAAGACATATATAGGAAAAGTCACATACCTGACGCCTAACGGTAGCTCGCGGTGGGTTAGAGAAGCCAATGAGAAATCCTAAGACTCGAACCTCAAGACGACGTGACATAATATTAGCCGCACGCCTCAAAACAATGACGGAAATCATCTAGAATATCATAGCCAACCATAGATGGCCAAAATGGTTTTGATATTTTAATAATTAAGTGATACAAATCAAGGAAAATTCAAATTAGAAAAATGACCGGTCTGGTAAATGATTTTAATTTTTTTTTGGGAAGCGGCGTCAGGCGTCTTAATAATAATTAATATGAATCAATATGGGCTTAGAAATGTCCATACACTCATAAGAGAGACAATAGACAAGATTACAATCTGAAATAGAAATCGTGTGACTCTCCCAAAAGATAATCTGCAACATGGTTTCCCTCCCTATAGGTATGCTTGACAAATACCGTCCAATCGCTACCATACCGCTCCTGAAAGAGAGCAGACTCCATCCCGTGATAATGCTGATTAAAAAATAATTAGACTAAACTTAGATGACCGATCTGGTCATAGTTAGGAACAGTGGTAAATAAAATATTATAAACCAACAATCAATTTGTTGAAGAAATTGAAGACCCAGGGGGAACCTGGATCCGGGTCTAGAGGGGAATCCTCCTGGACCTGCCATGCATTGTTTGAATTTTTGGATTGCATGACTAGTGTACATTTTTTAAACTATGCAAAATTTAGTAAACTATATGATATTTAAAATGGATAAATGTCATATTCAATGAAATTTCAAATATATTATTTGAATATTTGATTTGACCTTTTTTCAAGAAACATAGTAAAATATTGTAATTTCACCTACTCGAACTAAAATTAACATCTCATTATCTCGATAAAACTGAAGTAATAAGTAAGAATTTAAACTATGTGAAATTGAAAATAGACTAAATAAATGATGCATCCTAGTCTAGCAGGGTGGCAAGGGGCGGTAGATCGAAGATATACAAGTACTAAAATACATCATGTGTCGCTTATTGATCTGCCTAGTTGGACTGGTGAACCAATAAAGGTTCAACGAGAGGGTTGAAGGGAGAGATGGTGTGCTCTTGTACGCTTTGATTTCGTTGAGGGTGGTTCCTTGCAAGGCAGGTAATACGAGTGTAGTTAGGGAGTGTTTATGAAGACTGTAGAGTGCAAGCTAGCTAGTATATAGCATTGAGCTGGTAACAAAGAAGTATTTGGGGGTGTACCCTTAAGCATATGACCAAGGCATTTTGCGTGCAATATCAGGAGTTTGGTATGTTATCTGTGTCGTGTCCTTTGCTGAGTGGATGACTTAGTATTTATAGAACCACTATGGCATAGACCAAAACTCCATGTTTCAACTCGAGAATGGTGTCTCTGTGTGTGTGTTTTGATTCAGACCGTCAGATGCGGGTCTACCCGTAAGTGAACGGTTGATGTCAAGGCATGTGTTGAGGTGAATGTCTCTGATGAGACATTGACAGGTCTAGTTACAATGAATATCACTCGGTCAAAATGTTTTCATATGAAATGCCTCTGTTTATCAATCAATTCACTAATCGTGTAAGTGTTTTAATTATTAGTGTTCAAACCCATGTAACATTTTTATGTTTTCTAAGCAAAAGCATGCTTCTTTCAATATAGCCTCATATGATAGTCATCATTTGGAGTGCCGCATGGTATTCTCCACTTTAAGACCAAATTTTGAAGAGTATATGTGACCCTATGAGGCCTATACCCTAATCAATAATCATCATCACTAATCACACTTTGCCCCCACTAATCAACCTTATTCCCTTCCTAATCCTCTCTTGTTTTCACATTGCTAGGCGCCAACAGATTAATTATCATTACTTATATATATCAAATCAATTGCACGGCCATCTATCATCTATCTACTTATATATTCTTAATTATGTTTTGTTGTGGGCCTTTCATTCTTTTCTTTTATGCACACGATTGGGGAATCCAAACCTACTTTCTCACCTTCCTCTCTTAACAGTCCACACTAGTATGACATTGTTCGATTTGGGGCAAGCTCGCACGGATTTGTTTTTGGTTCCTTCCCAAAAAGCTTCATACTCTTGTAATTGGCGGACTCATTTATGCAAGACAAATTTCCCCTAGTTTGCCAATGTTATGGTACTTGAGTTGTTATCCCAACAGTATTCAGTCATTGACTATACACTGTGACAAGTCGTTCTTACACGATTCCTAGAAGGCGGCTTATGAAGTTGTGATCTCCAACCCCAACAGGCAAATAATTGGTAGGAGAGCTGATACCTTCTACTACAGTACCTCTCCCATTATCTCAGAAGCCAAGGCTATCTTGGAAAGCCACCCTCGTGGCAGTCTCTCCGACTACAATATTCTCTGACTGCCAAGAATTGAGTCTGGCCATCCACAACACCAAACATAGATCGTCTTGCGAATGTTACAGTTACCTCTGTAGAATCATCGAGTTAGTCCGAGAACACCCAAATCTTTATTTTCAGTTCACTCCAAGAGCGTGTAATATGAAGGCAAATTTGGTTTCTCAAACTCTACCTCCTCCATGAAAATTGGGTAGCTTCTTTGTAACGGGTTTCTGAGAAAACAGTTCTGAATGAATCTTATGTTATTTACTAACTTAACCCATTAGTGAAATTTATAATAAAATAAAAGATCATATATTTTGGAAATGCTCGCAAATTATGGCCTTCTTCTTCCTCACATGCGTCGGCACACAACATTAACAATAATGTGCTTATTTCCCTCCAGAAAAATAATTCGCAGAATATCTGAGACACAGGTCACAGAAACTCAGAACTATTGAGTCAGAAATGGCTGGCAAAGCAAAACAGTTCCAGTAGCAGGCCGAGAGAGAAGGGTTTTTTCTTATTAGATTATACAGCAAAAAAAAAACCCATTATCATGTTCATGTTCATGTTCAGGTTTCAGTACTCCTAAAACAATAATTACTACCACCACCACCATCACCAATTAATACTACTCTCTGTAATCTGGATCTCGGATTCCTCTTCTCAAATTCATCAGGTGGGATTAAAGTAATTGCTCCCTGTTTCTAGGTACTGCTGTTTCTAGGTACTGATGATGATGCTCTGACTGAACACAGTGAAAAAACAGAGCTACTCTGCCAAAATGATGAAAACTTCAGATTCCGCTGTTGCTTCCTCCTCTGCTGCTGATTCCAAGATGCTGTGTAGTGATGGCTGCCATGATGATGCTCTTAATCTCCCGCTTCCACTTCCACTTCCTTCCGATATAGACGACGACGATGATGATGAACCTCCATTTCTGCTTCCACACCTCGACTCTGTTCTGCTCTGTTCCTTATTCTTTACCTGAGGAATTAAATTCTTGTTTAGATTTTAATCAATGAAACTAGTTCAGACCTGGGGGGGATGAAATCGATCAAAGAGAAAGAATAAAATCAATTGATTACCAGGTGGGAGCTGCGAGATCTTCTACTTGTTGATTCATCTGAGCTCAATAATGGCTGAGTTGAAGAGCAACTCTGTTTCCTCTGCCTCTGTATATCAGCTTCTGATGATTCTACGATATGGGTTTGACTGAGCTTCGACTGCTTCTTCGCTCGTAATCCTTTCATCACCTCTGCAGAATTGAACAACAAAGAAAGAAAGATCAGTTACAGAAAGAAACGAAGTAACAGATTCAAATCAGGGATTAGAAAACAAATTGGTGAAATTACCTTGGTTTGTAATGAGGCGGTAAGCGTGGCCGAGGGTGAGAGTGTCCGTCGGCCGGAGCAGCTTAATCCGCGTCAGCCTCACCGGTCCGGCGGCGGATGAAGGAGGAGGAAGAGGGCGGTGGTGTTGATTGGCGGCGGCGGTGGGAGGAGGAGGGTACAAGGTGGTGGAGAGGAGGAGGGCGACGCAGTGGCCAGGGTTGGTTTTCATAACTTCCGCCGCCGTCACTGACCAGTAGAGATTCTCGACCTTGCCGTTGGGATGCTGGATGACTAGAGTCGCTGCGTCGACTGCTTGGCAATTCCCCATTGATTTTGTTTTCTTTTCTTCTTAGAAAGTTGAAAGTTCAGAGGAAGAAGAAGAAGAAGAAGAAGTAGGGACAGTTGGGGAGTTTAGGAGTGCGAATCTTATATAGCCATTACCCGTCCTTTTACTTAGGTAAAATAGCAATTTGGCACCTCTACTTTACCAACTTCACATATAGCCCCTATATTACAAATCGCTTTTTTTTATCTACTTCAACTACTTTTCTGTTTAGATCCTTCCGTTCTAACTTTAGTTTTCTTACATTAATTTTAAACACATCCGTACACCGACAGAAAGAGATATCGGAGGTAGGAGACCAATGGCGATATCAAGGGGGAGTTGGGGGAGCCATGGCGCCCCCCTCGATCCCCTGGTATCGAGTCTAAAATTACATGTGAAATTTGGTATTTTCGTAATTTGGCACTAGGGTGTATTACTAAAATTACGTTATTTCAGTGAAATGTTGTCTTAAATTTTACGTAATAGTTACTCATAATCAACTTATAATATGTAATAATTAAAATATTTGATCATAAATTATCCAAATTTGAACAAAAAATTATCGGTGACACATATAATTATTATTTACTAATAAGAAGCCTATAATAAAAAAAAAGTTATTGTGCATTTTTACATTTTTTTACTTAATATTAGATGAATGAAAATTTTCTACTTTTAACCAAATTTGAAGAATTTTTTTCCCCGATTGCACTGTTTTTTGATTTACAATCCCCCCAATTATCAATCCTGATTACGCTATTGTAGGAGACGAAGAGTTGGTCAGAGAGGTAAATTGAGGAGGTATCACGAAGAGTTTTAAAACCACACATTTTATTCGTCAGTTTCATCCTATCTAATTATATATATGGGTTAATACACCTTTTTGCCCCTCTACCATGCAAAGTTAACAAACATACCCTTTTACTATTTTCTAACCGATTTAACACCCTCTACTTTGAAAAGTTTAACAAATATGCTAATATTCCCAATAAAAATGCTTAGAAAGCAAATATACGGTCAATGGAGTTAACATGATGTACTGAATGTGCATCAATTAACGTCACGGAGACGAAAATTGTAATGGAAGGACCCAAATTACAAAGTGGTCAAAGTTGAAGAGGTTAAACTGAACAATTTATAGCATATGGGCTATCTGTTAAATTGACAAGGTAAACGGGCCAAATACTATTTTCTCTTTTTTCTTATTAGTTTTCTATTTTAATAATTTATCAAATATTTTAAATTAATTTTTATAAAGCTGAAATTTTGTTTGGGCTGACTCATCTATTAGAGTTTAGGCATGTTACATGTGGTCCAAGTTGGATCATTTTATTTCAACTGAGTGTCTCACTCTATAGTTTACTGTTTCATACGCATATCCATGATTTTAAAATTACTATGGTATTATTAACATAATTAAATCAATTATTAACTTCTATCATGAACTACTGATTCCAATAACTCGAGTTGTTGGGAGAGCGTTCTGAATTGATCTTATACTGTTTACTAACAGCTATCATTAATCGTTAGTGATGCTTGCTTGTGGTGTTTTTTGTTTTGATGTTCTGCATGAAGGTAATAATTTCAAAAGGAGGTGGCCAATTGATCTTTCTCGTTTGTCCTTGGCTCAAACTTCTGTCTCTTTTAGCGGGGCCATTGTGGAAGAAATTTTGCACGCCCCTTCTCTCAATTTTCAAGTGGTTTTTCAGTAAGGTAATAGAGTCATTCATTTTGTGACGCATATTACTCTCGAGTATTTCTTATGAAATTTGTTGATAGTCTTGTCTCCATGGATATAGACATTTAATTCTTTGTTTCCTCTTCCACTATATGAGTGTCTCTTTGCGGAACTGACTATGAAAAATAAACTCATTCACATAAGAAAACAAATATTACATGTGCACTTCGACTTTCGACAAGTAGTGAGTTTGATACACCACATGCAAGATAGGGTCCACCAACACTCTGTTGTCGTGGACCAAACATACGAGTTGATGCAGAGAGTGGAGAACCATGGTCGAATCTTTTCTCGAAATTGAATTTAATGCGGTTTGAAGCTCTTACAAAAGATTCATTTATTGAGAAAAGGGTGAAATGGAAAAAACTAAGGGATAAAAGGACAGAAGGGTCACCACCATTGTATAAAATTGTCTCATTCCCTTTTGTATTTTTCATTTAATTGTTTGGAAGGACGGATACAATACAAACATAAGATGTAACTTGAATTGGATAAGTTGGGTTAGGATTGAGAGCAAAGTACGGTGAAAATGAAATCTTTTGGATAAGAATACTCACTTTTTCATCCTTATTTGGGTCTTAATCTATTTTGATTAAGTTATTTTCGTTAATTCGATTCATACCATATGCGTATAATTTTTAATAAATTTTTTTTCTTTAACTACTGTAAAATTACAATAGCATGAGAATACAGTAGCAAATAGTTAATGTTAGCAACGACATTCACTATTTTATATAGTGATTTGTTGTAGCAAATACTATTTGTGATACCAACGGGGGATGCTAAGTGTCGCAGCAAATCACTATGGAAAATAGTGATTGTAGTTGCTAACATCAACTATTTACTACTGCATTTTCATGATGTTGTAATTTTGCAGTAGCTAAACGAAAAAAAATTTGTAGTGTTTATAGGACTCGGTTCAACTAATTATGATCTAAATCCATAAAATTTTGGTATTTAACAAGATATATTGATAATAAAATTAAATTTATTTTTTCTTAAGATCCATTACTTAACTAGTTTCTACATGAACTTGAGAGGAAAGACATAAATCATTCACTATCTTAGTGAAAAAACATGCTACAAAACTAACATATATAGTAATAATTAAATGTTGTTAGGATGCAGTTGCTGTGGCTACCGCAAAATAACTCCAACTTGACTCTCAATGTATAGTTACACTCTTCCAAAAGAACGATAGTGAGGATAATACTCACACAGTCACCTTGCACTATGTCTTTGAGCTACACCAATAAGATAGTTAAAAGGTACAAATTACGAATCTCATACATTTATAGAGAGTAATCATGTTGCATACATCTAGCTAATAACGGTCATTCTTTTCCTTGTCAATTCTTATCAATTCTATCTAATCTATCTTACTAGTTACATTAGGCACACTAGCTAGCTTACACTATGAACCGAGTAGCATACATGAGACACGTGGATGATGGACACGTAAGCTAGGGAAGTAGCAAGCTAATACACATATGAAAGGAGATGGATAGCCTGCAAAGGGGAATAATAATCATTTATATTCCAAGAGGATAACGTTGGCCTCCTTATATGCAAGTGGTTGAGTGAATTCTAAGGTATAAGACATCAAAGTCTACAATGTAATGAATTCGGGAACTAGTAAAACACTTGGCTAGATGTTGATTTGGACACATGCATCTTGACTTCGACTCTTTTCGGAAGCAAATTTAAGAATTTCTTTGTTGAGAGTTAATACGTGGTAGAAACTTGGGTATATTCTTAACCTGTGAACTTTCAGCAAAGGATCGGAAGGACTAGTAACAGGTGACTGTCAGAAATAATGGTGAGAAAACGTCCTGCACATGGCCTGTCCCTGTAGCGGGATCAAAGTTTATTCTTGTGTGAAGATGCCCGTAAGGCGACTTATTGTGAGACTTCTCGGTCATTCTAAATTAGCCTCACTATAAAAAAAAGTCATGCACGGAACCTGTCCTTGAAACGGGATCGAAGTTTATCCTTGTGTGAAGATGCCCGTAAGGCGACTTATTGTGAGGCTTCTCGATCATTCTAAGTTAGCCTCACTATAAAAAAAGTTTGTCTTTAGCTACTGCAAAATTACAACGGCATGAAAATGCAGTAGCAAATAGTTGATGTTTGCTACTGTAATCACTATTTCATGCTACTGCAAAATTACAACAGCATAAAAATGCAGTAGCAAATAGTTGATGTTTGCTACGGCAATCACTATTTCATGTTACTGCAAAATTACAACGGCATGAAAATGCAGTAGCAAATAGTTGATGTTTGCTACGACAATTACTTACGGCAATGAAATAGTGATTGTCGTAGCAAACATCAACTATTTGCTGCTGCATTTTCATGTCGTTGTAATTTTGCATTAGCTAAAGGTAAACTTTTTTGTATAGTTGCCCGCTCATGCAAGTGGTTGAGTGAATTCCAAGTAATAACAAATCAAAATTTATGGTGTAATGAGATTCAGAACAAGACCGGAAGGTCGTCGACAACGTTGTGAAGTGTGAAAAACACGTCCTCAGTTGTTGCCGGCCGGCGCTCTAAACTAAACTAAACTTCTTGTGAACGGAATTACGATCTACTCTTACACTAACCACGAAGCAGCAAAGCAAAGAAAATGCTGAAATGAAAAACACACGATCTGTTAACGCAGTTCAGGCAAAGCCCTAATCTGCGGAGCCCCAGGACGGGAGACTCAACCCAGAAGAATGCACTATGAAGAGGAACACACAGACGGTTACAAGAGAGCCTAGACACAGCCAAAAAACCCCCTAACAGCTAACACTGAAACAGACTGCAAGAACAGGAAGAGAACAAGGAAACCGGAAAGGGATTCGACCCCCTTTCAAGGCTGGGAAACGACGGAGTGTTTCCAGGAGCGGATGAGCCAAGCTGTGACGCGATCCTCCTCGATCGATACCAGCTATCACCAGAGCTTCAACCTGCGGAATCGTCTGATCGATCTTCAACTACGAAAATTAGGGTTTCGTTTTGCAGTCAATTGGGAGTCAGTGTCGTGACTTTACAAAAGGCAACAGGCTGCCTTTATACCCGAGCTCACACCAAAACGCACACATTATACAGCTGACTAAAGAACCAAACAAGACTCTAACCAAGAAAACGACTCGGGTGGTTGAACCTAGACTCTGACTCGTCGTCCAGACTGTACGGTCTGAGTTGCGAGCATGATTTATTAGTGCAACAAATGCCCTTCTAAACCATGTTCACCATACTCAGACCTCATGATCTTCTTCTAGTGCATTTCTGGGGAGAGCCTCCAACATCTTGGGACTCAATAAATATCTCAGGTAACATCATCGATATTAAGAGCATTCCTACAAAAAATGAATTTGTTAGTAGGAACAATCTTTGTACCGAAATCTGCTGGGTTAACCTCACCAGCAATTTTGACCAGTTTCAGGTTTTCTTTTTCCACTTCATCCCTTATGTAATGGTACCGAACATCTATATGTTTGGTTCTTTCGTGATACATGGGATCCTTGCAAAGGAACAGAGCGCTTTGGCTGTCAGAGTGCAAGACCGGGATGACAGCTTTATTCTGGATTTCTGAGAGGATGCCTTTTAGCCAGGTAGCCTCTTTGCAGGCTTCAGCTGCAGCAATGAACTCTGCTTCGGTGGAAGAGAGAGCTACAATGGACTGGAGCTGTGATTTCCAAGAAATACAGTTTCCAGCCCATGTGAAGCAAAAAGCAGTGGTGGACTTTCGGTTGTCCTTGTTACTCCCGAAATCCGCGTCAACAAACCCCAATAGATCAAGGTTTGAGGTGTGTCTCGTATAGATCAGACCCAAATTCCTTGTACCTGAAATGTACCTTAAGGCATATTTCATGGCTTGCCAGTGCTTTTCACCTGGATTCGACATGAACCTGCTTAAAACACTAATGGCATGAGCAAGATCAGGACGAGTACATAGCATAGAATACATGACTGAACCCACAGCCACATCAAAAGGAACTGATTTCATTTTCTCAATGTCGGCTGGGATAACAGGGCAGTGAGCCTTAGAAAACTCAAGATGAGCCCCCAAGGGGACAGGAGCAGGATGAGAATGCAGCATAGAAAATTTATCTAGGACCTTAAGAAGATAATCAACCTGAGACAACATTAAGGTATGAGTTTTTCTATTTCTAGAAATTTTAATGCCCAGAATTTTTTTGAGCAGGACCTAAGTCCTTCATATCAAAATGCTTTTTCAGGTTTGACTTAGCTTCACAGATCAGCATTTTCGACTTACTGGCAAGAAGGATGTCGTCAACATATAACAAGACATAGAGAGGAGCTTCTGATTTTATGTTCTTGAAGTAGAGACATGTATCATACTTGCTCCTAGAGAAACCCAACGATTTCATACAAGCATCAAACTTAATGTTCCATTGTCTGGGAGACTGTTTCAACCCGTAGATGGATTTATTAAGGACGCACACATGGGAAGGATACAACTTATCTACGAAACCCTTAGGTTGTTGCATGTAAATTGTCTCCTTCAGGTCACCATGGAGGAAGGCAGTCTTAACGTCCATCTGTTCAAGTTCCCAGTCAAATACAGCAGTCATGGCCAATAACAGGCGCAATGTTTTGTATTTGACAACAGGAGCAAAGATGTCGTTATAATCGACTCCTTCCTTCTGGGTGAAACCTTTGGCAACAAGACGAGCCTTGAACCTCGGAGGTTCAAGCTCACTTAAGCCTTCTTTGATTTTAAAAATCCATTTATTTTCTATAACCCTAGCATTGCTAGGCCTTTTAACAAGAGTCCAGGTTTTATTAGCATGCATAGATTGAATTTCCTCATGCATAGCTTTCAACCACTCATTAGATTTTGGAGAAGTCATGGCTTGGTCATAGGTTTCGGGGGGCAAATTCGACACAAAATCAGCCACAAGCAAAGCAAACTCAGCAACATTAGAGGTGAATTTCCTATTAGGGATCCTAATCCTAGGTTCTCTATCCCTCACAAGTTGATAGTCAGTCAAATCAGTGGGAAACAAAGTTTCAGGATTATTATCAGAATTACCATCACTACTATCAGAGAGGTTAGGAGATTCACTTACAGTAGCCCCACCTGATTGGTGAGATTGGTTTACCGGATCTGTCGCGGAAGAGGAAGCATTGGAGGATTGATCCCGTGCTGGTTGATCTTGGGAATTTTGCCCTTCTAAGCTCGTAGAGGAGTCCTCCATGTAGTGTCCAATGTCGAACTCTTCTCCTAGATCATCATGAGCTTGCCTCTGATCTAGAGGAGCAAAGAACTGACCAGGATGGGCAGGTCTTACCTCCCTGTCTTCTTTATCACCTGAATTCTCAACAATAGTCGTTAGTTTATTTTTAAAATAAAAATCCGACTCATTGAAGGTGACATCCCTAGAGGTTATGACTTTGTAGCCATGAGGTTGAACAACAAGAAGTCTGTAGCCCTTAACCCCCTCTGGGTAACCAAGCATAACACATTTTTGGGCTCTTGGTTTCAGCTTTCCCTGAGAAATTTGAGAGTAAGCTGTGCAGCCAAAAGTCCTCAAATGAGTTAAGTCAGGTTTCTTATTAATCCACAGTTCTTGGGGTGTAGTGAAACTTATAGCGGAGGAAGGAGATCTGTTTATGAGGTAAGCTGCTGTAACCACAGCTTCACCCCATAGTGACGGTCTCATTCCTGCACTAAAAAGCATACACCTGGCCTTTTCAAGGAGGGTTCTATTCATTCTTTCTGCTGTTCCGTTCTGCTGGGGAGTACCGGGCACCGTTAGGTGTCTTTTAATCCCATTAGCAGAGCAGAATTTATTGAAAGAATTGTTACAAAACTCAAGACCATTATCCGTTTTAAGGCACTTTAGCTTGTATCCAGTCTGACTTTCGACCATAACAAGCCAATTTTTGAATGAGTCGAATGCTTCGTCCTTAGACCTAAGAAGTTTGACCCAAACTTTTCTAGAGTAATGGTCGATGAGAGACATGAAGTACCTCTTTCCACCTATGGTGTCCAACTGAGCCGGGCCCCATAGGTCAGAGTGAACGTACTAAGAGGCTTAGAGGCTGTGTAGTTGGACTTGCCAAAGCTGTGTTTGGTCTTCTTACCAAGAACACAGTTCTCACAGAACTCAAGGTTTCCAGGGTGCTTGTCTATTAAACCATTTTTGAACAAGTTCAACAACCCGTACTGCCTATGTGACCTAGACGATTGTGCCACAGCTTGGTGTAGACAGGATCGCCATGACCAGTAGTACTGGTGGCCACATTTAGTTCTGGTGAACCAACAACATAGTATAAACCACCCCTTTTGATGCTACGGAGAAGGACATTACCATCTCTAACAACATCCTTGATGCCGTTGTGAGTGGTAATAGAACACTCCATATCATCAAACATGGACTCAGAGAGAAGGTTCCTCCTTAAGGTAGGAACCCACCTGACATTCCTAATGATCCTGATCTTTCCATCATGCATCCGCATGGGAACAGATCCAATGCCCATGATTTTTAGGGCAGTGTGATCACCTAGCATAACTTCCCCACCCTCAACTTTAACCAGATTATTAAACATGGACTTGGATGGGGTAGCATGGATATTACAGCCTGAATCTAAGATCCAGTCTGAGTTAGAATCACCGGTATTTGCCATGAGCAGCTCGTAAGACTTGCTGCAGCAGGACTCACAGACGTTAGAAGAACCGGAGTTGTCCCTTTTCTTCTCGTCGTGAATCCTTTTGCGACAATCTTTGGCAAAGTGACCCTCTTTCTCACAGTAGAAGCATTTAACCCTAGCCTTGTTTTCTGTCTCATTTTTAGAGCTAGCAGGTGACTCCTTAGGGGATTTCTTCTTCCTAAACTTACCCTTACCCTTAGCCATTAAAACTTCTGATTTAGGTTCTGTTTTTTGTTCAGTTCTAGTTTTACTTTTAGACTTGAAAACTTTAAGAACTTCATCTTTCTGAATTATGGACTCAGTAACTTTGTGAAGAGTTAGCTCATCACGACCGTACTGAATCACATCTTTCAGAGTATCAAATTGGGCGGGAAGGGAGTTAAGGAGAAGGACAGCTTGATGAGTTTCTTTTATCTCATCATCGCAGCGCTGAAGATCCTGAGTCATTCTAAGAAACAGGTCTAGGTTTTCACTTACAGAGAGACCCGTGTCCATTCTGAAAGTGAAAAGCTTGCACAAGAGAGATATACGACTAGGGAGAGATCTAGTAAGGTAAATACCTTCTAGAGCTTCCCACAGGGGTTTAGGAAGAGTGTGGCTTACCACCTGACGAGCCACGTCGTCAGAAAGTCTGATCATGATTTCGGAGTGGGCGAGATCTCCATGTCTGCTTTTTGGCCTTCAGTCATTCCCGAGCTCCAGTCCTCGGTGATGGCCTTGTAGCACTTCTCTTTAACGAGAATCGCCTTCATCTTGACTTTCCACATCGCGAAATCGCTGGTTCCATCGAAGGGTTTGATCCTCGTTCCGTCTGCCATTGTTTTGAGCAAACAATCAATGATCAAAAACACAAGAAAAATAGATCGAATCGCACAGCAAAAGAAACACAAAAAAGCAACTCCGAGCAAGAATGCAGAGTAGATCAAGAAACAACCAAGAAGCTCTGATACCACTTTGTGAACGGAATTACGATCTACTCTTACACTAACCACGAAGCAGCAAAGCAAAGAAAATGCTGAAATGAAAAACACACGATCTGTTAACGCAGTTCAGGCAAAGCCCTAATCTGCGGAGCCCCAGGACGGGAGACTCAACCCAGAAGAATGCACTATGAAGAGGAACACACAGACGGTTACAAGAGAGCCTAGACACAACCAAAAAACCCCCTAACAGCTAACACTGAAACAGACTGCAAGAACAGGAAGAGAACAAGGAAACCGGAAAGGGATTCGGCCCCCTTTCAAGGCTGGGAAACGACGGAGTGTTTCCAGGAGCGGATGAGCCAAGCTGTGACGCGATCCTCCTCGATCGATACCAGCTATCACCAGAGCTTCAACCTGCGGAATCGTCTGATCGATCTTCAACTACGAAAATTAGGGTTTCGTTTTGCAGTCAATTGGGAGTCAGTGGTCGTGACTTTACAAAAGGCAACAGGGCTGCCTTTATACCCGAGCTCACACCAAAACGCACAACATTATACAGCTGACTAAAGAACCAAACAAGACTCTAACCAAGAAAATGACTCGGGTGGTTGAACCTAGACTCTGACTCGTCGTCCAGACTGTACGGTCTGAGTTGCGAGCATGATTTATTAGTGCAACACTTCTTCTGACGAGTACTGATCACTTGTGTCTAGTGGGTATGTAGTGGGCGGTGGTGATCATGTTCGGAGCCGATAACGATATGAAACTATAGGAAGTGCTTTCTATTTGCCATTTAGGGTAAAAGGTGTGATGCTCTCATCTCTGAAACTTTGCCTAAACAGCCTTCCAATGAGTGTTGTCTCGCGTGTTGGATTTCTCTTCTGCAATATTCCAACTCTCTCTGCTTTTATTCACTTTTGACTACTACTTTACTATGCATGGAAAATAGTGTGCACTGCAAAAAATTGAAAAAATGTGTCTTTCCTCCTTCCTTTTGTTTCAAGTGACGTGGATTCAAGTGTGTTACAAACATGGGTGTGAGTAATATCGGCAAATTATGAGAAGTTTACCTTGCATAAATGAGTTCATCAACAATCCTAGTTAGTATACGAGTGTGGGTCTGTTGATGGACTTGGATGTAGCAAAAAGGATTATGAGGATATAGATCATTAGAGGTAGATGGTTCTTTGTCGCTTCAATATGCATGAAACTAAACTTGTAAGGACGTACTCCATTCATATTATCTTAATTTTGTTTCCACAATCTGATGATCATGATGTTGAGTACAATCAACAGTTTTATATTTCAGTGCAGTTGGTTCTCTTATGTATCATGTCAAGGTATGTTCCCGTCTTGATTTATAAGTTATATTATGCATTCAATGTACTACAAATAAAGTCCCTCTTTAGCTACTGCAAAATTACAACAGTATGAAAATGCAGCCACAAATAATTAATGTTAGTAACGAAACAATGATATGCTGTAGGAAATACTATTTACCACACTTATCAGCATTAAATTAAATTAAGGGTAATTAATTAAGCTGACTTCCTGACTAAGCAAAAACATAATAATAATAATAATAATGATAAACAAGTAGGACATGAAATGTTGGGCGATCTGATTCTTTAATGGCTGTCTTACTGTTATGTGTCAGTCATAAGTTCACTAATTAATTAATTAATTAATTAATTAATTAATATTAGCAGAAAAGCATGCAAAACTTCCAATTCCAGATCTGCATTCTGCAGTATCGATGCCAAACCCACGTAATTAACTTTCTTTTTTGTCCAGGTTTAACAAAATTATCTCTACTTTGACTTTATTTATAATGGCTGCTTTCCAATATATTCATCAACATTAATTAATTATTTATATTCTTATTATTGGCTACTTTTGTTTTGATGGAGTGTTATTAGGTTAAATAGTTGATACAAGATAATAAAGGGATGATGCTTATAAGACTTTGCTAATGGGTATGGTTGAGTCACTCATCTCAATTAGGCTAAATAATAATAATAATTTAATTGAAGGAAATTAATTATTTTTTGGACTTATGGGTTGTTTGGGCAGGTGATTTGGGAGTAGCAGTAGGGGCGGATCAGTATTGAATCATGCACTGAGCCGAAATTGAAGGAAAAATTTTCAAGACGCGACAACAAATTTGAATAACATAAAAAGCCTTCAAATTTATACCTGCAACTTTAGTTTTACACTTCTAATTATGAATGAGCTATTAATATTTGGATTTTAATTAATTAAATTTGAAACTAAGCCTAAAATTAATTCACAATTGAGTCGAACTAATACAACACTGAGCCAATATTAAAAAATGCACTGAGCCGAATTCGAAACACTGAAAAATATATACTCGATTTTCAAGGACGGGACCGAAAGAGTGGTGAGCCGGGGTGAGCCTAGGCACCCCCTTGATCCGCCCCCTGAGTAGCAGAATTCAAATAACATAGAAATTTAGAGCATCTACAATGGTCATATTTCTTAAAGCTTTATACTAAATCCTTTAATTTGATTGGTTGGAAGTAAATATTAATAGCATTAAATAAATAAAAAAGAAGAAATTATAAGAAAGAGAAATGATTTGATTGGTTTAGAAGTGATTTAGTTGGTTTATTTTATAAAGCTTTTGCATAAAAGCTCTATCAACACAAAGCTTTTGCATAAAGCTTTATAAAATAAACCAATCAAATCATTCCTTTTTACTATAATTTCTTTTATTTATTAATTTGATGCTATTAATATTTACTTCAAACCAATTAAATTAGAGGATTTAGCATAAAGCTTTAAGAAATATGACCATTGTAGATGCTCTTAGTCAACTTGCTATTTGAAAAATAGCAGGTTTGAATGGGTGATTTAGAGAGCTTTTTGCGTAGGGAATTTATAAAAAAAAAATCATTTTATGAAAGACCAAAATAGACTTACAGTTGATTCTTATTCAAATCTTCTATTTTTAGTTGGGGCAGAGGCTTCCAATCATTTTTGGAGGCCCTGTTCTAAAAGTTAGATGTGGCAAAAAAAATTATAACCAATATTTTTTAAAAACATAATAAAAATATAAATTATTAGACAAAAAAATTATAAATTTTCATTTTTTGGAACAAAAATGTCGTTGAGCTCCTTAATCTTCATATCTTCAAAAAATTATTCTCAATCACCACCATTACTAATCCCTTAAGTCTTTCATATGTCATTGTACGCAAATAGGATTTCAACAACTTCAATTTAGAAAAACTTCTATGAGAACTAGCAACAATCACAAGAAGACCCAAAATATTTTAATATACTATAGTTGCATTATATTTTCATTCATACCACGTCATCATCCCATCCAAAATAGGACAAAATGATAATTGGTTAAAGGAATATATAAGTTTGATGGTATTTGGTGAATAAAAATTGCTTAGTGGTGAATGTGAAAAGAAATAATACTTCAGTTCTGTCTTGTGTATTTTACTCATTAGTGTCACGAAAATTGAGGCCCCAAATAAACTATCTCCTAATTAATTTAGTTTAGATGTCGATAATTCGAATAATATTAGAATTATTTTATTATATTAGTAAAAATTGATTGCTTGAGCCAAATATGAGGCCCCAAATATTCGAGGTCATGTGCCGTAGGTCTTGCTAGCACAGGGTAATGGACCCCTCTGAGTTGGGGTCAAATGGGTAAAAATGCCATTAAATCTCTTCCTCCATCTTCAAATCTCTACCATTTTATAGAAATTTTAAAATCTCCTCAAATCACCTCCTGCACACCACTACTTAGTAGCACCTTACAAAACAAAGTAAGCATTAAATAACTAATTACGAGTATCAATTAATTATAGACAACAATCACAAAAAGGAAGGAACATCAAGTTCCACTAACCCAGGAAGTCTTGTCTACCTCCATGACCCCTGGGAGGTTAGTCAGGGTCATGCGAGCCACATAATGGGTGGCCTTGTTACGTAAACGGCGAACCGTCATGAAGCGCCAAACTGAAACTCCTCTTTGCAGCTGAAGATTTTATTCTACAATAGCCACTCCAGGATTCAAATAAACCTGGCCGGCCAACAACCTCGTCGAGACTAGCTCTGCATCTCCTTCGATATCCACCTACATAATTCCATCCCATAAACACTAGTATACACCTCTCAAAAAGCCAATAACTCAAGAACGAATGGATCAACAATACCTCGATACATAAATCATTTTTTTGGTAATGAAATACATCGTTTTCATCCAACTTGTGGATCATGAAACCCATAAATTGAAAATGAATTTGATTGAGCTTGTCGTTTCCCCCTTCACCAAACGAAACATCACAGAGTGTTTTAAGGGGTTCTTGTATTGTAAGGATACGGTATTTTGGTTTTATGTACCAGATCCAAATCCATATCCTCCTCTGACACTCTACACCCACTAATCTTAGCTGTGCATAACGTAACGTCTTTTGTAATCTTGTGATCACTGAGGGCAAATTTGGAATTCTAAAATTAATAATACTCCAACAAGTTGAAGCTAAAAAACAATTAGCAGAATGTTCTATCGCTTTAATAAGTTAATAGCAACAGTCCAAATTAGCCGCCCCTATTTGACTTCACGTACGTACGTCTGCATGAGATTCTTCTCATCCGCCTGTCTTAACTAACATTTTTCATTTTTTACAGTGACTGTTTCGGTAATTAATTGACATGTGATGAGATTGGTTAGGGCTAAAAAATTTAGTATGAGATTGGAACTCGAATATCTAATTTTAGAAGAAGAATTATTATGTAGTTGTTTGGGCATCTCTAATTAAAATTGGAGTTGGATTTGGGTACTTATAATTGAAATAATCAGGTACTCGCCTGAAGAATAGAGGTTTTTATGTTTTGTGCGCATTCGATAAGTCGATACTCGTTGGTTAGGATACTCAATTACTTATTGTTATCCAAACCCCACCCTGTTTTTAGTATACAATATATTTGTGCATAATTTGAATGAGTATTTATTTTACAGTGAATTACTTAAGTTCTTTTGTTAGTAAACTCATTGGTTTGCACCTCAAAATATCCCTGAAAATTGAGTTTGGCAAAGGGGTTGTGTTTTCCTTCTACTTTCGAGCTTCACGTCATGTCTTCTTCGATAATGATCGAGTTGGTTGTGATCCTAATCCACGATGGTTTGCCATTAGTTTTTATTTATCTCGATCATTAGCTTATTTCATGGAAATCCAAAAAATAGACTATGGAGTTGTTTGGTAAGGGCTATCTCGAATACCATGGTATTCGAGATTACTAGTTATTAAGGGGATAATGAGTTTCAATGTCACTTTGTAGAATATTCTTTTTTGTTTAGGAGGTTATGATCTACTAAAAGATAATCAACTGTGCAATTAATTGCTTGCCCTCATTTTTTAAGAATGAAACAATGGTAGAGTGAGGAACGCAAAAGGTTACGGTTCTTGACTCGTTCGTACAATAATTCTTGAAGAATGAAACTAAGCAGAATGGTACAATTAATCAACCTAATTCATCAAAACAAAAGCAAGTTTCCGAAGGAATAGTAAGAAATAAGAATGGCGAATTTATTACATAATCTCAACATAATGATTGGTGGTCAAGTTCTTCGAGTATCGAGAATTAAAGGATTGTGGATGTGAACTAACTCTTGTGGAGAAGGTGTAGAAGAGGGGAAAATAATCATGAGGGCTTAATAAGCCAAAATAAGAGGACATACTTGTCCATTAATCCATATCACTCTTACATTGAGAATCCTCTTTGAGGATGATTCATGGTCAAGTTCCCTAGCTCGTAGTTAATGGAAAGAAATCAAAGGCTATGTGGATGTTGAACTTAGCATGTAACCTTGGGTGAGCTGATGGTGAGCACCATACGGGCAGAAAATCTAATGTCTCATTTTGTGAAGTCGTGCATGTAAGCTCGAACTGTCCATTATCGATAGTTTTACGGTTTAGTTATTGTCAAACATTAATTCATCACAAATCAAATTGGACGATTGGACTGAAAATCTCATATTGAGGATGTTTCAACCCCCCCCCAATTATCACCCAATATGCTCGCTAAATTAAGAAAGAAAACAAGGCTATTGATGAAATAGCATGGTATTGGGTGCTATGATAGCACCATACCAAACAACTCCTAATGTTCTCATTCATTGAGAGTCGTGCGCGATTGAGTTCGTAGACAGTCATCTTATTCGCGATGTTTTGTACTTTAGTTTTTGTCAAAAACTTTCATCCCAATAACTCAAATTGTTGGAGAGGATCTGAATAGATCTCATATTATTTATAACAACCCTCAAATGATGCATGATAAGGGAAAGCCATGAAAGGATTATATTTGCAAAGCCACCAGCTTATGCAGATAATGTATATGGAGGCTCGGATTGATTCAAGATTTCGGTATCAAAGCTCTGACATTCAAATTGTTTCATCCAATAACTCGAGTTGTTGGAGAGGACTTGAATGATCTTATATGTTTACTAACGTTGATACATGTTTACATATCAAATAGCACTCTGATAATTAACTCTGCGGGTTTCAATGTCAGCACTGAAACAACTTCCCTATCTTCTCTTATTCAAAGAAAACGAGGAACCACTGTAAGTGTCCCACTATCAGGCAAGGCATTCACAGGGAAGTGTAGGGTCCAAACTTCCCTCATGGGCACAGATGAAGAGGCAATGAGTAGAGCTCTCCTCCTCTATGTGGCAGATGGGGCACAGATTGTCCTGTGCGCACTTTCTGTGAAAGAGATTGGCTTTAGTAGCCAGGATATCCTTGAAGCATCTCCAGAGAAAGTATCGTATTTTTGGGGGAAGAGAAAGGTTCCATAACCATTTCCAAGTCTTCTCATCTCCTCTAGGGCTGACCCTCATGGTCCTCGAACGTTTTGCTGATCTAATCGCATGATAGGCCGTCCGGACTATAAACTTCCCCTCTTTAGTGAAATTCAAGCCCATTCATCACACATCCCTTGGGGGACAATGGGGATTGCTTGAATAGCTTCAACGGTTTCACGGGAGAAGAATCTCTCGAAAGAGCCGACATTCCATGTCCACGATTCAGCACAGACCCATTCCGCGACCCGCTTAGCTGAGCTCCCATTGAACGGAGTCATGAAACTGGGAATTGATGGAATTCACGGGTCGTTATTGACATCAATTGCATCTCCAAAACTGACCCTCTTGAAAGCCCCTAGAGTCACCGCATCTCTAGCCTTAAAGATACTCGACCAGATCCAAGAGGGACGCGCTCCTCGAGGGGCTTCCAGGAACTCAGCCTTAGGGAAGTAGATGCTCTTCAGAAGCCTTACCCACAGAGTCTCCGGGTTCTCAAGGATCTGCCACCCTTGTTTCGCCAACAGATCAAGGTTGAATTCAGTGAAGCTTTTAAACCCTAACCCCCTCTAGATTTTGCCTCACAAAGGGTGTCGCCACTACTCCAGAGGATTGACCGTTTGTTTGTGTCTCCTGGCCATAAGAAATTGCGGACCAGCATGTCAATCTTCTTTGTGAGGGAGCTCGAAAGGAAGAAAACACTCATCAAATAGGTGGGATTGCCTGGATAACTGCTTTGATTAAAATCTCCTTCCCAACTGTAGATAGTAATCTCCCCTTCTAGGCTTGTCCTTGTTTCTCCATACGTTCCAAGAGGAAAGAGAAAGTTTCTTTCCTATAGCGCTCCCAATCAGTCGGGACTCCCAAATACTTAGAGTGACATGATAAGGAGGAGAACCCAATCCTTGCCACTATTTCTTCTTTGACAGTTTGAGGGACGTTAGCGTTGAAGAACACCGATGACTTTTCTTGATTGATCTCTTGACCCGTACATTGGCAATAATTAGATAAAACCTCGATGATACCTTCTGCCTCAGTCAGAGAGGCTTGGCCGAACACCACCATGTCATCCGCAAACAGACAATGGGTGAGGATGGGTGACCGGGTACGAAGTCTAATACCGTGCAGGGAATCTCGAGCCACCTCTCTTTCCACCAGGAAGAAAGGGCATTGGACATAAGGATGAAAAGAAAAGGGGACAACTGGTCCCCTTGTCTAATGTCCCTAGAGGGCCTAAAGAAATTAGAGGGGCTCCGATTGAACAGTATAGAGAAGCGGACTGACCTTATACTAGCTGATATCCAGGAACGCCAAAGATCTGAGAAACCGTATGCTTCCAAGATCCTCTCCAGGCAATCCCAATCAACTAGGTCATAAGCTTTTTGCATATCAAGTTTAAGCATCATGTCCTCCTTCGTCCATTCTTTCTGATCTTAAATTGGTGCAACACCTCATGGATAATAATGATATTGTCCTGGATCATTCTTCCGCCAGTGAACGCTGCCTGCATTTTCGAGACTAGGGAGGGGATCCACTTCTTCAACCTTATCGACATAATCTTCAAAATTATTTTAGATTTGAAGTTGCAGCAGCTTATAAGCCTGAACTGGCCCAAGGTTGAGGGGTTTTGGACCTTGGGGATCATTACTATGTGCGTCTCATTCCACCCCTCCTTCATTCTTGCCGTGGAGAAGAACTCTCTCACTTTCGAGCTCACATCATGTCCCACTACTCCCCAGTACTTTCTAAAGAAATGACCCGAGAAACCATCAGGACCTGGTGATTTTCCAGCTCCAAGTTCAAAGACAGCTCTGTGGATCTCTTCATTCGTTACCGGTTGACAAATCTCCTCATTGATTTCTGGAGCAACTATTTTAGGGAACTCCTCTAGTGTTTCCATCACTGGAGGAGTATGGTTGGATGTGAAGAGGTCACTGAAAAAATCGATTGCCAAATCCTTCAGCTTTTCCGAGTTAGTGATCCAATTCCCTTGGTCATCTTGGAGCTTTGTAATCTGGTTTCTTTGCTTCCGGTAACGAACAGTAGCATGGAAGAATCTTGAGTTTCTGTCACCCTGTTGAAGCCAGTTGACCTTAGCTCTCTGACTTTTGCAGGGCCTCTTCCTCTTTCCAGATGCTTTCAATTTCGGTTAAGAGCTTTGTCTCCTCTTCCTTAACCTTTGTTGAGTGCCTAATGATCTTGAGCTGACTCAACCTCTCTTTATTTGCTTCTCTCTTTCATGTAATTGGGAATAGTGGTTCTTTGCCCAACCCCGAAGAAGGGTTTGGCACTCCCTCATGCGTCTCGAACAGTCCCCTTGCTCTCTCCAACACTTCTCAACTATGTCACTACAATCCTTACGTTTCAGTCATCTTGCGTCAAAGCGAAAAGGAGGCTCTTTTTTTGTTTCTCTTGGATTGAGGTCAATGATAATTGGACAATGATCCGATCCAATCGGGAGCTCATGATTCACCGTAGTTTTGTCAAACGTTGCATTCCACTTTGGATTGCAAAGGGCTCGATCGAGTCTTTCCTTAATCTCTATATTCCCCACTTGATTATTGTTCCAAGTGAACGGATCACCTTTGCATCCCAAATTAATGAGGCCATTGTTATCCACGAAGTCCTTGAAGGGTCTCACCGAACCATAGCGAAGAGGCGTACCTCCAACCTTTTCATAACTATAAAGGAGTGCATTACAATCACCTAGGACGATCCAAGGATCGCTATTACTACATTTTAGCCTACTACACCGATCCCAAAAGATGCTCCTATCACTTATATAGGTGGAGCATGTACAAAAGTCGCATAAAACCCTTCCCCAAAATTAACAAAAACATCAATATGGTTTTTACTAGAATTCACGATCCTAATATCCAAGCTCGCCATCCACCAAAGACAAAGTCCCCAGGCAAGGCCAACCGGTTCTGCATAGTAGCTATTAGCATAGTTAAAATGACTTCTTCTAAGTTCGAGAAAACCTGATTTTTATTTGGTTTCCATGAAGAAGACGATAGAAGGCCTCCAAAACCGATCATCTTATGGAGATGATCTCCTGTTAGGGGGAGCACAGCCCCCCTAACATTCTAAGAGAGTAGTCTCATGGTTCATTGGGTGGCTTCTGGACAGCCACCACACCAATTCCCTTATCTTCAACACGTTCATCCCCTCATTCTGTTTGCTTCCTTCTTCTGAGGCCTTTTTGGTCTTACTTCTGTCCCCCAATTTCAGTTTGCCTCTCACCCCTTTCTTCCCTCCACTATCCGGACTTGTCATCCCCAACCCAAAGCTTGGAATCCCTCCCACCTTCTCCTTATTATTTTCCGGAGCCACAGTCAGAGTAGGCCGTTCTTCCGGCTTCCCAGCTTTCTTTTCTTCGGCACACTAGCTCCCATCGGGCTATAGCCCATCTCCCTCAAGCCGTTGGATAGCTTACTTGCTCCAGACCCGCCCGATTTATCCTCTACCACAGAGCTCTTCTCCGCTTTGTTTACTCTCAAAAGGTTGGCATTAGGCCCAAACCCAGGGGGTACTGAAGACCAGACTTTCCCACCGCAGGCCCACCATCAGAGGAGATAAACATAGCTGCCTCTTTCCTTCCTTTTGAGTTGTACGCCTTTACCTCGGTACGAGGGAATAAATCATCAGTGTTTGGGGAAACGAGTTGGGGAGTCACCTCATCAACATCCTTCCTATCCGTTGGGCAAGAAAATCGAGAGGAGGCCGTTGGAGGGTATTGTCCGCTGGACCTTGAGAGGCCTCGGAGAGAGAGGTTGGGCGTTTAGGATCGCGATGTCGGAGATAGAGGGGAGGCATCAGAGGTGTTCCGGCTGTTGGAAGCTGCTCCCGTCAACCCTGGCGAAGCTTGGTTGCCGTAATAGGTTCCTCCGGGGCTTCTCAGGTACCCCACCACCGTAGGACTCCCAAATCTCTCCAAGGGACTTTCAGGATCTTTTTGGCAGTCAGTCTCAGTATGCTTGATTTTGGAGCAGTTGTGGCATTTCTCCACAGCCTTCTCGTACTCAAAATTGACCTTTTCTCTAGCGGTTCCTGTTGGTACGATGAAGAAGTCCGGGAGCGGCTCACGTAGATCGACTTCGACCAGCACCCTGATGAACCTATGCCGGGTCCCTGGCTGTAGCCCCGCCTTGTCAACCTCTTTGAAAATAAAATAGCCGTTGGCCACCGTCTTGATGTTCTCCAGTGATTTGTACCTCATTGGGAGATTATGCAGTTGGACCCAAATGTCCATCGTATCAAAAGACACATCATCCGGGTTGTTATAGTCATCTCCATTCTTCAGTGCAAGGAGGTGATCAACTATTATCCATGGCCTTTTTGCCCAGATCAGGTTCCTGTTTGCTTCTGAGGTGAAGGTGAAGATGAAGGTGTTCTCTTTCAGAAATTTGATATCAATGTTCCCTGCCTGGCTTCAGGGTCTTCTAGTCACCCCCTTCATGGTACTTATGGACACGGTTTTAGTGGTGAGCATCTTCCCACCAAAGAAAATGATCCTCTTTGACCTTCTTCCAGAGAGATCGGGTTTAGTTCCAGTATTTTGGTGTTCTTCGACAGGGAGAGACTCGTTGTCTAGGTGAGCAACGAATCCATCTTGACTCAAACTTTGCTTGGGTGGTGCGGGAATGGAGAGTGTATGTTTGCCGAATCACGATGGCAGAAGCAGAGCAGGTGAAAAGGATCAGGGGAGAAAGAGTTTGAAACACCAGGGGGTTTGAAAACGAAGAGAAATAACAATCTCCAAGGGTCTGTCCTTAAAGTTAATATGTTCCTTCCGTTGCTCTCCACTATGGAGCAATAACTCCTTCACACTGCTCAAGAATTTTCGCTGACTTGATTGGACTACCCTCCCTCCATAATAAATGTTGAATAGTCTTATAGAGGTGAGTCGAAAAGACAATCCTTTGATCCTTCTTTCTACGCTTCTTCCAGTCTTTCACCGAACTCCAATTTTTCAGAGTAATTAATGCATCTAGTTCATTGTTCTCAGACTTCTCTTCAGTTTTCCTTTCCTCTAAATTGTCCTTTCCAGCTTGTCGTCTTGGATATGAGAAGTTTGGGAACCATAGCGAAGATAGTTTGACTATGGAGGTTTTCCTTACAGCGTCTTCATTGGTTGGGTAGAGCTCATTATCGGAAAAGTAGGGAGGGTTTTCCTTTGAGAGAACTTTTCAGATGATATAATTCATGAAATCATTTCTTTGATGGAAATGAGAGTTGTTGTGCGTACCTCTTTACTCTCCAGGAATTGGCAAAACACATGGAAGGAACTGAAAAATCTATGTTTCGACGGCAATCTTTTTTCAGAGCATGTGCATTTCCAGAACTTTGTTTACATGTGTCTGTCTAACCGTAGTGAAGTTGGCCTCGGTAGAGTTCGGGTGGTAGACCATAAGGCTGAAAACTACAACACTCTGAAAGGGTTATTGAGTATGTTTTATCACACGGTATTCAGAATCTCTCGATGAATCTTTTTGTTGGTTTCGACTATTCTGAGCCAGTTTACGCATTCTCCGAATTGTTCAGCAAAGTACTAAATGATAAGGGTCTGCTAATTCTGAAGTTAGAATCTATGAAACTTGATCAGTCATTTCGACTCCAAACTATTGGTTTTCTGCTATTAACAAAGGTGGAGTTAGTGGAATGCAAATACGTTTGTGATGAAGAAGTCATAGAGCCCTTTGGTGGTTTGTTATGTCTCAAATATCTGATCCTGGATGCTGTGCATTGCGACCCTGAAGATGAGTATAAAAAGAGGTTCAGGATTTCAGGGGAACGATTGGTCAATCTGAAAGTCAGATTTATCCATTTCGACAAGATTGAAGTATATGCACCGAATCTGAAATCCTTCTTCTTCCATAAACTTGATTTCGTCCCTGAGTTCTTAGAACTAACCCTTCCTTTGCTTGATCATGATAACATTACGCTCTATGGTCAAGGTTTTGAGTATTTGGACGACCTCAGGACACATATCAACACTTTCTTCAGCGGTCTGTGTACTGTAACATCCTTAACGCTAGATCATTCTACTACTGAAGTAATTAAGCAATAATCTCTTTTCATATGTGGTGCTAGCTAGCTCTCTCATACCTTGTGCATTTAAGTTGGTTTCTTTCTTTCTTTGTTTGTGTAGATTCTGGGCTATATTTTGAAGTTTCTACAGAAACAGATATCACCCTTTACAAGGTTGAAGACGCTGGTGGTGGAGGACGGGGATTAGAGGCTCCTCTATCTTGGAACCAGAAGTAGTCAAGATAGAAACTGGTGACAGGTGGTGAAGTGTCAGAAGTGGTCAGGGTAGAAATTGGTGATAGGTGGTAAAGTGTCAGAAGTGGTCAGGGTAGAAATTGGTGACAGGTGGTGAAGTGTCAGAAGTGGTCAGGGTAGAAGTTGGTGACAAGTGGTGAAGTGTCAACTAGTCTGATTCGGAACATATTTGATGTTATAGATAGCAGAATGTATAGACACCAGTGTGTAAATGTGCTTTTGAGTTACAAGTGATTAGCCCATTCTTGATTAGATAACCAAATGAACAATTGTTTTTGCCCTAAATTCATACATATTTCGATCTAAAGACTATTGAAACTTGAGAAAATTCATAGATAATCAAAGCAAAGTAAGGTAATAGTTAGTTTCTCAGTTCATGATGGAGTTGCAGGGGATTGAAGATCGTGGTTGAAAGGGGATTGGAGCAATAGGCATGTGATTGAGTAGAATGTCTCTTCACAGCTCCAAAATCCTCTTCCGAGAGTGTCTGGTTCGTCGAAATCAGAATGAAGAATGAATAATTCTCTCTCCCAATCCTTTTTCCACTTGAAAAGGGAAATTTCCCTTGTCTGGGAAATACCCACGGTGTGGGAATCTGTTTTTTCAGCAAAACTCTGTGTTTCATTAAAAGGGGCTCCCACTTGATGCGTGTTGTAGGATCACGACTTGGGTCTTCAAATTACAGCCCCACATCAGTCTTCTAAGCCTCGAAACTCCGTGGAATCAACACTCAACTCTCGGTTCAATCTCCCAATGTCGTAATAAGCCTGAAATACACTAAAAACGTGCAAAACGACATAAAACGGCCCAAAGGCCAAGGGAGAATAAAACACACACAAAACACCCTTAATCATTGCAATAACACAACAAAAATGTCGTCTAATAAGGGAATGAATACGTCGATAATAAGACGCATCAAATCACCCCACACTTAGACTTTTGCTTGTCCTCAAGCAAGAACTCTGGCGTAACAATGCACCAACCTTAATGAGCAAATCGTAAACCTCTTGGATCTTAGAATGATGTATATAGTGCTTCTATCAAACAGGAGGATTACCCGACTGACCACACAGTTAAAACCAAACTCTACGAGAGTAAAAGAGGAACAAGACTCTAACGAGCTAGTGAACAACCTGACTTGATAAAAGCAAGACAATACTTACTTCCGCTACACTTACTCTAGAACGCAACCCGACACTTGCTAGATAAGGGGACACGACTTGAACAAAATTAACGAGTACTTTTTTTCTTTTTCTTTTCTATTTTTTTTTTACATTTACTTTCGAATGGTCGGTACAGTGTGGATACTACCGGGTATGGAGCATCCGGAAACCTTTGGAATTCCGCGTTATCCTAGACCCCAGCCACGATCTAGAGTAGGTTAGAAGAAGAACGCCACATTGAGACTTCCCTTTGGGACTACAGCAATGGGCAGGCACGTATGCCAGCTCGTGAATCGACCCACAACTTCAATACCGAACCACTCACTTATCAGATTTTCTCTGATAGGGAAGACTAACAACAATTAAAAGCACGAAATTAAAAGATCCCTTATCAAGACTCGATCATGGCATTGAACTAGAGAATTCGAGCATCAAACAGACCAAGTCTTCCACATTACCAAGTCAACTGTTCACTAACACGATTAATGACAAGTTCCTAGGCTACTACAAGCAGGAAGAATGGGAGATGGTCATAAAACGAGTTCTCACTCACACATTTGGTAAATCAAAAGCACCATTTCAATCTCACCACATGGAAAACGATAAGCCATCTAAGAAGATATTAAGCAATACGAAGAGATTCTTACAAACGAGAATGGGAAGCAGTGAAAGAGTGAAAAACAAGGCACAATCACCACCCATTAGGTGACAAGAAATCGATGATGCAAAGAAACCCTCAAAAATAAACACCCCACCCCACACTTAGTCAGGACATTGTCCTCAATGGACCACACAAATTAGTGAAGAAAAGAGTATAGGGGTATCGGGAAATAGATCATGAGGGTGCTAGAGAATGGCGAGCGCGAAACACCGAGTGGATAATGGCATCTAGATAGGAGCATCGGGGGTAGAAATTATATCCTGAGAGAATGGAAAGGAAGGAACAACTCACAATTAGAGCAGTCAAAATACAAAATACGCGACAATCACGAGAACCACAAAAGTCTCGACACTAACACAAAACACACAAAACGACACAAACTGAAACAAATACTGAGTTCTAGATGAGAAAAGAAATAAAACACATAAAGTCCTGGAATTGGAATCACTGAGATGGCGTTGGTCAACATTTGGATCTTGTCCGAAATAGCACGGTCGTAATTGGTACATGGTTAACTATCACTCTTGTCAGGCGTCCAACGCTCATCCTGCTCGAAGGAGCAAGAAAAATGAAGAATTGTGTGTCTGACGGATTTCCACACTGTGGGAATTAATTCCCACACCATGGGAATTTGATTCCCACACTGTGGGAATTTTTCCCACGGGCCTGGGTCTTCTACTGTCCCTTTTCGAGCCAATTTCCACGGTGTGGGTATTAATTCCCACACTATGGGTCTTCTCCAGATGCCCAAAATTTTTTTATTCTTCCTGCATTAAGTTCATAACTCGCCTAAACGTTAGGTCAGACCAAAACATGTTTTAGATTAAAATTTTCATCCATACTCGACTGACTCAACACAAGACACACCACATGACTCAAAATAAATAAATAAAAGACTCAAAGCTCTCTTTGAGTTAGATGGTACCTGGTCTAAGGTGTCGCTTCCCAGCTCAGAACTTTTTCAGACTGGCATCCGTGTCCTGAAAGAATACCTTCATCGCTCCACTCTGAAGCACAAATTTCTTCCCGCTAGCATGGTGAAGTTCCAATGAACCGTCGCCACTTAATCCATCTACCTCAAAGGGTCCAAATAGCTCCACTCTGTCCATAACCACATCTGGGGGTTTAGTAGGAGTACTTTCATGGCGCGGCACCTTAGCTTTCTTAGGAGGCTTGTTCTTTTTTTTAACTCCACCTGTATCTTGGGTAGATACCATCGCCGCTACCTGATCCTGCAAAGATGAAGATGAATAAGGAGCATCCATATCGGTAAATACAGTATAAACTGAAGCATTCTCAAACACTAACGACATGGGTTTCTTAGCGGAAGAGTGCACATTAGGATCAGGTGGAGGAATTTCAAATGTAATAACTTTTTCCTTATCCCGAAAGGTCAACCTCCCAGCCTTTGCATCTATGAGTGCATCAGAAGTGGCTAGGAAGGGTCATCCAAAGATAAGGGGAATGTTAACACTCTCCATGCAATCAATAACCACAAAATCAGTCATGAAGTAGCTATCATGCACCCTAACTACAACATTTTCAGCAATACCCCGAGGATGTCTAACAGTTTGATCAGAGGTTGATATTCATGGTGGTAGGGGTTAACTTAGGCAGTCCTAGACGCTCAAACAACCAGTAAGGCATAACACTGATGCTAGCCCCTAAATCTGCAAGAGCTCTATCAATCAAATAAGTGCCAATAGAACAAGGAAAAGAAAAACTCTCTGGATCAGGTCGCTTTGCCACCACGTGGCTCTGCTTCGGAGCAGACTCGCTAGCTTCATGGAGGGTAACTGAGGCTATCTCCTCTATCTCGTCTGCTCTCGTCTTTTGAGAGGAGTTCTTTGGAAGAGGATTGACAGCTTTGTCTTTCTTCTTGTCAGGAATCACGCTTCTCAGCTCCTCCACCACAGCAGCAACTTCTTCTTCTTGGAGAGAATTTCTTTCATATGCCTCGCATAATCCGGGTTTGCAAGAAGTTCTTCCACTAAAGCAACTCCCATCTTCTGGTTATTAATTGTCACCAGAGTCTTCCCCAAATTCTCCTTGTTTAGCACAGGTCTGTTCAAGGCTGCAGGATAAGGTCCTTTTGGTCGGTAAGGAGCGACTGGTGGAGTAGCTTCTTTTCTTTGCTGCTCCTTCTGACACAACTGCTCCATTGGCTTCTCCAATTCCTCCGTGCCATCCTGAAGAGAAACTGATCCATAGAATTCTTCCTTAGTTTTGCTTCCTCCGGCATTGCTGGATGAAGAGGAGGGAGTTGTGCTAGGTAAAAGACCAACTCCCTTCTCTTTCAGAAAGTTGGTTATTGCCGTCACCCGATCGTCTCAGAAAAGTGAGTGAGATGTCCTTCTTATTGGATTGATTTTCAGCTAGAATCTTTTCCAACATGATATCGGAATAGGACTTAGGCACAGAAGAGCTCTAACCACCGTTATTGTTCTGATTTTGGTCCTGGTTCTCATTGTTATTCCAGCCTCCTCTATTCTGCCATTGGGAATTCTGATTCTGATTCCCATTATTCCTCTGATAACCCTTGGTTCTGGTTATTGTTCCAGTTCCCTCTGTTATGCCATTAAGAGTTCTGATTCTGATATCCTCCCTGGTTCTGGTTATTCCCTTGGTTTGGGCCACCAACATAAGCAATCTCCTCTTGTTGCTGGTCTTGGTTACTCTCAAACTTCCAAGTACAGCCCTCTACTGAATGACCTACACCACCGCAATTCGAACAGGGAGTAGATACAGATGATACATTCTCTGTCCGAGTAAGCACCTTGAACCCTGGTGGTGGAGCTGTAGGAACACCCGGTGAAGGAGCTATCTTAGCCCTTTCCAGCTCATGCTTTAATCTCTGCACTTCCATCTCCAAGTTCGAGTTATCCAACTCCAACTGACTTTTAACAGTATCCACTGGTGTAGGAACTGTCGCAACAGGGTATGATGAATCAATAGAGAACCTCTTAATCTCTGAATGTCTGCTGCTCATCTTCAATGGGTTAGCTTGCATGAGAGATTTGATTTTCATGGCAAAACTCTTGCAAGCATCCAAGGCCGCGGTCGCGGTCATGTCGTTTAAGTCCATACCCAACTGCAAAGAGAAATCCTTTCTCTTCTCATAGTCTAGCCCTCGGAGGAATGTAGAGATCTTGTTATAGTCATCCCATCCATGGTGAGGACAAGCCCAGAGAAGCCATTGAAATCTCTGCCAAGCCTCATAAAAGTTCTCCCCCGAACCACTCTCGAAACCTGCTATCTGCGCTCTGAGTGCATCTGTTCTATAAGGGGAGAAGTACTCTTCCAGGAAGGCTCTAGCCAGACCATCCCAAGTGGTGAAGTGATTTGTCGGATGATCATACAGCCACAGTTCTGCTTGACCCTTCAGAGTAAAAGAAAAAAGCTGAAGCTTGACTGCACTATGATCCGCTTCATTGTTGGAGACTGTATGAGCTAGTCTTAAGAAGTTTCTCACGTGAGCATTTGGGTCCTCATTAACACCTCCAGAGAAAGTGTTCTCGTTTGCTTGAATCATGTTGATCAAGTGAGATGGGATGTGCAGATTCTGAGTTCAGTGTTGGGAATCTGAATGCACGAAGCTGTCACATCTATGGTCGGTCGATCGTAATCCTTCAACGTCCTCTCCGCCATAATTTCTATCTCAGGAGGGACAGGAGGATCTGTGGGAGGGTCTGCGGTAGCAATGGTGGATGGTGAAGGTGAAGATGTGGATGAAGATGCGAAGAGGTTCTTCCTTGCTTTAGGTGTCTTGGCGGGAGGAGGAGGTACCGGAGTAGTGCCGAAATGAGTGTAGAAGACTCTACCCTTTTCAGCTATGCGCTTACTAGCACGTTTTTCCTCCATACCTGCAATCTTGCCTGAAACGCCAAAAACAAGAAATACCAAGTAATACAAAAATGTGGGAGATAAGAAATGAAAAGAGTGTGAATGAAAAGCTTAAAACGCACAATGCCTTTCCTAGAAAAAGAAAAGGTCCCCCCGCAACGGCGCCAAAAACTTGGTGCGAAAATTAACGCACACTAGTTTTACTCTAGGATTGCTCCAAAGAGATCGTTTTTCCCTAGGGTCTTCCTTTCTCTATTACTCAGAAATGTGTGTTAAAGCTGATCGAGGTTTCGTTTTGGTTTGAGAATTGGTTTATGAATGAAATTAACTAAGAATGAATAAGAACAAATGAAACAAGCAAAGCAGATTGGGGATTCAAAGATAGACTAAGCGGTTGTTCAAACTCGAATCCACGCTAGTTCGGTTTAGATGGATGAAACTATGCAATCGAAGAAATTCAACAGACTAGACGACTCGGCAATTCCTTTTGTAATCTCTACTCCATGGTCAGGCCGTAGAGATTCTATTCTATCAAACCTACAAGCTCCTATAGTCAAGCTAACTTAAAAGAAATCAAGAACGAATGATGTGCAAGATTTAACTCACAACATACAAGGTCGTATTCCACGAGGGCTCTCTCAAAAGCTAATACTCACACGGTTCATGGACGGTCTATTCATTTAAAATTGGTTTAAGTTTGAAATAAGAACAAATGAAAACATAAAGAAAACTAAACAAACAAACAAAGCGGTGCAAATCAAAGATAAAGGAGGTTCACTTGGAAAGATAGATTTATAATGCTCAAGAGGAACAAAAGCACAAACAAGCCAAACATGATCGAGGTTGCAATCGAATGACCACGCAAATCCCTTCTATAGACTCAATGCACTCTTGTCGCACTAAATCCTATCCTAGAACCACTCAACCTAGGCTCTCGCTCTCAAGCTAAGTGACTAAGGATGCATTAAAGGTGTTTGATGAAATGCCAAGCTACAAAACCCTCTCCTATGACTCTATGACCACTAGGCTAGACACCACACTCTCATGTCAATGTCCTAACACTAAGAGAATCATCAAAAGACTAATCAAAGTTCAATTGAATGAAAAACCTAATGCACGCCAAGTGTTCGATAAAATGCACAAGTGAGAAATCATGCAACTATGGTTGAATTGAGATGATCTAATCTCTTAGAACACACTCCTTTCAATCCCTAGACCTACAAACCATGTAATCTAAGCACTCTCATGCATTACATCACAAATGATAGACCAAATCAAGCCATAACACAATTTGGAATTAACAACAAGTCTAGAGACCATCTTCTTACAATCCAAGATCAATCATGGCAAATTTGTACAATCAACCTCTATCCTAGCATAACTATTTATCAATCCAAGGAAACCTAGGAAATCAGCCACACATGGCCAAGGGTACAAAAGAGAAAGAAGGAGAGATGGTCACCAAGAGCTCCATGGCAATCCTCTTCTTGCAAGCTCCTCTCCCCAAGGTTGTGGGCTTCAATCCAAGCTCCTTACTCCAATTTGCACCAGAAGTAGCTAGGGTTGATGTTGGGTTGGTGATGGAAGAGAATTGAGAGAAAAGGGAGAGAGGGTTCGAGTGTTATAAAAATAATGAATTGATCCCCTCATTTTCGCCGGCTTCACCCTTTAAATACTGTGCTGGAAATAGCTAGAATTTTCGGCGAAAATTGTGTAGGATTTTCGCCGAAAATCTCTTTGAAAACACCGGCAGCTCTCTTCAATTCCTTCTAATATTTTCGGCGAAAACTCTGAATGTTTTCGCCGAAGATCTCTTTGAAAATCAAGCCTCCGCCTTCTGTTTGCAACGGGCACTAGTTTTCGGCGAGAACTTAGAGTTCTCGCCGAAAATTCCTTTAGAAATGGTGCATTTTCTCCAATCTTGCATCGGCCATATCTCCTCCGTCCTAACTCCGATTGACCTCCCGTTTGATCCTACGTGCTCCTTGTCACCAGTACTTCAATGCCAAAACCTGAAAATGCAAAGAAAACAACTATAATAGACATAGAATTGGCCTCAAAGTGGCAACCGGACAACAAAATAGCACTTTGCATAAAACTTCAATAAAAGCATATAAATCATAGCAAAATGAGATCAAACATGAGAGATCCTTAGGCTAATCAAAGGCTTAAAATGCACCAAATAACATCACATCAACGAACAAGAACAGTGAAATGCCACAAGATCATGCAAAGAGATTAGGTTCTGACAATCCTATGGTCAAGCTATTGGAGAACCTAACGACCTCCTAAACTCTAGAAAGAAATGCGTTCATGGTCAGACCCGCAATTCAAAGATAAACTCAGAAACTAACAATTGATCAAGTTGCCAGAATCAAAAAGCTTAAATTAGGGTTTAGAAGAAATCGCATCCAAGTCTGAAAGATCATCGATTAACATAAACGGGTTAGAAACCCGAAATCATCCGTACAAAATCCTATCTAACACTTCATCTAATCTAAACAACCCTAGAAGTTTAGCTCGACATTGTTCAGAAGAAATCTCAGAAACAAAGAAGAAGAAAACCGGAGAAGAAGACATCTTACTCCGAGAAGACCTAATCTTGATGAATCTTCGAAATCCTTGAGTTAATCCCTGCTTCCTCTCGCTCAATCGTCTCTTCACAGCTCCAAAATCCTCTTCGAGAGTGTCTGGTTCGTCGAAATCAGAATGAAAAATGAATAATTCTCTCTCCCAATCCTTTTTCCACTTGAAAAGGAAAATTTCTCGTGTCTGGGAAATACCCACGGTGTGGGAATCTGTTTTTTTTTCAGCAAAACTCCGTGTTTCATTAAAAGGAGCTCCCACTTGATGCGTGTTGTAGGATCACGACTTGGGTCTTCAAATTACAGCCCCACATCAGTCTTTTAAGCCTCGAAACTCGTAGAATCAACACTCAACTCTCGGTTCGATCTCCCAATGTCGTAATAAGCCTGAAATACACTAAAAACGTGCAAAACGACATAAAACGGCCCAAAGGCCAAGGGAGAATAAAACACACACAAAACACCCTTAATCATTGCAATAACACAACAAAAATGTCGTCTAATAAAGGAATGAATACGTCGATAATAAGACGCATAGATAATCAAAGCAAATTAAGGTAATAGTTAGTCTCGCAGTTCATGATGGAGTTGCAGGGGATTGAAGATCGTGGTTGAAAGGGGATTGGAGCAATAGGCATGTGATTGAGTAGAATGCCTGTTACAGGTGGAAATCTAAGGCTGATGAGGAGACATGTTTGTGATTATTCGTTTAGGACTCAGAAAATGACACACTGATCTAGCTATCAATTTTTATGCATATGCTGAAATATCGTTATCATGGCTGGTATAGGGGAGGGGAATTTGGTATTATAAGATGTATAAGTGGCTTACTTATCTGAAAATTACAACACTTGAAATTCTTGGTAACCACTCAAGTCATTTGATATGGATTTTTCATGATTATTGATTCGGACGACTGATTTTCTCCCATAGTACTTGAGGATTAGCATTGAGAGTTAAACCTGTGTATAATGCTAGCTTGTTTATATATGCTGGTGACTGATTTTCTGATGTGATCCTCCACAGCTACCCCAATGCCAATAGGTATTCCTACACCCCACCAGGGTCACCAGTCAAGGGCAAACCCTAGGGCCCTACAAGAAGCGCCTATGGCCAAAGAAAGCTCACAATCGGGCTCTTCAACGATTCATGAGGCCTAGGTATGTGACTAAATTTAGGCACATGCCACCCCCAGCAGCTAGGAAAGCCAAAATGATGGTCAGGCCACGCCAGGCCATGATACTGGCCAAACCCCAGGTCCAGGCCCCGGACCAAGCCTAGGGCCAAGTGCAGCCCCGAGCCGAGGGCCTCAACTAGGCCCTAGCCTAATTCCCACGAGCCCTGGAAGCAAAGAGGAGCTCTGGGACCCTCTGGAGGCATTCTTGGAGCAACGCCGAAGGAAGAAAGGGAAATGCCTGACTGGAAGAGGCTGGACCCGAAGCCTAGCTCCGCCACGAGCCCCGGACCGGCACCAACTCTTGAAGACCCTCTGAGAACATTACTGAAGACCTGGCCGAAGCATAAGGAAGAAGGCTTGGTCAGAATTGGAGAAGGCCCATCACTGAGTCAGCCCTGGGCGCCGGGCGCCACAGAGGAGCGCTCAGGGTCGAGCCAGCAATTGGCTCGGGCCTTTTGGGAAATTTCAACGGCCCTGGATAGCTTGAAGCCCCAGGAACACTCACCAGCAAACGGTGTTGCATTTGGAGGAGAAATGAAGGAGGAGCCACTTAGAGAAGTGCTCATACACGATCCGGGTCCATACATGCAATCCTACTAAGCTAAGGACTCCCATCCGAGCCAGGAATCCTTGCTGCCACGTCCAGAAGACCGCGGGCCTAAGTCCTTGGTATCTTGTATTAGTAAAATTTTGTTTGCAATCATAATCCAAAAGGATAAAAATGCTATTAGGAATAACCGTTTATCAAAGGTAGTTTGGATGAGGGAATTGGTGATAAGTTACGAGAATTAGGGTCCAATTCTTATAAGCATCTTAACTAAACTCCAATTTTTTTAATTCAATTTTCAACCTCCCATAATTAACCTTAAATCTCGTTACTTTTTTAGTTTTTCATAAATGCCGAGTCATCTTTTCATCAAAGAGTGAAAGAGTGTACAAATTCTACACAACAACGACAAGAAAGCAAACAAAGATTGTAGATAATTTATCGATTGATGTGTCATCTTTTTGCAGAATGATCCATACTCATCTTCCTCTGCATCATTTCAGCTTTATCAAATGTTTCTCTTTACATTGCAATTGATCACATACATGAACAAGAACAAGAACACAAAAGCAATGACATGAAACTCATCTCTCTCTTATAGGAGGACCACAGAAGCCATGCCAGACCTTCGTTGATAAGGAATCAAATTAGCAGAATAATGGGTTTTGTGTTCTCAAAAAGATATGCAATGACATGAATTGGTGCTGTCAGTTGTGGTCTCATCTTGGGACCATATTGTAAATGTAAAATGACTTTTATAAAAGGGCAGGCAATAACTTAAAGTTGGGGTGTGCTTGTCACCACTCCAAACAACTTGTGATTTCTAAATCCAACTTTAGGGTTTACTCATTTGATTGCCTTTGTCACCTCTTTGTTGGATCATAGTAGGAATTTGTGTACTATCAACTCCACTCATTTCTCTCAGCTTATGAAAAAAGTTCAAAGCTTTGTGATTTATGAATTCATAGGTTGTCAAATCAGCCTTTCACTTGAGGTGGATAATGAGATATGAACAATAAGGTTAGTAGGTTACTCGTCTGTTTCAAATGGATACTAATACTTAGTACGTGTGTTTAGTCTGTTTCAAATGAGTACTGATACCTATTTTAAATTCAAATTCATACTTGTGTTTAGTTTGTTTCAAATGGGTACTAAAATCTATTTCAAATTCATACATGTGTTTAGTCTGTTTCAAATGGGTACTAATACTTATCTCAAATTCAAATTCGTATGTATGTTTTGCCTCATATGGTAAGATCATTGTACCTAGAAACTCATTCAGAATGGGAAACGAATTCTCAATATATCCAAAATCATATTCTAATCTCAATCTGTCATTTGCTCGTCCTTAGATTTTCTCATCATCATCTCATATCGAAACTCACACCATTACTCACTCATTTCTTCTTCCTTTGTCAAACGTCATCATTTACTCTAAAACATCAATTCACTTAGTTCGTTTGGCACAGAGAATTGAGAATTAGGGGAAGAATGAGGATATGAGAATGGTGAAGATTGTTAAATTATCTTGTTTGGTATGTATATAAAATAATAGGGGACGACGGTGAGACCCATGCTTATGTTTGGGGGAAGTCATGATTTCTACTTTTAGTAAAAATTCTCAGAACACACATTCTAAAGGCAATCAGAATCCCCGAATATCTGAAGTACAAAAACTCAGCTTCATTAAACAAACAAGAATATCTCGAAATACAGAGATAAATTCCCACATACCAAACAATTACCTCAATATCAAAATATCAACCAAAGCTACTAGATCTTGTAATTTTCTGCTATTTTCTTCTCATCATACTTTGTGTGGTGAGAAGATTTTAATAAAAACCATCACTTATCCAAAAAAAAATGTCAACCAAAGCATCAATACCTAATTTCATACATTGAACAGTTTGGAAAAACAAGTATCAATCAATAGCCATCAGAGAGCAAAACAAATATTGATACACCCATGTACCAAAAATGTCCACCCATTTTGTCTCATGCAATAAACTCAATCACCCAACAAAACAAGTCTCTTTCTTTCCTGCTGGAAAAGAATGGACACAATTTCAATAAAAGAGAAGAAAATTAGGACATGGACAGACTTGGAACCTTCTTCATTGCTACTTCCAGGTCAGAACTCAGAGATATACAACCAAAAACAAATGTCTGCAACAAATGTTCACCCGTCCATGTAACAGGAAAATATGCAGCCTATCTTATACAGACTGTGTGATCATTAACATTAACAAAACATGGCAATAACATTAGACAGAGGTTGTCAGTAGCGCAAAAGATTCCATCGACGAACAGGTCTGAGAACCTGGTAGATAGATTACTACTTCCACTGAGATTGACGATGATGGTGATGGTGATGATCAGACGGATGGGAAGTACTTGTTCAGGTTGAAAGGCAAGGAGTAGAACTCTTCACTCCTGGTGTCACCCTTGAAAGACTTGAACTTGGCCCACCAGTGCTTCCCCCTGTCTTTCCTAATAGCACTGTCTTTCTTGTGCAATGTGTTGTCCAGGAAGTATGCCACGACACCTGCTACAAAGGCTTCAGATGAGAATGGAACGTTTACCATGTCGTTGAACCATCTTGCTCCACTGTGAACTGGACCATAGCCGTTGATCGCAGTGTACTCGTTGAAGTATTGTGGTATTGACAAGCCTATGAAGATGGAGAATCCTAGTATGAACTTTGTTCTGAAGCTGTTCAGGTTGCAGAACTGAAGGAAGCTAAGACCTCCAGCACCTGCACACATCCAGAAAGCGAATAAAATTTGTGGCATTAGCTAGTTACTTGGTATGTAAACAGCTAAAATTTGATATCAGATTAGCTTCTTCTGAACAGCTTCTGAACTAGATTCATAGTAGGCTTTCGATCCGTGCCATTAGCATAAGATACATACCCACATAAGCAAAGAAGAGGCAGTATAGAGCTGCAATGATGGGAGCTGGAATCGAAGCAAAGACTGCGCCGAATTTTCCTGCAAGTATAGGAGATGGATAACAGTGAGACAGACGGTCACAACATACTTAAACAAGGGAAGATCCAGATGCCCTCTGAACACATACCAAGAATGGAGAAGAAAATCATGAATCCAGCTGATATCTGGACAACCCTTCTGCTGCCAACTCTTGTTAGGGCCAAAAGGCCAGCGTTCTCTCTGTACATAGCCGGTCAAATTAGTAATGGGCTTATGGTCTTATAATGCTGTGGAACTTTAGTCAAGGACTTACACAGAGACAGATGAACCATTCACAGTTCCAAACAATCCAGAAAGCAAAATGGCTACTCCCTGAAGCAAAGAACAGATGATGGTTGGTATATTATCTAAAAGATACACTTCCCGGAACAGTTTTATGATATATCGTGTGCCAGCGACAACTTCCATTGCTGGAATAGCAATATATTGGTAGCAATAAAATAATTAAAATTACCTGCCAGCCAACACCACGACTAAGAACAGAAGGTGGCATGTGAGTTGCACTCGCATACCTCGATACAGCGATAAAGGCACCAGTAGACTGCTTGTTCAAATAAGATGAATGAATAATGTTAGAAACTAAAATCACTGTTCTAATACGTCAAGCATTAGGAAGTGTGGAAAACACGTGTACTTGCACTCCAATTAAACAGGACAGGAGAACTAAAACAAGAAACAACCAATAACAGACCTCTACAAGAGCAACAAAAGAAGCCATCATCATAGCAAAGGCTTCACCAGCATCAAAAGATGGTGCTCCCCATTGGAATGGGTAAGGTACTCTGATCCTGCAAAAAATCATCAGTTGCAAATCAGGATCATATTCTAACAGATTTGAAGAATAGAACAGCTATAAACAAGCTGTAAGAACTGGTCAAATTTAACCATGATCGTGACTGGTCATAGATCATTTGTTTGCACCAATACATTAGCATAGAAATATACGTCAAAAAGTGCCAATCGGGTTCATGGCAATGCATGAGCTCATTCCAGCTTCCACTCTTAAATCAGGACATTTCTCTCAGAAGAGAATTGGAAAGTGTAAAAATCAAACCGTAAGAAAAGTTTAGCACAATTTCACTCTCAAAATACAGAGAGTACAAAATGTTGAAACCAACTTGCAGAAAGAGTACTGAGATTGCCGTGTTAAAACCTTGCTACTTTACGTACTTACTATCATCTGATATATGCAACATTGCATGCTTTTGAAAAAAGGTAAGTAAACACACCAAATAGAAACGATTAGTAAGTCATGGAAGGACGAAGCATGTGATCCAGAACCATGTTCCTGAACTACTCCTTCCAACGAAACCTCTCCTAGAGCAGTCATTTCAAAGAGAGATGAGCTTACCATGGAGCACCACCAATCAATCCTGAACGATCTGTGCGGCAGCTAAATTGAGTCTTTGGTGCTGCACCATTATAAGCTCCACCAACCGTGAGTAGGTGTGCATATATCCAGACAATAACGATTGCAAATATGACAGCAAACCGATCAAAGACGTGTTTCCCTTTTTTGAGCACATGGGGCATATACTGCAAAAACACAAACATCAACAGCCAATCATTTCAACCCGAACAGAAGCAACAGGTTCAGGAGGTAAAAGAGCAAAGTGACTAGAGCAAACTGAAACAAACCTGTGATATAAACAGCAATATGACAAGTTCTGGTAGTCCAATCTCAATACATTTGGCAACCTATGAATACACCAGAAGAAAGGCAAAATCAGCATTTATAGCTATAAGATAGGGATCTGAGCACCAAATGCATTTGTCTCCACATGTAAACCAACTTACCCCAGGAAAACCAAGCTCATACAACCCGAATCCTACAAGGCCAACCAATGGAACAGCAGAAAGCGGGCTTAAGAACCTGAAAGAAGCAATATGTATTAGACCTCACATTGTTTCTGAACAAAATTAGCAACATCCGAATAGTTAAGTTTTCATCATGGCCAGCTACCATGTAAAATGGAATAGTGTAGTTCTACTACTATACCAAATCAGAATCTAAAGAGTAAAGACCACAACTGAAACAAGAAAGGTGACAGCTAAGGATGAACAAACATCAACCAACAGAGATATAAATACAACAGCTGGGAGAAGAAAAGCTCAACTAGACAATGCACCACATAGATAGTAACTAGTACAGCTTCAAACCAACCTCGCCACGTTACGCCAAAGGCCACTGAATCCCAGCACAATCTGAAGGGTTGAAGCTACAATCATTGCACCTTGGATTGCACGCATAGTCCTCTTAAATTTCTGCACAAATTCCAAAATCAGAGCTGAAGATCATACAGAAGTCACTAACAAAGTCATAATCTAAATGCACAAAGAAGAGTAGAATGGATTTTGAAAACAACCTCAACAGGATCTATACTGTCACTGAATCGACCGGCAAGGATAATCGAGATAGTTGTTGGGACGAAAGTGTAAGAGCCTCCAATTACAGCAGGCAATCGTGTGCCAAACATACTCTGAAGTAACGTGTTCAAACCAGAAACAAAGAGCAGTGTCTGAATCACCTGCGCCTTTTCCCTCTACAAATAGAAAATGCTACTTCAGTCAAACAAATTTGTCATAGTTAATCAGGGAAACTTCAGTTAAATGCCCAGGACTTACATTTCCACCACCCATTTGTGGTACAAGAGCAGTGGGGATAAGAACAGTAGTCCCAAGCATCACAAGGTAGTGCTGAAACCCAAGAAGGATCGCCTCCGCTGCATCAAGAAACAACCACAGTTTGTTCACAATTAGACATTCCACACTAAAGATGCGTAATGAAAGAAGCAAGAACCAAGCATATGAAGTTATGAACACTAAAACACAGTGAGGAATCTAAAGAAAAAGAAGATTAAGTAATCAGCTTAAACAAAAGGGCAGAATAACTAATTCTGAAGTAGCAGAAGCTCCTTTTTGTTCTAATCGAATCCTCATGGCCTTTATTATCCATTCTCTTCACTTTGATACACAAGAATCCTTAGGGCAACATTTATTTTCTTTCTAAAAAGACAGCATATACCACAGAAAAGGAGAAGAATCTCCTAAAATTAAAGCATTCCCACTCTCTCAACTACTTGACCTAGAATCAGAAGACTGAAATACCCAGAAGATAAAAGGCAAAACCCAGTTCACCGACACAAACAGAAAGGAGCTTACGCCATGGAGGAGGACTGGTAATGCAGTAAGAAATGTTGGGGAGCTGCTCTTTAGGTGGATGCGGCTGTGGCTCCTCAGCCTTACCTCCACCGCCACCTCCAGCCATGGATAATCTGATGCGCTTTTAAAAGCTGCAGAGAAACAGAGTGTGGGGGAGATGAATCAGGAGAAATGCGAAAGATAAGGAGTGAAAGGAGCAGAAGAAAGTAAGAATGCTAAGCAGCAGAACCCAGATCCCACATTTGATAGGAAGTCACAGTGAACCGAATGAAAACGAAAGTGAAGTGACAAGCAACCGTAAGGAAAGGGGAAAAAGGAAGAGAGAAAAATGGTCAATAATGGTGTGAGGACCCAGAAGAAGCAAAAGTGTGAGCAACCCACATGTAAGCAGAAAGGATTCTAATTAAGTATGAATGTGATGAAGTATACAATCCAACAAACTCCAAATAATTTCAGAGAGAAGGTGTAAGAGAGGGATGGAGGGTGGAGGTGAATACTTGAAGAAGAAAAAGGTGGGGAGGAAGGAAAGGACAAGAAGAAAGACAAAATTAATGAAAAGAAGGTACCTTTTGAGCAAGTAATCCTGACTGATAACAAAGGAAAATATCACTTTTGCCCCCTCTACTTTGAAAATATAACAGATAGCCTCGTATACTATAAATTATTCTTTATACTCCTTCCTACTTTGACTACTTTGCCGTTTTGATCCTTACGTTTGAACTTTCGTCTTCTTAACATTAGATCTGGACACATCCATGCACCGACAAAGATATATGTCAGAGGTAAGAGATGAAGAGGAGTTGGTTATGGAGGTAAATTGGGGAGATATCACCAAGAGTATGATGAAATAAAAAAAAGGTTTTAAAACCACACATTTTACTCGTCGATTTCATCAGATCTAATTATATATACTTATATTACTAATTAAAAACGTATAGTAAGCTAATATATGGTTATTGGAGCTAATGTGGTGTACTGGATGCTCGTCAATTAACATTACAAAGATGAAAGTTGGAACGGAAGGACCCAAACGACAAAGTGGCTGAAATAGGATGGAGTAAAAAGAGTGATTTATAGTATAGGGGATTATCTGTTAAGTTAGCAAAGTAGAAGGGTCAAAGTGCTATTTCCCATTATTTATATTACAATTTTGTTTTCCCTTTTTGCTTTTCTTTTCCTGGTTACAAAAAAGTCAAAAACCTAATTACTCGTTTTGTTTAAAAAGTAAAATCTTAATTATGTATTTGATTGCGATATCTTCTTTTTTTGGCCAAAAGAAAGATTCATTGCTTTTAAGAAAAAAGGTTCAAAGAGACTAGTCAGTGGGAAAAATAGGCCTAATACCCTCAGTTGTCACGAACTATTGCGATATTACTCGCGTATATACCACGTATAGGCTATCCGGAGGACGTCACCAACTATTGAATTCCGAGTTTCGGATAACACGCCGTTAGTTTTCGATAATTATTTTGACAGCTGGCTAGATGGAGTTAGCTGACTATATAAACTAGTCTAGTTGGCATCCTATGTGGCAATATTTAATAATTTCTTAAAAATAAAAAATAAATAAAATTTAATTAAATAAAAAATCCTTCTTTTCCATTCTCTCTCTCTTTCTCCACTCTCTCCCTCCTTCACCTCCTCACCGCCGATTCTCGCCAGCTCGGATTTACACCTCGTCAGCAAAACTAGCAGCCGCTCGACCACCTCCTCCGTTGCTTCCAAATCGCCAAGTTCTGGATCGACTGCTGTGTTGGATTAAGTATAAAAGCTCGCAACTTGTAAGCAAAGGATTTTGGTGCGCTCTGAATTTCCAGCGCGTTTCTCCTCTTATTTATAATGTCAATCAACGTTTACAAATCCTACGCTGAAGAGGAAAACTAAATAAGATGCACCTGCTAACTAATCCTAGAAGGAAACAAATAACTCTACCTATGAATACTAGTCTAACAAGGAAAACAAATATAACTAATCACGTGATTAAACTAACATTCTCTCCCGTAATCACGTTATTCTCCTATTACGGCTTCAATCCGATCTTGCTTCTCATTTCCAGGAATTTCACTCTCCCTAATGATTTGTCAGGATATCCGCCAACTGGTCATTTGTCCGTACATGCTCTATCGCGATCTTCCCATCTTCAACACACTCACGAATGAAGTGATAACGGGTGTTGATATGCTTACTTCTGTCGTGGAACACCGGATTCTTACACAATGCTATGGCCGATTGATTATCAATCTTTAGAACTACTTCGACTTTCCTCAATCCTAGCAAGCTAGCCAATAGATTTGATAACCAAACTCTTTGACAAGCCGCTGCTGCTGCTGCCATGTACTCTGCTTCGCATGATGATAAGGCCACCGTTCGTTGCTTTTGAGACACCCAGCACCATACTTGATCCAAGATAGAAAACAACACCTGTGGTACTCATACCATCGTCTACGTCCCCTGCTACGTCGCTATCGTTGTAGCCAACGAGACACGGGTTGTCTCCATCTCCTTTCCTGTAATAGCAACCATACTCGAGAGTACCACGAACATACCTCAGGATATGTTTTACCACCGCTAGATGTTCAGTAGTAGGCTTCTTCATGTAACGACTCACAATTCCAACGGCATAGCATATATCGGGCCTTGTGTGAACTAAATACCTCAGGCTGCCAACGATGCTTCGATAGTTTGTAACATCTACGGGGGCACAGGAGCTTTCCTTGCTCAATTTCAGTCGAGGCTCCATAGGAATTTGAGCTGGATTACACCTACTCATCCCACACTTCTCTAATATGCGTCGTGCATAAGCAGATTGCATTAATGTTACTCCATGCACTCCCTGATTAACTTCAATACCAAGGTAGTAGGCTAGCAAGCCAAGGTCACTCATCTTAAAAATATTCTTCATTTGCTCCTTGAACAACACTAGCTCCTTCTTGTCAGATCCAGTGATGATTAAGTCATCCACGTATACTCCCACAATCAAGCTTGGCCCGCCTTTACTTCTCTTGTATACTGCATGCTCCATCGGAGATTGAACAAACCCAAGTTCTTTTAGAGTTTTGTCCAATTTCATGTTCCAAGCTCGAGGTGCTTGACGCAAACCATACAAGGCTCTATGTAGCTTTAGAACCTTAGTCTCCTCTCCGGTTACCTCGAAGTCCGGAGGTTGAGACACATACACCTCCTCCTCGAGTTCTCCATTTAAGAATGCGGATTTCACGTCCATATGGTGAACTTCCCATTTTCCATAGGCTGCCAACGCGAGGAGTAGTCGAATTGTTTCAATTCTAGCCACCGGAGCGAACACCTCGTCGAAGTCAACTCCTTGTCGTTGCACATAGCCCTTTGCAATGAGCCTTGCCTTGTGCTTTATTACTTTGTTACGAGAATCTTTCTTCACTTTAAATACCCACTTTAAACCTATTGGTTTGTATCCTTGCGGAAGCTCAACCAGCTCCCATGTTTTGTTTTCCCGTATGGAATTTAATTCCTCCTCCATTGCCTTTATCCATAGTTCCTCCTTCATTGCATCAACATAGCAATTTGGCTCATCAGCCCCTAACAAGCACAATTCCTCATCCACAGTCTCTACTTCGGTTGTTTCATTGTATATTTCTTCCAGCGATTGTAATCCTCGTGGTCCGATGCTTGAGTCATCATTTGTGGATAAATTTTCCAGTGTGCTTTCATGCGCTGATGTGGTTGGTGTCTTGGGCTCGAGATCCGGTTCAATCTCTCCTGATTCTTGAACTTCTTCGGACTCGGATGGAAGTTTGTGTTGGAAAAAGAAGGTACCTTGTGCTGACTTTTCTTTCTCTTTCCAATCCCAATTTCGCCCTTCATCAAATACCACATCCCTAGTGACATATAACTTCTTCGATATAGGGTCATACATCCGATATGCCTTTGAGATCGGAGATTCATAACCAATGAAGACCATCAACATGCTTTTGTCTTCCAATTTTGAAAGGTGCCCTCCAACTTTCTTTACGTGCGCTACGCACCCAAAGACACGTAGATGACGAAACATCCGGCTTACGTTTGTGCCAAGCTTCATACGACGTCATCTCGGTCAAACTCTTGGTTGGCGCACGATTGAGCAAGTAGACTGCCGTCATTACCGCTTCTCCCCAAAATTTAGCTGGTACGTCCATGCTTTTAAGAAGACTCCTCGCCATGCCGACGATTGTTTGGTTCCTGCTCTCAACAATCCCGTTTTGTTGCGAGAGTAGGGAGCGGTGAGGTGATGTTTTACCCCCAAACTACCACAGTAATTAGCAAACTCCGCGGACGTGAACTCGCCACCCACGATCGGTCCTTAATACTTTTAATTTACTTCCTGATTCCAATTCAGCTGCCGCTTGCACTTTCTTGATCGCCTCGAGTGCTTCATCCTTGGTCTTTATTAACACAATCCACATGTAGCGTGTCATATCATCCACTAGTAACAAGAAATATTTCTTTCCGCTATTCGTAGCTGGCGTGAACGGGCCACATAAGTCTCCATGTACTAATTGCAGTGGATTGCTAGCACGAAATTTTGCCTTGCTTGGGAAAGGATTCCTTCTTTGCTTTCCAAGCATGCAACCGTCACATATCTTCTCCACCTGTTCTAACAGAGGCATTCCTACCACCATGTTTCCTTGTACAAGTTTTCTTAAAGCGTGAAAATTGACATGTCCAAATCTTGCATGCCATAGCCAAGATTTTTCCTTGTGAGTGGTCAAGAGACATATCGGCTCAGCTTGTTGGATATTCAAAACGTAGAGTCGGTTCTTTGCTCTACTAACCTTGGCCCACACACGTCATTGTCGATCTCGCACCGTCATGACTCCATCTTCGACATCGATTTTGCATCCGTTTTCATCAAGTTGACCAAGACTTATAATGTTGCTTCTTAGTTGCGGTATGTAGTATACGTCGGTGAGAGTTTGATGTTCTCCCGTTGTGCACTCCATGAGAATTGTTCCTCGTCCACAAATTTCTACAGTTGAACCATCACCAAACTTCACTGACCCCTTGATGGTCTCATCCAGCTCGGCGAACTTCTCGATTGACCCGGTCATATGATTGCTAGCTCCTGTGTCGAGGTACCATAATTTGTCTCCTCTTTGCCTTGACTTTTGGTGCTGAGTTTCTGCAGTGCTCTCCTCTCCCTCTCGTCTTCTGAGAGCTTGATGTTACATGCCTCGGTTAGGTATAAGGATTCGACGTCATCATCATCACTCTTCTCGACTAGGTGAGATTTTTCGCGTCGTGGCTTCTCGCACTCTGAGGCAAAGTGTCCCATCTCGTTACAATTGAAACACTTGATTTTATTCTTGTCGAATGGTGGACCGCCCGGTCGTTGTTCGGACGGGTTCAGCCAAATAAAAACTACTAATGCTAAGAAAAAGCGTATAGCAGATCGTATTCCAAGGGCTTTCTATGATTGGTTACTTCAGAACTAGCAAAATACTCGAAGGAAAACACGTTGTGCGTGGTGTGAGTTCCACGACTTCTATTTCTAAGAAATGCAGAAAAATTAAAACAAATTAAACTAAAGCAGATTGGGAATTAGGGTTTGAAAACAAGGATGACAGACGAACTTAGACTTTGAATCCCCCTTCGTTCCCCAAAGCATTGGCAATCAACAGATCAGCGGATTTCGATTCTCATTCAATCAATTACTAAGACACCACCATAACTCCTTACCCTTAGGTTTAAGACCGGCGAACGTTCGCTCTATCCGTTCTAACTACCAAGATTAACTAGCCGCCCGGGTACGGTCGCCTCTCGCAACGACTTAATTAATTGGTGTAATTACTAATGATTAATGAGTTACTCTTGCAGCGAATTAACCCTAACCGGTTCCTACGAAAGGCACACTCCAATTATAAGGTTAATTGTTTAATTCGATGTTCTAAAGTAAGGCGAGCGTTCGCTTCTATCCTTAGCTTAACCAGAATCTAATCTAGGTGATCAATCCAGACAAGAAACACGAACAAAGAAGAACGAATCAAACATGAAAAAGAACTGATTGAATTTCGAATCTAATCACCGCCGATCCGTGACCGCTTTAAAGCCCTGGGTCACTTAGGGTTCATCTAGTCTAAGCTCTAACGAGATTAGCTACTCATGATTATTACAAAAGAAACAAAGATAAAGAGAGGTTCATCATTCAAAGGAAGAACAGAAAAGAATCTGAAAAACCTAATTTAGACGACTCTGACAGACTTCGATCTTCGGTAGATAACACTCCTAGCTCCGGTTCTCCGAGATGGAAGGGATGGCGTCACGATCTCTATCCGGCTCTTCGAACTCAACTCTTCGCTTCAGAACTTGAGAGGATTCTGATTCGAAAAGTTGTGTTTTTCGAATTATGATTGTATATTATCATTGTCTTTTTTTTGGGCCGCCAGGTTAAGTATTTATACTTAACCCTAATCAGCGGATTCCTCTTATTATTTTCGCCGAAATTCTTAAGGAATTTTCGGCGAAAATTCCTTTGTGAATGGGAGTGCTTTCTCTGCCTTGTATTTTTGGTCCGAAGAGCACAATGTTTTCGCCGAAGTCATTCTTCACTTGGCACCCGTTGATTTGCACTATCGTTTTCGCCGAAGACATAAGCTCATTTTCGCCGAAGGTGCAAGTGTGAATGGGCAGATTTTCGGTTTGACTTGATCGGCTCCTTGGATCGATTCCGGTTTGATTCCTCGAGGTTCCAATGCCTTAGACACGTCCATGGCTACTCTATTCGACGGCAAAAACCTGTGCTAACATAAAAACACTAGAAAACCATCAAATAGACCCGAAATGGGCCAAGGTAACACAAATGGCACGAGATAGGGCAATCGATTGAATATTCGTTATTCTACCCTAAAAACCATGTCTTAAGCAAGGAAATGTCGCTTAAATGAGGCTGATAATCACGCCAAATCGAGTGTCATCAAATACCCCACACTTAAGCTTTTGCTTGTCCTCAAGCAAACTGAATAGAAATGCTCATGTTCATAAATGATAAGATCGATTAAATTGAAGCTCAATCAAACACAATGAAATATTAGACAGATCGATCCTAGAACAAGAAACCTAACATGCATACAGATCAGCCAAATTACCTGGTCTCACTAATAAACTGCACACGACAAGTAATTAGCAACCAATTATGCACGAATTTGACCTGACCGACCAGACTCCTCACACAGGATATATATAGTACAATGGGAACTCTCACTCTCTGTGTTTAAGGACGTGTTTATGCTCTCGATCATTTTCTGTTACCGAATTCTGTCATAGGTTTGCATTTCGACCACATCTCCACCACTGTGACAACACAAGTATCTAGTCAAGAAGGACTTCCCTGCTAGGACCGTAATGAATACTACACTACTCGGGTTTATAATGAGATGGATGATGGGAATGAATGATGATGGCTTTGTGCGGTGTAGCTTTCGACTAACTTCCCTCGAGTCTAGCCTATGGCTTCCTACCGTCTAACCAAACACGGGTGGAATGATGAACGCTCGTCCTATGATACCCTCAAGCAACCTAGCACTTATTCTTTTTCTTTACACGATTTTTTCTTTTCTTTTGAACTTTTTCTTTTGACTTCGTTCTTCCATTTGTAGGGAGAAGAACGTTTTATTGAACAACACTTTGAAACTTTTCTTATTTTTTTGATTTTTCTGCTTCTCTTTTTTTCTGAAGCTTGCTTCTTTTCTTACTTTACTTTTTTTTCTTTTGTGCCGATTTTCTTTTAGTTGCTAGAGGGGTTTACACGTCTGGACATATTAGCTAAGACCACTGTTTAATGGCTATAGGCAGGTTACCACAAACCGACTTCCGGTAGGTCAATCTAGAACTACAACCACAGGGGATCAATGGGGAATGAAAGAAATGGGAAATGGCTGTAATGTATTATCGAACCGAAAGAACAGGCCAAGCTCAAGGGTCTAAACCTAGTGGATTTATCGTTTGGTAGGCTATCTGGCTTAGTAGCTGAATCTAGGTGCCCCTATCCTTCTAGAACTCGTGTCATCGTGTGGTCTCGAGTAGGTCTCATGCAAATCTCTCATTCAACTAAACAGAAAACCACTCAGAAAGAATTAAAATTGCAAGTTACGTGCAATGGATCAAAAGCTCACAGTTGGTTTGCTAGTCGGATTCGGGTCATTTTCATGCAATCAATGCTACAAACTACAAGTGTGATCTTAAAAATTCTGTTCTGACCAGGCAATTTAGCATCAAAGTATACAAGTTGGTTCTCAAGTTCTAGGTTAAGCAGTCTAAGCATCATTATGAAGGGTTGAACAACAACTTAACATCAAAAATCAAGAACTGAGCCATTCTAATGCTAGAGAGACTGGAATGGAATCACGAGGCACACATAAAACACAATCAAGGGCAATCAGGTTCATGCAAGGTTCTCTAGCATCCTACCCACACTTAAATCACATTGTGTCCTCACAGTGAAGGGATTAGAGTTCAGAGTGAAGTAGAAGAACCTGGATCGAGATGATTGGCGTAGTGGATTAGCACGGATCCTCGGAGCAGAGGGAATCTACCCAAGCGAAGCAAAAGGAATCTCCCAACTGCCTACAAAACAAAAACAAATAAAACATAAAAAGGAAACCGGGACAAGTGTCCGGATACACACAGAAAAAAGTTGGACCGAAATCCGAAAAAATAAATAAAAAGAAGACACCAGAAAAGGAATACAACCCGATCACTGCTGGTCCGGTGAGCCGGAAGGTGGAAAGTGGAGAAATTCGCCGAAAATATCAGTTAAAATGGACTGCCGGATTTTCAAAGGTGGTTTCGCCGAAAAAATTTCCAAATTTCATTAAAATGGTTTCGCCGAAAACAAGAGACTTTTCGAACCAAAACAGTGAACAGGGAGATTGAGTTCGAAAATCGAAAAATCGATTTCGCCGAAAACAAGGGTGGTTTCACCGAAAATTTTGAACTGTTCGGGTTTTTAAATATTTTCGCAAATCCGGTCAACTTCAGAAAATCACAGTTAAATCCACAAAAATCGAAACGACCTCAATCAACTTGCTACTGACTCTATGACATGCAGACTCTACACGAAAAATAAGAAAACAAACAAACTGACACTTTTGGCTCCCCCGAACCGACTCTAAAATACCAAATTCAACAAAAAATTAAAACAGACTCCAGCCGTGGGTTGCCTCCCACGAAGTGCTCTTTTATTAACGTCCTTGAGCTGGACGATACCTGGACGGTATTAGGAGACATCCCAACTTAGATTCTCCTTCACGCTCGCGTCGGAGTTCATGAAGTACAGCTTCAGGACTTCTCCGGTAAGCGTGAATCTCTTCCCGTTTGCATGAAATAGCTTGGTACGTCTGTCGGGAAGGTGATCAACGAACTTGAACGGTCCGAACAGCTCTCTGGAGAGATCATCCTTCTTGAGTGTGACGATGGAAGGAATGAGGACTGTCGGCTTCTTCTTTTCTTTAATCTTCGGCTTGGTATCACCAGGATCGGTGATCGTTAGTACTTCCTTAGGAGATGTTTTCGGCTTCTCCCTCCATACTTGTTCCGGCGCCGGTTTCTCGAACGAAATGGTGGTGCAGCTGGCTCGGTGGAAGACGATGGAATTTTTCGTCTCCAGACCATTTGTGTCTTCATTTTCTTGTTCTTTCCTCGAGGTCTGCTTGGTGGTTTAGAAGAGGCTTGCAGTTCCTTCTTCTTCTTCTTAGGCGACTTCTGAACGACAGGTTTCTGCTTCTTCTCAATACCTGTTTAATATCTGCAGCAACAACTGATCTAGAGACACTAGAAGAAGCATTAGTAACGGAGTTGACCGGAGTCAACCCCACCGTTTCAACAGATAGGCAGTGAGATTCTTCATTCCTAGAGTCATATTTCATGCCATCTTTAAACAGAACATTTTCGTTTCTTTACCGACTCTTAGAGTTAATGATCCGTTGGGAACGTTAATATTCATTCCAGTAGTAGCCATGAAAGGTCGACCTATGAGGATAGTAGCATCATCTGTACTAGTATCCATAATCACATAATCAGCTAAGAACGTGAACGGACCACATTTAGTGACAACGTCTTTAATCTCTCCCTTAGGGGTTTTAAGCGATCTATCAGCAAAGACGAGTTTCATACTAGGCGGTTCAAGTTCTCCTAGGTTTAACTTTTCATATAGACTCACAGGCATAACATTAACAGATGCTCCTAGATCAACTAAGCAACGTTCAATCTCAACATCATTAATGACCAAAGGCAAAGTAAATGAACCAGGATCAGATAACTTAGCTGGATATGGAGAAACAGGTTTCTTAACACGGATGTCAGGATATCCTTCCTTGTTCCCCTTCATGTCGGTCTCGATCCTTGCATTTGGCAGCAATGCTCTAGGAAAAGGAGGCTTCACGACGTACGGTGCAAGAGGAGGATCTTCCTCCTTAGGCGCCGGTTCCAGTTCTTCTTCTTCCTCTTCTTCCGGAGTTTCAGCGATCCTGCGCAAAACAGAACAAGCATCAGCAATTAGGTTTGGAAGTTTTCGAGCAGTTACCATTTTAGCCTGTTCTTTTCTCGGATTCGGCTCTGTCTGGCTTGGAAGCTGGCCAAATGGTCGACCAGATGCTAGCATGCTCGAGATGTTGTTCACGGCTTGCTCAATTCTTTGTCCAGATGCTATCTGTTCTTGATTGAGAAGAGCTTGAGCTTTGAACTGACTGTCATGATCATCGAGTCTTGTGATGATCTGGCTGAGCTTCTTATCCAGGTCACTGACATTGTTCTCTCTTTGATGCTGCTGCCCTGGATAGGTATTGTTGATATATTGATTCTGGCGATTGCCAGGAGCAGTTCCATAATTACCCGGATTGCGATGCGGCGGCTGGTAGACACCTGCCGGCGGATGGTTAGGCTTCTGATCCTGAGCTGGACCAGCTGGGCGGTTATTCTGGTTCTGGTTAGCGCCAGCATTGTAGGGAGGTCTGTCTTGATAGTTCCCTTGCTGTCTGAAGTTACGATAACCAGCATAACCATTCTGATTATTGACGAAGCCTTGTTGGATGAAATTTATCTCTTCGGCAGACCAGACTTCTGCCTTACCAAAATTATGACAACGGCCTCCGTTATGTGAGCAAGCTCCACACCACTCGCAATCAGCAACATAGACAGAAGCTGCCGGCGGCTTGATCGGTGTGGTAGACTTCTTCAAATGCTTCTCTACCTCTGCCTTAATTGTAGCTTCGAGATCTAGCTTGCTCCTTGATCCTTCAGATTGTCGCTCCCAGTTCCTTGACTTGGAGGCACAGTTTGCGAAGTGAAGAAGAGCAGCTTCAGGAGTGAGTGTAGTGCAATCCCCTTCAGCTAGAGAATTGACCCACTTGGCAGATTCTTCTCGAAGTCCACGAGAGAAGATTTCAGCTAACTGCCTCTGCTCGAATCCATGATGAGGGCAGGTGTAGAGAAGTTCTTGGAATCGATTCCAAGTATCATATAAGCTTTCTCCTTCTTTCTGGGAGAATCTGGCGATGCTGTCCTTGATGGCGGTTGTTCTGGCCGGAGGGAAGTATTCTTCAACGAAGTCCTGAGCCAGAGTATCCCAGTTAGTGTAATAGCCAGGTGGTTTACCAGTAAGCCACCTCTTAGCAGCGCCTTTTAGAGAGAACGGAAAGGCTCTCAGACAAAGAGTGTTTTTGTCGAGGTTTCCGCTCTTGAAAGTACTGCAGAGATCAAGGAAGTCTGCAAGATGAGTGCACGGATTGTCTAGGGGCCTGCCTTCAAACTGTAAATCCCTAGAGATCATCGTCAAGAATGGAATCTTGATCTCATAGTCAGGATCTCCTTCAATGCGCGGAACGGCAATGGCAGATCGAACGCTAGTCGCGCTCGGCTTGTTATAGTCTGCTAGGCTCTTCTGTGCAGGTGGTGGCGGTGGTGGTAATCTATCGTCCATGGTGGGAGATGGAGGAGGTGAGAGTGACTCGGTGTATGAAGCGGATGAAGATGGTACAGGTGAAGATGGAGATGAGGGAAACTCTCCTTCGGTTCCTCGATCTTGATCGGAGTGATGAATGGATTGGATATGCCTTTCTTCAGAATCTGTGATCGTAGAGGTGTAGCTGAACTGCCTGGTCTCTCTGTACTCTTGGCCTGTTCGGTTTGAGAGCGAGTCCAAGGACGGTGAGGCATACACCTGTAAACCTACAGATAACAAAGACAAACAAAACCAGTGTAAAATCGAAGTGGGTGGAAAAATGAAAGATGGAAAATAGAAGAATAAATTGCCAGTTCTTCTTTTGAACAATCAAAAGAAGTCCCCGGCAACGGCGCCAATTTGGTGGACCGCCCGGTCGTTGTTCGGACGGGTTCAGCCAAATAAAAACTACTAATGCTAAGAAAAAGCGTATAGCAGATCGTATTCCAAGGGCTTTCTATGATTGGTTACTTCAGAACTAGCAAAATACTCGAAGGAAAACACGTTGTGCGTGGTGTGAGTTCCACGATTTCTATTTCTAAGAAATGCAGAAAAATTAAAACAAATTAAACTAAAGCAGATTGGGAATTAGGGTTTGAAAACAAGGATGACAGACGAACTTAGACTTTGAATCCCCCTTCGTTCCCCAAAGCATTGGCAATCAACAGATCAACGGATTTGATTCTCATTCAATCAATTACTAAGACACCGCCATAACTCCTTACCCTTAGGTTTAAGACCGGCGAACGTTCGCTCTATCCGTTCTAACTACCAAGATTAACTACCCGCCCGGGTACGGTCGCCTCTCGCAACGACTTAATTAATTGGTGTAATTACTAATGATTAATGAGTTACTCTTGCAGCGAATTAACCCTAACCGGTTCCTACGAAAGGCACACTCCAATTATAAGGTTAATTGTTTAATTCGATGTTCTAAAGTAAGGCGAGCGTTCGCTTCTATCCTTAGCTTAACCAGAATCTAATCTAGGTGATCAATCCAGACAAGAAACACGAACAAAGAAGAACGAATCAAACATGAAAAAGAACTGATTGAATTTTGAATCTAATCACCGCCGATCGTGACCGCTTTAAAGCCCTGGGTCACTTAGGGTTCATCTAGTCTAAGCTCTAACGAGATTAGCTACTCATGATTATTACAAAAGAAACAAAGATAAAGAGAGAGTTCATCATTCAAAGGAAGAACAGAAAAGAATCTGAAAAACCTAATTTAGACGACTCTGACAGACTTCGATCTTCGGTAGATAACACTCCTAGCTCTGGTTCTCCGAGATGGAAGGGATGGCGTCACGATCTCTATCGGCTCTTCGAACTCCAACTCTTCGCTTCAGAACTTGAGAGGATTCTGATTCGAAAAGTTGTGTTTTTCGAATTATGATTGTATATTATCATTGTCTTTTTTTTGGGCCGCCGGGTTAAGTATTTATACTTAACCCTAATCAGCCAGATTCCTCTTATTATTTTCGCCGAAATTCTTAAGGAATTTTCGGCGAAAATTCCTTTGTGAATGGGAGTGCTTTCTCTGCCTTGTATTTTCGGTCCGAAGAGCACAATATTTTCGCCGAAGTCATTCTTCACTTGGCACCCGTTGATTTGCACTATCATTTTCGCCGAAGACATAAGCTCATTTTCGCGAAGGTGCAAGTGTGAATGGGCAGATTTTTGGTTTGACTTGATCGGCTCCTTGGATCGATTCCGGTTTGATTCCTCGAGGTTCCAATGCCTTAGACACGTCCATGGCTACTCTATTCGACGGCAAAAACCTGTGCTAACATAAAAACACTAGAAAACCATCAAATAGACCCGAAACTGGCCAAGGTAACACAAATGGCACGAGATAGGGCAATCGATTGAATATTCGTTATTCTACCCTAAAAACCATGTCTTAAGCAAGGAAATGTCGCTTAAATGAGGCTGATAATCACGCCAAATCGAGTGTCATCATCGAACTTCCTGTGTTTCTTATCTTTTCCTTTGTTTTTTCTGTTTTCTTTCGATTCTTCATGGTTGACTCCCTCGAGTTGGGAGCGAGTGACCATCATTAATTGGTCTCCGTCTCCTTTTCCATGCTCACGTTGCCTACTTCGCGTGCTTAAGTCAAAAGCTCGGAGACGTCTGATCGCTTCAGACATTGACATCGTTGAAATATCTCCCCATTGCTCGATTGTTCCAATGATTTGGGAGAATCGTTCGGGTACAGCGTCAAAGAGACGTTGGACAGCAACTTCCTCTTTTAGATCCCCACCGAGTGCTCGAATCTCGCTCACCACCGCTACAAGCTTTTGAGTGAAATTTGAAAGCTCCTCGGAATCGTCCATCACCATCCGATCGAGCTGTCGTCTCAGCGCCTGGATGGAGGATTTCTTCACTCGCTCTTCGCCAACTCTCATCTGGCGAATCGCTTCCCATGCTTCCAGCGCCGTCTCGCAGGTTGCAATTGACATCATAATAGAATCGGGTACTGATTGTGATATGGCTGCCAGCGCGCCCATGTCCTTCTCTTCATCGACTGGTCTGTCACCTTCAATTGCAGTCCATACACCGAGAGAACGTAAGATGATCTTCATCTTCACTGCCCAAAGTCCATAGTTTGCATCCGTCAGTTGCGGGTATTGGATTGGAACGCCGTTGCTTCGCACTCCAATCTTCACGTTCGATCCATCTTCTTCGCCGATCCCTTTTAGCTTCGAGGAACCGTCGTTCTTGCTTGAATCGACCATGATTTCGAAAACCTAAGCTCTGATACCAATTGTTGGATTAAGTATAAAAGCTCGCAACTTGTAAGCAAAGGATTTTGGTGCGCTCTGAATTTCCAGCGCGTTTCTCCTCTTATTTATAATGTCGACCAACGTTTACAAATCCTACGCTGAAGAGGAAAACTAAATAAGCTGCACCTGCTAACTAATCCTAGAAGGAAACAAATAACTCTACCTAGGAATACTAGTCTAACAAGGAAAACAAATATAACTAATCACGTGATTAAACTAACATGCTGCTTTGATTTTCTCTTCAATCAGCTCAACTGAGCCTTCGAAATCTTTGAAATGCCCTAATTTAATAATCTCTTTGATTTCTGGATCCAACCTCGATTCCTTATCGGATTCTTCGGAGGAGGAAGAAGATGACTCTCGCTTCGATGTCACGCTCGTCGAGTCTTCCTACTCCCTGCTCTGCTTTTGCTCCGTCTCTTCGCAGCCTACCGGCGACCCCCAGAACCTACTCGCTAGTGACGATGTTCTGTACGGCGCAGATCTGCTCCGAATCAATAACAGAGCGTTCTTCGGTGGTGAGTTTTCCGGCGACGAGCAGGCAAACATCTTCCTGGCTGCAGCGGATGACGGCGGTTCCTCGCCATTGTCCTCCTCTTCGACTAATTCGTCGTCGTAGCTGTCCTCCACCTCTCGTCGCCGCCCTAGTGAGCTTCCGAAATCCGTCTCTCTATCTTCTCTGACTTTCGGCTTCCTCTTTCTGGAGCATCCGAAGAACCGTCTCCACTTGCGCCAATCGGGCCGAATAGAACAACACGCCTGCGCGGCGGCTTTCGTCTTCTGAATCTGCAGCAGCAACCGTGACAGAACAGAACACTCTGGATCCATCTACAACGGCATCGGCATCGGCTACAATCGGAGCTGCTCCGCCGCTTCTTCTTTCCGGACCGCCGGAAAGTAGAGGAGCTAAGGAGGGAGAGAGTGGAGAAAGAGAGAGAGAATGGAAAAGAAGGATTTTTTATTTAATTAAATTTTATTTTATTTTTTATTTTTAAGAAATTATTAAATATTGCCACATAGGATGCCAACTAGACTAGTTTATATAGTTAGCTAACTCCATCTAGCCAGCTGTCAAAATAATTATCGAAAACTAACGGCGTGTTATCCGAAACTCGGAATCAATAGTTGGTGACGCCCTCCAGATAGTCTATATGTGGTATATACACGAGTAATATCGCAATAGTTCGTGACAACTGAGGGTATTAGGCCGGAAAAATATCTTGATAGTAAGAGAATGTTTCGTATAGAGTCTTGCATGGAATTTTTAATAAATATACAATTCTTCAAGATTAGAAACATATTTTGATTACGTTTAAACTAACTAGACATGACATTGCGGTGATTTACGCAATATTTATTTAGAGAGAAGAAAGAAAGGTGGCCATTACGGGGACGCCAGCTTATTAGTCATGACTTAATAGGATATCAAACAATTTGAAATCATTTTAATAAGGGATAATAGGTCGGAGGTCTCTATACTATTGAAAAGATAACAAACAGGCCCCCTATTATTAATTGCACCAAACAGGCCCCTATTATTAATTGCACCAAACAAGCCATTTCGTTACAAATGTGACAAACGGCGTTACTGAATTGCTGACACAATTGATACATCACTGACCCATAGGTTGTTAGAGTTTACACGTCAGCTTATTGGAATGTCAACAACCCTAAATGACTCTATTTTGACTCGGGGTTATTAGCAACAAATAATCCAAATAGTAAAAAATGACGTCGTTTAGGGTTTCTGACATTCCAATCGGCTGACGTGTAAACTCTAACAACCTACGGGTCAGTGTCGTGTCAACAATTGAGTAAAGCCGTTTGTTACATTTGTAATGGAAGGGCTTGTTTGTTATATGTTCTAAGTAGAGGGGCCTGTTTGGTGCAATTAATAGTAGGAGGGCCTATTTGTTATCTTTTAATAGTTCGGGGGTCTCTCGGCTTATTATCCCTTTTAATAACTAAGATTTGGTTTACCTTTGCTGGCTAATTGGTTAATTTGACTTAGCTGGATAAAAATTTCATGTTACTTTGGTTAGATGTTTGGATTATGTGTGAAATAAAATTGGTATGGTTTAAATTATACCGGTATGAACAGTCTAATCGGTTGAACAATGAACCACTCATCATAATAGACTAATACAATTTTAATATAATTATGGTTGAACATTGATTTTTACTTCCTTCTTCTTTCTTCTCTTTTTGTTTTTCTTCATATTTCTTCTCTCTTCCCTTTTTCCCCTTCATCCTTCATTCCCCCATTATTTCTCCTTCTTATTAGGGCTGCAAGGAACATGTATGAGTTGGGATTACTCAAATCTGACTCTAGCCTATGCGAGTTTAGAATACTTGTAACCCGTCAAGGTTTAGGGTTTGGAATCAAAATGAAAATATTAGGGGTACACACGTAACACGTACGTGTTCTGTATGAAACTACTTGACCTGGACTATAAAACCTCGTCCGATCAGACAGCCTCTCAATTACTATTAATTACCAAAATTGAATTTAAATCTCTAATCCAGTCGATATCCAGCCCTACGACATTATCTGTTATCCAACCTTACCCATGGTCTTTCTTTTCTTTTCGTACTTTCATCACCCATCAGCCCAACCTCGTGCATATTTTTCTGGTAAAACTTGATTGTATTATTGGCTGTGGTAGCTTTTTTATTAGCTAGTAAGAGGTAGAAGCTAAAGAAGATGGAAGAAGATAGAAAAAGGAGGAAAGTAGAAAGAATAAGCAACTAGTGGTAGAATAATACCTTACCATGATACAAATTTGGAAACTCACCAAGCGCTTGTAGCTCAGTGGATAGAGCGTCTGTTTCCTAAGCAGAAGGTCATAGGTTCGACCCCTATCTGGCGTGGTTATGTTAGGTGTATTATAAAGTGATAATAAATCATCTTTTTGTACTAACCGAACGTTGTAACATTTGTCACTAGGTTGCTTTTAAATTTAAAATGTTTTTTTTTGTTATTGCTAAGTGAATCCTGAGCAAAATCAATGCCAAAAATTTATAATCAATGTTAAACGGTGTAAAACCACTGTTGGACGAGTAATTTCTTGCAATTTCACCTGAAGCTCACCCATACAAAAAGACGTTTAATGGTTAGCAAAAAAAACCTAATTATGAGATACTCTCGTGAATTTCTTTCTATTTCTTAAAATAAGAAGAAAATCTTTTGAGGATAATCTGAAAACTGCATCATTCCACAAAACATACCAATTTTTTATTAAAAAATCTCAAGCGTATGAGATTACCATTATTTCCCAAATGAAGCAACTTTTTATTCACAAAACACCATTTTTTTTTTCATTCACATAAGCACCATCTATACCTCCACCACCACCACGAGAAGAAATAGGGTTGTCAAGGAACAAGAAGGGAAGAGGAGTGGGATGGATGATGACAAGTGAAGTGAAAACATTGTTGAGAAAATGGATTTCAGATATAGAGTTAAAGAAGAATTGAATTTCTCATTTGAACGGGAGAGATTAGGGTTTTGTGGGTGAGACATGAAAGAGGATCAAAAGAGCATATGTTTGATAAATGCTGAGATAATAATAATAATAGAGTGTGACATTACTTAGATTACGATTAGAGGTAGATAAGAAGAGGAGGACAGAAAATTTAACAAAGAAGTAGATTTTACTAGTAATAACAAAAAATATGAAAAAAAATCATTTAATTAAATAATATGAAGCGTCAAAAAATGGCCAACACCAAAAGAATGTTTGTCACGACAATATAAAGGTTTGAATATTAAAAAAAAATGAAGGTTTAAATTCTCGGAATAAGGATAACTCTATTAAAAGAATCACGAGTTTGGTTACCCACAAAAATCTTGGATAAGATACTGAATCCCGCTCGTTCTCCAGATCTACTTCTTCTTATTTCCTTTTTTCTCTTTCCTTCTCCCTTCTTCTTTTTCACTCTTCGTCCTCTTTTTATTAATTTAACAACCATCAATTTCAAGTCAAATTCATTGTCAACGAATATTAAGCAAGTTAAGGAAGAAAGAAAAAAAGCCAGTAAGAGGTAGAAGTTAAGGAAGATGGAAGAAGATACAAGAAGATAAACAGATAAAGCGAGAAGGATGAACTAAAAATAAATTGAATAAGCATAAGTGGTGTAGTGATAGAATATAATATTATGTCACAGTATAGACTTCAAAACTAATCAAGCACTTGTAGCTCAGTGGATAGAGTGTCTATTTCCTAAGCAGAAGGTCATAGGTTCGACCCCCTATCTGGTGCGGTTGTTGATGTACCTTAAAGTAATTATTATTGTATAAAATGTGCAAAAATATTTTTGTAATCATCATCAAAATGATGACTAACCAATTTCCAAATGTTCTTCTTGGTTCTCAAGCCCTTTAATAAAAGAGGTTGGGATTAATAAATAAATTTTATTTGAAATTAGGTTTTCTTATCTTCAATACTATATAGTCATGCATCAACCACTTGTATGCATGGTGTTGCATGTGTTTGATTGATGACATGGTTGGAGATGGATACGACTCTTTAAATAATAAATAATCATAACCTTATAATATATACTAGCTGTTTGCCCGCCTGTTGGTCGGTCGCAACTTGTGAAATATATAATTTTTATTATAATTCAGAAAAATGAATAAATAATTTGGAGATAAAAATAACATTCTAATTAGGAAAATTTGCCTCTCTTATCCATAATTTATAACACGTTAATCTCGATGTTCTTTATTTCATTATTCCTATAATATAAAAATTATTATTGTAAATTCTAAATCGTAAAATTCATATAAGAAAGAGAAACGGACATTCATCAGCTTAAGTAGACTCCTTTAAACAAAAGTGGTGGCGGAGCTTTTTCGTGTTGTTGTGTCATGAAGTTAAATTGCAACATATGTTTACTCAACAATATGTAACTATTCAAATTAATTTTTTTTAGTGAAAGTTTCCAACTATTAATAAATTTATTTTAAATATTTTTCTAAGCATGTGATTAGTTATAGATAGAAAGTTTTTTGGAAGAATCAATAGAAGGTTGTTAGAAACTCAATCATCTATATAGAAAATATGTTAATTTTGGAAAATTATACTATCACTTTACCCCTCAATGTACACATTTTTTAAAATTTTTCTAACTTATATATTTTTTATTCTCTGATGCTATTTATTTAATATCCTAATATAAAATAACTAATAAGTTCAAAGATAGATTTTCTATATTTTAGTATTTTTTTTATTTCAAATACATAAGTATTTCTTTTAAGAAAAATATATCACCTCAATCGAGGCGATCTCGTCTAGAAAGATTTAAGGTGTAAGTTTGAAAATGATGATAAATGCATAATTAGTTATTTTATTAGTATTACTATGGTGAAATCACCTATTCAGGAGATTTAAGGTTTTATAGTTACAATTTTTATGGTTAAAGTTTAGAAAATTAAGGGTTTAAAATGTAAAATTGACTTTATGAGTTTACGATTCTACTATTTGGACTTTAGATAGTTAATATCAAAATTTTATATTAAACATGTTAATATAAAAACTAATAGTAAAATTCATCCAAAAAAGTAATTTTAATTAATGCTACAATTATATTCCAAAAGTATTAATTGATATAAGTTTGCATATTAGATTATTTTGAATGTCATAGTATGATTTATTTTAATACTTGTATACAATATTTTAAAAGGGTCAAAAACATTGGCGGTCACTTAAGTAGGGGTCATGTAACAGCGTGGTCACCTAACTATGTTTTGTAATAGCGTGGTCATCGAAGTTTGTAAATCGTAACTGATAGGCATCTCCGTCGATTTTATACCAATCTCTAGTGAATTTGCCAGCTCAGAGGGTCACATCAGCAACAAAATATTTTTATTCCATCTTCTCCATGTTAACAATATTATTTTGTTCGCTGATGTTGCCCTCTGAGCTAGCAAATTCACAGGAGATTCGGTGAAAAATCGTTAGAGATGCATGTCTGTATGATTTACAAACTTAGGTGACCACACTGTTACATGACCCATACTTAGATGACCGCCAGTGTTTTTGACCCTATTTTAAAATCATACAATCACAGAGGGTCCAACCTGTTAGATTTGATATAATTATTGTTCAACTACGATTTATAACAGTTTGAGTGGTTGAACCACATATCATTAGACTCACCAATTTGATCGCTGGTATAGTTAAAAATGCTATAGTTATATGATTACCATCTAATACTTTATTTTATTAATTATAGCAAGGAAAATTTATGAAAGAAGTCTATGATATCAATAGATAATAGATATTTCTATTATTTTGAATATTTCTTCAATTAATCTAATTATTTATGCCTAAAATTTTTGGTTGATAATTTAATTTTGAAGATATCCAAAGGCTTAATTATAATTATGAAATAAAATTTTAAAGATAAAAATGTTGAAGAAATCATCAAATGTTTTCTAACAGATTAGATAAATGTAGGATTGTGGTCAAAGTGCACATGGTTCAATTATTAACATCTTATCAAATTTTATATAGGATATATAATTTATAATATATAAAGTATAATTACAGTAGACAGTGAGGGTTTTTTAACTTTGTTTATAGAAAATATATATAGATGAAAATAATCCAAAATTAGTTTCTCAAGGCAATATAGATATAAATATATGAACATATGATATTGTTCTTTTTTGTATATATTCAGTTCATTAAATTATTTATATTTAAGCCTATTTGATTGCTCATTTACTTTTATAAATATTATTATTTAAACCAAACATTTAAATTATTGATTACAAAATAAATTGTAAGCGTTGAAGCCATTTGTTTAAAATATATGAAAAATTATGTTCATAAAAAAGGTTCAATACACCTTCTTGCCCCTCTACTATGCATAGTTAACAAACATATCATTTTACTATTTTAACTGATTTAACGCCCTCTACTTTGAAGGTTTTAACAAATATGTCCCTCCGTGGACAAATAATATGACATAACACGTATAATCAACACATTAGACGAAAAAATAGATGAAAAATAAACGGAGAGCGTATTTGTTAAAGTTTTCAAAGTAGAGGGTGTTAAATCGGGTAGAAAATAACAAAATGGTATGTTTGTTAACTTTGCATAGTAGAGGGGCAAAAAAGTGTATTAACCCTAAAAAATTGAAATGTGGTTAAATTTCATGTTATTTAAGTGTCAAAATCCCATTAATTTTAAGTATGAAATATTATTTATGATATTAAGTATACATACCACACTAAATTATGATTAGTTATTTAAGTATGTCCAGAAATAGTATATATAATATAAAATGTATCAATTCATTTCACTTATAAATTATAATGTAGGAAGAATAAATAATATATTGCATTTTTTAATAGTGAAGTTAATTTTATAATTGTTGTACAATGTGTACAGGATAAATATTAATATAATCTAAAAATTTTAACCTATATTAAAAAATAAAGAAGACCTGAAATATTAATTAATAATTTTGATTTTTAATGAATATAATTTAGAGTTAGAAGGAAATGAAATAAAAATTATTTGGTGAATAAAAGTGATGAAAAAGTGGACATATATTAAACAATAAAATAAAACTGAAGTATTAATTAATAAAATTTTTTCATTGAATATAATTTATAGTTCACGTTAAAAAATATACATTAGAGTTAAATGAAAATTAAAAAATAATTATTTTGTGGGCTAAAAGTTAAATTGTAGGAGGGTGGGATAAAAAAGAGAGATGAAAAACTAAATGATATTAAGAAAAAAAGAAAAAGAAAATATTTGATTGGTGGAATCCCTACACTTAAGGAGAGAAAGAATAAAAGGGGGTCTCTTTTATATTTGCATAATAATAATAATAGATAGAAGATACTAGATTAGTGGCGGCCCGTTGGCCGATTTGAAGATTAGATGATTAATAAATATTTGAACATTAGATGATTAATAAATTTGTACCTTTGTAATGGTTAGCAATAAAATTTAAAACCTTGATTCTAACACATATTTACAACCATTCATAAATAATAAGATATTTGTAAGTTATCGATTTAAAATGTTAGCTTGTTAGATTAACTTTAATAATTAATATTATTGTACTAACTTATTTTAAAAATATAGAACTGAACATAAATTTTTTAACTTAATTTTTTGACTAAAAAATCTAACAATCATATTTAATCAAAACTACAACAAAATTGATCAATTGGTGGTGTTATAATATAAATAACAAACAATAAAATGAAAAAAAAAAGAAAAAGAAAAGAGATGGCATTAACCCATTGGCCCTTTAAAAGGGACCCATTTCCCAACCCAAACTACCACACTCTAATATTTCCCCACGTTCCTCCCCCTCTTCATTGTTTTTTTTTTTAAGCCATGTGCTGTTTTTTTTTATAGCAGTTATTGGGTGAATTCAAAGTTAAAGGAGATGAGAGAAAAATGTTAAAATTGCTGAGGTGTCAACTTCTTAATCACATTTCTGCATTATATTATAATATATATTATATATATATATATATATATAATTTTAATGGAGTAATGTTGACGTAAAACCACAAACCTCTCAATATTTAGTTACATTTATAATAATAGTCACAAAGAAAAAGATGGATCACCTAATCCATTAATTAATGTGTGCTGTTAAATGCCATGAACCTTAATTAGTGTTTATTTAAATAAGGGTTAAATACTTAAAACGTCCCGTAACTATAGAGTAAGTTATAAACTCGTCCTAAAACTTTAATTTGTTACAGAGTAATCTTATTACTATGAAACGAGTTACGGAGTTGTCATAATGACATCATCAGTGTACTTTTTCGCCCATTTTACCACGTCACCATTGACATGTCAACGAAAATATAATTTAAAATTTATCTTAAATTGATTTAAATCTAAAATTATATCAATTTAATTCACTAGATTTAGTTTTGAACCAAAGTTTATAAGGTAGATGAGTTTAGATTTAGATTTTGAATCATATTGTTGAATTTTAAATTACTTTTTTTGATGACATGTCAATGGTGACATGACAAAATGACTGAAAAAGTACACTAATGACGTCATTAAGACTATTTTGTAACTCGTTTTATAGTAATAGGACCACTCTGTAACGGAATAAAGTTTTAAGACGAGTTTGTAACCCGTCCTATAGTTTCAGGACTTTTTAAGTATTTGATCCATTTAAATAAGAATATATTAGTTCTTATTTTTTTAACCACTAACCTAAATCAACTAATCTAATAACAATGATTTTTTTTTAATAATAATCTTATTATAGTTGGAGTAAACTATTTATGAGGAATTTAAATATTTAATCTTTTGGAGAATAGCACTTTGACCCCTCTGGTTTGCCAACTTAACAGATAGTCTCGTATACTATAAAATGCTCTTTTTTACCCCTCATACTTTGACTACTTTGTCATTTGGGTCCTTTGGTTTCGACTTTTGTCTTCGTAACATTAAATCTAGACACATCCGTACCCGACAGAGAGAGATATCGCAGGTAGGAGACGAGAGATATCGCAGGTAGGAGACGAAGAGTTGGTTAAGGAGCATGAAGAGTATGGTGAAATACGAAGGGTTCTAAAATCATTCATTTTATTCGTCAATTTTATCCTATTTAGAAAATACTTAACAAGCTAATACATTACTATTGGAGCTAATATGGTGTGCCGAATGCGCATCAATTAACGTTACGGAGATGAATGTTGGAATATAAGGACCCAAACGGCAAAGTAGTCAAAGTAGGGGGCTAAAAAAAGTAATTTATAGTATGGGGGGCAAAATGCTATTTTCCTTCATTTTTTTTACTTTTAATAATCCGTTTGATCAAACCAGAGTTTCTATATCCTAATAGTTGATCAAATTTGATCATGAATGTGTAATTAATTAAAGTTATAACGTTTAAATTATGGGGAAATAGCACTTTGCCCCCTCTACTTTTCCAACTTAACAAATAGCCCACTATACTATAAATTGCTCGTTTTACTCCTCCTATTTCGACCACTTTGCCGTTTGGGTCCTTCTGTTCCAACTTTCGTCTTCGTAACGTTAATTGATAATTTGATATGCATCCAGTACACCATATTATTTTCAATTGTCATGTATTAGCTTAATAAGTATTTTTTAGTTGGGAATATAATATATATAATTAAGGTGAACACTCTGGTGCTCCCACTAAAAGTGGGAGTATCGGATACTCCCACTGACGTTTTGATAGATAAATATGTTTTTAAAATCTTTTTTTTCGAGGATAAGAATCTACATGTCGTTAAAAGATACATAGAGCGATTTGAACGAAAAAAACTAATTTGGTAGACCTGATGATCTATCATATTGGGAAAAAATACCGCTATAGAAGGAAACCTAAAGAACATTAGGTATAATCTTATACTATGATGACTAAAAATTTCAACTAAACTCAATTTAGATTTATTAAGATTAAATTTATTGATTTAAAAGTTCAGTTCAATGAAAATACCACTCTAGATAGCATAAACGCAAGTGGGAGGACTGGAGTGTTCACCAATTAATTAAATATGATAAAATCGACGAACAAAATGTGTGAATTTTTTTTATCTAATAAATGTGTGATTTTAAAACTCTTCGTATTTCATCATACCTCCCAATTTACCTTCTTGGCCAAATCTTCGTCTCCTACCTCGAATATATCACTCCGTTAGGTGCGGATGTGTCCATATTTAATGTTACAAAGACGAAAATTGAAACGGAAGGACCCAAACGGCAAATTAGTCAAAGTAGGAGGATGTAAAGGAAGCAATTCAAAGTATAAGGGCTATTTGTTAAGTTGATAAAATAAAGGGGTCAAAGGAATATTTTCCCTTAATTATATATGAATGTTTGAATACATCCTAGAGTACTTTATCATATTTTATTTGGTTCACAAGGATAATATCATAGTACTATGTGTTTGTTAGGTAAGAGTAGGTTAAAGGTGGCAATTTTTTCAGTGACCAAATCATAATTTGGTCCACTAAACCAATTCAACCACAACCAATCATTTAATATTAAAAATTCAAAGAGTTATTTAATTATCTGGATAATTAATATACTTAATTAATTTATGATCCGGCTGTTATTGCAATTGGTTGATTTAATATCTTTCAGATTAGTTAATTAATTTATTACCGCAATTTATTATACTGAATCTTTTTTTTTTGCCATTGCTTTTTTCTTTCCCTAACAAGAATCCTATTTTCAATATAATTCAAATACTTTCTAACTGTTGCAGGCTCTTCAAACACTTTCTCTGGCTCTTCTGACGACATAGACAAGTGTAAACTATCATAGTACGTGCACTGATCATAGACCCCAAACTGATCAAAACTCTCTTGTTACATAGACCTCTAACTATCCTAGTACTTGCATTGATCGTAAACCCCAAACTGTCCTGATACATGCACTGATCATAGACTGTACTAGTACATGTTCCACAATATACCATCGACAAGTGAAACTAGTTTAGATGAATTGATCATAGACAAGTGTAGGCAATTCTAATCTAATTCATGTTTGCCTCTTGCACCACTTGTCCTAGTACACATTACACATATCTAGATTTAATTTTCCATTATAACATCTTAACAAATTATGTATTTGGAATTACGAGATGAAGATTATGAGTCAATTTTTCGTTATATTCTGATAATCTAATTCATTCAAAGTACGAAGATGTTGGATGCTTGTTGAGCTTTTAAATTACAATAACTTTAATGTATACTTGCACAAGTACATTCACTACTACGAACTATCACACTCTAAGTTGCACTAATACACCCTAAACTACACTAATCTTTGCATCTAAATTGCACTAGTACACGCTCCACCGACGGCTAATCATGCATCTGAATTGCACTAGTGCAAGCGTCATCTTCACTTAGACAGTCTTCTCAGTTGTACTAGTGCATCCGCTTTTCGTTTCTGCTCAAAATTCAAGTACCTCTCTCTTCATCATCTTCTTGGGTGTACTAGTGCATCTGCTAAAAAACATGAGCTCTCCATTTGCTTTCTGTCTCTGCAGTTTTCCATGTATCTCTCATTCTCCTATTTCTCTCCATCACGTTTGGCTATGGATTCCCAACTCCCATCTTCCTCGCAACATTAGCAATTCTGATTTTACCCATGCTAGAACTTCGTTCATCACGAAAAGCCCAAATTGCAGATAAGCTCGTGGTTGACGAACTCTAAAACGCCAATCCATTCAACAGGAAAGCTTACAGACAGAAGAGCAAAGTTCCATAATGGAAGAACAAGAGAATGAAGAGGAGTACGAGATGAGAAGTGAGCTAACCGACTATGAATGCGAGGGGAGACTATCATCAACGATGACCGAGGAATCTGAGGTGGATCAAGGGAGCATGTTCCAGAGCCCTGATTGCTTCGATGTCAGATACATCTCAGACAAGGAAAGCCTGATAGAGATTGCACTTCCAGACGGTCAATGGGAGGCAGGCGGCATGTGGTTGGAGGTCGGCGGTCGGTGGCGGCATGTGGTTGGAAGTGGGCGTCTGGAGGCAGGTGGTTGGAGGTGGGCGGCCGTCAGCGGCAACTGGAATTGTTTAGAGAATTTTTTTAAAATGTGGTGGCTAGGTTGAAGGTAGGGTTTTATTGTCTATATATAGGTCTAAATACCTAATTAACCCTAAAATCTAATGGTTATTATTAATTTGGTTTACTAGACCAATGGAAGGGCTTGGTCCCCTAATATGATCCGGATAAAGGTGATGTTGTAGTTGAAAAATAGGATGAAATGTAGGGTTAGAAAATGACCTAAAAACACATCCGTAAAATACTTCAAATTATAAAATCAAATCATGGTTGATTCACAATTAACTAATATAATAGATATAAACTAGATGAACATTTATTCATGTCTGTCTTGGGTTAAAATAGTAAAATGGTGGTGATAATGAAAATCGATTGTTTTATACGTGTAATATTATTTTATGGATTAATTGTTAAAATCACACCGCCGCCAATAGCCCAACACTAGTATGACATTGTCTATTTTGGGACAAAATTTGCACGATTTTTTTTTTACTAGAGTAGTTAGCTAGTGGATTGTTTTAAACTAGAAAAATCTTCACCGATTTGTCGATGTGGTACTCCAACACTAATTTATATATTTCTAGTACTTATGCAATGCATTCAGGTGTATCTACATAAGAAACTCGCTTGTCATGTGAACATATGTAGAGCAGAGTAAAGATAAATCGGTTAAAATTTCACAAGTATTTAAAAAAAAAATTATATTCTGAAAATAATGTTATGAATTATGATCAACCTCATACTTCAACTCTATCATATCTATTAGGATATGATAACAAAAATTGAATAAAAAACGATCATAACAGAAATTGAATAAAACGATGAAAACTTTGTAAAGGTAGAAAATAAATAGTAAACAAACAAGAGCTGATATTGACTTTGTAAAAGAATGGGAGACAGCTTAGTGCAATCATTTTACCTTGGGAAAAGTATCCGGAGCCTATAATGGAAAATAGTCGTGGCGGTCATTTGATTTTGAGTTTGGGGTCGTAACACTGTAGTCATCTAACTTTATTTTGTAACAAAGCACTCATTTATATTTAAAATAGGTAATTAGATCAATTATTCCTGTCACTTTTTATGAGGTCAGACTAACAACTAAGCATGCAACATTATCAAACATAATATTATTTACTCTCCCTAATCAACTCGGTTGAACCCTCAAAATAATTTGAGCTAACTCAAAAACCAAACCAATACAAAAAATGGCTGACCAAAACATAGATGTGTGCTCTGTTACAAAACGAAGTTAGGTGATCACGGTGTTACAACCCCAAACTCATTGCACTAAAAATAACATTTTTCTCTCTACTTTGTCAGCTCAACAAATAATCTTCTACGTTGTAATTCGTTCTCTTTACCTTCTCCTATTTGAACTATTTTACCTTTTAGGTTATTTCATCTCAACTTTTATCTTCTTAACGTTAAATTTGGACGCATCCGCACGCCACATTAGCAACTACTTGCATATTTTAGCGAGTAAGCATTGGGGTAGGTAAACTGGGAAGGTATCACGAAGTATACATATGAAATACGAAGGATTTTAAAACCACACGTTTTATCCCTCGATTTTATCTTATCCAATTATATATTTGTATATCCCAATTGAAAAAAAAAATTAATCAACAAAAACATGACTATTGAAGCTAGCGTTCTGTGATAAATCCAAATCAATTAACTTTAAAAAGATGAAAATTAGGACAAAAAGAATCCAAAAGGCAAGTGGCTGAAGTAGTAGGAAGGAGATAGCTAGAAAGAACGATTTTATAGTGCAAGGAGCTACTTATTAAGTTGACAAAGTAGAGGAGTAAATACTAATTTACCTAAATTGTAATAATAATATAGTGTGAGGAAAAATTTAGGGTTATGATTATTGGCATATTGGTTGCGTTAATTGGCCGTTTCATTCATAATCATACTCCAATTACTGTGATTTGATTTTCATAATTGCCATGATAAGTTTCATGATTTTGTTTGGTTAGTGCATGTTTAATTATAACTAGCACTACAAAAAACAGGGAATTAAGCGGCATTTGAAACGAAAGAGGATGGCGTCGGTCGGTCAAAGACCGACGCCAAATACGGTGTTTGTGTTGACCCGCGTAAATAGCGTCGGTCAATACACGGCCGACGCTAAATGTTTTTACAACGACCGACGCTAAATGCCATTTTGAACCGATTTGATGGTTGAACCAACGGGTAATTTAGCGTCGGTTATGATAAAGTGATTTGCGTCGGTTAAAATCGACGCCATTTACACGGGAATATTGCGTCGGCTGTGAGAAAGTAAATTGCGTCGGTCATCAACCGACGCTATTTACACGGATCAATGGGTGCCACGCTGGCAATCCCATCTCCTCTTCTCCTCTTTTCTGAACAAAAACTCCCTCCCCTCTCTCCAGTCTTCTCCTCTTCTCCAAAATCCCTCCCTTCTTCTTCCTCTTCCTCCCACAACCCGCCGCCACATCCTCTTCCCCCCGCCGACTTCTTCTTCTTTCTTCGCCGGAGATGGCGACGATGAATGAGGACGGCAACTGCGACGGAGCGACGGCGACTGCGACGGAGCGACGACAGCGACATACCGACGGCGACTGAGGCGATTTCGATGGAGCGACAACGACTCCGACGGAGCGACGCCAACGGAGATCCAGATCCAGTTTGGGGGTCTTTGTGCAGTTTTTGTAAAGTTTGGGGGTCTTTGTGTAATTAATTAAAATTGTAATTTTTAATATTTGAAACCAATAAATAAATTAGTGATCTATTAGAAATCCTGCAAAATGGAGTGACTAGTTTAATTGGGACCTTTTGTTAACTGTCTAAGCTTTTGGATCACTTTGCATACCGGAAGGAATTGAGGGTTTGGTTCTATAATTCGAGAAAATTACAAATTCAATTACTGAAAATTTGCACTTTGGTCACTACAACTTGGTTCTATAATGCTTTTGCGTCGGACTTGTATTTAGCGTCGGACCAAATAGTAACCGACGCTAAAATACCCAACCGACTAACCAACCAGTGGGTGGCTGGTCAACATTCGCGTCGGTTAGTCAGAAAATTTAGCGTCGGTTGTTCTTTCGTCCGACGCTATTATTTAGCGTCGCCGTTATTAGCGTCGGACGTAATGACCGACGCAACCAGTATTTAGCGTCAGTAATGACCGACGCGAAAAACCCGGTCTGACCGACGCTAACATCCAATTTTTTTGTAGTGGGTTTTGATGTTTGGAAAGTGTACAATCAACCTATACTACAAAACACTAGATGGTTCATATTTGTTTCGTTTTCAGAGAGTTTAGGTTGGTTTAATGATTTGATTCGAGTGATGAATCGATGGTAGGTAGCGTCTGACTCATGACGTCGAGTGAGTGTACTGTGCAAGGTGTTATACAAAGAGTAGTACGATGGTGATATCACATGGATAAGCTTGTATGAAGGATGATATGGGAGACAGAGAAGTACTGAGGGTGCTTGTAGGCGTTTGGGAGTTCATTGGGCGTACGAGTGTTGAGTGTACGACCAAGGGAGTGTGTGTGTGATTTGTGTGTGTTGTCCTCCTGTTGATCGAGGTTTGGAGCTACTCATAGCTGTTTGGTAGGCGAGGCGGGTCGTCACGTGGTGCTCTCTGATTAGTGAGATAGAGTCGGTCTTAACCTATTGAATTTGTAATAAGTTGGTCATTTCGGAAAGTCTCCATCAGATTTTTCCGTTAAAATGCTGATATCATCAAACCAACTCGGGTTTTTTTTATGTCACCTATTTCCACGCCACCCAATCCAGCATATACTCAACCCAACCAACCCAATAAACTAAACTCAATCTAAACCAACCAAAATAAAAAACCCAATCTAATCAATCACCGAAACATTAATGACCACTATGTTACAAATCCAATACGTTAGTGACCAAAATAGATATTAAGTTTGGCTAAATTTGGTAAAAACCAATGACCCCGAGTGGCCTAGTCCCTCGTCAGGCTGCTTCTGATTTCCGAACCTGGCCCAATTAAGTGGATTGTCCCGTTTGGCCCATCACAAAAACGGCCCAAATTAGAGGGCCCAATCTATTCAACTCTTCTCAAATTTCATTCCAGTTCTCTGCTTAGTTCTTTCACTTTCAGTAGTCGTCTCCAATCCAACCAAGACAAGAACCCTAAAAACTTGAACTTCATCAAGAGGCAACTCCCAGGTTGAATCATCCTGATTCCATACCATTTCTCCTCCGCCGCCGCTAATGTCAGTCTACTACTCTTCTCTTATCTTCTTCTCTCGTTATGATTTGCCACACTGTTATCACCTCTGTTTTCGTTTCTTCTTCTTCATAGTCGTAAGAATTTACTCCTTTTGTTACCCTAGCGTCATTGGCGTAGTGAAATCATGTGGAAGTGTATTGAAGCTTCAATGCCGTTTGTTTATTCCTATTATTGCCTGGAACGTGTTAGTGTTAGTAAACTGGCTTCTGCCTCTGTGCCGTGATTAGTTGTTGATTTGATGCGACTGTGTTGACGCACATGTGAATTGGACCAGGATTGAGCTACAGTGTAATGGTCTTTAGGGCACTATGATGTAATTGTGCTACAGTTCAATGGGGGTTTCTGCTTCATTGTATGGTGAATCATGTTTTTTAATTATGAAAGGTGGGTTTTATTTCAAAATGTGAGATAGAAACAACAACAGTCTAAACATGGCAAATCATGTTATACGTCATAAGTTTTTCTTCTTAGACTTCTGGGTTCAGTCCAATGGTTTGTTCTTGTATTCTCTTTGAGCTGTGTCGGAGGTTGATGTTTCTATTGACTATCTTACATGTCTTGCTATCTTTAGTGTCCTTGAATTCTTATGCTTTGGATAGTTATAGATTGACATTAGATCAACCAAATTTGTTTCATTACTTTTTAGCTAGTCAGCTGAACCAAATTTGGAGATTCAATATATCTGTATTGTAGTTAGTGATGAGCTTGTGACACTGCCATACTGGTTTACTTAATGTATGCAATATAAGACTCGAGTTTAGGAATTTACTTATTGCTAGTTAGTAAATGAGATTCTGGATGGTAAGTATCTTTTTGGTTTCAAGTATGCAATGTTAGACTCGAGTTTAGGAAGTTACTTATTGCTCTCTTGTGCAGAAATAAAGTCCATCATGTTTATGATGAGAATGTTTGGGAGAAGCCTCCTTGCTTCTGCGAGATCTGAAAGTTCTACAGCGACAGCTGCTACAGCGGCTAGGTGTGGACATAACCCTCTTGATGAGTTCTTTGAGACAGACAGGAACCAAGATGAGGATAAGCCTATAGTGTATGGTAGGTGCCCATTTCCTGACGTGTTTCTGTAACTTGGTGTGGTTCATGGTAACTTGTGGTTTCCCTGTACAAATTTTAAAGCATCAGCCATCCTGGTACTGTAGTTCTGTGAGTAATGTTAGTATATAAACCTTCACGACATCTTTGCTTTTCAAGCCTCATGAATGCTTTACCTTAACCAGGTCGAAGTTGGAAAGCTTCTGAATTGCGGTTGAAATCTTGGGATGATCTACAGAAGCTATGGTACGTCCTTCTGAAGGAGAAAAACATGCTTATGACTCAACGCCAGATGCTTCATTCCCAGAACCTGAGATTTCCAAATCCAGAGCGCTTGCCAAAGGTAGGTCTCAGTTTCTTATCATTGGTTTAGCACAAATATAAAGCTGGTTATTCTTGTCTAGAGAGTTAGTGGTGATCTGAATACGGCTGCTCTTCTTTTCCATTTAGATAGAGGAACACTTGAATGAATAATTGAACCTTTTTGACGTGCTGTGATCTTCTTCTTTTTCTTTTTAAAACCATTGGTTGTTTGCTTTCTGAATCTGACCCTGCAAATATTGGTCCTTTGTAGTTACGTGGGACTTACAAGATCTACCAGCTTATTTCTGGTCCAGACAGTTTTGGGTGGCCTAATTATTGTCTCAATACGCCTAGTTACTTTGCTATCACAAAACATAATTTGCAGCAGTTCTGATTGACATTAACCTGACCGTATTTCTCTTGTTCAAAGCTAATCGATCGAGATACTATATCTTTTCCTTTCCTTTGTTTCCTGAAACTGTTTTGCTGATTGAATGCCACTGGATTTACCACCTTGATTGCACGCGGGAATTTCATAAATAAATGGCCATGCAGCTGTGCCATGACTGTCCCTGGATCTCATATTAATCCTCTCTAGATATGGCCATGAAACACAGGTTAGGAAGTCGATGTGCCGCATCAAGCAAGTGCTCACCGAGAGAGCAATCGAAGATCCTGATCCAAGAAGGTCTGCCGAGATGAAGAGGATGGTAAATGGACTGTAACTTGTAAGCAAACCCTTCACCGTTCCTGGAAACTGCAGGCATTTCGTCAGTAATTGATGAGAGCAGAAGGCTGCAAATTTCGGTAGTCAAATCGTAAGGATCATATTGTTATATTTGCAGTCTGTCTCTACTTTTTCAATCCCTTTTGTCACTTGCTAGAACAAAGTTTAGAGTCCAATAATTATGAGTTGTGTTTTTCACTGCTTCTGCTGGTGGCTTTGGCATTCATTCATCTGATGTTCTTCTGTCTGGTCTTTGGTGAATTCCCACTTGTGACCTGTGTTTTGTCACATACTAAGGGAACACACTCCATTTCTTGAAGCATATATTGGCATGCCTGATAAGTACCCTACAACAGTTGCATCATTTCCATTCAGTCTGATCCGACCCGATCATATGGTTTGAATCGATCGAATTGCTAATGACCCATTTGATTATTCATTAAGTTGAATCGAACCTGAACCTAACCTCATATTAAAGACATGGACTTGATTTGATGAACTTGTTACTTCTTTCCTTTCCCTATCATGATGGACGGAAATGCAGGTGAAGGTCATAAATTGCTTTCTCTGTGCTTTTGGCTCTTTTCAAGGGTTAGGTTTAGACTTAAAAGGATTGAAAAGGGTCATAAAGAAGGTGTCAAATAGCACCCCATGAATCATGATGATGCAACAAAAAGATAAGAGATGAGATGTGGGGAATTGGAATGGGTCTGCTGCTTATTAACTTAACTGGTGGTCCACTATCGAATTTGCCATGGATGAAGAGGACAGCATCACAGCAACATCCACACGACCACCACATCAACTTCCAAATATGAATTGATTTTAGCTTATTAGACTGATGATTTCTGACTTTCTCCATTGGAGTTTAGCAAGCAATCGACATGTGAACAACCGTTGTATCCCAATAACTCGAGTTGTTGGGAGAGGGTTCTGAATGGATCTTATAGTGTTTACTAACACACTCTCTCAAACGAAAGTCCATGAAAGGGGATTGAAGTTTGCAAAGGACTACTAAGCCTTATGCAATTATTATATTGGGGGTTATACCTTGACCTCTCGGTCATCAAAGATTCTGATATCATGTCAAGAATCGTTGCATCTCAATAACTCAAATTGTTTTTGGGACAGGGTTCTGAATGGATGTTATAGTGTTTACTAACAGTAATAACTTATGTGACCATAGTTAGTTCATGACATACCATTTAACTTGCGGGTTTGAATTGGATTGACCATAGGCAGCTAGCGGGCCAAAGATGATACGCAACATGCATGTGATCATAGGGTTATGGGGTGAATTACAGCCGTTCAAGTCTCGATGGTTAAGATTTTGTCTTAACATGAAATTTTCACGTATCATCGTGACGTTGATCTTGATGCACTATAAAATAAAGTGTGACCTTATCTATAGAGGCATCGAATGCTACGCTACGCTACCTAATATGCCTCAACCAAAATACGTCTTAAGGGCAAACCCCCGATACTTCTCTGTTTTCTAGTTTCTCTTATGTGCCTTATACCCCATAACACCTGGCACCTTCACTATTCATAGAACGATTTCTCATTTGGTACACGCTCAATACAATTTCAGGACGTGCAAATCTCCTTAAACAAATAATCTGAAAAGGCGTATATAACGTATATTCAACCTGATTCTTCAGACCAAACCACTTATTGCTTCAATCAGACTCCTCTTTCGATTAAATTTGTGTTATTTATCAACACATTTACATCAATGTCTGTTTATATTGGAACATCTCATGACAACCTTAAAGTTCCCCATATCATCATTCCCACATGTGTCTAATAACTCCCCCACTTCATAAAACGACAAGAACAAAGAATAACAAGTGTTGTATTTCCAAAATTGTCCCTCAACTACCTCCTTATTCTACATTTGTACCACTTGGTGGAGCCCCACCACCACACTCTCCGTGGGGCCCACCAAAACCGACCAATCAGAAGTCAACTGAAACAACGAAAGTTCTCCAGCTCCTAGATAAATTAATATGTTTTATTTTTGTTTGAGTAAAATGAAATCATTTATTAGTCAAAACTGTGACAAAAAATCTACTGCAACATTTAGCAGTGTGGTCACATTCTTTTAACTCTACATCATCGTAATCATCATTGTTGTCAGCCTTTGTTTTTTCCAGAAATAATACGGGTCAAATACTTAAGTAGTCCCTAAATTTTGGGAGTGTGCTACAAATTCGTCCCGATACTTTGTTTTGTATAGATTGATTCTGTTAGTATGAACTCCGTTACGGCGTGGTACTATTTGTCATGTCATCATGTCCACATCAGTTAAATACTAGTTAAATAATAGACACGACCTGAATCGATCTAATTAATCCAATCGAACTGGTCAACTAAACTCAAAACCGAAAATTTATCCAATTGAATTGTCCCTCTCCTCTCCTTCCACTTCATCTTCTCCAAGGCTCCAATGATCCTTACGCCATGATCAAGCTCCCCTCCTGTGTCGAGAAAGTCATCGATTCCAGCTGCAGGGTGATAGTAGGCGCGGTGTCGAATGCCAGCCACGGGGCTAAGAAGCTTAGGAAGGCGTTTCACTTCTCCGCCGACAATTCGGCATCTTCTCCTCTCCGATTCATCATTTCCTTTATATTCAGATCAATTCCGGTTCATGGGTTTCCCTCTTTCATTCTCTCAACCAAAACCCACAATTCAATTTCCCTCATAAAAAATGGATCGACTCATCAAGTTGGAGCCGTCCAACGTCGCGGTGATTCGACCCGTCCGGCAAAAATTGCTCTGGCGAGCTCACCCTCCGTAACGTCATGTACACCATGTCAGTCATGTTCTCGAATCATCCCCGAATTCCTGTAACGAAAGTGTTTGGCAAAGTTGAGAGGGAGAAAAGCGTAATCGTCCATTCTAGAGTTCCGTAGCGGAGAGATTTGCCCAAACGGCTAAGGCAGCGAGGATGATGAGCCTCTGGAGGGAATCAATGGTGATGAAGCGGAAGTTCATGGCATAAGGATCGTTGGAGGAGATGAAGTGGAAGGAGAGGAAAGGGATGGTTCGATTGGATGTATTTTTAGTTTTGAGTTCAGTTGACCGGTTTGATTGGATGGATTAGGTCGATTATGCTCGTGTCTATTATTTAATTAGTATTTAACTGACGTGGACATGATGACAGGGCAAATAGTACCACGTCATAACGGAGTCCATACTAATGGGACGAATCTGTAACAAAACAAAGTTTTAGGACAAGTTTGTAATGCACCCCAAAATTTCGAGACTACTTAAGTATTTGACCCGAAATAATACACATGGCTATTCCCACGTACATCCGTCAGTCACCGTTAGGTGAGATTAGTATTCCCCAACAGTTCTTTTCACTTTACTTTCCTTTTCTTTTCTACCCATTTTTAGCAATTCAATAATATAATAATGGTAAAAAACTTAAAATCGTTGGTTAAAATTCTGAATTTATTACAAGCCCGACGTTTACCAAATGGCGAAATATTTCAGATTTTACAACATTGACCAAAAGAATGTTTACGATATCTGCAATCCTGGCGCAACAAATCCTATATTTACCATCAAGTTACCATAACAAAATATAATACATGACAAGCTCGATAAGCCACTCAATCGAACCTTAATCTAGTTTTTTTTGTGAGCCAAATATGGCAAGCTCACAAGTTGAGTGTGTTCGCGAGCTTGACGAGTCGAGCCAGAGTTGTCTCGAGCTCGTATAGTTTACTATCAAGACGGTCTGCGAGCAAAGCTCATATAACATCGAGTCGAGTTCTAAATGAGATTTTTAATAGTTTTTATGACCTACATTCAATTGTTTACTTGTTGTCTCTTAATGATTCTTAAATGATATGATCACATTTAGATACTTGTTTTCTTTGTTCATTTTTCATTCATTTAAACTATTAATTTGAAATAAGAAAAAAAATCAAAATTAAGTTTCATGTCATTGGAGATTAAGCAAGTTAAGGAAGAAAGAAGAAGAAGAAAGCCAATAAGAGGTAGAAGCTAAGGACAATGGAAGAAGATAGAAGGAAGGAGGAAGGTAGAAAGAATAAGAAGGAAGAAACTATGAAGAAATTTAATAAGCACTAGTGGTCTAATGATATTATTGATGCATAGATGCTATATAACACTTTCCCCATACTTAGCCTCTATTTAATTTGTGTATGCTTGTGCTCAATCCGTGCTCTTTTAGTGGTCAATTTCATGATATTTTAGTTGGTTTTGATGTGATGTAGGATTGAGCCACTATAGAGTGTTGAACAAGGAAACCACCGGTTCGAGCGACAACTTAATCGGAGGTCTGAGGCTCTCGGTGCGCTCATTCAAAGGAGCCACCTGGAAACACACAACAAAGTGCGCCCAACATAAGGGGCGCACCCGCGTAATCTGTTCAGCCCGCATCGACCATGATTTGGGGGATTTTTACGCGTTCTTGTGCGAAATTTTTGGCCAAAATAAAGAATGGAGAAACTTGCACTCTGCCAACATGGCGCGCTCGCGCCCCAAAAAGTAGCTTGTGTCCCTCATTTAAAGCATGGACACACCCATTTTTCAGCCGGCACGGTCTAAGTTGCGGCCGCGCCCAAGACAGTGCACAACACTTTTCTAGCACTATACTTGGGACTTTCTCCCAATAGAGTTTTTATGAAGGGAAGACCTCCTAGACACAATTTTCACCCATCCTCTTCCTCCTTATCATCAATCCATCCCTCCCAATAAACTCCACCATCATTGGAGCATCACAATGAGCAAAGAGAGACTGAAGAGGATGGGAGCACTTGAAGATCCTACCATGGCCATGATAGGTTTTCTTTGTTTCCTTCTTTGATTTTCATGCTTGGTTAGTTTGTTTATCTCAATTGGATTGTGGGTAATGCCCAAGCAAGGATAGATCCCTAAAATGAGAGGGTTGGACAATAGTTGGTGTGTAAGATTGAATGTTCTTCCCTATGGCTTGTGTTATCCTTTAGTTTTGTTGTTTGATGTTTAATGTTTGGGTTAGGCTCATGGTTTGTTGCATGTATGTGTATGGATCATGTAGTGTAACATGCCTAGGGAAGTTTGGGAGCATGTTACAAGAGATTGTGCATCATTTACATGACCATTTTGAGTAATTCATCTTTGGGGGCTTTTCACAAACACTTGGTGTGCATTGTACATTTGACTTGGTTAACTCAATTGGGTTAGTGTAAGATATTGGATGCTGAATATTCTTATGTTCCGAGTCTAATTAGGTGTTTGTTGAGTCTTAGAAGTGTGTATGAGTTGGCATTTCATCAAACTGTGCATCCTAGAACTACTCGACTTTGGTCTATACGGCCAATGGAGTTGTTTAGGGTTGTCTCATGATTGTTTTTGAGTTGAGATGCATGGTCCTTTGATCTGATTCGTCATTGTATTGTCAATTTCTTCATGTTTAGGTGAGCTTGAGCTAAGGGCATGTCCCTATTGACATGTCTCTTATGATTTCCTTCATTTGGTCTTTCTCATTTGTCTTTACTACGTTGTTTTTAGTGTTCCTAATAGTGTCCTCTCATTTCCTCGCTCATTGAGCCCCGGTTGAAGTCTAGTCACATAGTTGACTTTGAGTTGACCACCAATGACTTTTTCATTTTGGCTTGTTTTAGCATTCTTTGTGGCACCTACACCTTCAACAACCCTCTACCTAGTTGAGTACCCTTAACTCAGAGACCCTTGGACAAATACAATCCTAGCCCATAAAGCTAGGTGTCTTTGAGAGACCCTTTTGGCCGATCAATTCCCTTTTTGGGCCGATCAATTATATAATATCATGCAATGGTACAAACTTGGGAACCAACCAAGTGCTTGTAGTTTAGTGGATAGAGCGTCTGTTTCCTAAGCGGAAGGTCATAGGTTCGACCCCTATATGGCGCGGTTATTGATGTATCAAAAAGTAGTTATGATTTATATACAAAAATGAAATACCAAATATTGTTGTATTTTTTGGTACTAACTGAATGTTACAACCACTCTCGCAAAAATGCATTTATAATCTCTAAGATTCGGAAGTTGCAAGTTGATATATTTGGAGTTCTAACAACAAGGGTTAAAAGAAACTTACTTTTTTGGATATTGTAAGTATGTTCCGTGATTATTGACATTGTGCCAATTATGAATTTTCTCATTTCGGCAATGTTCGATTATTCTGGAGGGAGTATGTGAATATTAATATTGTCTCTAGTTATGATCAAATAATCCTTCCTTGGTGTTGTTCGAGTGATCGTCTTTTCTAGACTACAGTTGTTTATGGCGCTAACAACAAGGGAGAGATAATGAATTTCTCTTATTCTTTTTGATTAATTTACCCTGTAGTGATTCTTAGTGATTATAATGCAATTCGTGATCCATTTGAAGCTTCTAACAACTCGTATTTTTTTTTCCTAATATAGAATGATTTCATGTCTTGGGTTATTTAGTTGCAAGTGATACACTCATTCTATTTTTGTATCATGGATCACATTGACAAATAATCAATTAGGTGCCCAGTTGCACGACAACTAAATATGTTGTTTAGGCTTAAAACCCATGCACAACGTGTTTTTTTTTTTTTTTGCTTATTACGAGTCTATACATAACCTTTTCCAAATTCCAATAATGACATCAGCTACTAACACTATTTCGAAAATGTCATACCGCCTATTTGATTGTTCTTCAATGTATAAGTCTTGAAATGAAACGTGGCGTATTCACTCAAATAGTATATACATTTTGTGTAAAATTATTAGAGGAAGGAAATCGAGCTAAGTGGGTCGGGTCGGGTCGGGTGATAGTAGTAAGCTTAGCTGGTCGAGTCATGCATTGAAATAGGGAGCGATTTCCTACCAAAAAAAAAAAAGGGAGCGATGATGTGGACTAGTTCTCCACGTTTCTCGATCCGATTAGTTTGCCGTGCCGACTCAACCGATCTGAGTTGGCACCGTATAATTTCTCTCTCTCGCCTACGAATTACGAACTTTGCTTTCTCTCGTTACCCCCTTTTCCCCTTCATTCCTCCTTTCTCTCTCTTCTTCGCTTCGCGTTCTCTCTCTCTATCTTTCCCAATTTTCTCCCGATTTCTCTTCTACTGCCGTCCCCAGTATCGATTGCCGACGGATCCGCGATCTCCTTCGTTTCATCAATTGCTCAAATCGGAAGGCCAGGACTTCGATTTCGGCCGCGGGGATTGAAAAAAGGAAAAAAGAAAATTAGGGTTTCGATTTCTTTTGTCGAATTTGCTCGAGGCCTCTCTCTCTCTCTGTTCGTCGCGTGGATTTAGGGTTTAGAAGAAAAGTGGAGTAGTGGAAGGGCTGGTTGTTTCGATAAAGGGCGTGGGTATTGATGGTACTCGCAGGCGAAAATGCAAGGCTATGCATGGACGGGAAGGTGAAGAGAGGAAAAAAGCTCGGCACATGTGGACAGATCCCACCCCTGCCAATTTGGTTGTAGCGGGTGAAGGTTCTTTGTCTCCTCCGGTTCTTAATTCGTTTTACAAGGTAGACTCTTTCTCTCTTTTTTTTCTTCCTTTTTTTGGCTTCGATTTCTGCGATTGGTGTTTGTCAATTGTCGAATGACTGTACCTTTGTGTCTGAGGAGTGCGGATTACGGGGACATGTATCCGTGTTTTGGAGATTCGTGTGATTAGTTGAGAAATTGGTCACTTTGGGGGGTCGCTAATTAGAAACTGGCTGCGTGCTTTTTGCCGATTTTTGTTGCTCGACGATTGTCTGTAAGCGTCTGCAAATTTGATTACGATGGAGTTTAGGTCGGGAAAAAAGTCATGGGCGGTGTTTGAGCTGGGCATGTTTAGGAGTTTAAGGATATGTGACCACGAAATGTGGTGTTAGAGTATTGAGGGGTGAAGATGCAATCTTTTGGTTGCTGTCTCCACCATAATTCAGAAGCTTACCTTCTTGGGTCTTGGACGAGTGAATGATGAGCGGTGATTAACTTAATAATAAAGGTCAGCCAATACATAACTGAAGAGACTAATGCTGTATTTGGAGCAGTTATATGCATGAATGAGCCTACGAATTTAGGGTGAGCATCTGTTACAGTTGGGAAATGTGATTTGATTGATTATGGTGTCACTGTTCAGCTGCGACCGTGGAAAGTGCTATGATCTGCCTGCTTTTACTTGAAAAAAAATACTGGAGCTAAGGAAAAATTCTAGAGCTCATATTTAGCTGTTTATCTTCCAAATCAATGCATAAGCTAAGTTAGGTTCTGTATATCAGACTTCAGTTCTGTTTCCTGGAAACACTTTTGCTGGCTTCTCCTGTAAATTGTTTATAGATAAGAGAAAAAGGCAATAGTTTGATTTAATTTTGAAATAAATCAGTTGGCTTATTGTTTGCTCCCTTTTATTTCTTGTCTATCAGGACGGGCGGAAAATCTGTGTTGGGGATTGCGCTCTTTTCAAACCACCAGAGGAGTCACCTCCTTTCATTGGAATAATTCGCTGTGTGACTGCAAGTGAAGATAATAACTTTATTTTAGGTGTGAATTGGCTTTATCGACCTGCTGAACTAAAGCTTGGCAAAGGCATCCTGTTGGACGCTGCGCCAAACGAAATATTTTATTCCTTTCACAAGGATGCAACATCTGCTGCATCTCTACTTCATCCGTGTAAAGTTTCCTTCCTTCCAAAAGGTGCTGAGCTTCCATCAGGGGTTTCTTCATTTGTGTGCCGCCGTGTTTATGACATAAAAAGAAAGTGTTTATGGTGGCTAACTGATCAAGATTATATTGATGTAAGTGCTTTTCGATCTTGCATTCCGAGAAAATCTCTTTGTATTTTGTTGGTTAATGTTTCCAGATGGTTGACGATTTATTGTTTGCAGGAACATCAAGAAGAAATAGAAGAAATATTATCTAAGACACGCGTAGATATGCATACAACAGTGCAATCGGGAGGACATTCACCAAAGCCAATGAATGGTCCAACTGCAACATCACAGTCAAAACCTGGTTCAGATAGTGTCCAGAATAGTGGCTCATCCTTTCCTTCTCAGGGTAAGGGAAAGAAAAGAGAGCGGGGAGAGCGGGGAGATCCCGGTTTAGAGCCTATAAAACGAGAACGCTCTACAAAATTGGATGATGGGGATTCTGCTAACTCAAGAGCAGAGAACAACTGGAAATCAGAGATAACTAAAATGAAAGAGAAAGGTGGTCTTGTAGATTTCTATGCCGTTGAGAAGTTGGTGCAACTTATGTTATCTGATAGAAATGAGAAGAAGATAGATTTGGTGGGTCGGTCCTTGATGGCTAGTATAGTAGCTGCCACTGAAAAGTTTGACTGCCTCATTTGGTTTGTTAAGCTTAGAGGGTTACCTGTATTTGATGAATGGATACAGGAGGCACATAAAGGAAAGATTGGTGATGGTAGTGGTCCCAAGGACAGTGACAAATCAGTAGAAGAATTTCTCTTAGTCTTACTTCGTGCTCTTGATAAACTCCCTGTCGATCTACATGCTTTACAAACATGTAACATTGGGAAATCTGTCAACCATCTACGTACTCACAAGAGCTTGGAAATTCAGAAGAAGGCAAGGAGTTTGGTTGACACTTGGAAAAAGCGTGTTGAGGCCGAAATGGATGCAAAGTCTGGGTCAAACCATGGTGTCCATTGGGCCACAAGATCACGTCTTCCCGATGCTTCCCATGGTGGGAGCAGACATACAGGTGTGGCTTCTGAGGTTGCTCTCAAGAGTTCTACCAGTCAGCTTTCTGCTTTGAAAACTGCTCCAGCTAAGCTAGTCCCTGCTGAGGCTATGTCTAAGTCGGTATCTGGATCTCCAGGGGCCATTAAATCAATCCCGGTGCCTGTTCCTGGGGCTAGCATTGTTAAAGAAGGGCAGACTCGATATGGCAGTGGAGCTGGGGATCTGATGCCTCTCCGACAATGGTTAGGGATGAGAAGACCAGCAGCTCTAGCCAGTCACACAACAACAGTCAAACTGGTTCTGGTGATCAAACCAAACCAGCTGGATTTTCTGGGAAGGAGGACACAAGGAGCTCTGGCTCTGTGACTCCAGGTAGGGTTGCTAGTGGTTCTTCACGGCACCGGAAGTCAAACAATGGCTTTTTGAGCCAAAGTGGATCTGTTGTTCAACGAGAAACTGGGTCAGGTAGAAATTCTCCATTGCGACGAAATTCGAGTTCGGAAAAGGTGTCACAAATTAGTTTGACATCTGATAAGGCAGTTGATGTTCCAACAGTTGAAGCCAACAATCACAAAATTGTTGTGAAGATTCCTAACAGAGGTCGCAGTCCTGCCCGGAGTGCCAGTGGAGGATCATTTGAGGATCCTTCCGTTGTCCACAATAGCTCTTGCTCTCCTGCAATTTCTGAGATGCAGGACCAAGTTGAACACAATTTGAAAGATAAGAATGATGCTGCTCGTGCTAACGTAGTCTCTGATGTTAATACTGAGTCATGGCAGAGCAATGATTTCAAAGATGTGTTGACTGGGTCAGATGGAGATGTTTCTCCTACAACTGAACTGGATGATGAACGCAGTAGAGCCAGCGAAGATACCAAGAAGTTGCCAGAAGTCGACAAACCTGCATCATTGCCATCTAGCAATGAATATCAGTTGGCAAAGTTAAATGATGCTTCATTTAGCTCCATAAATGCTTTGATTGAAAGTTGTGTGAAACACTCTGATGCTAATGCATCAACGTCGGCAGCTGACGAGGTTGGGATGAACCTTCTTGCTAGTGTTGCTGCTGGAGAGATATCTAATGTGGTTCCTCCAGCTTCTTCTCCCCAACTTCATGTGAAGTGTAATGAACACATTGATTCTAGGCTGCAGTCACATCCGGGTGATAATGTGGCTAATGAGCACAAGTCAGGTGATAATGTTGTTGATGAAGGTGGCGGTGTTGATACATTAGAGATTGACGCAGATGGTGCTTCTCAGGATAAAGCTCTTGTGCAGCTTGGCCACAATCCAATTTCTTCTTCTGTAGAGGCCCAGCAAACTAGAGAAACAGGTAAAGAAGATACAACGAATGGAATATTAAGTTGCTCTTCTGTTCGTCTTCCTACTGTGATCTCTACAGAAAAAAAAATTGGTGAGGTGGTGAAACAGCCTCAGAAAGAAGATGCCGGTGCTACACTCAGTGCAGATGCTAACTCTGATAGTAAAGAAAAAGCACTACCATCCTTTTCTACAGAACCGAAGGTGAATGTTGTTGGTGTAGAAGTTAAGGTTGGTGGAGTTCAAAGTTCATTGACGCAGTTGGGTTCTAGTGCTATGGGGGAGAATGAGAAACTGAGGAATGAAGAGTTGAAGGTTGGTTCACAGGAAGATCAGAAACCACCTGCAGTAATTCATTCTGATTCTGGTGGGAGAATTGATGTTCAGATGCAGCAGATGGTTTCTAAAAGTCATGAAGTGAAAAATGAAGATGTTGATGAATCAACTGGCAGAAAATCGCCCCCTGCAAAGCCAAAATCAGATCAGCTTTCAGAGGGAACTTCTACTGGTCAAAAGGAAAAGCACGAGGATAAAGTTGAGAGTAATGGGCCTACTGACCAGAAAATTGCTTCCCAGGATGTGATGGAGGGAAATTGTTCAGCTGCGGCAGATGCTTCTTTAGCTGCTACAGTAAGTGAAAATAATGGGGGGAAAGTAGTATTTGATCTGAATGAGGGACTTAATGGTGATGATGGGAAGTATCTGGAGCCACCCAGTTCGAAAGTTCCCAGAGCTTCTGCTTCTCCTCTTCAATTGGTTAATCCCTTGCCTTTGCTAGCTTCTTCTCTTTCTAGTAGTGTCCCTGCCTTAATTACAGTGGCTGCTGCTGCCAAAGGTCCTTTTGTCCCGCCAGAAGATTTATTGAAGAATAGAGGGGAACTTGGATGGAGAGGATCAGCCGCAACAAGTGCATTCCGTCCGGCTGAACCTAGAAGAACTGTTGATGTGAGTTTAGGGACAGCTAATGGTGGCCCTTCTCCTGATACTTCTGCTAAGCCCAGTCGCCCTCCTCTCTTTGATTTTGATCTAAATGTGCCTGATGAAAGGGTCCTTGAAGATTTTGCTTCACGAGGGTCTGATCTAGCTACAAGTTCTGTGCCTGATTTTGCAAATAATCGTGTTTTTGTACGCGATGAGCCAGTGGCTTCTTTACCTGTTCGTAGCTGTGGGGGACTTGATCTTGATTTGAATAGAATAGATGATGCCGCTGATGTTGGTAATCACTTGACCAGCAATGGCCGCAGACTGGAAACTCCATTCCAGCAAGTTGCATCGCCAGCAGTTTTTCTCAATGAGGGTGTCCGCCGTGACTTTGACTTGAATGATGGGCCTATGGCTGAGGAGGTAAGGGATGAGCCATCTTCATTTGTCCAGCAGTCGAGAATTGGCATTGTATCACAGTCAACTATTCCTGCGCTTCGGGTAAACAATAAGGACCTTGGGAATTTCTCTTCTTGGTTTCCTCAAGGGAACTATCCAGGTGTAGCAATTCAGCCAATCTTGCCAGATCGAGGTGATCAGCCGTTCTCGTTAGTTACACCTGGTGGACCTCAAAGAATGGTAGCTCCTGCGTCTGTCAGCAATGCATTTAATCCTGATGTTTACAGGGGACCTGTGTTGTCATCTTCTCCTGCTGTTGCCTTCCCGTCTGCATCATTCCAGTATCCAGTTTTCCCTTTCGGAAACAACTTCCCTCTACCTTCGGCAGCATTTTCAGGTGGATCCACCGCATACGTGGACTCGGCATCGGGTGGTGGAAGGCTTTGTTTTCCTGCTGTTCATTCGCAGATCCTTGCACCTGCAGGTGCAGTTCCATCACACTATCCAAGGCCTTATGTTGTGAACATTCCAGATACGAATACAATGGCCGCCACTGAAAGCAGTCGGAAGTGGGGAAGACAAGGACTAGACCTGAATGCAGGCCCTTTAGGCCCGGACACAGAAGGAAGAGACGAAACATCAGGTCTTGGGTCAAGGCAGCAGCAGCAGCTCTCACTTGCAAACACTCAAGCACTTGTTGAGGATCAATCTAGGATGTACCAAGTGTCAGGTAGTGGCGTACTGAAAAGAAAAGAACCAGATGGAGGATGGGACGGCTACAAGCATTCATCATGGCAGCAGTGAGGAGGAGAGGGCCAAAGTGCAGTGTTGCGAGACTGAGTCAGTGAGGTGCTGTTTGTTAACTTAATTACCTCCTTTTTTTTCTTTCTTTCTTTAGCTTGAAGAGTGTTCATGTTATTCTGGCATCTGGTGGTTAATAAGCATATATTGTATAGAGCCTTTACTGAATGCCCTGTTTATGTTTTGTTAATCTCAGACAGTTCAGTTCCCTCAGATGTGAGAGCTTAGCCGGGTTCCGAAGATTGCCCTTTTTTTAGTTTGGAAGGATGATGGGTGAGTGATGCGCCAAGTTCAAACCCTTTTAACCTACCTGTGATGCCATCTCTGTTTGTTATGTTGAGGGGAACAATTGGGGGTGTTAGAAAAGAAATTTGTACTGGGGCTGCTGCAGCTGCTGCGCATTTCCTTCTTGTAGATATTTTTAGCTGCTGGGAAGCTTTTTCAGTCAGCGCTGCTGCTGCTGCTGCTGCCCAGGTATTTTAGAAGAAGAAAAAATTGTGTCCCAAACAGGTTGAATCAACAAACAAAATTGGTATATACAGTTTGGACCCAGAAACATAAAAATCTTTTACCATTCTGGGAAAACTGCAGGGGATGATGATGAATTTGATGAACTGTTGCTTTTAGGATCCCTCTTGTATTTGTTTTTTTTTTTCCTTTTTTCTTTTCTTCTTGAAGCTTGAATTATTTCTGGCTTGTTCTTGTTCTCTCTTTCCTTTGTTCCCTTCCCTCAGATCACATATGAATAAGCAGAATGGTAAGAGAATTGTTAGTGAAAAGATCATCCTTCCATCATCTTCATCATTGTGTTTGTTGCAGACATTTTGTTACTTTGTTGAGTAGATTGTCTTGGATCATGGCTGACTACTTCCTTTCGTGTTATAACTTGCATTACACGAATTCATGCTAATGAAAGACCGATCAGGGTACTGTGGTGTTTTGATCAGCTGTCTTGTTATGTGGTTGTAGAGATATGTTATAGAACACAAGTACTACGATTATGGATTTTTAGATGTCAATGTTATCTACTAGAAGCAGCCTTTTACTTGTTCTATCTTTTTATTCATAATTAAATGATTATTTAAAACACCCTCTCCGCGAGTTTCTAAAATCGTGCTTTCACTATAAATTGTTGCTAGTTTCACTTTGCCATCCTGCCGAGTAAATGTATTGCAATCCGGAAGTCGAGTTTAATAATGTCTTTCTAATTCTAGATGCAACACTAGTGCTAGTGGCGGTTGAGTTGGCGGCAAGTTATAATATTAGTATCATCATCCTCTCTGACTGTTTGACCATCACAAAGGCGTTGGAAGACCTGCCGGATCAGTGGCCTTGGGAAGCGGCGGCAATCCTGATATCTATTTCTCATATCTTGAGGACTTTTGAGGACATTTCGATTGTCCACATTCGAATGAGGGAAGTTAGTGAAGCGGATCGCTTGGCTAAATGTGCAAGGGACACGGAATTTGCGGACTTTGGGATGTTGTTCTAACCTTTAGTCGTCTTTGTTTTCTTTTGATTGTAACTAAACTTTGTTTCGAACTTCTTTTGTAGTCGTGCTCTTTGATTAATGATTAATCAGCCTTTTAACCAAAAAAAAACCCAGTAACCAGCTGATTAGTGGATCAGACCCGACTTCAGCTGATTAGTCAAGGGTAAAATGTTCTTCATTCCATAACTTGAAAAAAAAGGTTGCGTAAAAAGAAACAGTGATTAATGAAAACTGAAAAGAAACAACCCACACTCCAATGAATTTATCCGACTTCATGCTCTCTCAAGACTCGTTATAAAATCCTTGGCCATTGCTCGATCCACGTTTTCGCTTTCCTTCCTTCTTCCCGTACCGAGCTCCTTTGCTTCTGCTTCTTTCTATCCAGCCGACGCAGAATCAACGCCCATAGATCCGAGCTTGACGGGGGGAGAAATGGTTGCCGTGGAGCCAAACTTGGATCAATTCTTCGAGGAGAAGAAGCGCGTTAGGAACCCTTTCGTTCCCTTAGGTTAATATCTCCTTTTCCGTTTTATTGTTGCTTCTGCTAAATTGTTTGGATTGTCGATTAAATTACTTTTCCATGCTGAAGCCGAACTTGTTCGATTACTTTCCACTCGCGCGATTCTGTTTTTGCTATGGTTTCCGCTCCGGCTGCCTTGATCATGATTGATTTTGCTCGGGAACAGATTGAAGAATTTTGTTAGTTTGTTTTCGTTTAGGATGCCAGGGTGTTAGAAGGAAGTTAGTACTTAAGGTACAGTTTCAGCTTTCATTTTGGTATCTCGATTGGTAGTTCATTGCCTGAATCATTCTTTCTTCATTGGTGTAGTTACTCTACTAGTGCCTCATTAGTGCTTAGGAAATACGAACAATGAAGTAGTTTGTTCCAAGGATTGATGCCAGCACTGTACAAGAAGTTTCATTCAAACTGAGGCTGGAAAATGTGTTGTGGCATGAGCGATTGGGTGAGAGTAGAGTAATGGGGTTCGTTAGATTATGAAGATGCAGGATGTGAGCTACATATCTAGATGAACTCCTGTAGTTCCGTAGTGGACCGTGAAATCTGTCTTGTTTGCTTTTACGAGTAGTAGATGATGATCAATTTGATACTACTTGCAACCGCATTAAGCTTATAAACTAGGATTTGGCTACTGCATGAATGCTCTGTCAGACTGCTGCCTTCATTTCAGATGATGCATTTTGTGGTGAAGTTCTATCAATGGAACTAGCATAGGCTTTAGTTCTCAGTATTCCTTTGGTGTTACTAATCCTGGAAATTGGGAACTAGTCTAGTGCTGAATCATTGAAACCAAAGTAATTTGATTCAAACCTTGTGGTCATCAGTCTCAAAAGTGGTTTCATACTTTCATTGCATTGACATCTCATCGTACAGTTATGGTGCACCCCTGAATCGCTTGGCTTAATCTAAGAGGTCTAAGGATAGAGAATAGTCACTACAAGAGTGCTACTTTCCAGTAAAGTGAAATGCATGGGTAATTATCCTTAGATTGCTTAACAATTATCTGCAGTTGAGCATGTTTGATCCCCCATTTTCAAGTAACCTACTTCTCATCCAGTTGAAACAAAAACCCTTTTCATTTCACCTAGCATGATTCATTCCATGTTATTTTGCTTAGTTAAAGACATTAGATTGTTAGCTGATGCATGGAATGATTTGGAGGCTTGGAGGTGCATATGAACATTGAACTAACCTATATCGTCACCTGGACTTGTTCCTTATCTCTACTTCCCTGCTTCTATTCCATTGCACTTTGTGTGGTTCGATATCCATTAACTGATGCTTGGATGTTAAACATTTCGGCAGGTGCACTGGCGACGGCAGGTGTGCTGACGGCGGGCTTATAAGTTTCAGACGAGGGAATTCGGTGCTGGGGCAGCAGTTGATGAGAGCAAGAGTGGTTGTGCAAGGAGCAACTGTGGCGCTTATGGTTGGTACTGCATTCTACTATGAACAGAACCCCTGGAAGAAGTCTGAATAACTGACTGTATAGAATCAAGTCAAGAACACAAATCAGAATCAATCATATAAAGAAAAGAGAGAGAAATAATGAGTTAGTTACTGCTGCTCTGTCTGTCTGTCTGTCTGTCAGTCTGTCATTCTTTCATTTCGTAGCTTCCAAGGGAAATCCAATTGGTTCCAAGCAAACATGTACTAGTAGACTAGTAGATATCGTGTAATTTCATTGTTGAGCCTGAAATGACTGATTATCAAACTTCCTTTTCGTGAGAGCTACCCTTTGTTGTTATTTGTTCCAACTGTAATACATCACGGATCGTTTGTCGAGTGGAATTGAGGGGGAGAATTGAATAGAATTGTCTATTTCGATAGTAGACCATTTGTATGAGAGAATGTGAGAGATTCTTCCCCAATTCTTTCTCCTCTGTTGGCGATTTTGAACATATTCTCTCTTCAATTCAACATGCCAAACAAATTATTTCGGTGAATTCTCTAGTAAATCTCAATTCTTCCCAGTTCTCCCACCCCAATTCTACTTTGACAAATGACCCCAGGTATTAGTTCTCAAATCCAAAATTTATCATCATACCACACATTATAGTTTACTATACGCCAAAATAATGTAAAAAGAAGGGTTTCGAATCATCAATATTTGACTCGGACTCATTCTACAAAATTTGAGGCATTTCGAATGATTTGTTTACACAAATCACTTTCAATAGTGGGTTATTCTCAACCTTAGACAATCTCGTCATTATGAGATAATAAAGTTGTTGGCAGGACTTGAACACGAGTCGTATTTAAACTTGAGATAAACGGCAGAACAAATAGAATAACTATTAATTAATTTCTATAAATCTTTTCTTGCTTGTTTGCTCGCATTTTCCTTCTATAAGTCGAACTCTCGACTCCGCCATTCTACAACACCATCATTAATACTTTCAAGACATTATCAACTCAATCTCATTCTCCAACGACGAGCACACTACACTCCCTTTTTCAGGGCCTAACATAAATGATTATCGTCAGACATCGACGTTACATCTATTCCACTAGTTTCTACGTCAAAACTGAGACAATCACATTTCACATATATGAAAAAAATATTCACGATGTTGATTACTTAACAAAAAGAGAACATTTTATTCCGCTCTGTTTTCTTCCGTATCAAGCTATCTATTTAAAAAAAAAAAAATAACAAAAGCAGATATTTACTCGTAAAACATACGCTAAATATCCGGTGAATTAGCAAAAATCGTGGAATTACTTAATTAAAAAAAATTAATTAGAAATACAGTCGTGTCACCATCTTACAAATAACAACACGTGCATGTCGTCATTTTGTCAATTTCTTTTCTAAATAAAAAAATTATATTTAATAAATTACCTTTTCCCTTTTTCTTTCCACCCCAAAGCTTATATATAAACAAACTCTTTTCTTTTTCTCTTCTCGTTTCTTCGCTTCTCCCATTTCCCCTAATCCGATTCTCTTCACAATCTCCGCAACCCACTCTAGATTTTTTATCCTTAATCTGCAATTAAGATAACAACAACAAAAAAATTGTAAGATGTTTTCCTGCTGCTGATGGATTCAATTCTGGGTTTTCTCCTTTTTAGGTTTCAACCCAATTGAATCAGTATTTTTTAATCTGTTCTACCCTTGCATATCTGCTCGTTCGTGGTAGATCTTGATTCCGGTTGGATCTTCTCGAGAAACGTTGGTTGTATGTGCGTAACTCTGTTTGTTTGGGTTTCGTTTGATTGTGATGATCATAATAATGGGGAACAGCTGCAGAAAATGGAACTTGGGTTTTTTTGGGTTTGTGATCTGGTGTTTACATTCATAATAAAGGCTGCTAATTCATGGGTTTTTGGATTTTGTTTGTTTTGCTGGATGGTTCGTTGTTTATATGGATCTGGGACTTGCATTGCTGAATAACAATTTTTCGAGATGATGAAGTAGGGGGGTTGGTTTATTGGACTAAGATTTGTAGCTTATGGGTACTTGAATGTGGGTATATGTTTATGAACGAATGCTGATGATGTTTGAGGACCTTCTATCTCACCAATCTGCATAGTGTTTGGCTGTCTCACTGCTTGATTAGCTGACTTGTTGAACTTTGTTCTGTTTGTCAGTGATCTACTCGTCTTTGGACATATTAACTGTAAGAAGCTTCGTTCCCACCTAAGGACCCTTGTTACTTGAGAAGTGGGTAAGTGCTTCTCTCTGTGCGGTGTCATTTCTTGATTATGTATGTTGTTGATATCACGATGTGCGAGGTATGATGTCTATGTTTGGAATGCAGGTTTGCTCTTCAAAAGTTGAATTGCAATGTCTTCTCCAAGTAAGAGGAGGGAGATGGATGTCATGAAACTGTAAGTTTCTTTTCATACTTCATGTCGAATGTTAGGTCATTCTTATTTGTAGCAATGCTTGCCTCTTTTTCTCGTAGTGGTCTGATAAGTGACAAGGTTGATTGTTGGTCAATGTTTTTGTGGTGATGTTGTAGTAAGTACCTAAGGCAGCTGTTTTGAGAATATCTCGACTCATGTTTATATATATGAACTCCGTGTGACGTGGATTGGCTTTAGAGAGTGCAAGCGAATAAGTGGAAAATTTAGTTGGAGTGAATGAGAATGATGGTTACTATTTGGTTGTGATAAGTTGTTTACGTAAAGTAAATATCATTACTCAGTAATTAAAATTTTGGGCAGTTAATGATTAGGATTCATTCTTGGAAGTTGAGTTGCTTCCTAACCTTATGTGCCACTGGATATCTCCTACGCTATGTTTTCCTGTTTTGTTTCCATAAGAACAAGTTCCGCACTCTGGTACGGATACCTAGTGAATGAGAATTGTGGTTACTATTGGGTTGTGCTACGTTGTTTGCTGTCGATGTAAAGTAAATTTGATTGATTAGTTTTTAAAACCTTTCGCAGTTAATGATTAGGATTCTTTCTTGGAAATTGAGTTCGTTCCTAACTTTATGTGTGCCACTGGATATCTCATACACTATGGTTTCCGATTTCGTTTCCATAAGAATAAGTTCCGAACTCTGAGGCAGATACCTATTTTTGCTTATGTCTCTTTCTATAGTTGGATGCTGAAGTAGTGAAATTCAATAATGGTCTTGCTTGCCAGTTGTACATTTTCCATTATGAACTGACTAGATGTGGAAAAATAATAATGAGTCTTTTGTTCTCCTAATACATGACTGATTATGTTGTGAGGATAATAAATGACGAGTGATTACATAATATTAATGGAGTTTGGATGTTGATGATCTTGTTTTTCCAATCTTATGTCGCAGGATGATGAGTGATTACAATGTGGAGACGATAAATGATGGACTCAATGAATTTAATGTGGAATTTCATGGTCCGAAAGAAAGTAAAGCTCTCTATCCACTTCTGCCATCTATCTATCTTTGGTTTAGCTCCAAGTACAGTGTCTGTTAAATGTCTTTTGTCACGTGCTTGATCTGTCTGTCTCTCAATTTGCTTTGAAATTTATGATTGTGCTCTGACTTGCTGCCCTTGCTTGAGTGACATTTGCATTGCAAGTAGATAACCGTAAAATTGAATATAATATTTATTCTTTGAAAGCTTTATTCTCACAATGATATATGTGCAATTTAGAGGCAATTCTGTGTTATCCAAGTTTCACCCATGTCAGTAGCTGGAAAGAAACTGGCATGAAGGAAATGCAGAATCTGATGATAAGTGGATATTAAATTCTCTTCAAATAAGTGCTTGATTCCGTAAGCTTTTTATTATTGACTTGAAAGCATGGTATGTTTTTACGGTTGGCCTTGCTCAATGAATGCTGTTGTGATTTGAGACTTGGTTCTTACCTACGACAGCTCTTGTTTGTTCAGCAGTTTGTCCTCTTAAAATTCTTCTTGTGCTCTAACTATCATTCTCGCAGGCCCATATGAAGGCGGGGTCTGGAAAATACGTGTTGAACTTCCTGATGCTTATCCATACAAGTCTCCTTCGGTTGGATTCGTGAACAAGATATTTCACCCAAACGTTGATGAACTGTAAGACTTCTATACTTAAGAAGGGAAGATTGTCTATTATTTCCTGATACACCTTAATCTAACCTTTTTAAAATCGTTCTCTCTCTTTGCAGCTCAGGTTCTGTTTGTTTGGATGTTATCAATCAATCATGGAGTCCAATGTTCGGTACTCACTGAATCTATTATCCCATTCCCTATTGGTTTATCCATGCTATTACACACGACATACTCTTGCTCTAGCAGATATCATCCACTTGTTTGAAATTATCCTCTTTTATCGTATACCTGTTCTTAACACATGATAATCCATGCTCCTGCAGATCTCTTGAACGTGTTTGAAGTTTTCCTGCCGCAGTTATTATTGTACCCAAACCCTGCAGACCCACTCAATGGCGACGCAGCAGCATTAATGATGAAAGACCGCGAAAAGTATGATCAGAAAGTGAAAGGTGAGTTTTGCTAAGAACCATTTACTTCACCAAAATACGTTGCATGCATATCTAGCCTAGAACGATTACGAAATCAGTAAAATAGACAGCTATAGATATAAAATCTCATCTGCAATTCCTTTCCATTTGGGGAAAAGAAAACGATGAAATTCACTTATGATTGCTTTGTCCATAATGGCTTATATCCTCATCGACACCGGTTTTGGTTGGCTCTTGGCCTTGTGTGACCACTATACATTAGTCTTGTTTGTACTTTAACTGGTCATCTTGTGAAAGCAGAGTACTGCGAAAAATATGCCAAGAAGGAAGACATAGTGAAAGGAACAGGAGAAGAAGAGAGCGACGAAGACGACGACGAAGAAAAAGAAGATGTCACTGATGATGATCGCAGATCAAGTGACGACGACGACATTGCTGGACATGCAGACCCTTGATAATATGAATATGAAGAGGGGAGTGATCTTTTCTTTTACCTTGATCCAAAAAGTTCAACCCCCCCCCCCCCCCCCCCATAAAAATTTACAGAGATGGAGAAAGTGAAACCATTTGCATTTTACTTTTGACTCTCAATTCCTTTCAGTTTGCTTGTAAAATTTCTATAGGAAACAAAATCAGTAGATTAAGTGAGCTTATGATCTTTTAGATATTGGAGATTCTTATGAAACAGGCCATGAACATATTTGACCAAATTCAATAACAGAAAGAAGTGTTACTTTCATTGTACCTTTCTTCTCATTGTTTTAATCGTTCTTAGACTGCATTATTATTAGCTTATGATCATCAGAAAATCTGCTTGAATGTTTCAACATCCTTAAAGCAGCATCCTTAGATCTTTTTACTAATTGAAAATCTTTCGTTTGTCGTCTGTCCTGCTGGGAAAAGGACTTCATTGTTGTAAAGTAGTAATAAACAAAAGACTTGGAAGGAAATTTGTGCTAGGTTTTCATTGGTAATGCTAGAATTGGGTCATCAATAAATTTACTACTATTATAGTCGTTATCGGCGAAAAACACCCTTATTTTGACAAAAAAAAAAAAAAGGGTTTTGAATACTACAAGATGATGGAACATTGTTGCAATTCGTCCTTTTTATCGGAATCTAATAGTCTACGTTCTCCAAATCATGATAACCTGAACTGAATTCAAAGACCTTACGTTCTTATCAGAATCTAATAGTCTACGTTATCCAAATCATGATAACCTGAACGAGGATTCAAAGATCGTACGTTCTCCCATCCCAATGAGCTACCTTCAAGATCTAGAATAACCTCCTTCGTCCTTGAACTTATTGTGTGTCGAGATGCAGATGCTATTGCTTGGTGTTGGTTTACAAATCCTCTCTGGAAACTGAGATGGAACGTGAACCCCAATGGCAACAATACAGACTGCTTTGAATCCTGCCATTAGATAATCCACAATAAACAACAACCAACAGTTGAAAAGAAAAAAGAACTGAAAAGGACAGATTTTTAGCCGGCAATCTCACCAACAACATTGGAACATTTCCCACTGTCATTACTCCAATTGTCCTTTCACAACACTAATTAGCTAACTTCGTAAGATCAGCCACTTGTAGCTCTGATATTAGTCTTTAGCATCAGCTTAGCTGGTTTCTTCATTGTGTATTAATCTGGAAAAAGAACACAGCTTTCTTTCTTTCTTTGTATCAGCCAATCATTTGGGGAAGAACCCAGTTGGTTAATCTGGAAGAATGGATGGAATCCCCATCTGGGTACTCCTAATTTCAACTCTAGTACTGATTCCAGGGTCCAGTTCTGAATCAGAAGATGTTAGGGAATCTCTAGTTGAGTTCATTGGTAAGCTCTCCAATGGAACTTTCCCACAGGATCCCAGCTGGGGATGGAACTCAACTTCAGACCCTTGTACTGACAAATGGAGAGGCGTGGAATGCGACTCGAAAGGGTTCCAAGTGAAGAAGATCACGCTTGACGACTTCAATCTTACAGGATCGATCGATGCAGAGTCGCTCTGTGCTGCTCCTGGACTGTCTGTGTTGAGCATGAACAGGAACATGATCAATGGGGGTTTACCTGAAGAGATTGGGGATTGCAGGAGGCTGACTCATCTGTATCTGAGTGGGAACAAGCTGTCAGGTTCAGTTCCTGAGGAACTCTCGAAGCTGAATAACCTGAAAAGGTTCGACATTTCGAACAACAGCTTCTCAGGTCCACTCCCGGAACTCTCCAGGGTTTCAGGATTGCTTTCGTTCCTCGTGGAGGACAATGATTTCAGCGGTGGGATCCCTTCCGGGTTCGATTTCACCAACCTGGAGAAGTTCAACGTCTCAAACAACAACCTGAGCGGTCCTGTACCAGACGTGGGGAGCAAGTTTGGTACCGAAAGCTTCTCAGGAAACGGAAACTTGTGTGGCAAGCCACTATCAAGCTCATGTCCTGAATCACCACCAATTTCGACACCAAACACTCCATCCTCGTCGTCATCTCCACCAGACAAGAACAGGTCGCGAGACCAGTTCCTGATCTACTCAGGCTACATGCTACTAGCCCTTGTGGTCATCTCATTCATTGTCGCAAAACTACTCATCAGGAATAAGCAGAAGAATCAGCAGCAGCAGCAGAACAACAGCCCGAAAGTGAACTCCGAGAGAAGGGTAAGGGAGAGAACTCCCGAGGCAAGTAACGTTAAGAGTAGTTCGAGCGAGGCTAAGACGAATGGTAACAGCAGATCAGAGATGAGGTCAGAGTATTCAATCACATCGGGGGACAGTGGAGCCGCTGCAGCATCGTTCGTGCTGCTCTCGAGTCCGTTGGTGAAAGGGTTGAAGTTCAATGATCTGCTTAGAGCTCCAGCTGAGCTTCTGGGGAAAGGGAAGCATGGGAGTGTGTACAAAGTTGTGCTGGATAATGGTGTGGGGATAGCTGTGAAGAGGACTAAAGATTGGGGGATTTCGAGTGAGGAATTCACCAGAAGGGTTAGGAAGATTGATAGAGTGAAGCATCCTAGGGTTCTTCCTCCACTTGCTCTGTATTGCTCTGATCATGAGAAGCTTCTGGTGTATGAGTATCAGCCTAATGCCAGCCTCTTCATGCTTCTCCATGGTAAGCACCTTAAAAGTATGAATCTTTATTATATTTTTATAATAAGCGTATGTACCGAGAAAATGTTCTCACCAAAAGTGTTTATCCACCTATAGTAACATGTGTCTTATATAGGTAACAACTTAATGAGACGAATATCATAGAACCAACCAACCACAATAACTCAGTCGGCCCTAAATCACTAACAAGTTCACCGAGTTACAAGTTATTGACTTTTTTGGTCTAGTCAAGTCACGTGCCGGGTTAGGTTGGGTTTACACAAAGTTTTCACTATTTAGGATAGCAAGTTAACTAGCTATATAGGTTATATGTCAATCGAGCTATAGGTTCAAAGACCAGGTGAATTAATCGAACCACAGGTTAGACGGAATACAAACCATCGATTTCTAGATCAGGTTGAACATGAGATTGACTGTATAAAAACACAACATAAAATCCAGTCAAAACCCTTTTTCAACAACTCGAGCCTTTGCCTAATAAGAGATCAAAGTGTCAAATCTCGGTAACCACTAATTTGTGTATAATGGTTTAATTTTACTAAAGCCTTTGTGTCCCCAAATTCGTTGCACAAGTTTGAGTAGCCGGAGTTCAAGGTTTCGGATCCCAACTTGAGTTATTGGGATGTAACGATTTATGACATGATATTTGAGCCTTCGACTAACAAGAGATAAAGTTTCAAATCCCGGTAACCACTATTCTGTGTATGTCTTATCGAAGCGATGCAAACTTCACGCTCTTTCATGAGCCATTTGTTTGAAGAGGATGTGTAAGTAAACAATATAAGATTCATTCAGAATCATCTTCCAACAACTCGAGTTATTAAGATGTAACAGTTCATGACATTACTGAATCGAGTTAAGCTTTCTGACTGTTTCCCAATCCACCATTCCACAGGATCACAAAACGGGCAAGTGCTGGACTGGGGGAGCAGGCTAGTGATAGCATCATGCGTATCAGAGGCACTAGCATTCATGCACTCAGAGCTCAACCAAGACGGCATCCCACACGGGAACCTGAAATCAACCAACATCCTATTCAACAAGGACATGGAGCCCTGCGTGAGCGAGTACGGGCTCATGGTGGCCGAAACCCAAGATCAGCATCAACCCTCCTTCAAGATCGACGTCTACGCATTCGGAGTCCTTCTCCTGGAGATGCTGACAGGGAAGCTGGTCCAGAACAATGGCGACGATTTGGCCCAGTGGGTTCACTCAGTTGTTAGAGAAGAGTGGACTGTGGAGGTGTTCGAGAGGTGTTTGACTTCTGAAGGTGCTAATGAGGAGAGGATGGTGAATTTGTTGCAGGTTGCTATGAAGTGCATCAGTGTTAATCCTAATGAGAGGCCTAATATGAACCAGGTTGCTGCAATGGTGAATGCTATTAGGGAGGAAGAAGATAGATCTGTTATCTCTGAAGCGTGATAGGATGGATGAAAATACAAATACACCTATCCAAACGGACCCTTATTCTTTTGTTCAATAACGTTTTGCTGACAAATTTTATGAAAGGATGGTTGTGACTTTTGTAACATTATTAATTAATATACAACCATTAATGAATTGCATTTTTAGATTCACGATATTCATATTCATAGGTTATACAACGGATCATCTATTTGGACCATGCGAGAATTGAATTCTGGACTTTTTCCAGATCGTCGACCTCAGTGTAAAACCTTTGTCTCCATTGGACATTGGTGTTTTGTGGGTATCCAAGGTTGTCGAACAACAATCAATTCCTCTTCTTACTCTTCCTCATACGGCTTCGTCACTCCCATGTCCTCCACACAACGGGATGCTGAGAGCGTCATCGGGAGTGATGAGGATTTCGTGGTGATCGAGCTGGGTGGAGATAGAGACGGAAGAAATGACGTCGTTAGGACCAATTCAATGAGGAGAAAATAGAGTCTTCCACTGAAATAGAGTCCGATTGGGAAACAGAGGAAGCGGCAGTAGCATTCGTCGTTTACGTGGGGATAAAGGATGGTGGTGGTGGTGGTGTGGTGATCGGTTTATGATTGAGTATCCGATGAAGAGGTCTTTCTCTTGGGGGTTAGCAAAATTATTCTCATCAGCTGTTGTCGAGTGTTCGAGCGGTAGTTCGACGAACTGAATTAGGGTTTTATTAAATTTTTCAAAATACCAGAACTACCTCTCTGATTTTTAGTTGAAACCGATTCCAACCGTCAAATGGTTGGACGCAGATCCTATGTCTTCATTTATTTCAAATCTCAATTTGATTCGACTTTACAATTTTTCTCTCGTTACACCAACCACCGTTAGTTAATTTCATTACACAATCTCAAGTAATCTTTTGTTATAACATTTAAAACGATAAGCCTATCACATGATCCGATGAAATAAAATAAAATACCCTTTCTACCCCTGTTAGAAAAAAATCAGATATTTTACCCCTATTACCAAAATTGGTAATTCAGCTTTAAAATAGAAAATTCAGGTAGGACCTGTTCTTGACTTGAAACGGCTGCACTGCACTTTTCCACTACACTGCTCTATAGTCTTCGTCCGGTCAACTCTCCGTCGAAATCTCTCTCTCTCTGTCTTCTTCTTCTCTTCCTGCTCCGCCTCAACCGTCAGTATTCACTCCGCCGTCGGTGAACCATCGGCCGATTGCATGGGGGAGGTAACGGTTGCATCCGCGGCGGACGCGATAAAGGCCGTCGAGAGGCCGACGGTTAGGGTTTCAAACATCCCGCTAACAGCCATCGCCAAGGACCTCCAGGACTTCCTGGAGTCTCAGCTCGGTTCGGACTCGGTCTTCGCCGTGGAGATCATCACGGAGATGAAGAATTGGAAGTCCCGCGGCTTCGGACGCGTCCAGTTCGCCTCCCTAGCGATCAAGCGCGAGGCGGAATCACTGTCCCGCAGCGGGAAGCTGATGTTCAGGAACCGAAACTTGAACATCTCGGAGACCTACGACGACATTGTGGCGAGGCCAGTGGAGGATCAGAACAGGTTCGATAATGGGACGCTGTACGCAGGGTTTATGAAGTCGGAGGAGTACATGTGCGCGCTGGAGTACTGGGATGGCGTGAGAGGTTGGGTTCTGACGGGGAAGCGGAGGGTGGAATTTTGGGTGACGGTGGAAGGAGTGTGTTATAGGCTAGTTGTGCCTTTTGAAGATATTGTGGATGCTTATGGGTGTTGCTGGGCTGATGATCCCAAAGTGGCACTTCTCTTGAAGGTATGCTTCTCTCGTTAGTGTTTAGTCATGGTTTATGGTAGGGATCAAGTTGAATGATGATTACTAGGTCTGATTGATTAGTTACAATCAGGAAATGGACTGTGTTCTTGGTATTATAGATGAATTTGCTTGTGTAATTTGTTATGCTAGTGTTGAGACACAGTGTAAGAGCTTGCAGAAACTGTGTTTCACAGGGATCTTTTTTTACCTCTGTTAGCACGTATAAGATGCACTTCATAAAGCTTCTTTACTAACTTGAATGATAGAGTTGATTACAGTGATGTGATGTCTAGAGCTTCTTTCGAGAAACAATTAAACTAAAGAACTTATTTGATTTTTTTTCATTCATGAGCCCTCATTTTACCAACTGTTGCCTTTTATAGGCTTAATCTGCCTGAACAATTAATAAAATAAACTAAGATAGATGAAGATAATCCATTACAACTAATCCAAATAAGCTAATAACATTAATATTAACATAACAATATAAAAGTTCCTTAAAATTATGCCTATAACATAGCATTTCCTGACAACTAATTATGAACTTAAGATAGCAGCATGTGGTCAACTGGCTTTGACATTAGGAATGTTATTGCGAATGCCACATTGCACAAGACTACATGTTATTGTTTTTGGTAATTCTCCATTGGGCATGTCCATTCAATTTTTGCTACTTGTAGTTTACCTTAACAAAAGAGTTTTTGTTTCCACATTCCAGGTACAGTTTGGTCCAAGGGTATATAAAAAGATATCTGGTCCAAATGTTGCTTCCAAATTCAACCAGGATAGATATAACATCTGCAAGGAAGATTTTAACTTTGTTTGGGTCCGCACAACTGATATTTCTGCTGTGAAGTCAATTGGCCATTCTAGTTCATTCTGCTGGGAAGTGGATGAGGAATATGCTTCTGAGATTTTTAAATGCCTTCCGTATTACAGGGGACATATTAAAGATTTGACGCTGGAGGACTGGTTTGAGTACTGTTCTGCATCTGAAACAGTTCCGTTGCTGAAATATGAAGCAGATGTAGTAAACTTAGATTATGAGATCATTTTCCAGCTTAATTCTCTGGTTCATACCCAGAAGATATGTCTAGCCGCTGTAGATGCTGGTCTTGTCAATATTCTCACTAGTCAGAGTGTAGAGACTGCATTGAAAATTCTTCAGAAGTTGCACCAGTTGAAGTCCACATGTTATGATCCAGTGGGCTTTGTAAAGACTCAGTTAAGTTCTCTCAGCAGAAACCTTCAAGGACCTTTGCCAGCATCTCTGCGAAGCTCCACAGGTAGCAAGATAATGTGTTGCCACAGGGCTTTGATTACGCCTTTAAAGATTTACTGCCTAGGGCCTGAGCTTGAATCATCGAACTATGTCGTTAAACACTTTTCAAAACATGCTTGGACTTTATGAGAGTGACTTTTGTTGAAGAAGATTGGAGTAAGCTTCCTCCTCAGGCCATTTCTACAAGTATCCAGCAAGGTGTATATGCAAGACCCTTAAGAACTGAAGTATATGATAGGATATTGTCTATCCTTCAGCATGGGTTTGTGATTGGAAAAAAGAAGTACGAATTTCTAGCATTCTCAGCCAGTCAACTTCGATCAAATGCTGTTTGGATGTTTGCTTCTAATGAAGATTTGAGAGCAGAAAATATTCGAGCCTGGATGGGTTGCTTCAATACAATCCGCAGTGTGTCAAAGTGTGCAGCAAGGATGGGTCAACTGTTCAGTGCTTCTTCACAAACTGTACAAGTTCAAGCCCATGATGTAGAGATCATTCCAGACATTGAAACTACTGTGGATGAAATTACCTACTGTTTCTCCGATGGCATTGGAAAAATCTCTCTTCCTTTTGCTAGAGAAATTGCTCAAATGTGTGGAAGTGACATTCCATCAGCCTTTCAAATTCGGTATGGGGGGTATAAAGGTGTAATCGCTGTTGACCGTAATTCTCTCAGCAAGCTGTCTTTGAGACCTAGTATGCTCAAATTTGAGTCAGACAACAGGATGCTGAATATCACCAAGTGCAGTGACGCCATGCCTTGCTATTTGAATCGAGAGATCATTTCTCTATTGTCTACGTTGGGAGTGAGAGATGAAGCATTTGAAGCTTTGCAGCAGGAACAACTGAAACAAGTGGGCAAAATGCTTAGCAGTCGAGAAGCAGCTTTGGGTGTCCTAGAAAATCTTGCCTGGGCTAACGCAAAGAATGTTTTGGTGAAGATGCTGCTTCAAGGTTATGAGCCTAACGTGGAACCTTACCTCTCGATGATGCTACAGTCTTATCATGATAATCTGCTGTCAGAATTGAGAGGCAGGTGTAGAATACTAGTCCCTAAGGGCCGTGTCCTGATTGGATGCTTGGATGAGAGTGGCATCCTAGAATATGGCCAAGTTTATGTGCGTCTCACGAGAACGAAAACAGAGTTACAAAATGGAGATCAGAGTTTCTTCCGGAATGTGGATGAGAAGACATCTGTCATAACTGGTAAGGTGGTTGTCACTAAGAATCCGTGTCTGCATCCAGGTGATATCAGAGTGCTTGACGCTGTATATCATGAGGTCTTGGAAGAGACTTGTTTGGTCGATTGTATCCTCTTCCCCCAAAAGGGACCACGGTAAGTATACAATACTGTCAATTATTCTTCCATTTGTTGTGGGGATACTGCAGTTTGGTGTTAGACAATGAATTCAATAGTTTTTAGTTGATTTTCTCTTGAATCAAGACTTTATGTCATGTTTTTTTACTTATTGTCTGCCGATTATAACGTGTTCTCCATTCATTGATTATCGAAGGTCCATGTTATTGAATTTGGAGAACCTTTAGTTGTCACAATTGACTGGCTAATGCTATTGCAGCTGTCACTAAGTTTGCTAAGAAACTCTTATTCTACAGGCCTCATCCAAATGAATGCTCTGGGGGTGACCTTGATGGTGACCTTTATTTCGTAAGTTGGGATGAAGATCTAATTCCGCCACAAACTGTTGCTCCAATGGACTACCTCGGAGGAAGGCCTCGAATCATGGATCATGAAGTCAAGTTAGAGGTATGTTTCAGTTACCTTGGTCGAAGTTAATAACCCGCCCTTGCCTTTCTTTTTCGAATTTCGTTTTATGCGTCTCGTTGTTCTGTTGAAATTTGGCAGGAGATACACAAGTTCTTCGTGGATTACATGATAAACGATACTTTGGGCGCCATCTCTACTGCGCATTTAGTTCTCGCTGATAGGGAACCAGATAAAGCCTGCAGTAAAAAATGCCTGGAGTTGGCTAATCTGCATTCAATGGCAGTTGATTTTGCCAAAACTGGAGCACCAGCTGAGATGCCCAAGTATCTGAAACCCAGAGAATACCCGGATTTCATGGAGAGGACAGAGAAACCTATGTACGTCTCGAATGGAGCTCTGGGAAAGCTCTACCGTGCCACCCTAGACTCGTCCACGCAAGCTGGATTCAGCTTTGCTTGGTCGAGGCAGGTCGCTCAAAAAACTTACGACCATGATCTCGAAGTGGATGGTTTCAGGAACTTCCTGCAGATAGCTAAAGGCCACAGGGCCATGTACATGGAGAAAATGAGGGAGCTAATGAACTACTACGACGCAAAGCATGAAGACGAGATACTCTCCGGGAATCTGCGTAGCAAGGCAGCATATCTGCAGCGCGATAACAGGAGGTACGGGGAGACGAAAGATCGGATCCTCGTAGCTATAAAATCGCTTCAAAAGGATGCTAACGACTGGTTTGAGAGCAGCTGTAGCGTAAACGAACATCAGAGGCTGGCATCTGCATGGTACCATGTAAGTTATCATCCAGATCATTTCGAAGAAGGGATTTCCGGGCTGAGCTTCCCCTGGATCGTGGTTGACATTCTGCTTGGAATCAAATCTATGAAGAACAGAATGGTCAGCCAATCAGAAGGCAGCTGCAGTGAAAGTATTGCCAGTACTACTTCCTAAACCTTTGCAGTGAATGCTCACTGAACTTGCAGCTACTAACAAAATGGTCACTTGTCTTTCAAAATTAACAAAATGGTAATTAAGCTTGTTCTGTAATTTAAGTGTAATCTTATGAGTCAAACTTGAGTGCAAGGCTAAACTTGGGGAGGTAATTTCTGTCACAGTACCAACTACTAAGATCAAAGAAGGATTCCTAACCATGAGATTCGAGATGCCTTGAGCTTTTTCTTTGCTGCTTTTTGTGAAGGCGATTTCGACAAGTTGATTATGATTATCATATGGTTGATGATGGAAGATTAAACTCTTCGAAATTGAGTCTGATGTCGATCGGGTGGTCGATAATGATGATTAAACTCTCGTCCAGGACAGAATTGGAAATGTACCAAAGAAATTTGTGGTAAATAATCATGACCACTTGAGATAACGACCCTCTTTCAGGAGAAGTTGATCACACCAATCTGAAGTCCAGTTTCGGTGTTGATGTCCGTCACAAGAAATGAATTTATTTGGCCGCTTACTCAAGTGTTATTCACATGTTACTCATGTGTTATTCAAATTCAGAAATAACACACGAATATACTTCAATAACAACTATCATGAATAACACTCGAATAATACCCGAACAAATCCATCACAGCGGAGGACAAATTGACAATGAGCATCTTATCTAATACACCTGGAAACCATAAACTCATCATCATTCATGCCAAATGCCAACCAAATCAAAATGAGAAAGCCAGAGTATCATAGCAGAACCAAATGACAGCATCAAAGTTTGTATTTACAGAAGCAAGACAACCATCCAAGTAGCAGAAACCAGAGATCATCTATGCAACATTACTACAACCTAATCATCAAGCACTTGAACATCAAACTCGGCTAACACTCTCTTTCAGCAACGAACCTAGCTCTAAGCTTCCAAGACGATATGAGCTCTTCCAACCTCACCACCACCAACACCACCACGATGAACATTCAAGAACACCTTCCCAGCATCATCAGCCTTCCCCGAATCCAAAGCGACAGCACCGAAGATCGCCCTGAAAGCACCGCAGACCACAGAAGGGGTAGTCGAATCAGTCTTGGACGAAACCCTCACGACCTTGTGTATCCCCAATCGCATCCCGTCAACAGCACACGAGTTGTCCACGTTCGAGATCTGAGCAATCCGCTCACTGAGAGTGGTTGAAGAGATGTCAATGTCTCTCCTGAGGGACTGCATTGAGACAGCCGTGTCAATCACATTGGCACCCAAGATGCTCAGCGCCTTGTTGCTCTCTATTGAGTAGGATGAATGGGTCATTGCTAAGCGGAGCAGCCCTACGTTCTCGAATGAATAACTACAAACAAACAATCGAAATTGAAACATTCATTTTTGGCAAAGGGGAATGAATGAACAGAAGGGAAAGAGTAAATTAGATTAATACTTGATTTGTTTCTGGAGAGCTTCGAGAGCGGATGAAAATGGCGACGACAAGGAGAGCTCGACGGTATCAGCGGCAGCAGTTACCTGTAAACAAGAAGGAAGCAACGAACTCTGTTCAGTTTTCGATGATTTAGGGTTTTGTAAAAGGAGAAGATCGAAAGGGGAGAAGTGAGTGAAGGAAACCTGTGAATGAGGGAGGAAAGCAAGAGCGATGAATAGGGAGAGGAAGACGGAGCTTCGAGAAGCCATGGTTGTTGTGAGGATCGCTTCAGGTTGAGGGTTTGATGTGGTGAAAAAGGTAAAGAACTAAGCTTTGCAGTCTTCACTTCTTTCTTCTTTCCCTTTTCGTTAAGTGAAGTGGAAGGAAGAAGAAGATGATCAAATATAGCCGGGTCGGGTCGGGTGCTGACTTTCTGTTGACCCGGGTCCACAAGTCAACATTTTATTCAACCAGGTAAATTCATGGTGGCCCAATCCATTCAACCGGAAGTTTGAAGTTGTGACTACATGATCACCTAACTTCGTTTTATAACAAAGCACTTTACCTTTATGGTCATTTCGTTTTAACTTTTGTCTTCTAAACATTAAATTTGGACACATCCGCACACCGACGAAGAGAGATATCGAAGGAAGGAGACGAAGAGTTGGTCAGAGAGGTAAATTGGAGAGGTATTGCGAAGAGTATGGTGAAATACGAAGGGTTTTAAAATCTTCATCAATTTCATCGATATCTAATTATATATACTTATATTATTAATAAAAATATATTTAATAAGCTAATACATGACTATTAGAGCTAACGTGGTGTATTAAATGCCCACCAATTAACGTAATAAAGATGAAAGTTGAAACGGAAGGACCCAAAAGATAAAATGGTGGAAGGGGTAAAGATAGCAATTTATAGCGTAGGGTATCTGTAAGTTTTTTTTGGTTGAATGTATTTGTTAAGTTGAAAATGTAGAGGGGCCAAGGTGCTATTTTCTCTTTAATTTTAAATAATTTCCGAAATAATATTCATTGAATACTGTCAAAAAAAAATTCATTGAATTACATATTTATTAATTTATAATTAATAATAATACGATTCAAAATTTCGAAACCGTTAATAATTTTTTTCTCTCCTCTGAGAGTCGTACCCCTGTTGAGGGTTTCTTGCTTGATTAGGGTTTCCGCCGCCGGCCTGCCGTCACCCTCTCAATAATCCTTCTGTTAAGCTTCGGTCTTCAGCTAACTCTGGTCTTCCCTGCTTGTCATTGTTTCGTGTCTCGAAACCTCGGCAAGGCCCCTACAGGTTACCGTCAGTAACGTGACGGCGCTGATAGGGCTAGGGTTGAGGATCATTCGTTGCTGCCGCTTGACTCAATTGAGATTTTCTGTTCGCGATGTCGGATAACCCTGCTGATGCTATGGAGCGTGAGCTCGAAGCCCTACGAAAGCTAGCTATGGATGACGACGAGCTCGTCCTGCCCGAAGATGGAGAGGAGGCACCTCCCCCGTGGATATATGAAAATTATATCTCCGGCTTCTTCTTAACCAATAAACATTATAACTTTAATGTGATGAAGAACCGGATGGCTACAGTTTGGCAACCTGGACGTGGGCTCCAGGTTCAGGATTTGGGGGACGGATTGATCTTATTTCGGTTCTTCCATGAAAAGGACGTCCGCTGGGTTGCTGATAGAGGTCCGTGGTCTTTTGATGGCATGCTCCTGGTCCTTCGAGAACTGAAGCATGGTGAGTTCCCGTCGAAGGAAGGATTGGTCCATGCAGACTTTTGGATCCAGGTGTCTAATCTGTGTGCCGGTTATAACTCGGAGTCAGTTGCTAAGGCTATAGGGAATTATATCGGCACCTTTTTGGCTTATGATGAACGTGCGGTGATGCTTACTGGGGGGATCATCATGAGGTTAAGGGCTCGTCTCGATATACGAGACCCGCTTAAGAAAGAAAAGAAGATCAAACGGCCACGTGGTGAATGGCTAGTGGCAAAATTTCGTTATGAGCGTCTGCCCAACTTCTGCTTCATCTGTGGACGGGTCGGACACATTGATCGACATTGTGAAATTTATTTTCGTCTCCCAGATGACAAGATCATCCGCCACTGGGATATTATACCCTTCGAGCAGCTCCTCTACCCTCCTCCGCGCTGGGTGGTGAAAAGTGGTTGGTTGAAGAGGAGCCGGACAGCAATGGTGAACGTGAGGTTATGAGGCCGCTGGATGCTAATACAGTTGGTAGGGCTTTAGTTCCTACCAGGAGCCTTCTAGCTAACCTAGGAGCTTCTAGGAGCACGCAGAAGCTCTCCCTAACAGATTTTTATAAGCCGCCGACAGCTGAGAAGACACCCTTGCAGTTGGCGGATGACAGGAAACACCCAAGGACATCAGGAGGGGATGCCACGGGTGCTGTTAGCATGGAAGTTGAGCCATCCATGCAGAAGGACACTGACGTTGTAGCTCGAGGGGTCCAGGTACCTTTAATCCTGGCAAAGGCAGGACCGTATGGTGACGGTTCCTGCCCAGGGCAATGAATATCCTAAGCTGGAATTGTCGGGGACTTGGCCAGCCCCGTGCAATTGATGTAGTGTGTGATTTGGTTAAATCGCACAGGCCTGATGTACTTTTTCTTATTGAAACTTTAGTTTGTCAGCAGAAAATGGAAGAAATAAGAGCAAAATTACAGTACGATGGGTGTTTTGCAGTAGATGCACAGGGCCATAGTGGCGGCCTTTGTGTGCTTTGGAAAGATACGTCAAAAATTTCAGTTCTCAATTACTCTAGGCAGCATATCAATCTGCGGGTCGATGGGGTTCTGGATGAGCATTTTTTCATTACTTGTTTCTATGGTATTTCAGACCGGACGCGTCGCCAAGAATCTTGGGACCTGTTACGTTCACTCATCCGGGTCGAACCCTGGCTTTGCATTGGGGATTACAACGGCATCCTATGCTCGGATGAGAAGAAAGGGAGGACCGAGCACCCTCCATGGTTATTTAGAGGATTCCAAGGAGCTGTGGCAGATTGTGGTTTGACCGATATTGATCTTGAAGGCTACCCGTTCACTTGGTGGCGTTCTCGGGGTCGGCCGAATGCTGTGGAGGAACGTCTTGATAGAGCCATGGTCAACACCGCTTGGGTTAGCTTATTCCCGGATGCTCATCTGTCCATTTGATCGCTGCCACCTCCGATCATTCACCTATTTTATTATGCACGAATCCTCAAGCCCGGACAATATTCCTTTCACTTTTCAGTTTGAGAATCGGTGGCTGCTTGAACCTGAATTCCGTCCTCTTGTCCTTTCGGCGTGGAATGCTGGCAGTCACCTAAATCTTGAGGATAGGCTCACGTCTTGTATCAATGCCATGCAGGAATGGGGCAGGAACATCCGCCGAGCTCGTCGTCGGGACATCACAGATACACAGCGACGCCTTGAGCTTCTACGTCCGCTGTCCGACGACAGTTCTATTATTGAATATGAGGAGAACCGTAAGAAGCTAGCAATCTTACTTGAGCAGCAGTCCATTTTCTGGAAACAGCGTGCTAAGCAGCACTGGTATAGAGATGGTGATTTGAATACTGTTTTTTTTCCATGCTTCTGCTAATGGTAGGCGAAAGAAAAAAACTATAAAAAAGCTCAGGGATGCCTATGGCAATTGGGTCGATGGTGATGATGCTATGGGAGAGGTGGCTGCTGATTATTTCCGAGGTATCTTCAAGTCGGGTAACGTCGATCTTCTCCCCGTTGAAAATATGATACCAAGACTTGTTACTAGTACGGATAACAATATGCTGACCGCACCCTTCATTGATGAGGAATTTAAGGCAGCCATTTTTCAGATGAGCCCGAATAAAGCTCCGGGACCGGATGGTTTGAATCCTTATTTTTTTTCAGACTTTTTGGCACGCCATGGGTGGTGCGATTTCGGCAAGCTGTAGACGATGGTTGAGTGATTTCAGTATTCCTGCAAGTGTTCATGCCACCAACATAGTGCTTTTACCTAAAAAGCAAATTCCGGCTTCTATGGCTGATCTTCGGCCCATATCCCTGTGTGATGTTCGTTACCGATTGGTTTCTAATTTGCTTGCTAACCGCCTTCGCCAGATCATCCCCCAGATTATTGGTATTGAGCAATCGGCTTTTGTTGAAGGAAGATCCATCATTGACAACGTCCTCATAGCAACCGAGACCCTCCACACCATGAATACAAGACGGTATGCTAAGGACGGGGAATTTGCGGTCAAAATTGATATCTCTAAGGCCTTGATCGGGTTGAGTGGTGTTATCTAGAAATGATGTTACACAGATTGGGGTTTGCCAATACATGGGTGCGATGGATGGTCCTCTGCATTACTTCGGTTCGTTATTCGGTTGCTGTGAATTCTAAGACAGTTGGTCCAATTCTGCCAGAGAGAGGCCTTCGCCAGGGATGCCCTCTATCCCCCTTTCTCTTCATTATTTGTGCCGAGGGATTATCCTCTCTTATTCGCAGGGCCACTTTGGATGGCACGCTTCACGGGGTTCGAGTTTATCAAGGTGCTCCTCGGATCTCACACCAGTTTTTTGCAGACGATAGCTTCTTTTTCTGCAGATCAGATTTTGATGAGGCAAAGGTGCTCAGAAGCATCTTCGATACCTATGCTGCCGCCTCTGGTCAAGTTATCAATTATGAGAAATCGGGATTATTTGTGAGCAAGAGTACGCATCCCATGCTCGCCGATGGTTGTAACATCCCGAATTTAGGAATCAAATTTTTTTTTAAATCCTTGTTAAACGTTGGGAATTAATCGTAAATTATCGATTAAATACCCCGAGGCTTAAGGATTGATTCGAGTTGGTCATTGGAAGAATCGATTTCGAAAGGTAAATCAAACCAAGCAGACCGAGTTAACTACTAGCCGAATAATATTGATTAATGAATGAACCGTAGCTAGCTGGTTTCAGAACCAAACCAATGACCCGGAGGTCTCAGGTTCGAATCCCAGCTCCACATTCTTTTCTTTTATTTTTTTTCCAAACCCGCCAGCAACAAAACGACACCGTTCTGTTCTATCTCCTCCGGCGAGCCCCTGCCTCCCTCCGCCGCTGCTCTGTTTTCGCCGGCAGCCCTTCCCAATGGCCAAAGGCCATTTAACTTACCAGCGGACATCGAAACCCCACCAGAAACGTGATTAAAGCCGTGAATCGTGGCTTTGAACCTAAATCCATAAAGAAACGGTCAAAAACTGATGTGGAATCGCACCAACTCCGACCACGATTTTCAAAAGGTGTAGGGATCGATTTTGACAAAATTGGCTTGTGTCGTCCATCAAACTTGGATCCATTCGATTCCTGGAGGCTATATAAACCTCCCCGATGCATTGAATCGAAGCAAAACTTCCCAGAAACAAAAGCCCCCTTTGTTCCGTCGAAACTCCGGTGAGAGGAGTGTCGGGACGATTCAGGCTGAGTCGGACCGATTGGTTGGTACCAATAGATTCGTCTCAACCTCACGAATCTTTCCCCTCTTCCAATTTGATGATTGGATCCCTAGTTGAGGAGAATCGATGGAAAAACCATCTGCGGTGAATTAGGGTTCATCCGATTGGAAAATATGCTGGATTGGTCCCTAAATTGACAGTAAGTGTCAGATCAGTCCCTCCTTCCTTTCCTTTGGTATTTTGCCCCTGGATCTTTTCCCATGTGGCAGATTGGTCACTTAACTGTCTATTTTTGACAGAATTGGCCCAACTAACTTTTCGGTTAGTACAATTTGGCCCAGGAAGTTACGAAAGTCCGTTAATTCCTTTTTCCCATCCGATTCAAGTCACGGAACCGATTGTCAAGTCACCCGACTCGGTTTATAGGTGGGTTGGTTTAAGGGGGTAAAATCTTTACGTTGTTAGTTTCATTACACGTTATTTTTCGTTATGTTACTTATATGAATTTGTGCACTTACATCTATGCATGTTAAAGAGTCACACCTCACCTAGATAATTAATAGGTGGATTAATAAACGGTACTCACTAGCTAGACCTCCGCCCCACCCCAGTTTTCAGTATTGGTCGCCGGCGACCCTCAGCACGATATTGGGCCAGATTGCCCACAGTTTTCAGTTGGACCAGAGAGTCCCTTTATCAGTTTTCAGGGGGCGGTAAGGCTAGTTAGTTGGGTTGGGGCCCCTAAACAAAAGTGGATCAGATTTAAGCTAAGTTAAGTGTTGATTTAAAGCATGATGTTGCATTTCTCAGTTTTCAGTTTATGTTTTCCACGTTTATCTTATAATGGATACCCATGAGATATGATTGATGGTTCTATGGTATGGTATTATGGTTAATCGGTATGGTTGATTGAATGGTTGAATGATTGTTGTATGACTAAGTTTGATGTATGATTATGTGATGATATTGACTTGTGTGTGTGTTTGTGTGTGTTAGCATCTCATAGGTCGTGCTTGGAATATGGGATTTATATTCCTCGTGACGAATCAGTGGATGCGGGGTATCGATAATCTCCAATGAGGAGGGATGAGTATGGATTGACGGAATTATGATGTTAGATCCAGTAATACGTATAATTATGTTTATACGGTATAACTACGATAAAGGACTGACCCCGAACCACCCACCAGTTTTGCAGGAATTCCCTGGACAAGTAACGGGTCACCGGAGTTTCTAAGGTGTGCCGGAGCAGTGGATCATGAGACGGTGAAGTGATGACTTGGAGGTCGCTCCCAAGTCATCGGGCCCTATTCCGCGTGTACAAGTTTAACGGTTAATACCCCGGATTTTATGATTGGTTTGAAAGTGATTGGTCAAAATTGTACTTTAAACCTTTGAATCATTGTCGGTTCCGAAACAGTTGTCGTATTTATGTTTTATAAAGAATTGGGGATGTTACATTTTGGTATCAGAGCCGGCTTTCTCCTATTTCTCGGTTTACCCAGAAACACTAGAAGATCGGTCTGGTGGGAAAGTTGTTCGGGTAATTTCAAAACGAAAAGGGTATAAGTTTTGATGGGTTTTTAAACCAAGGTTTAAAGGTGAAAGGATTTTCACAGGCACCGGTCTCAGATCCCTGCAGCATGGCACCGGCACGGAAACTTTCACGGTGAGACGTTCTTGAATTTTTACAACTGATGTTGTTGAAATAAATTATTTTTATAACAATGGTGGGTGTAGATGATTTAGATGGGATCAGGATAAAGACAGATTTAATTGCTTATCACAAGGATTCCGATAAGGATACAAGCAAAGGTAAGGACTGCTAAGAAGGTCCGGTAGGTAATTTCTATATTACAGAAATTATGATTTGCTGTGTTCCTAACGGAAGGTGCAGATGACGTAGCAGTATTGGGAACAGTTTCCCGAAAATTGTTTGTCTCTCGTTTCCAAAGGTACGTTCGTAAACGTTTAATTTACGTAAGAGCCCGTTAATTACGACCTAGGCTCTAGGTTGCATCGGGGGATCTTCCCATGCAAAGTAATTGCAATGGCCGTTCATCCTCTGCCATTAACAAAGAGGATAGGTAAAATTTTCCCGGGTTAGTGGAAAAGATAGTCGGAAAAAAAAACTCGAAAAGTATTATTGACTTACCGAGCGACGTCTTTTGCAGCTAAGAAACCTTCGCCCTGGATTTTCTTCCGTCCAGGATGTGGTTATGATCGTAGATTCCCCACAGTGGCAAACGGGAATCGTAGCCATTTCTTGTTTACAAGAGCGTTGAATGAGGTATTCTTTTCCGACCTCTGCTCGTTTATTCGAAGCATTTCAGTACCGTCTATTTAAAGAGACGAACCTTAGGTTCCTAGACCTTGACTTATTTGGCCGCCTCTCTCGTCCTTGTGTGTCGACATGAGTGAGTGGGTGTCACAATTATTGTGACCACTTTCTTGGTGAGATTGGTGTCCATAAAAGATCAAGTTTGAAAAACTTGATCCACCATCACCATTTCTCCCTTTCATTCTTCCTCCATTCTTAGTAAAAACTCTCTCCATTTCGAGAATAAGCTTCCAAGAGGATGTCAATGAGGTTGGCATAGGGTTTATACTCTTTGCCTTACTCCTCATCTGTATGCAAATTTACGGCATCGTAAAGCTGACGTTAGAAGCAGCCGAGGAAGCTGAGGCACGACGTCATCTCGAACTCATAAGCAAGAGCTTGCATGATGAGTAGACCACTTTAGCTTGGTAAAATTTTTGTGGTGATTCATGTTTTAAGTATGATCTTGTGTATTGAGTCCGATTGGAATAAAAGTGAGTTGGGTTGAAGGAATAAGAGCGGAAAAAGGGAAACTATTATTATTATTATTAATTAACCGGGTGCATGATTGGTGATACAAATCGGCTACTCAGGCCGTATTCTTAGGACTCTGTGAAGGATCCACTAACTTGATCGGACACTCTCGCTTATTTCCCTTGTCAGCCTCCATGATCAGGTTGGCCACTTCTTGCAATCCCTCCTTAACCCGCTTCTTTCCGCAGCAGACCTTGACCGTCCATGTTTGGTCTAGTTTTCCCCGGATGGCAACACCTGTCTGCGTGACATGAGCCATGTTAAGCGGAAAACATCTGCCTATTTTTGGTACCGAAAGAAAAGGATTTCCAAACTGGTCAAACACGGTACACCACCCTCCCTTAAAAACAAAAACAAAGTTCTGTTCCATAAGCTGGCTCACGCTTATGAAACTACCGATGATACCGGGCATCAGTAGTTCGTCCGGAATAATCAAGGGACCAACCTGACGGAACCTTTTCCCTTTGACTTTACCATGGAACCTCTTCCAAAGGAAACAAGTTGGTGAAAGTTACGGTCAAGGGAAACGAAAGATTTCTCATTCGGAGACATGTGGTTCAGGCAGCTACTATCTAGTTTCCATTCTTTCTTAACAGAATCGCAGAAAGGACAGAAATCGGTTAGAAAGGGATTACCAGGAGGGACGGATGGATTTTCGGGAGTAGGAAAAAGAGTGAGGAGTGGAGTCGCTCCGGTGTTTTTCTCTGCTCCCATTTTGAATCTTCCGTGAGTTTTAGCAAGTATGATACGAGAGATACACGGAACCTAGTTAAATACGCGAGTAAGGAACCGTAGATCTCCGACACGTGACCCGTGCTTTCAGCGAATGACGCGTGAACGGTGAGTAATCGTCCACCGCATCGGGCGCTGCTTTTGAGGCACCGCTAATGCATAAATCGGTGGTGTCATTTTCACCCTATTTGCTTTTTGACTTTCAAGTCTGAATGGCGGCATTTTGTACAAGCTGACCGAAAAATTTTCACATATAAAATAGTATCCTTTCTCTCAGTCATTCTCCAAACGAAAAATGACTGGTCCTGATGAAGTAGAAACCTTGTGCGGGATTAATTTTATCCTGCTGATAGCCATTTTTCTACTCGTGGCTATCACCTTCGTTCTAAAAATTTTCGAGCATATAGAGCGACGGAGGCGTCAAGAAAATCCGCCGGAAGGAACAGTTCGGCAGAGGCAAATAGAAATTCCACCTCGCATGCCTTAGAACTTTCTTGAATAATTGGTTGTACCATTGTTTTCTTTGTTTTCTGTCTGAGCCATGAGTATGTATGGTCTCAGACGGTGCACAATTTCGTTGATAGAATTTTTGTTTCCTAGAATTCCCGCGGGTGACGAGTAAATCAGGAGATACCAATAGATTGTAATGTTATGTGCTCAAGAGAATTGATGACAATGGAAAGAGAAGCTAGGGTTGCATTTATTAATAACCCCTCATTATTAAATTTCCAATTACTCGTGGATTACACAAGTGTGCTCTATGGGCTCCTATAACTAACACTGGGTGCTTAGCCCTGGTGAATGGAATTCTGTGCACCCGCCCTTTGTAGTACTGTAGGGTCACCCCTTCTGGTGTGTATCGGACATTCCAGATCCGTAGCAGGCGCTGTCTGAATCTCGATGTTTTCCTTAGCACGATGGAAATCGGGATTTGCAGATCTTGCAGTGGTTCCCGTATATCTCTGGGGGAATCTGGGTAGAAACCCCTGAGCTTGCCCAGTGCCTCTAGATGTGTCTTTATGAACTGCAGTCTGTGCATCCGTGCGATCTTCGACTGCAGATCTTCTAGGAGACGAGAGAGAACCTCCATGTAGAGAGAGAGAGTGGAGTTATTTCAGAACTTACTTAGGGTTGGATTTCGGGGACGAAATCTTTTTAAGGAGGGGAGAAATGTAACATCCCGAATTTAGGAATCGAATTTTTTTTTAAATCCTTGTTAAACGTTGGGAATTAATCGTAAATTATCGATTAAATACCCCGAGGCTTAAGGATTAATTCGAGTTGGTCATTGGAAGAATCGATTTCGAAAGGTAAATCAAACCAAGCAGACCGAGTTAAATACTAGCCGAGTAATATTGATTAATGAATGAATCGTAGCCAGCTGGTTTTGGAACCAAACCAATGACCCGGAGGTCTCAGGTTCGAATCCCAGCTCCACATTCTTTTCTTTTATTTTTTTTCCAAACCCGCCAGCAACAAAACGACACCGTTTTGTTCTATCTCCTCCGGCGAGCCCTGCCTCCCTCCGCCGCTGCTCTGTTTTCGCCGGCAGCCCTTCCCAATGGCCAAAGGCCATTTAACTTACCAGTCGGACATCGAAACCCCACCAGAAACGTGATTAAAGCCGTGAATCGTGGCTTTGAACCTAAATCCATAAAGAAACGGTCAAAAACTGATGTGGAATCGCACCAACTCCGACCACGATTTTCAAAAGGTGTAGGGATCGATTTTGACAAAATTGGCTTGTGTCGGCCATCAACCTTGGATCCATTCGATTCCTGGAGGCTATATAAACCTCCCCGATGCATTGAATCGAAGCAACACTTCCCAGAAATAAAAACCCCCTTTGTTCCGTCGAAACTCCGGTGAGAGGAGTGTCGGGACGATTCAGGCTGAGTCGGACCGATTGGTTGGTACCAATCGATTCGTCTCAACCTCACAAATCTTTCCCCTCTTCCAATTTGATGATTGATCCCTAGTTGAGGAGAATCGATGGAAAAACCATCTGCAGTGAATTAGGGTTCATCCGATTGGAAAATATGCTGGATTGGTCCCTAAATCGACAGTAAGTGTCAGATTAGTCCCTCCTTCCTTTCCTTTGATATTTTGCCCCTGGATCGTTTCCCGTGCGGCAGATTGGTCACTTAACTGTCTATTTTTGACAAAATCGGCCCAACTAACTTTTCGGTTAGTACAATTTGGCCCGGAAGTTACGAAAGTCCGTTAATTCCTTTTTCCCATCCGATTCAAGTCACGGAACCGATTGTCAAGTCACCCGACTCGGTTTATAGGTGGGTTGGTTTAAGGGGGTAAAATCTTTACGTTGTTAGTTTCATTACACGTTATTTTTCGTTATGTTACTTATATGAATTTGTGCACTTACATCTATGCATGTTAAAGAGTCACACCTCAACTAGATAATTAATAGGTGGATTAATAAACGGTACTCACTAGCTAGACCTCCGCCCCACCCCAGTTTTCAGTATTGGTCGCCGGCGACCCTCAACACGATATTGGGCCAGATTGCCCACAGTTTTCAGTTGGACCAGAGAGTCCCTTTATCAGTTTTCAGGGGGCGGTAAGGCTAGTTAGTTGGGTTGGGGCCCCTAAACAAAAGTGGATCAGATTTAAGCTAAGTCAAGTGTTGATTTAAAGCATGATGTTGCATTTCTCAGTTTTCAGTTTATGTTTTCCACGTTTATCTTATAATGGATACCCATGAGATATGATTGATGGTTCTATGGTATGGTATTATGGTTAATCGGTATGGTTGATTGAATGGTTGAATGATTGTTGTATGACTAAGTTTGATGTATGATTATGTGATGATATTGACTTGTGTGTGTGTGTTTGTGTGTGTTAGCATCTCATAGGTCGTGCTTGGAATATGAGATTTATATTCCTCGTGACGAATCAGTGGATGCGGGGTATCGGTAATCTCCAATGAGGAGGGATGAGTATGGATTGACGGAATTATGATGTTAGATCCAGTAATACGTATAATTATGTTTATACGGTATAACTACGATAAAGGACTGACCCCGAACCACCCACCAGTTTTGCAGGAATTCCCTGGACAAGTAACGGGTCACCGGAGTTTCTAAGGTGTGCCGGAGCAGTGGATCATGAGACGGTGAAGTGATGACTTGGAGGTCGCTCCCAAGTCATCGGGCCCTATTCCGCTGTGTACAAGTTTAACGGTTAATACCCCGGATTTTATGATTGGTTTGAAAGTGATTGGTCAAAATTGTATTTTAAACCTTTGAATCATTGTCGGTTCCAAAACAGTTGTCGTATTTATGTTTTATAAAGAATTGGGGTGTTACAATGGTGTTGCATACTTTCTGGGAATTTCCTCTGCTTTTGATAACGAGCATTATCTTGGGATGCCATCTCTTATCGGACGAAACAGAAAGATAGCCTTCCGTTTTTTGAAAGAGCGAATTTGGCAGCGGTTACAGACCTGGAGAGGCCGAAAGGTCTCAAATGGGGGTAGGGAGGTGCTCATTAAAGCTGTAGCTCAGGCTATCTCGACCTACTGTATGAGTGTGTATTTTTTGCCAAACTTACTCACGACAGAGTTGGAGCGAATGATGAATTCATTTGGTGGGGAACGAATGGTCAGGGCGGCGGCGGCATCAACTGGATGGCATGGGACCGGACCTGTGCTAGGAAAGATGTCGGCGGTATGGGTTTCCGGGATCTTCGTAGCTTTAACTTGGCGATGCTTGGTAAGCAGGGATGGAAGTTTCAAACCCAGCCAGATGCTCTTGTTACAAGAATTTTCAAAGCTAGATACTTTCCCAGGAGGGATTTTTTGTCGGCTCCACCTGGCAATGGACCGAGTTATGTTTGGCAAAGCATTCGGCGTTCGCAGCAAGTTATACAACGAGGATCACGTTGGCGCATAGGTAATGGTACCAATATCAGAGTTTGGGACGATAATTGGCTTCGGGATGATAATAATCTTGGCATTGCAACTGATAGGGACGACACCCTCCATGGCTTGAGAGTTTGTGATTTGCTGATCCCCGGAATTGTTGAATGGGATAAGGAGTTGATAGAAGCTCTTTTTAATCAGAGGGACGCGATGGAAATTTTCAAGGTGCCGCTTGGTGTGGGTGGTTTGCAGGATTAGCTAATTTGGCACTATGACCCTAAGGGTGTTTACACCGTGCGCTCAGCTTATCGCGTGCTCATGGATTCCATCCATCCCCGGCCTGACCTCATTGTTCAAGGACCTTGGTCGCAGCTGTGGAATCTCTCGGTGCCTCCCCGGATTAAGAATTTCATTTGGCGGCTTGCGAGAGAGGTGATCCCTACCCGTGCGGCCTTACGGCGTCGGCACATTTTGGTCCCGGTTGGCTGCGGCATCTGTGGGAACGGCTCCGAGGATTACAACCACCTCTTTTTCGACTGTCCCTATGCTACGGACTGCTGGGAGCAAGCAGGCTTACTCCTCTGGATCAGCGCCATTAGAACAGGTACTCCTCACTCAGATGACCGTCTGCAGATGATCCTGCAAGCCGTCCAAGCCGACTCTCGTGATAAAGCTGGCATTGTCCTTTGGGGAATTTGGAAGGAAAGAAATCGACGAGTGTGGAGGAGTGAGTCGTGTACAGCCAGAACAGCAATGAAGCTCGCCTTTGATGATGTGGCTAATTGGCGTGCGGCTCAACTTCCGGTGGTCCCGACAGCCAGGGCGGCTCCTGAACCGTGCAATAAATGGCATGCCCCCCCCCCCCCCCCCTTGGCTCTCTCAAGTGTAACTCGGATATTGGATTCAAGGCAGCAACCAACGAGATGGGGATGGGGATTGTCCTTCGTGACTGCGATGGGAGGGTCGTTGGGTACAAACAATGGCATGATGTTGGTCAATGGACCCCCCGAAAAGGGGAAGCGACTGCTCTTCTCTCGGCTATGTACTGGGTGGCGGAAGTTGGCTATGAGGACGTAATTTTTGAGTGCGATGCCGAGGCTATCTCTCTTACTCTAAGCAGTGATGTAACCGACGTCTCAGAGTTCGGGTGCATAATCTCTCGGTGCCGCGACATGCTTGCTTCTTTCCCCCGTTTCAGAGTCCAGGTAGTTCGGAGAAATGGAATCAGATTGCACATTTGTTGGCTCGTCAATCTTTTTCCTTAAACACCACTCATGTTTGTTTTTCTCCTCCGAACGGGATGGATAATATTCTGTCCGATGTCTGTTTTGACAGAAACCATTAATGAGAATTGACTATTTGCCTAAAAAAAAAAATTTCGAAACCGTTTGTAATATTTTGAAATTTCATATCTATAAAGTATTTGAAATACCGAAGAACATTCCCCGCCATTCAAATCTTATTTTCCCGTTAATTTTCTAAGAGGTATATAAAGGCATCAACCGCAAAACTTTCCCGGCCATTGATAACCTTCCTTTCTTCTCGATTTCTCTTCTACGCAGAGAAGGAGGAAGGAAACCCACAAAAAAAGAAAAAGAAAAATAGAGGAAAAAATAGGGTCGATCCAACGCTCCCAGTTCCGATGGAACGCCTCCAGAGCCGAGCATTATCGTCGTTCCCTCCGTTCCCGCCACTGAATCTGTCCAAGACATTCGACCTCCGGCAGAAAGTTCCGTGGTGGGACCACATTCTCGATCCAGGGAGCGACCTCGTCAACCAATGGAACCACATTTTCCTCCTCACCTGCATCATCGGCCTCTTCGTCGACCCTCTCTACTTCTACCTCCCGGTCATCGGAAACGATTCCTGCCTCACTACCGACAACCTCCTCGGCATCTGGGTCACCTTGGCCCGCACCCTCACCGACCTCTTCTTCGTCCTCCATGTCTGCATGAAGTTCCGCACCGCCTTCGTTGCTCCCAGCTCTAGGGTTTTCGGCAGAGGAGAGCTCGTCATGGATCCCAGGCAGATCGCGATTCGCTATGTCAAGTCTTGGTCCTTCATCATCGATGTCTCCGCCGCTCTTCCACTTCCTCAGGTGATTTTGATTTTGATAATGCTGGAAATTGGGAGTTTCGAATTAGGGTTTTGATATTGCTTGAAATTGGGGGTTTCGATTTAGGGTTTTGATGATGCTGGAAATTAGGGGTTTTCGAGAATTTGATTCAGTTTGGAATTAGGATTTTGAGGATGAGGATTAAACTGGGAGTTTAGAATTAGGCTTTTGATAATCTTGGAAATTGGGAGTTTCCAATTAGGGTTTTGATAATGCTGGAAACTGGGAGTTTCGAATTAGGGTTTTGATAATGGTGGAAATTGGGGGTTTTCGAGAATTTGATTCAGTTTCTTACTTTGTTCGTGTGTGGTAGATTGTGATCTGGTTCATTATTCCGGCGGTGAAGAACACATCGGCTTCCCATGCTAACCACACAGTTTCTCTTATCGTTCTGATTCAATACATTCCTCGGATTGTGGTAATGTTTCCTCTGAATAGAAGGATTGTGAAAAGCACTGGCGTTGTAGCCAAGACCGCCTGGTCTGGAGCTGTGTATAACCTTCTTCTCTATGTTCTTGCCAGTCATGTAAGCATCTCGATTACTGTATGTATATATTCGAGCATTTCAGCAATTAGTCCTCTTCCAATAAGTTATCTGCACATTACGGTGTCAGGGCAGGTTCTGGGAGCTACATGGTACCTGGCATCGATTCAGCGACAGCGAAATTGCTGGGAGAGGCAATGTGAGAAGGAGAGGAATGTAACCCATTCCCCTTCTTGTAAACTCGAGTATCTTGATTGTACAACAACGGAGGATCGTGAACGCCAGGCTTGGTTGAGAATCACCCATCTCATTTCCAACTGTGATGCCTTCAACGACAAGAATTTCCAGTTTGGAATCTTTAAAGATGCCTTCGTTCATCATGTCGGAGAGGCATCATTTTGTAATAAGTACTTCTACTGCCTTTGGTTTGGACTGAGAAACTTGAGGTGAGTTTGGGGTTTCTTACATTTTTCCAGATACTGTTTGTGAAACAGAACTTAGAAATGACTGCTTCAAAATAAACTTGGTTGATTTGCAGTTCATATGGCCAGAGTTTGGCAACTAGCACTTACGAAGGCGAGACAATGTTCAGTATTGGGGTATGCATCATGGGACTGGTTATGTTTGCACATCTCATTGGCAATATGCAGGTACTGAGAGCTTTTCATTTATATATCAAGCAATTAATTGGAACTATGTTTGGCTCATCCTACAAGAATGAGGTTGGTTGTTGATTTGAAAATTCTTTTTTGACATTTTTTTGTCCCGAAGACGTATATGCAATCCACATCAGCTAGGTTGGAGGAATGGAGGATCAGGAGAAGAGATACAGAGGAATGGATGAGGCATCGCCAACTACCTCCGGATCTACAAGAGAGGATCCGTCGTTTTGTTCAGTATAAATGGCTAGCAACAAGAGGGGTGGATGAAGAAACCATCTTGAGGGCTCTGCCTCTTGACATCAGACGTCAAATTCAGAGGCATCTTTGTCTGGCTCTTGTTAGACGTGTATGTTTCCACTTTCCTTAATGGATAACTGCAGGAGCTCTTGATCATTCACGACAATTCAGTTGAGAGAAATTTTTCGTGTTCACAGGTCCCTTTCTTTGCCCAAATGGATGATCAACTCCTGGACGCCATATGTGAACGCCTAGTTTCATCCCTGAATACCAAGGAAACATACATCGTAAGAGAAGGCGATCCAGTGAACGAGCTGCTTTTCATAATCAGGGGACAGCTAGAGAGCAGTACAACCAACGGTGGGAGAATAGGGTTTTACAACTCAATCAATCTCAGAGCTGGTGATTTCTGCGGTGAAGAACTGCTGACATGGGCGATAAATCCATCGGCGATGCACTTACCCTTGTCAACCAGGACAGTGAGGTGCCTAAGCGAAGTGGAGGCATTCGCACTAAGAGCTGTAGACCTGAAATTCGTAGCGAAACAGTTCAAACGATTGCACAGCAAAACCCTTCAGCATGCATTCAGATACTACTCACATCAATGGAGGACCTGGGGGGCTTGCTTCATACAGGCAGCATGGAAGAGGTTCAAGAGGAGGAAGCTGCAGTTGGAGCTGGCAAAGCAAGAAAGCTTGTTCTACTCGCAGTTCTCAGATGACGAGGAAGGGTACTACAGCAATGAAGGGAGCGATAGATCTTCGTCGGATGGTGGGGAAAACGGTCAGCACCTTGGAGCAACAATTCTTGCTTCAAAGTTTGCTGCAAATACAAAGAAAGGAGCAGTCAATCAGAAGCTCCCTAGTGATGATGCGTTGAAAATGCCCAAGTTGTTCAAACCTCAAGAGCCCGATTTCAATGCTGACCATGAGGATCTGTGAGTTCTTATTCTGAAGAAAAGTCGGTAAGAAAATCGGAGGAATGTACATATGAATCACAAGCTCTTTGCAAGGATGATCATGATGATCAGCAAGAGCTAGAATGGTGCTGAGAATAGATATGATTTAGCATTAGTAAAGATTGTACATTCTGCTCAATCTGGTGAGTCTGAATCTGTAATCCCTTGTGAATATCTTTGTTAGAGAGTCATCGTGTACAAAATATGAAAGGTTACCTCAGCAATTACTGTTGCAAATTTTGTGTTCTGTATTCAAAGGGCAAGTGAGCGTTTGGTTGATGAAATTGGGTTCGAATTTCCGGCTCACTTGGAATTGGCCCAAATAATTGCACTACAATTCTTAGTGGGCAGGGAATTGAAATCCAATTCCCAGACCCAATTCCATCAACCAATTCACCTCAAATCAATGAGCCCCTGATCTTTCATGTGTCTATAATCCTTGAATATCTTTGTTAGAAGAAAAATCGCCATAAAAGATTGTTTTACGTTGGAGATTCGTTAATATTGTAACCCTAACTTCAATCATCAATAGGCTGGGGTGGGGATCTATCATTTGCTTGATGAACACGGTAATATGATTCGTTAATCTTAAACAGATTTAAACTTCTTGTTTGGTTTACCGCGAATTATTAAACAAATTTGGCAGTAATGTCGTCAAGTTTCCGGTGAGAATAATTTAGTTTTTGTGTCCCACATATTCTCGTCTACTGGTATTGATCGTACTAACTTTTAGGAGTGTTATCTATCTATACTAATATATATACATATATATTTTCACCCCCTTTTTATTCCTTCTCCCCTTAACTTTAGGGATTCCACCAATCATAAATTTTCTTTTTCTTTTTTTAATTATCATTTTTTTTTCATCTCTCCTTTTTACCCCACTCTCCTACAATTTAACTTTTAGCCCAAAAAATTATTATTATTAAATTTTTGTTTAGCTATATTTTTGTTTTACGTAAACTCTTTATATTCAAAGACAAAAAGTTAAAAGTTATTAATTAATACTTCAGTTTTAATTTTATTTTTTAATATAGGTCCACTTTTTTCATCGCTTTTAGTCACCAAAATAATTTTTATTTCATTTCCTACTAACTCTAAATTATATTCACTAACAAAATAAAAATTATTAATTAATATTACAGGTCTTCTTTATTTTTTAATATAGGTTCAAATTTTTAGATTATTTTAATATTTATCGTTTACACTTTTTACGTCAATTAGAAAACTAACTTCACTATTCAAAAAATGCAATATGTTATTAATAACTAATCACAATTCAGAAATATAAGTTAAATTAATTGTTAAATTTTATATTATATATATTTATGGACATACTTAAATAACTAATCACAATTTAGTGTGGTATGTATACTTAATATTATTCCTACTTAAAATTAATGGGATTTTGACACTTAAATAAAATAAAATTTAACCATATTTTTATATTAACATATTTTTTCATTTATTTTAAAAAATGGCTTTTGCATTTAACATTTTATTTTCTAATCACTAATTTAAAATTATGGTTTAAAATTAATATTTATAAAATTAAATGAGCAATCAAATGGACTTATATATATATTTAATGAACTGAAGATATGCAAATAAGAACAACATCATATATTTATATTATATTGAGAAACTAATTTTGGATTATTTTCATCTATATATATTGTCTCTAAACAGAGTTAAAAACCCTGCATTGTCTACTGTAATTATATTTTATATATTATAAATTATATATCCTATATAAAATTTAATAAGATGTCAATAACTGAATCATGTGCACTTTGACCACAATCCTACATTTATCTAATCTATTGAAAATATTTGATGATTTCTTCAATATTTTTATATTTAAAAAATTATTTCATAATTATGATTTAAACCTTTGAATACCATCAAAATTAAATTAGCAAGGAAAATTTTTAGACATAAATAATTAGCTTAATAGAAAAAATATTAAAAATAATAGAAATATATATTATCTATTGATACCATACACTACTTTCATAAATTTTCCTTGCTATTATTAATTAATAATTTTTATAAATAAAAATTTAATAAAACTAATGTTTTACAATTTCTTATTACATGGACATTGTCTTACTAATAAAATAAAGTATTAGATAGTAATCATATAACTATAGTTTTTTTTACCTATAGGTCAAATTGGCGAGTCTAATGATATGTGGTTCAACCACTCAAATTGTTATAAATCGTATTTGAACAATAATTATATCAAATCTAATAGGTCGGACCCTCTGTGACTGTATTATTTTGGAAAATTGTATACAAGTAATAAAATAAATCATACTAAAAGATTTAAGATAATATAATATTCAAAATTATATAAATTAATACTTTTTAAACTATTTTGATGAAACTTGATTATTTGTATAAAAAATCGGCCGATGGGCCGAAAAACAAAACTTAATTTGAATAGTTACATATGTTGCAATTTAACTTCACGACACAACAACACGAAAAAGGTTCGCCACCAGTTTTGTCTAAAGAAGTGTACCTAAACTGTTGAATGTCTGTTTCTCTTTCTTATATGAATTTTAAGATTTAGAATTTACAATAATAATTTTATATTATAGGAATAATGAAATAAAGAACATTGAGATTAACGTGTTATAAATTATGGATAAGAGAGGCAAATATTCCTAATAAGAATGTTATTTTTATCTTCAAATTTTTTATTTGTTTCTCTAAATGATAATCAAAATTATATATTTCACAAGTTGCGGCCCGCCAACGGGTGGCCAAAAAGATAGTATATATATAAGCAAATATAAATTCACACCCCTTTTATTCCTTCTCCCCTTAAGTGTAGGGATTCCACCAATCACCACTCTTCAATTACTAAATCTAAACACTAATTTGAATATGGTTAAAAAGTAAATCAATTTTTATAAAAAAATAAAATATAACAGTTGGAAATTGAAAACCGTATCCCACCATCCCCACATATTTGTTTCTACTAAATAGATGGAATGAGTTTTTTTAATAAATACAGATTTAATTTAGTTTATTTATAAATTTTCGAGTATTATATTAGTTTATTTTTCTCAAGTTATCTAAATTCTATAAGAATTTTGTTATAAAATTTTGACTATAATTTTATTCTCCAACTTTCTTGCTCATCTATTCCTCGAATTATCAGTCTTTTTCTATTTATCATGCCATTAGAAATCATAATTGAAAAATTCTTCTCACTTTATTTTATATTAATTTCTGATACACACTTTTTTTTTGTTGACAAAAGATACACACTCTTTTCGTTCTTAATGTTAACCGTGGTGGATATTATTTTTAATTTAATTTCATTAAGCTACAAATTCTAATGGAACTCCTAATAATTTGGAAAATGTTTCTTATTTCCATTAGAAATTATAAAGATAAAATCTCTATTTTCCTATTTGGAAAACGTTCTGGTGTCTTCGCGGTATCGATTACGCTAACACGTGATATTATCCTATTGGTTGGTTTGACAACATTTCTGCAAACAACAATACAACGTATTCACTAATACCAATTTTAGTTTCAAGAGCTATTCGAGATTTGCTTCTTTCCAACATATCATGGATAGAACTATTTTTCATGGACTCATGTGTAAAATTTCTACCAGTAACTCCCTAGCTGAGTGAGAACATTGGTTATGATAATGTAGACAACATGCTTAATTTGAATTAATAGGCGGGAGTTGAGCATTTATGCAAATTTAATAAAAAAATATAGTGTTATAAACTTATAATGCCTAAGAAGGTTGTTTTCCCGTCTATGTTTTTTTCATCTCTAAATGAAATTCAGAATTATATATTGCATATTTAATGTCCGCCAACGGGCGGGGAAAAAACTAGTGTAAATGTAAGAACGAGATCGAAGGCAATCAATTAAGACGAGAAGGGAAATTGATCCGCCCAGTTAGACCGGTGGATCAATACTGTGGTTCTTTGGAGGTTTAGGCAATGAATCCGTCCTCGGAGTGTCTCGGCGGAAGGTACCTTGCAAGGCGGACGTGCAACGGGTTAGTATATGTAGGATGGCAAGTATGGGGATAATGTAGGGAGAATGGGTTACAGAGAAGTACCGGGCGAGAGCCCTTTTTGTGTGGGCGGAACCGATAGCCTTTAGCGTACAGCGCGGAAGCTTGTAGTATCAGGCGTATGGTCCCAGATCTGTCGTGTCCCTTCTGCCCATGAAACTCGCAATACTCATTTGGGTTCCCCCTTTTCAATGCCGCTTTGGGTAACGGGGCGGCCACCGCAATCCTCCTTTCTTTTCTTGGAGGACGTACATGAGCCTTCGCCTTGATTCCGACAGGGGGGTGTACCCTTGTTCCGATCTTCCCTCTCCGTGAGGGCGGTTGTCTCTTCTGTCGTCTGGTCGTTTCTCTTTTCGCCCTTGGTATCCTTTGTCTCTGTTCTGATCGCTTGAGCGCCCGTACCCGCCCTGTATCATGGCGACATTCTCTTCCACTTCAGCACACTGGAGGATACATGTCTCCAACTCGGTGTGGGTTTTCGGCTTTCTCCGGACCAAGTCCTTCACCAGCTCGGTGCTAAGCGTGGTGGTTTGGATGTGGTGGAGCACAATGTCCAGTGCGAGGTTGGGCACCGCTGCGACCGCCTTGGCCCACTTCTCGTAGTACTGTATTGATCCGCCCAGTTAGACCGGTGGATCAATACTGTGGTTCTTTGGAGGTTTAGGCAATGAATCCGTCCTCGGAGTGTCTCGGCGGAAGGTACCTTGCAAGGCGGACGTGCAACGGGTTAGTATATGTAGGATGGCAAGTATGGGGATAATGTAGGGAGAATGGGTTACAGAGAAGTACCGGGCGAGAGCCCTTTTTGTGTGGGCGGAACCGATAGCCTTTAGCGTACAGCGCGGAAGCTTGTAGTATCAGGCGTATGGTCCCAGATCTGTCGTGTCCTCTTCTGAATGGGGGACCCTGTTATTTATAGGTCCCATTGGTCTGGCAGGGTCCACGTGTCCTGCTCTGAGTGGGCCGCAGCGAGTCACTGTCAACAGTAATGGGCGGTGGCCTCCTGTAGATGCGACAGGCGATCCTTTGGCTGAGGCGGACAGAGGACCGCCCTGGAGTGACGGACCGCCCTGACCGTGTTCGAGGGCGAATTCAACTTGGGCCCATCAATTGCCCCCAGTATGGTCTTGAGGCCGTAAGAGGCTCGAGGGGATACTATGGAACTGCTTCGAACGCCCTGGAGTGATGGACCGTCTTCATCATGTGCGAGGGCGGATACAACCCAAGGGCCCATCAATTGCCCCAGTATGGTCTCGAGGCCGTAAGAGGCTTCGAGGCGATATTATGGAACTGCTTCGAACGCCTTGCAGTGAAGGACCGCCCTGGCCATGGGGGGGGCGAGTTCTAACTTGTTGCCGATGCTGTTACCGGTGACTGAAACGGGTGGAGCTCTTCTTTTGAGGTGAACCTGCATATGTCTCACCCTTTTTGCACGCTTTCTTTCCTTTGTGCAGGCTAGTAGCCTATTCGCCCACTGTCTGGGGGACACGTGGCTCGATTTTATTCGGCGACGTTTATCCGCCCATTTATTTTTTCTTTCGCATTTTTGCTTGTATTGCGTGCCTCGCCCTTTCTATTCCCTTCTTTGGCGTGTGAGATGTCGTCTAGTGGGTCATCATCCTCCGTGGATTATGACCTTTTAGAGAGTGTGTTGAGAGACATGCGGGAACGTCGACGCTCTGCCGCCCCGCCGCCCGTCCCAAGAGGACGGGACAAGCACGGCTCCGGTATCCGTTTGCCCCCTGGTGTTTGTTCCTCCTCCTCTTCTGATTTGTGCCCCTTGTCCTTCTGTTGTAGGAGGTTATGATGAAGGGAGGAGAGGATCGGGGGCGGATGCGTCTCTTCTGATTCGTCATCGTCTTCTCCGTCTCGTCAATCGAGTCCGCCTCTGTCCCCCGAGGCCTTCAGGGAAGAAAAGTTTTGATGAGGAAGGGTCGGATGCGGCGGATCCCAAACTCAAAGGACAGATGCCATATCCGGAGGATTCCTATTTAGTCTTCAACCCGTACGCCGATTTTGACATGGAGTACACCTTTGCTGAGGACGCTGATCCACTTCCTTCTCCTTCGGCGGAGCAGCTCCGCCGTCAGGCAGAAGCCAGGTTCAGGAATTCCAACTCGAACAGCGTTCGCCGGTTCGCGTCGTGGCAAGCCGGATTCACCAAGGAGGCTTGGGGTTTTGATCTTGACACCGGGGCTGTGGAGAAGTATGGGTACAAGATTAGAACCTGGAGCAGATGTGGGAGGGGTCACCTGCAGACTGCCGGGAAGTGTTCGGGCCGGGATACTTTCCTTATGTCAAGACGAACGCCCTGGTGAAGATTTTGAACGATTGTGACATGCCTCAACGCTTCAAGTACGCTGCCCCGGCCCGCCTTTGCTCAATAGGAAACTGTCCGCCCGGATGGGTGGGCGTTTGGGTGGAGGCGCTTATGTACGGTCTCCGTTTCCCTCTGGATCCCTGGGAGCTGGACGTCCTGGATCTGTTAGGAGCGTCCCTAGGAGCTCTCCAACCCCACGCCTGGGCGATCATGTCACGTTTCAGGTGTCATGTGTGAAGAGGCATGTCGCTCCCAGCGCCCGAGTATTCCGCCATCTCTACAGAGCCAAGATTAACCAAAATGGCATCACTTTCTCAAAGAGGATAGCGCACTCAGGGAGCGGAGTTTATGGTGCCATCAAGGCGGACTCCATGTGGTGGCACAGCTTTTTCTTTATCAAAGCTGATTCACGGAGGATGCGTTCTGGGCGGAGCGCCTTCGACCTACATGGTCGTATGGGGCCGTCGAGGTGTTCAATAAACCCAGCCGCCTTCAGGAGAATGATGCTGCCATTGTGAGCTGGGTGAACACCTGGAATTACAATCTGAAGAAGAGGGGCCGGAGCGTCCTGAAGGCCTGGCTAGGCAGGCGGTGGTGAGCGGACAGTTTTTGAGAGCGATGCTCGTGTAGTTGGGCGCCCTTAGTATATATCCATTCTTATTCTTTCAAAAACGCCTAATATGTTTGTTTTGATATTGACTTGGTGCAGAGAGCTCCATCTTCGCGGCGTTGCTGAACGCCAAAACGCGGGGGAGCGTCCGCTGATACTCAGCCGCAACCTGAAACTCCGGTGGCGGATCAGCAGCAGAGGACGAAGACCGCCCGAACCGCCCCACCGGGAAAGGAGCAGGCGGACAATGATCGCCTGGAGAAACGAACCGAGCCGGCCGGGAGTCCCCATCGCAGAACATGGGGAAGGCAAAGCGCCGCAAGCTCCCCATGAGTAAAGATTCCGGGAAGAGAAACGGTCGGAAAGCTCTTCGAAAACCCATACTTCTTCTGGGGAGTACAGCGCCGCCCGCCTTCCGGCGATGCAGCCAACCTTAAGCGGCAACGAGATTCTCACGCGAGCCGCCCTCCAACTGGCAGCCGACTGGGATATCGACCACCCCCGGCGGAGGATGGGGTTCGCCGTATGGCGATGGAGCAGATGGCGATTGGAGCCAGGGTAAGATCTCTTCGCGATGTCATACACTAGTTTTGTTCGCCCTCCAGATGGCGTGTAAGTAATCTTTGGATTGCTTCTGTTTGCAGCTTTTGGGAACCGCCGGCGCACTGCTTTCAGCGGATAAGGCGCTTAGGGCCGAGCAGCCCCAAGGTGCTGAGGAGCTGGAGAATCAGCCTGCGGGAAGCTCGGGCCGCCACTCAGCAGTGGAAGGCTAAGTATTCCAGAGCGAAGAAGGAAATGGACGAGGAGGCGGCCCGGCTTCTGGTAACTACCTCTTATCAATTGGATTTGGTCCGTGTTGCGCACGCTAACCAAGCCACTGAACACATGTTGGACTTACAGGCGGAGCAGCAGAGGCGCTACAAGGTGGAGGCGGCCCTGTCCCAGGCGGAGGCGGATAAGGACGCCCTGAAGGAGCAAGTGGTCCTCTTGGAGACCGACAAGGCAGTCATGGCCGAGGATCTGGGGGCCAAAACAAAGGACTTGGAAAGCCGCGACCTCGCCTTGAAAGAAACGGAGGAGACCCTTCAGGCGCTGAAGGCGGATGTGGAGAAGGCCATCACCGAGAAAACTGAAGAGGAGCTGGGCGATCGGGTGCAAGGTGCCTTGGACAACACCCTTGCTGCTGTACGCCACGAACTCCGACGGGGGAACGTGGACTGTTCCTGGAATCAGGAGCAGATGTTCCGTTCGGCGTCTCGGCGGCTGATGGCGCAGGAGTATAAAGAAGAATCTGCTGACTCCCAAGTGATTCCGTCAGACCGCCGCAAGGAGCTGTTGTCGGAGGCCTTTTCTGAGGTGAGCCTTCGCCACAAGGAGCTGAGGAAGAAAAACTCGTGCTTGAGAGGTCGCGGGCGGACAAGGCCGGTCGTCGGGCGGGCGCTAGTAATTCCATGTCCTGTAAATTTGCTCCTTTTTGGTTTCCTGTCTTTTGTACCAAACGTATCCGCCATTGTCATGAAGTTATGAAATGCCATTGTTATCCAGTTGTCATCCGCTTTTTTTTTTTTTTTTTTTCGTGCAAACTTCGCATTTTTTACTGAGGTAGATTTCCTCTTGGGGAAAACTGGACAATCGAAGTGTTGGGTTCCGCCTTGGGGAATCCGAACTTGGAGGAAACGTTGGGTTCTGCCTTGGGGAACCCGAATGATGACGAATTGATTTCCGCCTGGGGAACCGAATTCGAAGAGGTATGTTGGGTTCTGCCTTGGGGAACCCGAACAAGTTAGATTCCGCCCTGAGGAATTGGCCCCGGGTATCAGGGACGGATTTCGCCTTGGGGAATCCGAACTTGGGGGAAAGTTGGGTTCCGCCCTGGGGAACCCGAACGATGACGAATTGGTTTCCGCCCTGGGGAATCCGAATTCGAAGAGGTATGTTGGTTCCACCTTGGGGAACCCGAACTTGGCACAGGGGTTAAGTTCCGCCCAGGGGAACTCGAACCGGCCATGCTTTTAGTAGGACTTGTCCATTGATATACATAATATCATATATATATATATATCTTTAGTGCACTAGTCTTCCTTTCCTTACATACACGCCCCTTTGTAGGCTGTTTTCAAAACTTGCACAAGATTCAAAAGTCAAGAAACGACGGAAGGTAGCAGTGAGCTAGACCTCGTCTTCCTCGGCACTGTACTTCCCCAAGTGCATGGCGTTCCATGTCTTGTGTATGGGTTCGCCGGTAGGGCGTTCGAGTTTAAAGGTACTTGGACCGATCACTTCACGGACCTTGTATGGCCCTTCCCAATTGGCGTTTAGTTTGCCCTGTTGG